>CM056053.1:473689020-474289020 GCA_029574335.1 Rana kukunoris
AAGCATCTGTAACTCAATAGAAACGTTCTTCACGCTGAATAAAGACTCGGATACAAAACCATTGAACATTGGGAAGCCCACAAGAGTGTGATTCGGGGTGAGTTCATAAGATGGGGCGCGAGGAAGAAGAGGGAAAGAATAGAGGAGATCTCATCTCTGTCCAACACTATAGCCAAACTTGAAACATTACATAAAAAATCACTAACCGATGAGACTCTAGGTGACCTGACCAGACACCGGACATCCCTTAAACAACTACTCACCTTCCAGACCCAAAAGTCCCTATTTTTTAAAAAAAGCATCTTTTATGAACAGGGAGACAAAGGTGGGAAACAACTCGCCAGAGCCTTGAAAGACGCTACCATGGCAAACCAAATTTATGCAATACGCAACAGCACGGGCACCTTGGAACATTCCTCAGATAAAATTGCTAAAATTTTCCATAACTTTTATACAAGCTTATATGACCTAGCACCGCAACATAAACCCCAACACATACACTCTTCTAGAGAGGAAGTGATCCTCAATTTCTTAAAAGATAGTGGACTCCCCTCACTCCAAGACGATGACATTTCCAACCTAAATAAACCCATCACTGAACCTGAACTCCAATCCACAATTAAAGACTTAAAATCAGGGAAGAGCCCGGGCCCAGACGGTTTTACGTCTCAATATTACAAATGTTTTACTCCCACCCTCACCAAACCCTTGCTTAAAGCCCTGAACCACTTAGCACAAAACACCCACACCTCCAGCCCCTTACTATCTGCCCATATTGCCGTTGTCCCCAAGCCAGCTAAGGACCATACAGACTGTGCAAACTTCAGGCCCATTTCACTATTAAATTTGGACATAAAAATCCTAGCGAAAATCCTAGCCAACAGAATCAAACCCTTCCTTTCACAAATCATTGGCCCCGAACAGGTAGGCTTTATGCCAGGAAGGGAGGCCAGAGACAACATTACCAAGGCCTTGAACCTTATTCACCATGCCAATAGTTCAAAAATCGAAGGCCTTCTCCTCTCTACGGATGCGGAGAAGGCCTTTGACAGAATTTCATGGGAGTACATGTTTGCAGTGTGCTCCCATATTGGCCTAAAGGGAAGCATGCTGAGTTGGATCAAGGCCTTATACCAAAACCCGACGGCACAGGTTAAGGTTAATACCAACCTCTCTGAACCCATTAATATTAAGAATGGCACACGCCAGGGGTGCCCCCTTTCCCCCCTGCTTTTTATCATGTCACTAGAGCCACTTATTAGGACCATTAACTTATCACCCGACATCAGAGGCTTCAAGGTGAGGGACCGGGAATATAAACTGGCTGCCTACGCCGACGACCTCCTATTTTTCGTCACTCAACCCCATATCTCAATGCCAAACCTAACTAAAGTTTTTAAAACATTTGGCTTCATCTCGAACTTTAAAATTAACCCAACCAAATCGGAAGCCCTCAACCTCACCCTCCCCCAGGGCACATATGATTTGCTTAAACAAAACTTTAAATTTAAATGGGAAAAAGAATCCCTTCCATACTTAGGGGTCAAGCTCACCCCTGATATAGATTCCTTGTACAGAACCAACTTCATACCCCTATTAAACTCAATTTCGGGGGACTTGAAGAGGTGGAACTCTAAAACATTCTCCTGGTTTGGTAGAGCCGCCATTCTAAAAATGGTAGTGCTCCCGAGACTGCTCTACTTCTTCAATGCTCTCCCAATCCACATACCAAACTCCTTTTTCACCAAAATTCAATCAGCTCAGAGGGGGTTTCTCTGGACAAATAAGAAATCCAGGATTTCCATGAAAATCCTTAAACTCCCTAAGAATAAAGGCGGCATTGGCCTGCCCGATTACAAAAAATATTACCTCGCCTCCCACATCACCAGAGTGATCGATTGGCACTGCCATGACCTCAACAAGGATTGGGTTCACTTGGAGTTGAACTACTCCTCCCAATCTCTCCTTTACTACCCCTGGACCCTTCATTCTAAAACTCCTCCCGAAAAACCCTCTAATCCGCTCATAGCCAACACACTCAAAGTCTGGCACAGACTAGCCCGGCTCCATAACCTTGCAACGATCCCAGGCCCTCTGACGCCGATCGGAGACAACCCCGACTTCCTACCTGGCAAGAATCAAAGAGTCATCCCCAACCCTAGCCCCCCCAAAAAATTCTTAGCCATGCACTGTCTGTCAGGCAACTCAGTTAAGTCTCTTGCAACTCTTAAAGCCGAGTTCGGAGATGCATCCCCAAACCCCTGGTTTTACATGCAACTCCGGGACTTCCTGGTAAATAGCAAACACAAATCAATGTATTCTTTAAGGCTAACACCCCTCGAAGACATCTGCTACAGAAGATCTCCAATCACAAAGACAACCTCCCTAGCTTATTCCTGGCTAAACTCACACGACTCTAATGAGGCCACCAAACATAAAAGGCAATGGGAGGGAGACCTACAGCTGCAATTCACTGAACGCCAATGGGAAAGAGCGTGTATATTCGCACATAAATGCTCGTTGAGCACAAAACACCAGGAAACTTCGTATAAAGTACTAACACAATGGTACATTACGCCACTGAAATCTCATAAATGCCTTGGCGATCTCTGACACTTGTTGGCGGTGTAAAACTGAGGTGGGGTCCTTCCTCCACATTTGGTGGGATTGTCCAGTAATCCACAAATTCTGGGTGGACATCTCTACCTGGATTAATCACATTACCGAAACCAATATTACTCTAAACGCTGCTGCTTGCTTACTGCATATCAACTCCTTTTCGATAAGAAAATATAAACAGTCTTTAACAAGACACTTACTTACAGCAGCAAAATCATTAATCCCACTACACTGGAAAACGGACCGCTCCCCAAGTGTCAGAGATTGGTTGGACAGGGTGCGCTACATTTACAAAATGGAAGAACTAATCGCTATGAAAAATGAATGCAGCTCCACCTTTATTGAGAACTGGCAGCCCTGGGTCTCCTTCACATACTCGAAAGAATATGAATCGCTTTTGGCTACCTAGATTGCTCTAATCACTCCTCTTTATCTATATGGACTAACTTCATACGCCCGACCCCAAACAACCAACACAACCCCCCGCATCTACCCCTCCCATATCCCTTTCCGACCCCAGAACACCTGAACTGCTTAACCTCGTTCCTCACCCCCCCACTCCTCCCTTCTTTATGCCGTTCCCAATTGTTATTTTATGTTGTGCTCTGAATATGTCTATAAAAATAGATTCACTTATAAACAGTTTCAAGTTTTGTGCACCAATTTCCCATAACTGTTACTTGTATTTTCCATGTGACTTTAATAAACCTTGGATTGTGAAAAAAAAAAAAAATGTACGTGTAAAAGAATTTTGGCAGAAATGTACACATGTGGTTAATAAGCAGGGGGGTGGGGTGGTGGTGATTGCTATCATTTTGGGGCACGAGTGTACATTTAAAATAAAAGACATTTGGTTAATAAGCGGGGGGGGGGGGGGGATGGTAGTGACTGCTATCATTGTGGCAGAAATGTACATTTAAGATAAAAGACATTTGGTTAATTAGCGGGGGAGGAGGGGGGGGGTGACGGCCGCTATCTCAGCGGCACATAAGATTAATGAACAGAGGAGCAGAGAGGAATGTACATGTTAAAGTTTAACATGTACATTGCTCTCTGCTCCTCTGTTCAATAATCTTATGTGCCGCAGAACTAGCGGCCGTCACCCCCCCCCCCCCCTTATTAACTAAATGTGTTTTACAGTAAAAGACATTTAGTTAATAAGGGGGAGGGGGGGTGACGGCCGCTAGTTCTGCGGCACATAAGATTAATGAGCAGAGGAGCAGAGGGGAATATACATGAAAAAGAAGGACGGCTGCTATTTAAAATGAAAAAAATAAATATAAGGGGCAATGAGCACAGGAGCGGAGAGGAGCGGAGAGAGGATGCTTACCGGGAGTCGGGCACTGAGCTGCAGACAGTGCAGAGTGAGTGCCGACGTCACTTCCTGTTCATCGAGTGGCGTCGGATCACTATAGCATGTAGTGCACCCGCCCGGCCATAATAATACATACAGTCCATCGCGCCGGAAGTAAGTGGCGCGATGGAGATCGCCACAATGGCATTTTTTGGCTGCCAATGTAGCGCCACGTCTGCAGTCCCGTGATTGCACAGACGTGGCGCTACCCATACTGCACTGTGTCCCGGCGCCCGACGCCGGGACACAGTGCACAAAAAGACCATTTTTAGAATTGTTTTTCCCTTAAAGGGACATGTTTTAATAAAAAAAAAATTATTTTTTTATTTAGATTTTTTTTTTTATATATACATCTTTTTTTTACTGACTGAGGGTGGGGGGGCGGCGCCCGGGCGCCCCCTATGGAAGGGCCGCAACTGGTGTTTAAGTGCCCAGTAAGCAAGTGGTTAAAACCTGAAGGTTTAATATCAATTTACACCAAACATTGGGGAGTGACCGGGCTATGCACATATGGAAGTCCCTGTATATAATTTACAACCTGTACAAGAATAAAAGTACAAGAAGATAATAACTACTGTTTGCAAAACTGACTTATTTGTCAGGAAGATGGAATCATGTCTTGCAGCTAAGACATTCCCATTAAAGCCTAACTGATGTCTTAAAAAATTGTTATCTCATTGTCGTCCTCCGTACTGTATGTAATGATTTGGGGCTGATTTTTGCTTAGGAATGCTTTAGAAAACTTTTTTAACTCCAGGAACAGCTGCTTTCCACCCTCACGCTGCAGGGGTCTGTGCTGGCAGAGGTGAATAACAACCACACCCCTCATCACTCACACTGCAGTGGTCTGTGCTGGCAGAGGTGAATAACAGCCACACCCCTTATCACTCACTCTGCAGTGGTCTGTGCTGGCAGAGGTAAATAACAGCCACACCCCTCATGACTCACACTGCAGTGGTCTGTGCTGGCAGAGGTGAATAACAACCACAAACCCACTCACCACTCTGACTGCAGTGGTCTGTGCTGGCAGAGGTGAATAACAGCCACACCCCTCACACACTGCCACAACTCACAAGGACACAGACTGCAGTGGTCTGTGCTGGCGGAGGTGAATAACAGCCACACCCTTCATCACTCACGCTGCAGTGGTCTGAGAATCTAATCTGCCTAGTGGATCTGGAGCAAAAAAGACGACCTACAAACATGCCAAGAGATTGGCTTTTTGACAAAGGTCCAGGAATTGAGGGCGTAAGTGATATTGTTATAAATATTCATCTTAAAATTAATAAATCTAATCTCGCTCTCTCTCCCTACCTGTCTCCTTCACTCTACATCTCCCCCTCCTTCTCTCTCTCCCCTTCCCTCTCTCCCTCTAGCTCTCTCCATCTCTACTTGTCTCTCCCTCCTCCTCTCTGTCTTTCTCCCCTCGTGTCTTCCACTATCTACCCCTCTCTCTCTCTCTCTCTCTCTCTCTCTCTCTATATATATATATATATATATGATATATTTATTCTCTTTTATTTTTGGTTTTAGAACATCTACAAATACGGGTAGCTTGCCTTCCCCTGCTGAACCAACAGCTCAACCTGAGGCCATTTTGTTTGAAGAGACCCCTCAACCTGAGCAGGGTGGATCGCAACATCAACCACCTACAGTCACCAGTAGGCTTCGCTCCTCCATCCGCCATTCATCAAAAAAAGGAAAGGACAATCAAATGTTCCAATGCATCCTGGATGGCATTGATAAATTGGAGAACATTTGCACATCCAAATTTTTACATTTAGATGTGCGTGTTCTTCGATTAGAAGGCATGATTGGAGGCCCCCCCCCAAGCCCCTCAAGGGATTTCTTAATGCCCCTAATACCCTGTATGGAGAGGATGAGTGAGGAGCAGCAGGCTGTTTATAGACAGCAGCTTATAAAATGTACTCATGAATTCCTTAACCCCCCACCAGTGTTGTAAGTAACAGAGTTACAATAAACGCAGTTACCTAACGCAGCCCCTTTTGAGGGTAACGAGTAACCTACCTGATTACTCTTCCCCTCACGGTAACGCAGTTCCCATTACTTGGGTGCCATTACTGCAATTACATCTACCGCCACTAGATGGCAGCAGAGTAATTGCTTCTGCCGGCGCTGTGAACATAAATATGGGTGGAACTCCACTTTAGAATCATGTGACCGCTGTGATGGCCTGTCACAGCGGTCTGAAAACTCCCAATCGCAAGGAGCCCTGGATACAATGAGCCCCATCCGCCTCACACTGACCTATCACCGGGGAACAACTCACATGGATCACACACACTGTAAGCGCAACCCGATCAATGACCCGGGGAACACATGGCCAGAACAAAATGTTCCACAGAACAAACGTTCCCTATACAACACAGTGTACACAGCGACATCTAGTGGTCAACATGGTAAGTGCAGGACACCTATACAGACCAATGATCAGCAGGTTATTTTTGGTCAGTGATTTTATCTCTTCATCAGACAACAAAGAAAAATCTGACATCCCCATTCCAGATCCCTTGCATCTAATAAAGCTTATATAAGATAAATAAAATAATAAACAATAAACTATAGAAAATTCTTATAAAGCCTAATATAAGATTTTAAATTACAGACTCTGTAAACGTCAAGGGAATGTATATTATAAACATACATGTTAATCCAGCTTATAATTTGGATGTAATATGTAGCAGATGGATAAGGGTTTTAAGTCCTATTAGCTGTATATACATGGTGGGACGGATGCACCTAGGCTGGGATATACACGAGATCACCATTTGTTTCCGGTTTTCTTCTCTCAAGGATCCGGCATTCTTTTGTCTTGGAGTATTAACTCACTGCTCCCTGGCAAGCGCCCGTCATCTGCTTCTCAATAAAGCATTGTAGAATATTAAAAACAAATTCAGTTACTTTGCTGAGTAACTAATCACTTTTTCAATTACTTTTTTGGAGAAGTAATTTGTAACTGTAACGAATTACTTTTTTAAAGTAAGATGAGCAACACTGCCCCCCACCCACCCAAGCCCCTGTGTATCCACCTGCATCACCCTCCTTTCCACAGCAACCCAGAAGTCGGCCATATAGCTCATATGTACGACCTTACAATGAAACCTTTGAGACAGAGGAAGGGCTAACATACCGGAGAATGTAAGGGTTTCACTCCAAAAAGTTGTTTATGTTTAATTTTTATGCCCTATACTACACCTTTCATTCCGCACCTTACTATCCACCCCTTGAGTGTGCTTGCTGCAGGTTTGATTAGTTGCGAACATGTAGACAGAACATATTAACGTCATTGTGCTACATTCAGGTCACATTACGGTCTGCCACCTCAATGCAAGAGTACTTGAGGGTGTGTGTGAACTTTGACCCTCACATACCTTTGCCTTGAGGTGGCCGAATGTAACGTGACGCGAATGTGGATCTGTGATGTCAATATGGTCTGTCCCAGGTTCCAATACATTAAACCCGAAGCAAGCAGACTCAGGGGGCCGATTTTAGGATGGATGGTGCCGAATGAAACATCTAGTTGGTTAACATTATAGGGACACCCACATTGGGATTAGTTCTGAGTCCCAAATCCTTAAGTTTCCATTATTCTTTGGAGAATAAATATTGTTATTTAATATTTATATGTTTTATTGTAATGTTACATTATATTTGTTAATTTATGAAAAGAGCCGTTTGCTACTTTTATAAAAAAAAATGCTTTGAATTTAAAGTTTAAGAGTGTGGTGTTTTATTCAAAAACATAATAGAACTATAATACAATGGACACAATTGTGATGTTCAGCAATGCAGCAATGTTCCGGGATTTCCAGTTGTCTCTCTGCAATATTCATGTGAAATGAAAAAAAAAAAATATATTTTGAAAGTATTACAGAAAATCATTTTTATAAATAAATAATTATACTTACATTGTATGCTGCCATGGCAATGCACCTTGCTCTGATGAAAAGTAGTTGCAAAACTGTTCACGTATCTGCATCACTGAAACACTTGATATGATTGGGTTAGGCTCCAGTCCAGAAAGTTGAACCTCTGCTATTTCCTCCATGGTGGGGATGGACGCTGGCTCCAAATTTATTACAAAATTATGCAGAACCACACAAGCTTTAATCACAGAGTCCACGGATTCCGGCTTTACTTGAATGCTGGTGGTAAGTATGCGCCATTTATTAGTGAGGATACCAAAAGCACATTCCACATACCTGCGTGCACGTGTCAATCTATAATTAAAGACACGCCTTTGGGCATTAAGTCTTCTCCCTGAGTATGGCTTCAACAAGTTATCGGCCATTTGAAAGGCCTCATCAGCCACTATAACATGAGGCAGGGCTGGTCCATCAATACCAGGTAGTGGTTTGGGTCCTGGAATCTGGAATGTGCCAGCATACAGGGCTTTGCCAAGGTTAGACTCCTTGAACACACGTGAATCATTGTTCTGACCGTAGGCCCCAATGTCAACTGACAAAAATTTGTAGCTGGCATCACAGATTGCCATTAGTATGATGGAAAAATATTTTTTGTAATTGTAAAATAAAGAGCCACTACCAGAGGGCTTCCTGATTCTGACATGTTTTCCATCTAGTGCACCAACGCAATTTGGAAAGTTGACGTGTCTCCAGTATCCCTCTGCTGCTTCATTCCAAATTGCTGTGGTTGGCTCTGGAAGATACTGGCGTTGAAGGTTCCTCCATATCGCCTCACATGTCTGTGGTACCAAAGTAGAGATGGTGGATTTCCCCAATCTGAATTGGTAATGGAGCGAAGAAAAGGACTCTCCACTCGCCAAAAACCTAAAAAAAAATCACAGTATTGTCAATTTTTTTTATTAAAACAGTGAAAACATAACGCAATAGACATTAGCACGTTCACGTCCTGCAACAAACTATTTGTGGTGCTACCTACACTTCATATGATTCTGAAAAGATAGATGTGTCTCTGGGTGGACCTGAACCACCAACCTTTCAGTTTTTGGCTGAATGTGCTACAATTGCACCACAGAGACTATACTATCCAGAGCTTTTTTTCTCAGAAAATAGGTGCAGGAACTTAACCACCCTTTCAGATTTCAAAAACAGTAGAAGGGTCCTAAAGGGGCATTAAATACCAGGATTGCATTACATACAGAGTGCAGAGTTCAGATGGTTACACACAGAGTGCAGAGCTGTCACTTGTAAACACAGAAACCAGACTTCTGTGTTTACAAGTGATTGTGGTGAGAAGGCACCAATGAGTCTGAGCCAAAGGTGGTGGATCTGAGTTCCCCATGTTCCCCCTGAAAAAAAGCCATGATACTATCTTTTCATATATGCCGCTGGTGTGTATATATTTATTTATTTATATATATATATGCATACATATACATACTACATATATATCGATATATTTAAAGACATATATGGCGATTTTTTCATAAAAATGATAAAGGGAAAGCTTGTACTTTTGGAACCTTTGGTCACATTTGATGACTACTATGAAATAAGGGGTTATTGGTTGCTATGGGCTACTACACTTCAAGAACAATTTTTAAACATATCACATAAACACATTGGCCCAGATTCAGAGGGAATTGGATTCTCGTAGCGTATCAGAAATACACTACGCCGCCGTTTTTTACCTGGCTCTACGTGGAATCCAGGTAGATTTTGTCCAGTAAACAACGGCGGCGTAGTGTATTTCTCCCGTCGCAATCCATCTAGACGAGTAGGGGGCGTGAAGGATTTAAAATAGGCGCGTTCCCGCGGCGATCGAACTGCGCATGCTCCGTTCGCAAATTTCCCGCCGTGCATTGCGCGAAATCACGTCGTTACGTCATTCGTTGTTTGAGTAGCGTCGTTTACGGACATTTCTATTCCCGAACGAGTTACGCAAAAAAAAAAAAAAATTATTTAAATTTGACGCGGGAACGACGGCCATACTTAACATGGGCTACGCACCGTTAGACCAGCAAAAAGCTGGTCTAACAGTACGTAAAAAAAAACAGTCGTAAGCGATTGCGAAGACCGCTCGTATCTTCGTGGATCGCCGTAAAAACACATTTGCATATCCCGACGCATGAAAACGACGCGAACTCCTCCCAGCGGCCGCAAAAATATCGCAGCGTAGATCCGAAGGCTTACGAAGACGTAAGCCTCTCGGATCGAAGCCCGAAGCCGCCGTATCATGGTTTGAGGATTCAAACTAGTGATACGGCACGCGAAATTTGAAATTACTCCTGTCTAACACCAGTTAGACAGGCGTAATTGCTTTATGAATCTGGGCCATTATATACACAATTGAAGTGGAAGATTAAAAATTATTACCTTAGGGTCACCACAAGGCGCTGTTCTGGTAACACTGCGAACCGTAGGTGCGTATCCTGCCGCTGGATTTTATCACGAACAATCTCCAAGAGGACATCAAAACTAGAGGGAGCCATCCGCACATACCGCTGAAATTTATCAGGGAAAGTACGGAGCTGTAGGTAAAGGGCCTGAAAGGTACCAAGCCGGTGCCTGATGGCATTCACTGGATGCACCCAATACCGACGAGAAAAAATCCTCCTTCTACGGTGCCTCGCACGCTCACGCTCTTGCAGCTCACGGAACTGCATGCGTAGTATTGGCGATACAATCATTTTCACAGCTGAAAAAACACAATCACTAGCTCAAAAAGCACGGGCAGATGTGAAACCACTCCTACTTCCTGCCAAATTTCAATAAAACAAGAAAATCTTTATTTATTAAATGACACTAATTCCAAAATAGTATGCGTTTTTTTAATCAAAACCGGATGGAACCGTACGCACTTTTTGAAACCGTATACGTTTTATAAACGCATACGTTTCACTTTTGGGCATACGTTTACGTACGGTTCAATCCGTTTCAGCCGCATACGTTTTTTCATATAAATCGTATGCGGCTGACGGACGGGAAAATCGTAGTGTGAACCCAGCCTTAGCTCACATGCAAATGGTCAGCGATTTCTTTGGAAATTCCTTTTTTTTAACACATATGGATAGTAGAATTTTTTTTTTCCTCTTATTATATGGCTACTACTGGGGGGTTAAGCATGTGGGTTTAATCCGGATAACACCCCTGAATTGTTACTGTGTTGAATAAATGTTGTTTATTTCACTTGCTTTAACTACAGGAAGCTCCGCAGCAGGTGGAACCTTAGCGCAGGTGCGCATGACTGGGGGGACCCTGAGCAGGGGGACAGGATAAGGAAGGGGCCGCAAATCGCGGCTGCACAGGGGGCGGGGCTTATGCCTCGAGGCAAGCTCCCTTAAAAGGTCTGGGGGGCGGAGCCATCCATTCGGGTGCCATCTACAGTGAGGCATCACACAGGCAGTTTTTCTCTGTGCTGCTGCCTCACACATGGATCGTTTGGAAGGGATGGTGGAGCACCTGAGGGCTGCTGCTAGGATACATGGGGCAGACTGGTATGCAGAGCAGCTGCTGGAGCTGTTCCCTGATCCAGGAGAGGGTAGGTCCAGCGATCCCCTACCCCCCCCGCCCCCCCCCACTCGCCACGTCCGGCCAGGCGTTCTCGGCCCCCGGTCAGGTACAGCCCGGGTGGGTCTCCAGGGGGGTCTCCGGCGAGGGATCGGCGCGATGAGAGCCCGTTTGCTGACCCTTCAGGGTCCAGGAAGAGGCTGTCTGGGGAGGCTCCTAGGGATGCTAGCAAGAGGCCTAGGCCACAGCGAGTATCGGGTCGGCGGGTGGCGTCTCCGTCGCCTGCTAGACCCGTGGCGGGACCATCCAGAACGGTAGCGCGGGCGGGTCCACCCGCTCCGCGTGGCACTTCGCGGCGGGGGAGATCGGTGGGCACGGCTGGGAGCTCAGCAGCCAGGGCGGCTCCGGCTGGTCGCGGAGGAAGTGGAGGTCCAGTGAGGGGTGACGACGGCGTATCGCGAGCGGCTACTGCTGTTTCGCAGGGGGCTCGGCGAGGAAGAACGATGGACACGGTACGGCCAGACTCAGGGGCTCACAGCATCTCTTCAGGCAGCAGTTCCATGGCCTTGCCTGCGGGCTCAACGTCCCTTGCCGGGCAAGGGGACCAACGGTCTGAGGGTGAGATCTCGGATACGGACTCTGATGGTCCAGAGGAGGTGGCGGGCCCGTCGGGGCTCCAACGTGGATCCGGATCGGCGGCTGGTCGGACTGTTTCTGCTGGGCAGCCGGGTAAGAGCGCTTCTATGTCTGTTCCTGTATCTTCTCCTTCTGTGTTTTCTCCCCCCCCCTCCCCCTCCCTTGCTTCCTCCTGCACCCTCTCTTCCTCTTTCCAGTCCCTCTGCTGGGGTGGGTTCTTTTATGTTGGGGACTTCTTCGGTTGGTGGTGGGCAGGGGGGGGGGGTGTCTTGGATGTTGGGTCACTCATGTTGCAGCAGTTGCTTTCGTCCATGTTGCAGGGATGTAGGGCCATGGCCGGGGGGGGGGGGCGGTCGTTCCCCCTCCGGCTGCTTCCGGGCCTCCCACGGCTGCGTGGTTGGTCCCTCCGGTTGCTAGTACAGTTGAAGCAGTGTCTGCGGCTGTGCCGCTTACGGGTGGGAGTGGGGGTTTGTCCCCCGCTGGCCAGTCAGTGGTGCCGACCCCGGTGCTTGGGGAGTCGGTGGCGGGTGCTGTGGTTAGCGGGTCTCCTTCTGGGGTGGCGCAAGTTAGTGCACAGTCGGGATCGGCGTCGGGTTTGACGGCTGATGGTGTTCGGTTGTCTGACTCGGCCCGTTGCGAGGTATACCTGTGTTATGATGCACCCTTGGGTTCACACTTGAAGCAGGAGGTGCGGGAACGTATCTGGAGGGGGGAGTTTGTGGAAATATTTTCATTACTTCCCCTGGAGAAGTTCAATTTGGATAAGGTAAAGCCCGATGAGAGTAAGAAGGAGGAAGAGGAAAAACGGCGCTTCCGCCTTATTCCCCGGACTTTCGCGAACTGGGCTCAGGCGTTTTATATCTTGGCGAGCGTGATTGGGGAGAAAGACCCGCATCAGTGTACGGGCTTGTTCAGTTATATTGATTCTATCAGCGAGGCGCAGAGGGTGTATGGGGGGGGAGCCTGGTTGCGATATGATGAGCAGTTCAGGCAGAAGAAGGCATGGAGGCCTGAGATAAAATGGAATCAGAAGGATATCGCCTTGTGGATGAGGCTCATGTCTCAGGCCAGGGTAGTGCCTCAGCCCTTTCGTGAAGGGGCCGGGGGAGCTCAGTCCTCCCCATTGTCGGCCGCAAAACGAAAAGGTTTCTGCTGGCAGTTCAATGAGAGCTCCTGTAAGTTCGGGAGCTCTTGTTGCTTCCGACACGAGTGTTCAGGTTGTGGCGGGGCCCACCCCTTGTCAAAGTGTTTCAAGAAGGGCAGGAAGGCAGGTGACACTGGAAAAAGGGAAGACGCCGGTGAGGGTGGAAAAGATGGCGCCGTACCTAAGTAGGTACCCGAACAGGGTAGCTGCACGGGCCTTGTGGTTGGGCTTTAAGGAGGGTTTCCCGATTCCGAGTGATTTGGCCGTCATCCCTCCTTTGACGGCTAACCTGAAGTCTGCCTATGAGCACCCAGAGGTGGTGTCTGACAAGCTCCGGAAGGAGGTGGGTTTGGGTAGGATGGCGGGCCCGTTTGATGTCCCGCCTGTGGATGGCCTCGTGGTGTCACCTCTTGGGGTGGTTCCGAAACGGGAGCCGAATCAGTTTCGGCTCATTCATCATCTCTCTTACCCTAAAGGGGGGTCGGTGAATGACGCCATTGACCCGGCATTATGTACGGTGTCCTACGCATCGTTTGATGAGGCCGTGCGCTGGGTTCAGCGCTTTGGGCGCGGGGCCTTGTTGGCCAAGACCGATATCGAATCGGCGTTTCGGCTCCTGCCAGTTCATCCGGAGAGCGTGCGGTTGTTGGGGTGTTTTTGGGACGGGAAGTTTTTTGTGGATAGGTGCTTGCCCATGGGTTGCGCCATCTCGTGTTCGTATTTTGAGTTGTTTAGTTCCTTTTTGGAGTGGGTGGTGAAGGACTTGTCTGGTTTGGTGTCGGTGTTACATTATCTCGATGATTTCTTGATGGTCGGACCGCCTAATGACCGGGCTTGCATGATCTTGCTGGCCACGGTTCAGCACGTTTGCGAGGTATTCGGGGTACCGCTGGCGCGTGACAAGACGGAGGGACCCGTCACGGAGCTGAAGTTTTTGGGCATTGTTATTGATTCGGGGCGGATGGAATGCCGGCTCCAGGAAGACAAGTTGGTGGACTTGCGGGAGTCCGTCGCAAGGGCGGCCAGTAGTTCAAAGTTGAAGTTACGGGAGTTGCAGTCGTTGTTAGGGAAGCTCAACTTCGCCTGTCGCATAATGCCGATGGGGAGGGTTTTTTGCCGCCGGTTGGCGGCGGCCACAGCGGGGGTTAGGGCTCCTCATCATTCTGTGCGGTTGGGGTCGCGAGCATAGGGAGGATCTTAGAGTTTGGGACTCCTTTCTGGAAAACTACAATGGTAGATCCCTTTGGTTGGCCCCGGTGGTCCCAGCCAGTGCATTGGAGCTCTTTACCGATGCGGCGGGTTCGGTGGGTTTCGGGGCCTATTTTCAGGGACAGTGGTGTGCTGGGCGGTGGCCACAGCAGGTAGTGGAGTCGCCGTTGATTTCGGAATTTGATGTTGCTGGAGTTGTTCCCTATTGTGTTGGCGGTGGAACTGTGGGGTCAGGAGTTCAAGGATCGGAGAGTGAGGTTTCACTGCGACAATTTGGGTGTGGTGCAAGCCATTACTTCTTTGTCGGCTTCGTCATTGCCGGTGGTTCGTCTGCTGCGTGCGTTAGTGCTAAAATGTTTGGATTTGAACATTGTGGTTTGTGCAGTGCATATTCCCGGGGTTGAAAATGAGGTGGCTGATGCCCTTTCTCGTTTGCAGTGGGATCGGTTCCGGCGTCTGGCTCCGGAGGCGGAGCAGGAAGGGGTGCCGTGCCCCAGTGGCTTGTGGGACCTCGTCTTGGCCGAGTGATGGCATTGGTGAAAAGGTCAGTAGCTGAATCCACGTGGAGGGCTTATGAGCGGGTGTGGCGGGAATGGCACGGCCTGGTAAGTGATCTGGGGGTTGGTTCCTCGGCTGAGGAACGGTTGCATTTGCTGTTGTACTTTTTGGGTAGATGTTGTGAAGATGGGGTGTCGGTCTCTGCGCTGTCCACAAAAATGGCGGCATTGGCTTTCCTCTTCCAAATCAACGGGGTGGAGGACGTTACTAAGTCGTTCGTGGTCCGTAAGGCTTTGCGGGGATATAGGAAGGGCCGCGTTCGGCCGGATACCAGGAGGCCGGTTTTGCTGCTTATGTTGGAATCTTTGGTTGGAATGTTGCCTCAGGTGTGCTCATCATCGTTTGAGGTTGGGTTGTTTCGAACAGCGTTCATCTTGGCCTTTTTTGGGGCCTTTCGCGTAGGGGAACTGGTCAGCCCCTCTAAGGCGGTGGCTGGGGGGCTGCAGGTGTCTGACGTGATCGTACTTTCTGATTCGGTCTCAATATGGCTCCGTAGGTCAAAAACTGACCAGGCGGGGAGGGGGTCTAAGGTGGTGCTGGGTAAGGTGCCGAATCTTGGGGTCTGCCCGGTGGAGGGGGTACGTGCTTGGCTTGGCGACAGGCCTCCTGTCGCCGGTCCGCTGTTGGTCCATGAGAACGGGATTCCACTGACGAGGTACCAATTTTCGGCTGTTTTTAAGCGGTGTTTGGTGGCGGGCGGATTCAACGCCAGGGACTACTCTTCCCATTCGTTTAGGATAGGGGCTGCTACGGAAGCCTCGCGCTGGGGCTTAAGCGATGATATCCTGCAGCGGATAGGTCGCTGGGAGTCTCGGCGGTTCAGGTCATATGTTCGGCCACAGTTGTTGTAGGGGTCGTAGTGGGGCCGTAGTTTTGAGCACGATTCTGTGGGGGTTTCTGGGGTTTTTGAAAAAAAAGGGGGAGTGTTTCTGTCTGAAGTCAACTCTCTCTCTCTCTCTCTCTCTCTCTGGATGTGTGATGTGTTCTGTGTGTTTGGTTTTCTCTTGTATGTAATTTCTTGTTGTTGTCCCCACTCTTTTCGTTACAGGCCCCATTGGCTTGATTTGGATTTTGGGCCACTCTTATGTTCACTGGGGGGCTAAGAGGGCTCTGGTCAGGAGAGAGGGCAGACAGTTGGGCTTTGCCAGGGAGGAAGCCACGGTGCGATGGATCGGTATCCCCGGCATGCTTTGGGCCAGAGTGATGCCGGAGGTACAGCATTACGCCAGGTTGGACAGGCCCCCGGATGTGCTCTTGCTGCACGTTGGGGGCAACGATCTCTGCTTAAGGGCTGCTCGCGAGTTGATTCGCGACATCAAATGGGATTTCATGCGCCTGCGCAGTGCTTTTCCAGACACTGTCCTGGTGTGGTCTGAAATGGTGGGGAGGTTAGCTTGGAGGGGTGCTCGTTCCGTGGACAGGGTCAATAGGGCCCGGATTAAGGCCAATAAGGCAGTGTCCAAATTTGTAATTCAGAACGGTGGGTTGGTGGTTCGCCATCGCGAACTCGAGAGTGACTTCGGCCTTTATTTAAGGGGTGATGGGGTGCACCTTTCCCAGGTTGGGATAGACATGTGGGTCTTGGGGCTCCAGGACGGTCTACAACGGGCCTTAGGGCTGTGGCGGGCCGCCCACGCGTGAGGTGTCACCGTGGGCGCCTGTGGCGTTTGTTCAGGGTTCCTGAGAATTGGGTGGGGTTTGGTACATACAGATTAGATGGGTGTACCTTAGTTGTTGGTAGGAGTTGGGGCCCGTCATGGGATGGGCACCTTCCCTATCTGGTTAGGTGGATAGTGGTATATCGTGCTGAAGAATCAAACGAAGGAGGAAGTCATGGCCTTGTGAGCTGATGGGAGCGCGGCTAGAGGTCCGAAGACTTTCTATGGGGTACAGCCGATTACCGGCACTTTTTCTTTCCCTTTCTCAGGAACCTCGTGTCTACAACTGTTTGGGGTTAATTGTTTTTTGTTAGGTTAATTTATTGCGTAATGGTTAAAATATATATTTAATGTTAAAAAGAAGTTTTATATTTAAAAGTTGGTTATTTTTATAAAGTTATTTAATTTTACCTTTTGGATTTTAAATAAAAGGGGCCTTTGGTGGCCATTTAATCCAGAAGGTGTTGCGTGATTTCTATGGGTGGGTTTAAGGTTTTAGGGGTGGGTTTTGGTTTACTCCCAAGCACTAGGCATACACCAGTCATGCTTTAACTACTGGCGTATGAAGAATTATCAGATTCCGGTCTCTCATTATTCTTTATAATGGAGCATCCATTAGCTTTATTGATGTTCTACTATTATACTGCTCTCCCTGTCAGTCTATGGGCGGCGGACGACCAGTCCTTTTGGTTAATAGTTCTTTGAATCGGTTCACTCCAACCCCCACAAAGTAGTTCTTATTGGATTTTGTCCTAGTAAGATACTACTTCCCTTTGTACCGTACATTTTTCCCTGTGGGGAAATCTCTGTTTTGATAGTTTTTCACTTCTGTTTATTTAAAACCGGTACTATATTCTGAGTTTTTCATACTCAGTAACTAATATTTCCTATATCCCTCTATCCTCATTTTCCCTTTATCTGTCTGAGTGCCCATCTTCCCTTTCGTAAATATGGCGCTCCCCACTAATTTTAAAACAGACTCGCAAAACAAAATGAAGCTTTACTCTCTTAATGTAAAAGGCCTCAATATCCCTGAGAAGAGGTCGAAACTAATGCTAATATTGAAGAAATCGAAGGCTGACATAATGGGCCAGATTCACGTAGATTGGCGCATATTTTGACCAGCGTAGCGCACCTCCTTTACGTTAGACCGGCGCAATGTAGAGGCGCAATCACCGTATCCTCGTAGTATTTGCGCAGAAATTAGCGCCGGTGTAACGTAAATTCCGAGGCGTAAGGCGGAGTAATTCAAATTGTGAAGGACGTGGGAGTGTTTCATTGAAATGAGCCGTGACCCCATGCAAATGAAGGGCCGGCCGGATCCCGCATTAGCACATGTAGCAGACCATGGTCAGCACCTCTGTGCGCATGCTCACAACTCAAGAACGGCGCAATCAGTGAAATTGGAAGTGGACCCGGGCAACTTAGTGAACTACGCAGACAGCATAAATAGGCAGACACAAACGCCCTTCCTTTGCAAAAGTACATCCCTTTGTATCCCTCCCTATACAGCAAGGTGCTTTTGTTCTGTTGTTTGTTGCGTTGTGACTTGTCTTTGTGATATTTGTGGACTGTTTGATCTAGTGTTTTGTAGAATATATTTAATAGTGTTTTTTGGTGACTGGTTGTGAAACTTTTTGGTTGATAGATTTTGTTTGTTTGTTTTGTTGCTTGATTTTTCCTGCTTGTTTTTGTGTGTGATTGTTTGGCAGAGAGTTGTATGAGTATGACTGAGAGGAAGCGGAAGAGCAATTTTTCTTTGGGGGAGAAACAAATTATTGCCTGGGCCCTTACCCAATATGGGCGTTTCCTTCACGGCCCGGAGAGTGCCAACACCACCCCGGCCAAGAAGAAGGAGATTTTGCAGAACATTACCGACCAGGTAAATGCATTGGGGGGGGGGGAGACCCGGACACGCGAGGGGATCGTAAAGAAAATCAATGATCTCCGGCGTCTGGTCCGAAAGAAGCTGGCCAAAATGGCAGCCCATGCCAGGGGCACTGGAGGGGGCCCACCATGCCCTGTTAGGCTGACAGTAGAGGAGCGTGCAGTGGCCCACACCTTTAATAGACAACAAGTGGAGGGCCTGCCTGGCTATGACTCCAGTCAGGAGGCCATGATGCCAGGTAACGTTTTTTTTTTCCTATCTGGTGTGTAGCATGTGTGGGGGAGGGGGGAAAAGAATATGTGGCAAGTGTGTGGATCCTCCAACCTGTGAATGTTTTGTGTCATCCACAGATGTGCAGGAGGGTGCTGGGCCATCTGGCCTGACTGCACCATCCCCGGGACACCAGCCTGATGAGGACCCCCAGACAAGGCCGGAGTCCTCGGAGGAGTTTGAGGAGGATGTCATGTCAGCCAGTGGATTGTTGTTTTTGGAGGAGTCTTCCCCTCTGGCTGGCAGTAGCCAGCCCTCCATAAGGGGTAGCCCCTCCCACTTCTCCCCCAACAGGGCTCCTTTCCCAAGGGCCTCCCCTTCTCCCCGGCCACAAGCATCAGCTGGAGGCAGGAAGTCGTCCCAGAAGACCAGGGGGTGGCCGAGGTTCTGCCCGCCAATCTCAGAAGGGACCAGGCCCTTCAGACCCATCTGGGACAGGTCAGCCAGACTATGGTGCGGATGGAGGAGAGCCTGTCCTCCATAAAGAATACGTTTGGGGACCTGGACTGCCACTCCCTGGCTCTTACAAACTGCCTAAACGAACTGCAGACTACTACAGCAGACGTTGGGCAGGATGTGAGGGCCCTCACCCAGGCTATCCAGGCCAATACGGCAACACTAAGTGCTGGCCTGACCAGAATTGCCGTGGCCTTGGAGGGCAGGCCGCCAGGGGGGCAGAGACCAGGGGCTGCTTCTCCTTCCCCAGATTACCCCCCCTCCCCATGAGTCTCCCCTGAAGAGCCGGGGCCATGGCCATGGGCGCCCCAGGCGTGGGTCACGCCAGCGGCATTAATTTGGTTTCCCCCCTTCTGGACCTTTTTTTTTTCAGGACTTTTTTGGGGGTTTTTTTTTTTTTTTTGCTGGAAATTTTTTGTTTTGTGCTGGACAATTTTTTTTTTTGTGTTGTGAATGATTTCGGAATGTGGAGGTGACATTCCTGCCGGAAAAGGGGTGTCACCCTCATTTGTGGTGGAGAAGGGTTCCTGTTATAAAGTTGTTCTTTAATCTAATATCTAATATTCATCTATTAACAATATTAACACATGAATGAATGGAGTTCTGTCTTTGAGAATAATGGACTTGGATACATTTAAAATATTCATATCAGTGTCTGGATTTGGAAAAGTGAATTATATAATTTGTTATATACTTAACTATATACTGTAGCTCATTTGTAGCCTAATAAGCTTCTATGGTATAAATTGGCATATGGTTGACATTAGGCTGACCAGCTTCCTCTTGAAATCCTACCATCCTCCCATCGTAGGAGATAAGGTTACACCTTTTTCTAAGGACAAAACTTTTTAGTATGTTAACTAAGAATATAGCTCTTTCTTTGGGCTACAGTATTTTTATGTAGTTATGGTGTGTATGTATATATATATATATATATATATATATATATATATATATTTGATTTAGATGTTAAAGGACATTTGTCTTATATAAGTTTGTATTATAAGTTAACTCACATAGCTTAGAGCCCCATCCTCAGGAATTTTAGAGTAAATTACCCTCTCTCTCTTTTGAAGAATATTTGAATTTCGCGGGCTTCTTGTGGGACCACAAGGCAAATATGAACGTTAAATGACGCTTTGTTAGGAAGGTGGGGGCAGGCTATATATTTGGACATAGGAGCAGAAATTAGGGCTCTCGTCTCTTGAATAACACACACACACAAGCTCTCAGGCCGCGTACACACGGCAGGGAATCTCGACGGGCAGAACACATCTTCCGCCCGTCGAGGTTCCCTGCCGGCCGTCGAAATCGGCGACCCGCCCGTCGGGAATGGCAACCAGCCATTCTTCCAGGCGGGCCGTCGAGGAAATAGAGAGCGTGCTCTCTATTTCGGCTCGACGGGCTTCCCGACGGGAAGCTCGCTGAGACCGTACACACGGCCGAGGTCCTCGCTGGAATGTGCATTCCAGCGAGGTTCTCGCTGATTTTCAGCGAGAACCTCGGCCGTGTGTACGGCACCTCACACTTGGAGAGTTGAGCTGACATGCTGGGACACTCACTCACATTTTAAGGAAGGCTGACATAGCCACACACACACACAAAGATATATTTGATTCAATCTTCATTTCAAGACTAAGAAACTTATTGATGCTATTTTTATATTATACAATTGATGATATTCATGTGACATTTTACTATTTAAGTAATAAATACATTTTGGAGTTTTTACACCACAACGGAACGGATTTTCTTGGAACTTTTCTCATCAATATAAATATCGATTATTAATACAATAATATCGATATTATCGACTTTATTTCAGTTCCCCAGGACCAGGGAGAAGTGATCCCCAGGTCCGTGTGAATGGAGCCGTGGTGTGGCGTTGCTGCTCACAAGTCCAGCATGGTGGGCTTGTGCTAATCCAATTTGATGAGGATGTGATGTGTCTTTGCTAGGGACCACAGTGGTGTGCATGCATGCATTCTCATTGTGTCATGATTAATGTGTGTGTTTAATGTGCAATGATGCCTAATGTGGGCTGTCTTCTGGCTGCTCTTCCCTCAGAAGACGGGTAGTCTCGGTTAGGGGGGGATTGTCTGGTTCAGGGGTCAGGTCATCACGTATGTCAATCTGCAGGCCCTTTCTCACTGCGAAGTTGTGCAGCATGCAACATGCACAGATGATCTGGCACACAAAGTTTGGGGAATACAACAGGGTCCCCCCAGACTTATCCAGGCATCGGAAACATGACTTCAGGAGGCCGAAGGTGCGCTCCACCACTGCACGTGTTTGGGCGTGGGCTTCATTGTATCTTTCCTCTCCTGGGGTTTGGGGGTTCCGGATAGGAGTCATGAGATGGGGTCCCAGTGCATATGCAGAGTCACCTGTAAGGGAAAAGACAGGAGGATGTTAGTCATGCATATGACCCTTGTGATGTGTGCATCATGGGGGGGGGACAGTCATGCCTGCCACCCATGTCACTCACCAACCAGCCAGGTGTCCCCATACACGTTCTGTTCGAATTCCATTGGGATGGGGCTCTGATTGTATATGTAGCTGTCATGGCTGGATCCGGGGTGTTTGGCACGGACGTGCCATATGAGGCCTTGGGCATCGACTATCACCTGTACGTTGATGGAATGCCAATGCTTCCGATTGCGGTATATGTGCTCTGTCTCATGGGGGGGCTGGAGTGCCACATGTGTGCAATCAATGGCCCCCACGGTGCGTGGGAATCTGGCAATTCTGTAGAAATCTGTCATTCAGCCGCAGGTCCTCAGTGGTTGGTTTGATGATTTGAATGAATGAATGAATGAATGAAAACTTGTATAGCGCGGCACATGCGAACTGAATCGCCTCTGGGCGCTTGTTGTTCCTGTCTCCTTTGATATCAAAAGAGAAAAGTCTTGACCTTTTTCCTAAATGCTAGGTGGTTCTCCTCCAACCGAATGCTGGTTGGTAAAGCGTTCCATAGTCTGGGACCCTGGATCGCGAATCTTCTTTCTCCTTTGGACTTGAAGTTGGCTTTCGGAACCTGGAGCAGGTTCTGATTCGTGGATCGCAAAACGCGATTGGGATTATGCGTTTTTATTATTTCGCATAAATAAAGGGGGGCATTCCCATGGACACATCTATGCGTAAGACAGAGAGCTTTAAAAGCAATTCTGTCTTTAACTGGCAGCCAATGAAGGGCTCTCAGTGAAGGTGAGATGGATTCCCAGGGTTTTTTCCCAGTCACAAGTCTAGCGGCCGTATTTTGAACGAATTGCAGACGAGCGATTTGGTACTTGGGGAGGCCGAGGTAAAGGGCATTTGCATAATCCAGTCTGGAGTTTACAATAGCTCCCACCACGACCGCTAAATCTTCTTTAGGGATGAACGGAGTGAGTCTGCGTAGTAGGCGCAGTAGATCATGAGATCCGCTGACTACTGACCCTATTTGTGCGTCCATTGTCATAAAGGAGTCAAAAATGACCCCTAGGCTTTTGACTTTGGCGCTAGGGGTGATGAGCTTGCCCAGAATAGGCGGGGGGGTCCACGCTGTTGAAAGTTGATTCCTACGCTTGGCGTGAAACAGAAGAAGTTCTGTTTTCGCTCCATTGAGTTTAAGATAACTCTTTGTCATCCAATCCTCTATCAAGGAGAGGCAAGTCTCTAGATTGAGGTGGTGATCCTGTCTATTGCAGATGCGGAAATACAATTGTGTGTCGTCTGCGTATGAGTGATAGAGCAGTTTTTTGCTGCTGATAATCTCAAAAAGAGGACGAAGATAGATGTTAAACAGCACTGGTGACAGAGGTGATCCTTGAGGGACTCCGCATGTTACTGTGCGTTTTTCTGACGTAAAAGGTCCTAACTTTACTGTTTGCGATCGGTTTTCCAGAAAAGAGGAGAACCAAGATAAATCGCCTTCTGCGACTCTGGCTACTTCAGCAAGCCGAGTCAGTAACAGTTTGTGGTCTACAGTGTCAAAAGCTGCACTTAGGTCCAACAGAACTAGAAGACAAGATTCTCCTTCGTCTGCGGCCTTGAGAACATCGTCCCATACTTTCAGCAGTGCTGTTTCCGTCCCGTGTCCGGGACGGAAGCCTGATTGCAATGGGTCAAGTAGCTTGTAGGTATCTAGATGCTGTTGCAGCTGTTGTACCACTACTTTCTCCATTATCTTAGAAAGTACGTTGAGGGTTGTTATGGGACGGCGGTGGAGTGGGTCCTTGGGGTCCAGGGAGGGTTTCTTCAGGATGGGTTGGATTATACCCTCTTTCAACTGTGTGGGCACTTTGCCCTCCAGAAAAGACTGGTTGATAAACTGCGTGATGGGAGGAGCCAGGATGTCGGCGCATTCCTTCAGCAGTTTTGTGGGGATAATGTCATTCGGCGCTGTGCTATTTCGCAGAGTACAAATGACATTCTTAGTGGTCTCGATGGAGATGGGTTCCAGGGTAAACTTACCAGATAACGGAGAATTACTATGGGTGCTGTGTGAGAGGCTGCAGGGGGGGCTGAGGGGGGAATTGTTTTGCTGAATGCTTTCACGGATTGCCTCGATTTTATTAATGAAGTAATCCGATAGTTCATTGCAAAATTCTTGTGTATCCGAACTGGGGGCTTTGATGCATTCTGGTTCCATGGTCTGGGTGACCATCTTGAAGAGTTCGCGGGGGCGGTTAATGGCACCGTTGATAGCCTCCGAAAAATAATTTTTCTTGGCTTGGAAAATTCCTTTGTGGTATTTTCTTGTCGCTGCCTTGTAGATGGATAGGTTTAGCTCTGAAGAACATCTTTTCCAGGCAGATTCTGCCCTTCTGCGTTCTTGCTTCAGTAACGACAGCTGGTTGTTAAACCAGCTGCGGTTGTTTTTCCGGATGCGGGTACTTCGTTTCGGCGCTACCAAGTCAGCTGACTGTAGCATAGCCGAGTTAATGGCTTCCAGTGTTTTAACGGCCGTTTGATGCGGCTGAGTTGTTTCTATTTTTTTCCATAACCACTTAAAGACCCCCGCACGCACATATACGGCCACAACATGGCTCGTACAGGCACAAGGGCGTAAATTTACGTCCCCGCCTGAGTGCGGTTCGGGGGTCCCATCGGGACCCCCTCCGCGGCGTGCGGGGGTCTCCCTACCTCTGGGAGCGATCCGGGATCTGCGGGCGGATGTCCGTGTTTTCCGCCCCCCCCGCGATCGCTCCCAGCCTGTCACTTCCTCCTCCTGTGTTTACACAGGAAGGAGGAAATGATGTATTCTCTCATCGCAGCGCTGTTTCCCAGCGCTGCTGATGAGAGAAGACATGACAAGTAAGTGTGCACCAACACAACACTGACACACACTCACATAGGCATATTAACCCCTTGTGATCGCCCCCCCCCACCCCCCTGTCACAGTGTTACTGAATGCAGTGATTTAATCACTGCATTTAGTGTCAGTGTGACAGGCACTGTAAAAAACAGTTAGTGTTAGGTTCAGGATAGCCCCCCCACCCCCCCTAATAAAGTTTTAACCCCCTGATCACCGCCCTAGTTAACCCTTTCACTCCCTATTGCCAGCGTCACTAAGCGATCATTTTTCTGATTGCTGTATTAGTGTCGCTGTTCCCGCTAGGTAGCTATTTTTTTTTATTGCGATTTTTTTTTTTACTAAAGACATGTGGCTAAATAAATTTTGGCCTAAATGTTTGACTAAAATTTAGTTTATTTGATTTTTTTTTAACAAAAAGTAAAAAATAGTGTTTTTTTTTCAAAAATGTCGCTCTATTTTTGTATATAGCGCAAAAAATAAAAATCGCAGAGGTGATCAAATACCACCAAAAGAAAGCTCTATTTGTGGGAAGAAAAGGACGCAAATTTTGTTTGGGAGCCACGTCGCACGACCGCGCAATTGTCTGTTAAAGCGACGCAGTGCCGAATCGCAAAAACACCTTGGGTCATTTACCAGCGTATTGGTCCGGGTCTTAAGTGGTTAAAGTCGTTTTGAAGAGTTCCGAGTGGAGCTTCTTCTGGCATCTAGTCCAGTGTGTTGTCACTGGATTTGATGTTTTTGTTGCAGGGGGGATGGTGGAAATCCTGAATATAATTGCATGGTGGTCTGTCCATGGCAACTTTTCATTTTCCCAAATCTTTATTTCCAGAGCTTGTCTGAAAATAAGATCCAGTGTGTGACCTGAAGCATGTGTGGGCCCACATACTAATTGCTGCAATCCTAATCCTTCCAGGTGGTCAATACAGGCGTCGGCAATGGGGTCTTGTGAGGAGTTGGCCCAGAGATTGAAATCCCCGAGCAGCAAAAGATGTTTGCTGATGAGGGTATAAGTGGAGAAGAAATCTGTCCATGATGATAGCAGCTGCGATTTTGGGCCGGGCGGCCTATAGCAGAGCAGAATGTGGACGGTCTCCTTTGTATTTGCTTGCAGTTGCAGAGTAAGGGTTTCCATGAATGGAAGAGGGTTTTGGCGGACTGGTTTGGTGATCGTAAGATGAGTCTTGTGGATCACCGCCAGGCCGCCTCCTCTTTGCCCTATTCTGTTTTCCGTTATAATACGGTAATTTTCTGGCACCAATTCTCCCAGAATGGTGTTACAGTCGGCTGTGAGCCAGCTCTCTGTAATAAAAAGACAGTCTAGATCTTTTTGTTGAATGAAGTCGCGGATTTCAAGTCGGTGTTTTACTGCCGATCTTGTGTTGATCAGAGCACACGATATGTGCTTGAGCTGGGGTGAATGGCTGAAATGTTTGACCGTCGATCTATGATCGATTCTCAATAGTCGCTCAGTTCTTAGGGCCTTTTTGGTGATGGCTGGCAGTATTGCGGCGCATTGCCTCAAACTCCAAATGGTATCGGCGGAATATTGCCGACATGCCATGATCGCCAATACACCGGGGGGGGGGGGGGGGTTTGGGGCAGTGGGGAGAGGAATTGGCCTCTCTCCTGGCTTGGTCCAGAGGAAGGCAAAAAACCCCGTCAGAGCTCGGCCAATATGCTCCGGTGGGGAAAAAAATTCCTTCCTGACCCCTGTAAGAGGCGATCGGTTAACCCCTGGATCAAGCTTCTGTGTGTTGGGACGACGGGGGGGGGGGGGGGGCTAGGGCTGAGAGGGAGAGCTTGTTGCTGGTCTGGTGGCTGCCTGCTCAGGGATGAGGGCTGACAGGGGGTTTCTCTGAATAATCTGGGGCTGAATGGGTGAAGGGTGAGCAACAGGGCCGGGTAACTGTCCTTCAGGGATAAGGGGGAGGTTTCCTGGGAGCAGGGTGAGGACACTGAAACGTGGGGAGCGGCGTGCCGTTAGGCCGCAAGTGAAGCCGCGGTCTTTCCTAGACCGCGGCCCCGCGATTCAGGACGGCCTGGTGCGGTGCACCCGAATGAGCGCCATTTGGTTGGCCATGCGTCTGAGGATTGCAGGGATAACCTAGTGCACACATCTGCTCATGGAGAATTGTGACATCCCAGCCACCACTCCACTTGTTCTTTGAAAAGAGCCACTGGCAAGGAAATGGAGTGTTGCCATGACCTTGACCAGTGGCTGCACTGCATGTGAGCGGTGTGTTATGCTGGTGATGTCCTCCTGCAGGGTTGTGGTTAATTACAGGATGGCAGCAGGGGTGAATCTGAAGATGCGATACACCTCAGAATCACTCATGCCAAAGAGGTCTATGCGTGTGCGGTACGCACCTCCTTCTTTGCTCCTCTAAAGTCAGTAGTATAGCTATGAGCATGGATGCCCCTGGCATGTTGGCATAAAGTTTGTTGTCCAGCAAGTGTGACTGCTCAGCTCCTCACTAACAGTGTTGCTTTAGCTGACATGTAGACGGATTGTCTAATTTTATTCCACCTTTTATATGGTCTAATTTTAGACAGGACGTGCAGCTGTTGCTCACAGCGCGTAGCCTGCGCTGCACCAACGTTCTTTTGTGGATCCCCGTAACTCCCTCATTTGCATATTTGAATAGCAAATCAATGGTGTGTCTAGCGCAGTTTTGCGCGGACGGATACGCCGGTCTATCGAAATTTCGCCGGTCCAAAAAAAGTAGATTTCTTGCGTATCTCGTTTTGGGGATGCGGCGCATCGAAACGCATGCGCAAATTTAGACTTACGCCGTGCATCTTGTGTAATGCCGGCGTAATGGCTCTGTGAATCTGGCCCAATATTTTTACAGGAGACTCACTTTAAGACAGACAAATGCCCGACCTTTGCGGACAATTTTTTTTACCATATTGTCCATACTTCTAACCTGGAGTCCAAATCCAAAGGCGTGTCTATACTAATATCTAAACATTGCCTCTTCCAGATTGTCGATACTAAAATCGATAGTGAAAGCAGATACTTATTTATTAAATACAATACAATAAACCTGTAACCCTGGCCAACATATATGCCCCCAACAGACTTCACATCCCATTCTTTGAAAATACTATTCAAGCCCTGAAATCTTACACCGCTGGCTCACTGATACTGGGAGGTGACTTTAACATTGCCCTCAATCCCCTTTTGGACACCTCTTCTGGCTCTTCCAAAACCTTGTTTAGAACTCTGATGCCCCGTACAAACGACGTTTTCAGTGAAGTAAAAAACAACGTTTTTGAAACTTCACTTTTCAAAGACGATGTTGCATACACACCATTGTTTTTTCACAAAAAGCGAGGTTACGTTCACCACTCTTTTCCATTGCTTAACACGGGGAACATTACAGCTTTCATTTGAATAGCTGTGTGTTCCCCGCCGCGTCACGTATAGACACTCCCCCTTGTTTGGGCATTTTGATAGACAGATTCTGGGGACGGGTGATCTGTCTATCAAAGTGCCCGAACAAGGGGAAGTGTCTATATGTGGCTGGCGGGGAACACACAGCTATTCAAATGGAAGCTGTAATGTTCCCCGCGCTGATTAACTAGGCGGCGGCATTGCGATATGCGGTATGCGGCGACGTTGCGGTGGTGGCGGGGGGGTTAGTATCGGATCTGGCATCGGGGGCATTTTCGGGAGTAAAAGTACTCCCGCAAATGCTCAGTATCGGTCCCGATACCGATACTGGTATCGGTATCGGGACAACCCTAGTCGAAGAGTATATTATTTTTGGCTGAGGTATCCAGTGTTGCTCATCGTCCTTTAAAAAAGTTACAAAAAATTAAATTAGTTACAGTTACAAATTACTTG
Organism: Rana kukunoris; assembly: GCA_029574335.1. Lineage (NCBI taxonomy): Eukaryota > Metazoa > Chordata > Amphibia > Anura > Ranidae > Rana > Rana kukunoris. Next base: position 473,717,416 of record CM056053.1, read on the forward strand.
TCCGAAAAAGTAATTGAGTTAGTGACTCAGTTACTACATTGGCAAAGTAATTAGTTACTCAGCAACTGACTTTTTTTTGAGGCATGAGGCACGTTACAGGCACAGTGAGGCATGTGAGGCATGTTACAGGCACAGTGAGGCATGTGAGGCATGTTACAGGCACAGTGAGGCATGTGAGGCATGTTACAGGCACAGTGAGGCATGCTACAGGCACAGTGAGGCATGTTACAGGCACAGCGAGGCACATTACAGGCACAGTAAGGCATGTGAGGCATGTTACAGGCACAGTGAGGCATGTTACAGGCACGGTGAGGGATGTTACAGGGCACAGTGAGGCATGTTACAGGCACAGTGAGGCATGAGGCATGTTACAGGCACAGTGAGGCATGTGAGGCATGTTACAGGCGCAGTGAGGCATGTAACAGGCACAGTGAGGCATGTATGATGGAACAGTGAGTCACTGTACCATTATACATGCCTCACTGTGCCTGTAAAATGCCTCGACAACGATCTTCCTACCCTCTCCTGTTCTCCACATGCCAGACGTCGGCGGCCATCCCCCATTATTCAAAATCTGCGCCTCCTCCTCAGGCTGTTCCGTGATAGGCGGAACAGTCATTTTCCCAGCAGAGCCTCTGTTCAGTGTTCGGCCTATCACGTATGTCCTCTCGTCCGAGGCTGAGGATGAGAAGGCATCCGTGATAGGCTGAACATTAAACAGAGGCTCTGCTGGGAAAATTAGTGTTCTGCCTATCACAGACGGTCCGGAACAGTCAGAGGAGGAGGCGCGGCTTTTGGTAATGGACGGCGACGGCTGCTGCTGACACAGGTAAGTAATTGCGGTAACGCCGCCATTGTAATGGGAACGGCGTTTCCGCGAGGGTAATAGTAATCTGGTAGATTACTCGTTACCCTCAAACAGGCTTCCGTTAGGTAACGGCGTTTATTTAAACGCTGTTACTTACAACACTGGAGGTATCCATTAAATATATTTGTGTATCACTATATTCCATTCTTGTATATACATCATGAGAGATTGCATTGCACATCCAGAGGGAAACAAGGGTGGCAATGTTTTTTGTTTCCTCTGTGTTGAAGTCCGTGATTGTATCTATACTTTCTATCTATACATCATGAGAGATTATATTGCACTTATAGAGAGAATCAAGGGTGGCAATGTTTTTCGTTTTATCTGTGCCAAACTCTGTGATTGTTTTTATACCTTATTCCTGCTAGACATCATGAGAGATTGCATTGCTCATCTAGAGGAAAACAAGGGTGGCAATGTGTTTTTCTTTTCTTTTATGTTGTACCCTGTAAATATATTTATATAAATGTTTTTAATGTTTTTTACTATTTTACTCAACCATCCAATTGATTAGTATGCCCGTATGAGAATAACAGTGTTAGTTTTTGTAATTAAGCTGAATGGCACTGAGGCTGCTCTTCAATTTGGTCTTCCCCAGTTTTGAACCAATGAGTAGTCATTAGAGACTACATATACCATGATGCTTTGTGACCAGGTACGCCCCCTGAAGACGTTAAGCAACGAAACGTACGTCGGCGGCGGTACCTGGTCACGTGACGTGCTCTCCGACCTGTGGAGCTAGCAGCTGAGAACTTCCACGCCTGCTACGGAGGTAGCAACGGATTGGGACGCCCTCATATTACTAACCGCTTAGTCAGCAGTGACGTGTCTGCAGCCCCAGTGCCAGGAGGCACTTTTAAAGTAAGAGGCCACTTGGCTTTCCGTGTGTTATCTATTTTTTAAATAAAAACAATATTACACTATTGGATTTTTTTCGGTTTTCTTATATTCTATCTATCCTGGTTGGGACGCCGAGAAGGAGGTTAAACGATATTTCCTGTCAGCATGTGTGCAGGAACTATCCTGCCAAAGCTTTATTTGACTATCTTTTTCATTAAAGTAGTCAAATACTTCTGGTAAGCGGAACCATTTGCTTCAGCACATGTTTGGGTGGAAGAAAAATCTCAGTGTGGTGGTGGCATTTTTCACTTAATCAAGAGTAGAGCAGCTAAGGGGGCGTGGCCGACCGGCGATGGAAGCAGCAGCCTGATCACCTCGCTCGTCTACCCAGGGGAAAACTACCACGACGACAGCCTGCTTAGACTCCTGCTACACGGACACATCACCGCAGTGAAACCCCAGGATCATGGAGGTAGCATCGCGGAAGAGGTTTTCGGACTACAAACCTCAAAAACTCACGGCCTTTGCCTTCAAGCCAGCAGAGAAGGTTAGTGCTTCCCAAGATGGCGCCGACCATGCCGCGCCGCGGCGCTCGAACACAGATCTACCTGTGACAGAACTATCCTCCCCAGTGTCCCCCGAGCTACTGGATCACCCCTACGGAGGTGACCCGCTCACAAGCAGCCCGGCAAAAGCGAAAATGCGGCTGGATACGCCGTCACGTCGCGCAGCGCGCGCAGAAATCGAGGCCCCGGCTTACAATCCCCTCACGTCGAACCAGGCCTTGCATTCCTCTATGGCGTCATTCCCTACCTCGGGCCAGCCTGTACTCGATTCCACTTTAAAGGACATGCTGTTGTCCCTACAAACCTCACTGATGTCTGACCTCTCATCCATGTTCCACAGAGTTACTGCAGACATTCACTCCCTAGACAATAGAGTGACACACATAGAAGAAAATTTGTCTGATTGCGCCTCCACGGTAAATGGGGTCATAGATATGTGTGAAGGCATTAAAGAGGATCAGGCATGGATGCGTTCTAAGCTAGCAGACCTCGAGGACAGATCCCGTAGAAATAATATCAAAATAAGAGGTGTACCTGAATCTATCTTGCCGGCTGATCTGTCTAAATATGCGAGAGAACTCATGCACCTGATTCTACCTGAGGCTTCCCCCAGAGACCTCCTGATCGATAGAATTCACAGAATTGCTAAACCATCCCACTTAGCCGCTTCAATCCCTAGAGACATTCTGATGAGAGTACATTTCTTTCACATTAAAGAAACTCTGATGATGAACCTCAAATCCAGGAAACCCCTCCCGTCTCCTTTCACTGACGTGCAACTTCTCCCTGACCTCTCCAAGTATACCTTGCAACTTCGCAGACAACTCAACCCGGTGACCAAGGGTCTGCTAAACCACAAAATACAATACAAGTGGAGATACCCGGCAACACTACTTATCACCAAAGAGGATAAATCCTACACGATCAAAGATCTAGAGAAGGGCCTCAAATTGCTCCGTGCCTGGGGTATTATTACAGATGCACCTGCTCCCCTTCCCCAGAGGGCCAACAAAACCACGACCCAAAATGCACCTGAGATGCCCTCCGTTGAGATGTCCTAATGTGGCTGTATAGATTATCCTACAGGCTTATTACATTGTCCTACCCGTTCCCCTGGGCTTTGATGATCGCTTTCGGACGCTATTTCTTGTTCTTCTTGCTGCTGTTCGCCCGTGTTTGGACTCTCGTGAACCCCGAGTAGAGGTTTTATTTTTGAGCAATTTGCTCGCCCTCTGTATTGGTGTACCGCCAGGGCGATACATCTTCTGACATCGTTTTCTCTTTTTTTTTTTCCTTTTTTTCTGTTTTTTTGGTTTATAGATCAACTTGCTACATACCCGATCTCACCTGACAGTGTGCATTTTTTGATTTCCTACGGCCCCTTTGGCTACTACATACCCCTAGATGTCATAGACTCTAACAGTATTCTGACACATTGTTTTGTTTCACAGCTCCACTGACAATACTGCAGGTCTCCTTGGGGCCTCCTCCGGGCGACCACTACAGGCTGTCCCTCCGTGCCTGGATATCTGTGTGATACGTCTGACTGTAAGTTTTTGCCGCACATCAATACACCAGACGTCACAATGCCACTCTCGCTTCTCTCACTGAACGTTAATGGGTTGAACCACCCAGTTAAAAGACACTCACTCTGGAAGACAGTTAAAGATCTTCAGAGCGATCTGGTCTTTATACAGGAGACCCACCTACTTCAGGATGACTGGAAGCTATGCACGCACAGCAGCTTCCCACATATCTACCAAGCCTCGCACTCCTCTAAAACCAGGGGTGTTATGATTGCGATCAGGGACTCACTGGACTTCCAACAACTAGAACTGTGTATTGACCCCGAGGGTCGCTTCATAATTCTTGTGTGCTCAATTGATGGTCAAATCTACACACTGATTAATGTTTATGCCCCAAATGTGCACCAAATTCGTTTCCTACGGAAAGTCCTGAGAACAGCTCAACCTCTAAAGAGAGGTCAACTCATAATCTGCGGAGACTTTAATCTGGCCCCGAACATATCCCTAGACTCCACTTCACCCACCAAACGGAGACCGTCCCCACTACAGCACCTCTTGGCTATGAGCGATCTCTATGATGTCTGGAGGTGCCACCATGGATCAGAGAGGGACTACACCTATTATTCCCCCCGTTTTAAATCTTACTCGCGCATTGATTTGATATTGGTGGACAAATGGTTATTACAAAATGTGACAGCCTCGGTAATCCACACTGCCACCTGGTCAGACCACTCCCCAATCTCAATCTGCATAGGCGATACACGCAAAAAACATAGTTCGTTCTTATGGAGAATGAATAATTTTATACTACAACACAAGGAGTACTCTTCGGTTATCGCTGACCATATCAAAGAATTTTTTGAACTCAATTTGGGTTCAGTGGCAGACCCTGTGGTAGTGTGGAGAGCTCACAAGGCATTTATGCGAGGTATTTTAATGAAATTATCCGCTGTTCATAAAAAAAAGAGGACGCAGCGCATAGAGGACATCACAACCAAGATTCAGGACCTTGACTCGCTTCACAAATCTTCCCCTACCCTACCTATCTCTGACCAACTTTTCACCCTGCGACAAGAACTCCGTTCTCTGTTGCTCCAATCTCACGACTATCTACATCGGAAGCTACGGGCTACCATGTACTCCACCTCTAATAAGGCAGGTAAGCACCTTGCTCAGCGCCTAAAAGGCAAGAGGGTTAAATCCAAAATTCACCACTTATCCCACCCCCACACCCAATCCCTATTGACTAACCCCCAAGACATTGCCAACGCCTTTAGTGACTACTATGGAGACTTGTACAACTTGAAAAGAGACCCCCTAACGCCACAACCCACTCAAGAGGACATTAACGCCTTCCTAGACAAAGCACGCCTCCCCTCTATCACCCATGACCAACTTCGAGCACTGAATGCCCCTTTCTCGGAACAAGAGATACATAAAGCAATACAAGCCCTCCCCATGAACAAAGCCCCCGGCCCTGATGGTTATTCCGGGGAGTACTATAAACAATACTCCGAACACCTAGTACACCACCTAGTAGCAGTATTCAACCGCGCTGCCTCCTCTTCTTGTTTTGATTCAGAAATGCTTAAGGCACTAATTGTTACTATACCAAAGCCAGGGAAGGACCCGTCCGTTGCCCAAAATTTTCGCCCAATCTCACTCCTTAATTTAGATGTCAAAATATATTCTAAAGTTATCGCACTGAGACTTCTAGACATTATGCCCTCTCTCATCCACAGGGACCAGTCAGGATTTACTACGGGTCGACAAGCGTCCGACGCTACTAGACGACTGATTGATCTGATTCACTTTGCAGAATCCACGGGAACGCCTTCTCTGCTTCTATCTTTAGATGCAGAGAAGGCGTTCGATAGGGTCCACTGGACTTACCTAGCCTCAGTGTTGCAGAAATTTGGATTTACGGGGCATATCTTCGATGCCATTATGGCACTGTACTCGACCCCTTCAGCTCAAGTTTTCGCCGAGGACATGTTGTCCCGCCCCTTTAATATATCTAATGGTACCCGGCAGGGCTGCCCCCTGTCCCCCCTCATTTTTAATCTGTTGATGGAACCCCTTGCATCCCAGGTCCGAACCCTCCCATCAATATCGGGCATTCATATTGATCGAACGATACACAAGATCAGCTTGTTCGCTGACGATGTCATACTGATCCTCACGGACCCCGCTTCCTCCCTGGCAGAGGTACATAGATTGCTTACCTGGTTTAGTAAAGTGTCCTACTATAAGGTCAATACGACTAAATCGTTTATTCTAGACTTACACTTAGATGCTACTACTAAGAATTTACTGCAAATGCAATATGACTTCCAATGGGCGGAGAGGGAAATCTCCTACCTGGGCATCAAGCTAACCAGATCTACGAAGCTATTGTTCTCATCCAACTTCCTCCCACTGCTCCACAAATTGCGTCAGGACTCTTTACAAATAGCAAAACATGAACTCTCCTGGTCTGGTAGATTAGCGGCCTTTAAAATGATGTGTCTCCCACAGGTTCTCTACTTCTTTAGGACATTGCCTATCCCGATCCCTCTATCATACTTTAAGTCCCTTCAAACGATTCTTAATGCCCTCTTGTGGAAAGGTAAAAAACCCAGATGTGCCCACTCTAACCTCATCAAGAATAAATTCTCGGGAGGTGTCGGCTCAATTGATTTCAGTGACTATTACCTGGCCTCCATTCTTGCCCAATTGGCGGATTGGTTCCAACCCTGTCCTAATACTCCTTGGGGGCAAATAGAACTCTCCTCTCTCCACCTCAAAAACTTGAAGGCTTGGATACTGAGCGTGCCATTAACTTCAGGGGTTCCCTCATCCCTTCCACCAACCATGAAAGCCACTGCGTTGGCCTGGGGCAAATTTACCGCCCGAACTAATACTGACCCCGCCTCTCCTACATCCCAAATTCCGTTAGAGTCCCTTCAATTTTTATCTCCAGACCTATCCGTTTCCAGATGGCGCACGAGAGGTATACACCTCGTGCAAGACATCCTACAAGGTAACCTCCTCAAACCTTTCACACAGCTCCAGCTAGAGTTCCAGCTCCCTCCCTCGGAATCCTTTACTTACCTGAGAATATCCCACTGCCTGAAAACAGTCCCTCTCCCTCTCTATATCGTTCCGTCTAAGACGTGGAAATTCCTCTCAGCTGAGAAACCTAAAACTAAAGGCATATCCCATTTCTATAATGCCCTCCAACACAAATTAATATTCACCAAACTACCTGCTCACATTCGCTGGGAATCCGAACTTTCTTGCTCTTTCTCCACAGACCAATGGTCCTACGCCCTAGATGCCTCCTATAAATTCACTAAATGCTCCGCCCTATGGGAACTCACACAAAAAATTACACTCCGTTGGTACATGACCCCAGCCAGAATAGCTGCTTTTGACCCCAAGACCTCCAATCTATGTTGGCGTTGCACCTCCATCAATGGTGACCTCCTCCATATTCTTTGGACATGCCAAAAGCTCCAGTCATTTTGGATCGATGTTTTCCATCTCCTGTCCACTACTCTTGGTATTATGATAGCTCCTACCCCTGAATTGGCATTGTTAAGTCTAACAATAGATAACATACCTTCCCCTTCCAGATGTGTAGCATCCCATATTCTATTGGCATCCAGATTGTGCATAACTCGGAGGTGGCGCTCGGAGGAGCCCCCAGTAGTTGCCCAAGTGATAGATCTGGTTAACCTGCACTTCTCCTATGAGTGCATCATGGCGGTCAATACAGGCCAGACTAATAAGATTAGGAAGGCCTGGCTTCCATGGGCATCCAACCCCAGATCTGTCCCTATGATGTGAATTACTTACTGCTCTTATTGTTCTGTGTTAACTTTCAGCGTGATTTTGATACCTTACGTATTTGGAGGTACATAAATGGTAAGTGCTCTCTCCTGCCGGGCCACAAAAGTGCTTCCAACAAGGGGTGGTCCCTCAGGAGAGAGTACACTAATATTGCGCAATGCATTTGCTCCCCATGTACCCCCCAGGCTTGCACGCCACTAGGTCCTACATGTTAATGTCTACCTTGCACATTGTTATGTTACTTACGCGGTTGATCGTTTATGTATTATATACAGTACTCTTTCCTGTTATCTGATGCAACTTGTATGCTTTTGCTAAATTCAATAAAAAAAGATTGAAGAAAAAAAGAGTAGAGCAGCTAAGAAGAGTGGATCACTCATTTCTCTGTCACTTATATTGGGACTTGAACACATTATTGCTCTCACAATAGTATTGTCTAATCAACATTGTCAATCATTGTTTTAGTAGTCATATATTTTTTTATTTGTTATGTGTTTTATTATCTGAGACACATCGCTCACGTGTGTATATCACCTGTAGCACAGCGCCCTCTATACACATTCACAATCATTGCAATCACTATTGCCTTTGAGGAGCAGATTTTTTATAGATCTAGTAATTCAATTTAAAAAAAAATTGTCGCTGATCAACTTCATTCACATTTACTTTTCATCATACCCCTAGACATGCTACAAGTGTGACATATCCAGTGGCTCCTGAGGGGGTAGCGCTACACTACACTTGCAATATGGCAACCTGGAGACATTCAGTACATCACACTACTTCTTAATATCACACAATATTTTGGTTGTTTTACTTTTTGCTAAATACTAGGAGCAATAGCAGGATGAGGTCCATGGGAAGTAAGAATTTTCTCCTCTATGAAGGGGTGTCTATTGATACTAGGGCTCTTTTCATGATGCCCTTATGAAGGGGTGTCTATTGATACTAGGCATCTCTTCATGATGCCCCTATCAAGGGATGTCTATTGATACTAGGGATCTCTTCATGAAGCCCCTATCAAGTGATGTCTATTGGAATTAGGGATCTATCGATGTCTCCTCTATCAAGGGGTATCTATCGGAAGTAGGGATCCCTCTATGTATAAAGAGGTGTCTATTGGAGGTAGGGATCTCTTCATGCCTAGTCTATCAAGGGGTGTCTATCTGAAGTAGGGATCTCTCTGTGGTGCCTTTATCAAGGGGTGTCTATTGGAAGTAGGGATCTCTCCATGGTGCTTTCAAGGAACTCCTGTCTAGACCAACTCATCAGAGGTCAGTGGGTTACCCCCTCAGTCAGTTTTTTTCCTTCTGATGCTCCATACATTGGTGGTTAGTGGAAGTAATGCACACTGGCTGTGTTTGATGGGATAACACAGTGGCTGCGTTTGATGGCAGAGTGGCGACAATTGATGGCATGGCACAGTAGCGACAATTGCTGGCACAGTGGCGACAATTGATGGGCACAGTGGCTGTGTTTGATGGGCACACTGGCTGCGTTTGATGGCACAGTGGCTGCATTTGATGGCACAGTGGCTGCGTTTGATGGGCACACTGGCTGCGTTTGATGGGCACAGTGGTGAAAATTGATGGGCACAGTGGCGACAATTGATGGGCACAGTGGTGATACAACAATGGGAACAGTGGCAACAATTGATGGGTACAGTGGCGACAATTGATGGGCACAGTGGTGGCAATTGATGGGCACAGTAGCTGTGTTTGATGGGCACAGTAAGGCTGCAATTGATGTTTTTTTTTCTTTGTTTGCAACTCCCAAAAATTTTGAGCACCAGCCGCCACTGATAGAGCCCCTTCCAGCCTGGCAAATGTTGCCTGTGCATCCAAGTGGTAATAACCCCCGGCCATGAAAGGATTAAATAAAAGAAGAAGCAATTCAAATGTAAATATACCAAATTTTTATTGCGTGTTTATAAAAGTATAATTATGGACCTATACACATTTGTTTCCTTTTCCAACAATAAAACCAAGAGTCCTTTGGTAAAATCAATTGGCCAGAAGTAAGGATCTAATGACCCTCTCGCCCATTCGCTGACACACTTTTGACCAAGAGATTCCAAGCCTGCCCACCACGGCAAGGTAGACTCTTCTAGGGCAGGACCTACACTAACTACACTACACAAAAATAAACCTTATCAAATAAAAAATAAAATGACCTTTCAAGACGATCGGATACTCCCTGAATCAGCGATATAAGGTGCTGATCCAGAGGAAGGCGAAAACCCTATGAAAGCGTTTGTCTAATTTGCTCCCACAGGGAAAAATTCCTTCCTGACCCCTTGGAAGGTTGATACCCAGTTGATACAACCCTCTAACCCCTGACCCCTATCCTTGGCCCCTACCCAAATCCTAACCACAACGTCCAACCATAACATCCTAACCCCTTTCCTGAACCCCCTAAGTCACCCGAGGTGAAAGACTGCAACCACCACACCCCCCCAGGTGATAGGCTGCATCCTTCCCCCCAAGGTGACAGGCTGCAACCCGCATCTCACCCAAGATGACAGGCTGCAACCACCACACGTGACTCTAACCTCAAATCTAACTCTCTAACCCCATTTCTAGCCCTGAACCCTAAACCCATGGCTAACCCTGTAACCACTCATCTCTAACCCCTTGAACCCTAACACCCTGAACCCTAAACCCATCCCTAACCACACCCTAAACCCATCCCTAACCCCTTGAACCCCAACCCTAAACCCATCCCTAACCCTGTAACCCCTCATCTTTAACCCCCTGAAACCCTAACCCCTTAACTCTAAACCCATCCCTAACTCTCTAACCCCCTATTCCTAACCCTGAACCCTACTAGGGGTGACCGGTGTCTTCTTCTTCTTCTTCTTCTTCTGAACCTTTTTCCTCAAATACTGGATGGTATTTTGGAAGAAACCCTTCTTCTTCTGCGGAGTTTGGATGGCCTCCACCTTGGTTCCCCTGTTCCAAAAAAAGATATGAGTTTAGACTTTACTATGGTACTTTATCATAGCTGACATTTTTATAAAACTTCACACCTAACGCCTATGTGATGGGCACCAATTGTATGTAGAATCGTAAAGGAATTTCCCTGCCTCTGTCCATTGACTGGGTCACAGGAAGCTTTTTGTGAGGCTAAAACCCATGACCCCAATGGAATAGGCAAGACTGTCAATCACACGGGTTACTCTGGTTGGCACAGGTGCTTTATTTTCTTAGTTTAATTAAAGAGGAGACCTTCACCCGGAAAGGACACTAAAGCTGGGAATACACATATAGAAAGTTCAGTCTGTGTGTACCATTCTCTGTTCAACAGAAGCCGATCGTTAGACTGGATGGAGGGGGAATCCCCACTGTCAGAATACAATAGTGCAGCAGGGGAGATCCCTTCATTCACATTGCTTGTGTCCATGGAGGAATCTGAGTTTTTTTTCTATTCAACCCGCTAGTTGAACAGCAAATAAATCTCAAAGTGTTTACCCAGCTTAAGAATTATCCCCCCCCCCCAGACCTTTTACACAAAAAAGGTACTCTCTCCCACTTCCTCATTCCACACCTAGGTGACAATGAGGTACCCTCGGCCCGCCCAGATCACATGTAGACTCCTGGGATACACATCACACATCCCAGGGGGCTACAGGACCAGTCTCCCTGCAAGCCATGATATTGGGCATGCTCAGTAGAGACACCGGCTGTGAGTGAACAACCAGCTTCCAAATGCAAGATGGCAGTGCGGAAGATCCGAAGTCCCCAAAGAATCAAATTTTGTTTCCTGATACTTACTTTACGAAAAGTTGACGTAGGAGTGGCGTATTTGATGTATTTCTTGGTACAGCAGGAGGTTCTGGTGTCTTCGGCTTCCTGTTAATGACAACAATAAGGTAAGTACAGAAGTAAAACACAATAATAAATATAGTGATATAATAGTAATGTACTTATGCTCCCGGTACTGCCGTGTCCAGGAACAGACACGTGAAGAGTACCGTATTAAGCATCTTTATAGAAGAATAATATACTCACTCGAATTTCTTGCTGTAACTTTGTGCCAGTGATTGGCGGCCAGGGGGAACCCATCGGATTTCAGCGCGTTCTGCAGGCCTAGAAGATAAAAACAATTGGAGGTTATTTCATTGCTCTGCTATGATAACACTAATACATTTTTTTACCCATTTGTTCCTGTGTAATGTGTTTTCAGAATGTTGGTGCCAGTGTCTTGTCGATCTAGTTCCCCTATCGATCTGGTTCCCTGCTTGACTGTGCAGACGAAGCCCATGGAAATCTCTGAACCTCGGGCGCCATCCAGGATCATTCCTTAACGTCCCCGTGGATTGGAGGATGTTAAAAAAAAAGAAGCAGGAGGCCGAGTGAGCGAGGATGTGAGGCCGACTGGCCACCTACAGCAAATTCCACGTAGCCCTGGACCTCTTGCTACAGCTGCTCAGGTTCGGTGAATTCCGTTGGCTCGGATTGCGCCTGCGCAGTCAAGACAGGAACCATATCGATAGGAGGAAGCATATCGGCAGATCACTGGCACATATCCTAAGTGACTTTCCAGAGTGCCCAGGGGGGATACACATCACACATCACAGGGGGCTACAGGATCAGTCTCTCTCTGCATGCCATGATATTGCGCATGCTCAGTAGGGGCACCGGCTGTGAGTGAACAACCAGCTTCCAAATGCAACATGGCAGTGCAAAAGATCTGAAGTCCCCAAAGAATCAAATTTTGTTTCCTGATACTTACGTTACGACTTTTCGAAGTTGGAAGGGCTGTTTTGTTTCCTTTTTCGGTACAGCAGGAGGTTTTGATGTGCTCCACTTGTCTCTGTTAATGGAAAAAAATAAGGTAAGTACAGAAGTAAAACACAATAATATAGTGATATAATAGTAATGTACTTATGCTCTCGGTACTGCCGTGTCCAGGTACAGACACGTGAAGAGTACCGTATTAAGCATCTTTATAGAAGAATAATATACTCACCCAAAGCACCTGTTGTGTCTTCCCAGTGATTGGCTGGCAGCGGGAAGCCATGTGACATCAGCGCGTTCTGCAGGCCTAAAAGATAAAAACAATTGGAGGTTATTTCATTGCTCTGCTATCATAATACTAATACATTTTTTTACTCATTTGTTCCTGTGTAATGTGTTTTCAGAATGTTGGTGCCGGCACAAATCCTAATGCCGCGTACACACGATCGGAAATTCCCACAAGAAAACCATGGATTTTTTTCCCGATGGAATTCTGGCTCAAACTTGTGTTGCATACACACGGTCTCACAAAATTCCGACCGCCAAGAACGCGGTGACGTACAACACTACGACGAGCCGAGAAAAATGAAGTTCAATGCGAGCATGCGCCTAATTGATTCCGAGCATGCGTGTTTTTTTTGTGCGTCGGAATTGCATACAGACGATCGGAATTTCCAGGCAAATAACTTTTCTCGTTGGAAAAATTGAGAACCAGCTCTCAAATGTTTGCTGTCGGAAATTCCAACAGAAAAAGTCTGATGGGGCCTACACACGGTTGGAATTTCTGACCAAAAGCTCACATCAAACTTTTCTTGTCGGGAAATTCCGACCGTGTATACGCGGCATAAGTGACTTTCCGGAGTGCCCAGGGGGGATACACATCACACATCCCAGGGGTCTACAGGACCAGTCTCCCTGCAGTCCATGATATTGTGCATGCTCAGTAGGGGCACCGGCTGTGAGTGAACAACCAGCTTCCAAATGCAACATGGCAGTGCAAAAGATCTGAAGTCCCCAAGGAATCAGATTTTGTTTCCTGATACTTACAGTACGACATTTCGAAGTGGGAAGGGCTGCTTTCTTTCCTTTTTCAGTACAGCAGGAGGTTTTGGTGTGCTCCTCTTCTCTCTGTTAATGAAAAAATAAGGTAAGTACAGAAGTAAAACACAACAATAAATATAGTGATATAATAGTAATGTACTTATGCTCCCGGTACTGCCGTGTCCAGGTACATACACGTGAAGAGTACCGTATTAAGCATTTTTATAGAAGAATAATATACTCACTCGAAGCACTTGCTGTGTCTTCCCAGTGATTGGCTGTCATTGGTAAACCAAATGACGTCAGCGCGTTCTGCAGGCCTAGAAGATAAAAACAATTGGAGGTTATTTCATTGCTCTGCTATCATAATACTAATACATTTTTGTTACTCATTTGTTCCGGTGTAATGTGTTTTCAGAATGTTGGTGCCGGCACATATCCTAAGTGACTTTCCAGAGTGCCCCGGGGGGCCCCTAAAATTAAGGACATAATAACATACAAATACAAGTCTTCACTAGTACCTCCCAGGTCTCCCCTTGGCTATACCCGAGCCAAAGAGGAGTCTAGGAGTTCCCTCGGCTCTGCAATGACAGTTGCCGGTATTAAGACCTGTGTGCAGGTATTCTAAGCATCAGGAGATGTGGGGGTAGGTGCCCAATCCTAGTAAGTTTTATGCCTCCTGAGGGGTCCCCTTATTCAACTGATGGGGCTTGGGCACCATAGGGGTAATCTTGCTGCCTTAATAATGGCCCTATGGCTGGGCATTTTCACAGGATTCTCTTGGGTGGTTGAACCCCCCTGACCCCCTCCCTTATCTATGGCCCTGATGTATACATATGCTTCCCCTGAGATTAGATTATACCAAACCAGACAAGAGAAAAAAGCCATCTAGTTATTACTTACTCTATAGCGGGCGCATTGTCACATTGTCCTGGCAGGAAGAGCTGTGTGCTGGCCATTTGCTTGATCAGTACGCTGGTCATCTGTCGCTCCTTCATCTTGTAGATCTGTAGAGTAAATAAAGTGAGAAAAGTTACAACAAATACACAGGCATATGAGTGGTCCTAATGGTGGGGGGTGGGGCAAAGCTTGACTCTTTGAGGAAAAGTCAACATTTAGTAAAAAAACTTGCGATTTCCATATTTGAAGTGAACTCTGTACTTTCACTTGTACCTATAGGTAAGCCTACAATAAATCTATCTCCTAAACTAATCCATAGGTAGTGATAGGAACTGTCCAGATATGAGGGTTCAGCTAGGAACCCCCACCAGCGATCCCCCTGATTTGCCATTTAACCCTTTCACTGCCACCTAATAAAGGACACCGGCAGGAGTACGAATCTTTAAACAAACTGCCGGCTCATCCCTTCAGCCAACTCTTAGCTTTCTGCTTCAAGTGATTAGGATGGCTGCCGCTCACCAATCTGACACCCCCCCCCCCCCTGCAATATATCCCAGGCTCGGCTACCCCTCCTGCAAGCTAGCCACTTGCCGATCGATTAACCTATTTATCTGTGCCGTATCAAATATCTAGTACATTAGCCGGCACTTCTAGGTAGGGGTGTGCTCTCCGGCTGTGCCATGATTAGTATTTGTCTGCACAAAAACTAACTTGATTTATCGAAAATATGGAAGTGATTAACATTACCACTAATATTAAAAAATTAGAACAACCGCCATTTTATTCTCCAGGGTGTGTGCCTTCAGAAAATATATAATGTTTGGGGGTTTTAAGTAATCTTCGGTGAGCTGCTTTTGAATTCATGATAGACCCAAATCCCATGGACCCAGTACCTTGTTCTAAGTACACTGCCAACCTGACTATATAACGATAACCCTTACCTTTTCTTGAGGTTCGACATTTGCCTTGGCAATTGCTGCAGACTCTTCCTGCGTTTCGGTGATTACCATGGCCATCGCTGCAGACTCTTCTTGAGGTTCGGCGATTACTATGGCCATCTCTGCAGACTCTTCATGAGGTTCGGCGATTACCCTGGCCATCGCTGCAGACTCTTCATGAGGTTCGGCGATTACCATGGCTATCTCTGCAGACACTTTTTGAGGTTCGGTGATTACCATGGCTATCGCTGTAGACTCTTCATGAGGTTCGGCGATTACTATGGCCATCGCTGTAGACTCTTCTTGAGGTTCGGCGATTACTATGGCCATCTCTGCAGACTCTTCTTGAGGTTTGGTGATTACCATGGCCATCTCTGCAGACTCTTCTTGAGGTTCGGCGATTACCATGGCCATCGCTGCAGACTCTTCTTGAGGTTCGGCAATTACCATGGCCATCTCTGCAGACTCTTCTTGAGGTTCAGCATTTGCCTTGGCCATCTCTGCAGACTCTTCTTGAGGTTCTGTGATTACCATGGCCATTGCTACAGACTCTTCCTGAGGTTCAGCAATTACCATGGCCATCGCTGCAGACTCTTCTTGAGGTTTGGCAATTACCATGGCCATCTCTGCAGACTCTTCTTGAGGTTTGGCAATTACCATGGCCATCTCTGCAGACTCTTCTTGAGGTTTGGCAATTACCATGGCCATCTCTGCAGACTCTTTTTGAGGTTCGGCAATTACCATGGCCATCTCTGCAGACTCTTCTTGAGGTTCGGCAATTACCCTGGCCATCGCTGCAGACTCTTCATGAGGTTCGGTGATTACCCTGGCCATCGCTGCAGACTCCTTATGAGGTTTGGCGATTACCATGGCTATCGCTGCAGACTCTTCATGAGGTTTGGCGATTACCATGGCCATCGCTGCAGACACTTTTTGAGGTTCGGTGATTACCATGGCTATCGCTGTAGACTCTTCTTGAGGTTCGGCGATTACTATGGCCATCGCTGTAGACTGTTCTTGAGGTTTGGCGATTACCATGGCCATTTCTGCAGACTCTTCTTGAGGTTCGGCGATTACCATGGCCATCGCTGCAGACTTTTCTTGAGGTTCGGCAATTACCATGGCCATCTCTGCAGACTCTTCTTGAGGTTCGGCATTTGCCTTGGCCATCTCTGCAGACTCTTCTTGAGGTTCTGCGATTACCATGGCTGCAGACTCTTCCTGAGGTTTAGCGATTACCATGGCCATCGCTGCAGACTGTTCTTGAGGTTCGGTGATTACCATGGCTCTCTCTGCAGACTCTTCTTGAGGTTCGGCGATCACCATGGCCATCACTGCAGACTCTTCTTGAGGTTCGGTGATTACCATGGCCATCTCTGCAGACTCTTCTTTATGTTCGGCAATTACCACGGACATCTCTGTAGACTCTTCCTGAGGTTTGGCAATTACCATGGCCATCGCTGCAGACTCTTCTTGAGGTTCAGCGATTACCATGGCAATCTCTGCAGACTCTTCCTGAGGTTCGGCCAGTACCATGGCCATCGCTGCAGACCCTTCTTGAGGTTCAGCGATTACCATGGCAATCTCTGCAGACTCTTCCTGAGGTTCGGCCATTACCATGGTCATCGCTGCAGACTCTTCCTGAGGTTCGGTG
This sequence comes from Rana kukunoris, assembly GCA_029574335.1. NCBI lineage: Eukaryota > Metazoa > Chordata > Amphibia > Anura > Ranidae > Rana > Rana kukunoris. The sequence continues at coordinate 473,734,322 of CM056053.1, forward strand.
ATTACCATGGCCATCGCTGTAGACTCTTCTTGAGGTTCGGCGATTACCATGCCCATTGCTGCAGACTCTTCTTGAGGTTCGGCGATTACCATTGCCATCTCTGCAGACTCTTCTTGAGGTTCGGTGATTACCATGGCCATCGCTGCAGACCCTTCTTGAGGTTCGGCGATTACCATGGCAATCTCTGCAGACTCTTCCTGAGGTTCGGCCATTACCATGGCCATCGCTGCAGACTCTTCTTGAGGTTCGGCGATTACCATGGCAATCTCTGCAGACTCTATCTGAGGTTCGGTGATTGCCATGGCCATCTCTGCAGACTCTTCTTGAGGTTCGGCAATTACCATGACCATCTCTGCAGACTCTTCCTGAGGTTCGGCGATTACCATGGCCATCGCTGCAGACCCTTCTTGAGGTTCAGCGATTACCATGGCAATCTCTGCAGACTCTTCCTGAGGTTCGGCCATTACCATGGTCATCGCTGCAGACTCTTCTTGAGGTTCGGTGATTACCATGGCCATCGCTGCAGACTCTTCTTGAGGTTCGGCGATTACCATGCCCATCGCTGCAGCCTCTTCTTGAGGTTCGGCGATTACCATTGCCATCTCTGCAGACTCTTCTTGAGGTTCGGTGATTACCATGGCCATCGCTGCAGACTCTTCATGAGGTTCGGCGATTACCATGGCAATCTCTGCAGACTCTTCCTGAGGTTCGGCCATTACCATGGCCATCGCTGCAGACTCTTCTTGAGGTTCGGCGATTACCATGGCAATCTCTGCAGACTCTATCTGAGGTTCGGTGATTGCCATGGCCATCGCTGCAGATTCTTCTTGAGGTTCGGCAATTACCATGGCCATCTCTGCAGACTCTTCCTGAGGTTCGGCGATTACCATGGCCATCTCTGCAGACTCTTCTTGAGGTTTGGCAATTACCATGGCCATCTCTGCAGACTCTTCTTGAGGTTCGGCAATTACCTTGGCTATCTCTGCAGACTTTTCTTGAGGTTTGGCATTTGCCTTAGCCAAGTCTTGGTCTGTCTTAGCTGGAAAAAAAAAATATTGTTATTAATTGACATTTCATCTACATCAATAAAGAAAGTAAATTATTGTGTATTGTATATTAAGGATGCACCAATATATCCACTTCCCTGTGGGCAGAACACAGTGATTGGTGTTGCCGGCTATAGCCACGGGCAGCACTAATCATTCTAGAAAAACCCGACAGGCTGTTTGTACACAAGTTGATTGATGGATAGACTTGTGTACAACCAGGGAGCCGGTACATGGATGGAAAATCTGGCGGGCCCTGCAGGACCAGCTGAGATTCCCTCCATAGACGGCGGCTTAGGTGATTATTTGGTGTTTCTGGAACCATCTGAAGGTGTTCCATGCTCAGTGTTTGATATTGGAGATTATTATTAGAACTCATACCTGATGATTCTCCGTCGGCCTGGAATCGTTCGTTGTCCTCGTCCCGATCCCTCTGTAGCTCCTCAATCTTCATTTTGGCCTGGAAGGAGAAGAAGAAAATTGATTACATTTCAGCATTTCCTTTAAAGTCTGTAATATGTAATGCATTAAACCAAATAAGGAATGTATATTGACCAGGCAGCGCTTATAAATATATGAATCAACATGTGAAACAATCACTGATTAAAGTCTGTCCATAATATGCGTGATCACATTGGAAGATGTTAAAGTTAGCAAAAAATGAATAAAAGTCCAATTAATCCCAAAAGGAGAAAGGATGAAAGCTTAATCGCTTGTCAGACGTCTACACCACCACATGTGTGCTGAAAGAGAGGGGGGATGTGGATAGCAACCCCCTCTTAGAAAAACTCTTACCAGATTTCAATGATAAGTCAGCTTTCAAATAATCAATCAGGAATCAATCTTGGTGCAGGACTTCTCAATTGGACACAGTCGTTTGCTCAATGATTAACATAGGAAAAGAAGGGAAGTAGACAAACATCCTACACGATTTCATGCCGCGCGCGCCCGTGGGGGTGCGCAGCGCGGCGATCGGTGATGCGGGGGGGCCAGTCTGACACCCTGCTCCTCCGATCTCGGTAACGAGTCTCCGGCGGATGCTCGCTACCACGTGATCAGCCGTGTCCAATCACGGGTGATCACAATGTAAACAGGAAGAGCCGACGACGACTCTTCCTCACTCGCGTCTGACAGACGAGAGTACAGGAGAGCCGATCGACGGCTCTCCTGACAGGGGGGGTTCGTGCTGATTGTTTATCAGCGCAGCCCCCCTCGGATGCCCACACTAGACCACCAGGAAGTGCCCACACTGGAAGGGCAAAAGTAAAATAAAAATAAATAAAAAAGGGGCAAAAAAAAAAGTCAGGATTTTTTTAAATAAAAACATGGCAGTAAAAAAAAAAGAAGGGTGCCAGTCAGTGCCCACACATGGGCACTGACTGGCAACATAGATTCACCAGTGCCAACCCTCAGTGTCCATCAGTGCCACCCCACAGTGTCTATCAGTGCCACCCCTCAGTGCCAATCCATGCCCAGTGCCCACCTATTAGTGCCCATCTGTGACACCCATAAGTACCCATCAGTGCCACCTATGAGTGCCCATCTGTGCCACCTATGAGTGCCCATCAGTGCCGCCTATGAGTGCCCATCAGTGCCACCTATGAGTCCCCATCAGTGCCACCCATGAGTCTCCATCAGTGCCGCATACCAGCGCCACCTATCAGTGCCACCTCATCGGTGGCCATCAGTACTACCTCATTGGTGTCCATCAGTGCCACCTCATCAGTGCCCATCAGTGCCGCCATATCAGTGCCCGCAATTGAAAGAGAAAACGTACTTATTTACAAAAAGTTAACAAAAAGTTTGGGGACAATTTGGTGTAGTAATATGTATCACCCAGTACAGCACCCATTTATAGTTCTCATGTGCAGATTAGGGATCCGGGTCTGTTGGCTACAGTCATTAGTTTTGACTTTTACTTTTCAATCATCAGGCTGTTTTTTTCCTGAAGCGCTTGTTTGATTTATATGGGTTTGTGCGCATTTTTATGCCCCTTATAAATCTTTTGTGTTAAATATGTAATGCAGGTTTTGGAGGCCAGTGGCACAAAGTGTGATTAACCCTTTCACTGCCAGCCATGTAGGACGCTGACACTCCCCTACCTGAAACCCCCCCACCCCCCCCTGCCATGTATGTCGGGCTCTTCTGCCCTCCCCGGGGGCTAGGAATGGTCATGGCGGGTGTTGGTGAGTGGGACAGAGGGAGATCAGGGAACATCGGTTCACCCATCATCCCTCCGGTGACTGAACCCGCAAGTGGCGAAATGTAAAAAGGTCAACTTATACCGAAAATAAACTTCAATGCAAAAATCGCAATACCATTGACTTTAATGCAAAATCGGGTCCATTGACTTCAATGCAAAATCGGGGTCCATTGACTTCAATGCAAAATCGGGGTCCATTGACTTCAATGCAAAATCGGGGTCCATTGACTTCAATGCAAAATCGGGGTCCATTGACTTCAATGCAAAATCGGGGTCCATTGACTTCAATGCAAAATTGCATCCCATTGACTTCAATGCAAAATCGGGTCCATTGACTTCAATGCAAAATCGGGTCCATTGACTTCAATGCAAAATAGGGCCCATTGACTTTAATGCAAAATTGCATCCCATTGACTTCAACCCAAAAATGTGCCCTATTGACTTTAACGCAAAATCACAATACCATTGACTTCAATGGGAAATTGCGTTCCATAGACATCAATGCAAAATCTGGTCCATTGACCTCAATGCAAAAACGCATCATATGGACTCCAATGCAAAAACTACAGGAAGACTGTACGGGGGGGGGGGGGTGGTTTGCCTATTATATAACATGACACCCCCCTCCCCTCCCCCTACAATCCCGGCTCCATTCACAAACATTGAACCCAGTAATAGGGATCTGTATTTTTCAGCCACTTTAACTGTCATATTCAAATGTCTTTATTGTCAGCTGAAAAAAAAATAACTGCCACAGTGACCACTGTCACTTTCTGGAAATAACTGTCACAGTGCCCACTGTCACTTTCTGGAAATAACTGTCACAGTGACCACTGTCACTTTCTGGAAATAACTGTCACAGTGCCCACTGTCACTTTCTGGAAATAACTGTCACAGTGCCCACTGTCACTTTCTGGAAATAACTGTCACAGTGACCACTGTCACTTTCTGGAAATAACTGTCACAGTGTCCACTGTCCCTTTCTGGAAATAACTGTCACAGAGTCAACTGTCCCTTTCTGGAAATAACCGGTTGTTGTTGTTATATTTGTATGCTGGCTGTGATCTGAGCCTCCTGTAGATGATTTCATGTGAATATAATATAATGAGACATTTCCATGTTTTCTTACCTGTCGCAGCTCTTGTGCTAAGATCTGATTTTCCTCTTTCTGGGATAGAAGATCCGTTTCCATGGATCTCACCCTCTCCTCCAATCCCCTGATCCGTTCATCTTTCTCCTTCTCTGACGCAGCGCGATCTCGCAGGAAGGTCAGTAATTCAATCAGCCCCTCCACTACAGTAGAAGCGCCTGGGAATTCTGGGAGGAGTCCATACAATCTCTCCATATCGTGTAAAGTGATCGGAGTCGTCATTTTTATTTCTTTTTTTAAGTTGATAAGAAATAGAATTTGTTGTTCTTCCTAAATGCAGTTAATCTGAAAAGATCTATCCGCTTATAAAACGTAGAATTGTCACTAATCGCTGATAAAACGAGCACCTCTCTGAAAGACGTGTTATCGCTTCCAAGCTCTGATCAATTCTGACAGTTAGGCTTGTGCTCCTCCTCCTTTTATAGCCACTCCCCTCCTCACTGTGATGCGGAGGGGAGGGGCTAAGAACTCCTTGGCGCCATGGCAACGAAATGTCAGTTAGAATTTGAAAGTAAACAAAGCTGCTAGGGAGGAGGGGGGGGAGGAGGGGGGAGATTGGTTTAACCCTTTGTCTGCCGAGCACCTCTGCTCCACTATTAACCATTTAAATACCGGACACTTTTCCCTCCTTCCTGTCCAGGATATTTTCTTTTTTTTTCCAGCTTTCAGCGCTGTGGCACTTTAAATGACAATTGCGCAGTCATGCTACACTGTATCCATATGACATTCCAGACATTTTTTTCACACAAATAGAGCTTTGTTTTGATGGTATTTAATCAGCGCTGTTTTATTTACATTTCCTATTTCCATTTAATTTCCATTTAATAAGGAAATAAATGATTAAAAAGAGTTAAATAAATGAAAAAATACAGTTTTTTTTCAGTTTTTTTTTGTGGTAACATGGTATTAGTTAGTTATTATTTTGGATTTTTGAATTTAAGTATTTAATCACTGCTGGTTTTTTTTTTGATAAATAAATGAAAAAATACTGATTTTTTTTTGTGTTACTTACAAATAAAAACTATCATACCTATCATTTAGTAATTATTATTAGTTAGTTATTATTTTGGATTTTTGAATTTAAGTATTTAATCAACGCCGTTATTTTTTTGATAAATAAATGAAAAAAATACCGATTTAAAAAAAAAAAAAAAATTTGTGTTACAAATAAAAAAAAAAATCCCAAGACCTATAATTTAATAGTTATTATTAGTTAGTTATCATTTTGGATTTTTTAATCTAAGTATTTAATCATCGCTGGTTTGTTTTTTTGATAAATGACATTTTGTTTTTATCGTTTTTTTTTTGGTATTGTGATAGTAATGAGGTATTAGTTATTATTATTATTTTGGATTTTTGAATTGAAGTATTTAATTACCGCTGGTTTGTTTTTATGATAAATAAATGAAAAAATACCTTTTTATTTATTTTTATCTTTTTTTGTGTTACAAATAAAAAAAAAAATTCCAAGACCTATAATTTAATAGTTATTATAAGTTTGTTATTATTTGGGATTTTTGAATTTTAGTATTTTATCACTGCTGTTTTAAAAAAAAAATAAGATAAATAAATGAAAAAAGACAACATTTTGTTTTTATCGTTTTTTTTGTGGTATTGTGATAGTAATGTGGTATTAGTTTCTATTATTATTTGGGATTTTTGAATTTTTGTATTTCATCACTGCTGTTTTTTTTTTTAAGATAAATAAATGAAAAAAGAACGATTATTTAATTTTTATTTTGTGGTAATGTGGTATTAGTTAGTTATTATTTTGGATTTTTGAATTTTAGTGTTTAACCACTTAAGCCCCGGACCAATATGCTGCTAAATACCCAGAGGTGTTTTTACAACTCGGCACTGCATCACTTTAACAGACAATTGCGCGGTCGTGCGACGTGGCTCCCAAACAAAATTTGCGTCCTTTTCTTCCCACAAATAGAGCTTTCTTTTGATGGTATTTGATTGCCTCTGCGATTTTTTTTTTATAAATAAAAATAGAGCGACATTTTTGAAAAAAAAAATCAATATTTTTTACTTTTTGTTATAAGAAAAATCGAATAAACTAAATTTTAGTCAAACATTTAGGCCAAAATGTATTCAGCCACATGTCTTTAGTAAAAAAAAATCGCAATAAAAAAAAATTAGCTACCTAGCGGCAAAAGCGACACTAATACAGCGATCAGAAAACCGATCGCTTAGTGACACTGGCAATAGGGAGTGAAAGGGTTAACTAGGGCGGTGATCAAGGGGTTAAAACGTTATTAGGGGGGGTACGGGGGCTACCCTGGACCTAACACTAACTGCCTGTCACACTAACTGTCACACTGACACTAAATGCAGTGATCAGTAAATATATAATCACTGCTATTAGTGACACTGTGACAGGGAGTGGGGGGGTGATCGGAAGGGGTTAATGTGCCTATGTGTGTGGTGTCAGTGTAGTGTTGGTGCGACTTACTATGTGATGTCTTCTCTCCTCTCGCCGGATTGAAAATACCGCCGAGAGAAGAGGTGACATCACTTCCTCTGCCTGTGTTTACATTATACAGGCAGAGGAAGTGCACTGCAGGGAGGACGCAGATTGGCTCGGAGCGACCCGGAGGGGGGCAGACAAAAACAAACAGCCGCCCCCTCATCCCGGATCGCTCCTGCAGCCACGGGGACCGCTGCAAGTACCGGGGGGGGTACCGCTGTTTTTATATATATATATATATATATATATATATATATATACAGCCCTCAAAATTTCCACTCGCCTACTAGCATTTGGCGAGTGGATTTAAGCTGGGGGCGAGTGATGACAGGGCTGCATGACCAATCTCCCTCCAATCTGTGCCTACACTTAGAGTCCCGATGAGATTGGCGGCCAAAGAGGAAAGGTGCATGCTCGGGAAAAGTAGTCTGGTGAGCCGCGCACAGGCAGAGCAGTACACAGGAGCTCTCCTTACAATTCTCATTAAGCCATGGGACCTAACAGTATGACCTCTCTGAGCCTGCCCCACTCCCCCGACCAATGTAGCTCACTTAAAGTTGCCCTGACATGAGAGCGCCGGTTTGTGCAGTTTTCTTCCCCTTGTGCTCTATGTAAGTGTCCAACAGTTCAGCCTGAGCACTGTGAGCAGACTGGTCTCAATGTGTGCTGTGCGGTGTCAGTGTGCGCTGTGCTATGATGTCAATGGCTGTTCAGTTGTCTGGATCTCAGTGCTGGATTGTACTCCCTCCCACTGTGCTGCAGCTCCTCTCCTCACTGCCAGCCTAAATAAAAAGGGAGAAGTGGGGACATGCAAGCGTGGAGCCGCACACACAGGCTCCTGATGATGAGATGAATAGGAGAGGGAGAGAGAGAGAGAGGATGGATGGGAGTTGCAGAGGAGACAGCAAGAGAATAGGGAAGAGACCCGGTTCTAGTGCCCTGTCCCTCTGGTCTGCCCCCAGTGCCCTGTCCCTCTGGTCTGCCCCCAGTGCCCTGTCCCTCTGGTCTGCCCCCAGTGCCCTGTCCCTCTGGTCTGCCCCCAATGCCCTGTCCTATTTTGTTAAAGTTGTTGTTGGTAATATTTAATTGTGTAACTTGATTCTGCATAAAACATTTAACAGTGTCATTGCATGAGATAATCTACGAGGGTGTGTTTATGGGTGCAATTAGGCGCAGGGCCGTGTATGAATTAGTTGGGGCAACTGGTGGCGAGTAACTCTTGAGGCCTGGCTAGTAGCCCAGGACATGAAATTTTGAGCCCTGTATATATATATATATATAAAAAAATAAAAAAAAATTTCTTTGAGTTACAAATAAAAAAAATCTTACATTTTTTAGGTCAGCATGTATTCTGCTAAATTTCTTCAGGGAAAATAACCCAAACCAGTGTATATTATTTATCTGTAGTGATGGCCTGGCGGTTCGCCCGGTGGTCGTTTGGCAGCAAACTTTCATTGTTCGTGGTCCGCCAATTTTACATGGGTAAGAACTTTGACTCATGACATATCCATCAGGTGGTGCAGGACAACCAATTGAGACATTTCAGCACATGGACACACCCCCACCCAATAAACAGACCTGATCTGGCGGCCATCTTACATTCTGCTGCTTGTCAGTGTAGGGAGAGGTTGGTGTTTGGAGCAGGGACAGGCTTTATTCAATCAAATAGCTACCTAACAGGTCCACAAAAGTCCTTTCAAGCACTGGTACAGGTGTGCTACTTGCTCTGCAGTATATAGGAGTGTAATATACATGTAGCACCTCCTTACTTTCAGCATGGGCACTACGCTAAAGTTAGTTGGAATGTGAGAGTTACATTGCTCCTATTCATGATTTACCTAAATTGTGACCTCTGTCATTCCAGAAAGGTCCACTGGGTCAGTCTGCGGTCTGGGGATGTGGTATCATCTCTGGTCGGCAGTTGGCACCAGAGGGCTTTCTGGCAGAGCAAGTCTTCCCCGGCAGCCAATTGGAGGAGTTCTTCCCTTGCAGGGCATGCTGGGGAGGGGTATATCTGTGACGGGTGTCATGTGTTCTAAAATCTTTGCGGGGTCCCAGTTCCAGGTGCGGCATCCACCTTCAGGGTGCGTGCATTCATGGACCCCTCCGGTGTGGCCCACCTGGCCAAGCTTACAGGCTTCACCGAGCCTCAACCGGAGGCGAAATGGGACCCCAGTGACTTACTGGGTTCCCAGATCTATTGAGAAGATCCCAGGCTGGGTGTCGTGCGATTAGGGGATCGGCTTGAGGGGAACCCGGAGGCAGGTTGTCCAACAGGGCTTGAACAAACCAATCGGGGATCTGGTGACCGGGATGCTGACAGGTACGCTTTACTGTCTCCCGATGACCTGTGCTAGAGCCTACTGGGAGGATTCGCTCTGTTCATCCACCTAATCTCATTTAAAGTAATTGGCCTGTGGCAGAGGCCCTAGAGCCGGGTCTGTGTGAGGGGCCTGTTCCCCCCAGGGATCCAAAGTGACGCCTCGGCTGCCAGGTTTGCAAAAAGGGCCTGTCCCTGTACACTTCACCCACTTATCAGAATTGGCGACAAGTTTCGAAATTGGTACTACTGAGGGCAGGACTGCCCTGTTCCTATCCAGGCCTGACACCGCAAAGTTCTCCTCTTCTTTCATCAACCTTTTTCCTTCCTAACTGAAGTTGATGTTGGCTGTGTTGGCCTGGAAATAAAAGCATTGGAAAACCTTTATTGACTGTCTGGACCTCCGCTTACTACTTTGTTCCTGCATCACACCCCTAGACAACGCTGGGGTAACTTAATGTGCCGATCCCAACAAATGAATCAGTGGCTCTTTCGAGGGTATCGCTACACGTGGGGGCTCGTCCAGGATTCGGCTGTTACCCATCGCAACCAGAAGTGACTGATTATTTACTAAAGAGCGGAGAGGGTCCAGTGTTGTGTATTGAACTGTCCGGCGGAGAGGGGGTTAACCTCACATCACTGAGCTGGGGCGTACGTGCATCACAGCACACGCCTGCAACGTGTCCGGACAAGTTCTTTCAAGTGGGAGGAGTCACCCTCCCCTGCGTGAAACGTGAGTATTAGTTTTACGCCAAATGAGGAAAAGTAATGCCCATCTGCGCGCCAAGGAACAAAACACCACTCACCTCAGGAAGAACGGCGTGGTGATGTCTGCCCCCCGACAACCGGGCGTTTCCACCCAGAGATTGAGGGCCCCAACCACTTCTCTGGGGGCCTTCGACACATTTGTCCCATCCGGGGTGCCTGTGATAGACGCAGGTGTCCGACCTGACCACCCAGGGACAGTTCGTCCTCTTGTCCAGCGGTGGAACGGGGATGCTGGGCCTGGCCTGCCCCCACTGTGGGGATCTATCCATGAAGATCCAGCCCTCTGCCCGATGCTGGGCCTACTTGTTTGTGGCTGTTTCGCCCACACAGGCTCCGAAGGAATATCGGGCGAATTTCATCGCCGTATGGTCGGAACCTTCCCCATCGGTGCTGATCGTGGAACCAGAAGTCCGGGACCCTGAGGTAATCTCCATATCGTCCACTTTGATCCTACCGTCGGCTACCTCGCCACCTTCCTCATTGGAGGTAAGCCCTGGAGACAACCCAGACTTAGAAAGTGTCCTATGCAGCGTGTCAAGCTCATCGGACGTGACAAACCCTCAGGGTGAGACCATCTCGGAGACGACTGCAACTTCCACTGCGGTCTTTGTGTGGCATGCCCCTATTGGAGAAGGATCCACTCCAGCCTCTAGCGGCTGTGGTCAAGGCCTACCTGCCCAGAGTCCCCTATCGGCAGAAGAGTGGCACCTAATGGACTTTAACCTATTGCCAGATGACTCTATGATTGATGATTGTGACCTTCCCCCGGAGCTGCAAGACTCCAGGGAATCCAGTACGTCTGATGATATTCGGGAAAAGAAGGAATGTGTCAGGAATGGTCCCCCCTGTTGGTACATCTGCTTGTTAGTCTGGCTGCAGTACCGGCCTCCACCAGCGGGGGGTTCCTGGTCTTCTGGAGCTCACAGCCTTTCATACGTTCAGGTGTGACTTGAACGTAATTAAGACACTCCCTATTTATACCCGGCGAGCTCAAGCAGAGCTCGCCCTGGTATCGTCATACCCTCCGGACCTGAGCCTGTACCCTGACCCCGTCTTCTGGACTCTGATTATGTGCCTTGATCCTGTCTGCGATTCTGATCCCTGATCCCGCCTGGACTTGTCTGCCCTGTCCCCCTGGTTCCTGTCTCCCCTGAGTTCTTACCCATCCATCCGTTCCCTGCTCTGTCCTGTCCCATCCATCTGCCCCCTGCTCCGTCCTGTCCCATCTGCTGATATCCCTTGTGTATGACTTTGGCCTGGCTTGACCTATGTGTACGGTATTCCCTTTTTGATTATATATATATATTGTTTGCTATCTTCACTGGCTGTCCTTATTTTCTTATAATTAAACACCTTTTACTTCACTAATCATATTGTCTGGTTTCTCTGTGCAGTCACACGGGTCTGATCTCTCATCCCCTCCTGACAGAATGCTCCGCCTGGAACGCACCGAGTGGGCCCAACCGACTGTCCGCGGAGGCCCCACGCCTTACCAGGGGAGTGGGTGAGTCAAGCTTTGTGTCTGTTGCTGCCCTGACGACAGATTGAAGCTGGGTGTTATATACCTTCTTTCACATATACTGCGCTTATCTAGAGACTTTTGTCACAGGGTCATTTAAAAAATGACAAGCAGAGGAAGAGGCAGTCCCTTCCGCAGGGGTGGTAGGGGTAGGGTAGGAGCACCAGGCCGGAGCCAAAGTGGGAAGTGGCAGAATGTTTGTTCGATTATGTCAAAGGACGCACCAGACTTGGTTGAGTGGCTCGCCACCACCATATACCCTCCGCTTGAGTCACCGGAATTATTTTTCGATCCATCAGAGGACATTTCCGATGTGCAGCCATTCTTGGCATTGTATCAGGAAGAGGAGGTAGCAACAGCTGCCACTCAGCAGTCTGACAACAGTAGCCAGATCAGCCCAACCAGGTTGGTACCTGCTGTTGCTGCCTACTCCGAGATCACTATTGTTAGTGGTGGGAAAGGTGACAGCGATGATGACGTGTCTACAGACGTCACGTGGAAGAGGAGGGGAGTTCAGAGGGAAAGATGGACCAGCAGATAGGGAGGAGAAGCAGGCCGAACTTACATTGCACAGGAGGGACAAGATCAGGGACGAGCCATCAACCATGTACGGTCACATCTGGCGCTCCCAGGACGCCGGGCTATGGCTCCGCAGTGTGGGATTTTTTTTAACGTGTCCGCTGCTGACAATAGTGTTGCCATCTGCAGCCTTTGCAGTCAACGCATAAGTCGCGGTAAGCCCAACACTCACCTAGGGACGACCGCCTTAAGAAGGCACCTGGCCTCCCATCACTAAGCCCAGTGGGAGCAACGCCATCAGAAACCACAAAGCCACACTCCAGGCTCTCGCCTCTTCTCCTTCTTCCTCTCTATCCTCACAATTGTTCTCCACGCCACCTTCCATCATGCCGTCCTCACGCTTTTCTGCAAAAAGGAAGGCCTCCGTGGCCCAAATGGATGGATGGATGGATAAATGGATGGAACTCAACCTTGTATATGCTTGATAACTGCACGTTTCTGCTGGAGCAGCCTAACGACTACCTGTACAAATTCTGCAGCAGGACAGGTTCTGGGAGCTTGTTTTTTTTTCACCGCGCCAGTGACTGCTCATGCGCGACTCATGCAGACTTCTGCAGCCATTTAATGAGATTACCAAACTGGTCAGTCGCAGCCATGGCGCTATCAGTGACATCGTACCTTACACCTTCTTTCTGGAGCGTGCATTGCGTCGTGTCATTGATGAAGCCGTCAAGGAGCAGGAGCAGGAAGATGAAGAAGTCGCAATGCTGGATGAATTCCCAGGGGGGGCTACTCCACCTGAGACAAGTCAACAACGGGAGTCTGAAGAGGAGTCAGAGGAGGATGGTGCCAGGGCGGAGGAGGAGGAGCAAGAAGAGCATGCTTTAAAACTTTCTGGGATGGAGCCAGGCCAGTACAGCGTTTCCAGTTTAGTGCAAATGGGGGCCTTTATGCTCCAGTGTTACAAGAGGGACCCCCGTATAAAAAGCATAAAGGGCAAGGACCAATACTGCGTGGCAACGTACTTACCACCATCACAGAGTGCTATCAGAATGCAGCACTCCCAGGCCTTGCTTCGAGAAATTTCCACTCACAGAGAAACAGTATCGGGTACCAATCCAACAGCGCCTGCAAGAAGAGGGCGGTTTGAAGATGTCTTAGTCACTAATGATATGAAATCATTCTTTCAGCTGACCCATCGACAGCTGTCCACCAGATCCAGCATTAGGGAATGCCTAGACCAGTGATGGCGAACCTTGGCACCCCAGATGTTTTGGAACTATATTTCCCATGATGCTCAACTGTCCTACAGTGTGCATGAGCATCATGGGAAATGCAGTTCCAAAATATCTGGGGTGCCAAGGTTCGCCATCACTGGCCTAGACCGTCAGGAGTCCGACTACATCGGGTTAATGGGCGATGTGAACGCACTGAGAAGTGATGAACCCCTGGACTACTGGGTGGGCAGGCTTGACCACTGGCCAGAGCTTGCACAATTTGCAATGGAACTGTTGGCTTGCCCCTCCTACAGTGTTTTGTTCGAAAGGACGTTCAGCGCAGCAGGGGGGGTCATGACCAATGAGGCATGGATCTCGGAGGATTTCAAAACATGTGACCAGTAGACCATGTTTCATTCAAATTCAGGTGAACGCCTGTGGGCAAATTTTTTGGGCCTGTACTGGCCAGCACTTACTTCTTTATCTGGTGAATGCCTATTGTACCACCAGCCACAGGATACAAACTTGTTTGCTGTCAGGTGAACGCCTGTGGCTGTGGGCTAACTTTTTGGGCCTGTACCGGCTGGCACTTACGTCTGTATCTGGTGAATGCCTAATGTACCACCAGCCACAGGATACAAACTTGTTTGCTGTCAGGTGAATGCTTGTGCCTCTCTCATACGCAATTAATACTTGTTACTACAAATACTGTATGTACTCTCAAAGTTCCTGAGCTATATTGCCTCTCATACCTCTCTATTAGTTGCCAGTACAACTTGTGTATTATACGTGTATCCTCAAAGTACCTGAGCTACACTATCTCTCGTATGCAATTAATACTTCTTAATACAAATACAATTTACTACGTGCTTGACAGAAGTATAAAATACTTATAGGCCTTGTCCTAATTATTGAACATGTTCGCTCTAACTTTTCTATGCTAGGGGTTGATGCTATTTCATAGCAACTTCCCTAGTGGCCTAAATACATCTCTACATGCTAAGGTTAATATGATGTAGAGAACCCCCAAAACTCCTGTTGCTAGGAGTGACGCCTGACGCCTGATAATCACCTGCATGTAGTGGTGTATTGGGATATTGACCTAGAACTAATTTTAAACGCTAAGTATTGGTCGCATGTTGTAATGCGTCCATGCTTAGTAACTCAACGCCTTTCTTTTTGTGACACAGAGATGATGTATAGATCCCCCAAACTCCTGTTGCGAGTATCTGCCTGCTTAAAGGGACACTAAAGTCAGGGATTAAAAAAAAAAAAAATAACAAACATGTGATACTTACCTCCACTGTGCAGTTCGTTTTGCACAGAGTGGCCCGGAAACCTGTCTTCTGGGGTCCCTCGGCGGCTGTCTGGGCTCCTCCTTGCAAAAGCTTTCCCTCTTCATGCGAGGGCGCTCGCATGGAGGAAAGCTTTTGCGAGCGCGCTCCCGTGATACAGCGGCGGCCATAGCTAGCCAATGGCTGCGCTGCTATCAATCTGCCCAGCCTAGCCAATAGTGTTGAGCAGAATATGCCATATTCGTATTCGCGATATATCTCGAATATATAGTCGAATATTCGACAGATATTCGCTAAATACGAATATTCGTGATATATTTTCGAAATGAAATTATTGCGAATTTTCGCTATCGCGAATGCGAATTGCGATTGCGAATTGCGCATGCGAATTGCGAATATTCGAGAAATGCGGAATGGAGCACTCTGATTGGCACAGAATATTCGTGATATATTACAATATAAAATAATTGCGAATATTCGAGAAATGCGGAAGGAGCACTCTGATTGGCTCAGAATATTCGTGATATATTACAATACACAATAATTGCGAATATTCGGCAAATGCGGAAGGAGCACTCTGATTGGCTCAGAATATTCGTGATATATTACAATACACAATAATTGCGAATATTCGGCAAATGCGGAAGGAGCACTCTGATTGGCTCAGAATATTCGTGATATATTACAATACACAATAATTGCGAATATTCGGCAAATGCGGAAGGAGCACTCTGATTGGCTCAGAATATTCGTGATATATTACAATACACAATAATTGCGAATATTCGGCAAATGCGGAAGGAGCACTCTGATTGGCTCAGAATATTCGTGATATATTACAATACACAATAATTGCGAATATTCGAGAAATGCGGAATGGAGCACTCTGATTGGCTCAGAATATTCGTGATATATTACAATACAAAATAATTTCGAAATTTCGAGAAATGCGGAATGGAGCACTCTGATTGGCTCAGAATATTTGTGATATATTACAATACAAAATAATTTCGAAATTTCGAGAAATGCGGAATGGAGTACTCTGATTGGCTCAGAATATTCGTGATATATTACAATATAAAATAATCGCGCGATATCGCTATTTGCCGAATAATCGCATTGCGATTTTTCGGCAATATAAAATGAGCGCTGCAGCTACTCGGCCCAAGGTCTCTAATCATACCAGCAATGTTTTTAGACGTCGATGGGGATCTCTAGGATGTGATCTGTTCCAAAAAATGTTTTAAAACATTCGAATATTCGAAATAGCGAATATTCGCCGCGATATTCGCGATATTCGCGAATACTCGAATATGCAATATTCGTAGCGAATATTCGCAATTCGAATATTCGTGAGCAACACTACTAGCCAATCAACGGCCAGGCTGGGAACCAAAGAGGACGACGTGGACGCGCCCGGGAGATTCGAACGGTCAGGTAAGTACAACAGGGGCTCGGGGGGGGGGGCCGGTGCTGCTAGATGTTTTTTTACCTTCATGCATAGGATGCATGAAGGTAAAAAAACTTGTACCTTTACAACCCCTTTAACAGAATATATATATATTTTTATTTTCGATGAAAAGAATAAAAAGAAAGACACGTACACACAGAATTCAACCTGTTATTGAAATGTTTATTAAGATCGAACTGTTGAACAACGTATCGAAATTCACTGTATACGGTGTGCAGGATTTGACAATCCAAAACTGTTTTTAATTTAACTTTTAAATTAAACCAGATCATACAATTAAAACAGAAAATTACAGAACATGGCTTGAAAAAAAAAAATACAGAAAAAAAATTATCATGCAAATGATCATACTCCAAAAACAGGAAAAAATAAAATAACAAGCAAAACAGTGTACAAATCAAAAGAAAAAAAAAAAGTTATACAGCATAACCAAATCATTCAAAGATCAATCACGCGTGACGTCACTCTTAATCCCTTTTTCCTCTTTAAAACATTTTTTTTTTCATGTGTTTAACACATGAAACATCATTTAACATCATCTATAAAAGTTTACTAAACTCAGCAAGAGCTACCATAGTGGTCAACTTAATAAGTTGATAAAAAAAGTACTTAGTCATATGGGCAGTTCACTATGGAACCAGATCATAAACATATTCATGTTGAGATGCCTACCGCGCAGCCATGGGTGTAGGAACCCTTACAAATCTGGGGGGGACAGCATTTTTACTAGGGTTGGTGTCACCCGGTGCGGTAAAACATGGTGTCACCCCCCTCCCAAAAATAATTTTGATTTGATTTTGGAACTAACCTGCTGACACGGTGTGTTGCTTGCTGGACGGGATGTGATGGTCGCAGGAAAGATGGCAAGATGCTTTGGCCTGCCGATAACAAGTCGTGTTGCTACAAGGCCCTGTAGTCAGCAAGCAGAAGACAGTAGCTGAAAAGGAGAAGCACTCTGCAGGGGACGGAAACACATGACGCATTTGGTTGCTAGCATGCTGGCGGTCCTAGCAACCAATGACAGCTCTCAGAAGAGATGTGCGCCATCAAACGCAGCCACTGTGCCCAGTCTAATGCCACCACTTGTGCCCATCTAATGCCATTACTGTTCCAATTAAATGCAGCGACTTGTGCCCCATTAAATGCAGCGACTTGTGCCCCATCACATGCAGCCACTTGTGCCAAATCAAATGCAGCCAATTGTGCCCAATAAAATGCAGCCAATTGTGCCCAATAAAATTCAGCCATTGTGCCCCATCAAATGCAGCCATTGTGCCCCATCAAATGCTGCCACTGTGCCCCATCATATGCAGCCATTGTGCCCAATAAAATGCAGCCACTGTGCCCTATCAAATGCTGCCACTGTGCCCCATCATATGCAGTCACTTGTGCCCAATCAAATGCAGCCATTGTGCCCCATCAAATGCAGCCATTGTGCCCCATCAAGTGCAGCCATTGTGCCCCATAAAATGCTGCCACTGTGCCCATCAAATGCTACCACTGTGCCCAATGAAATGCAGCCATTGTGCCCCATCATATGCAGCCACTTGTGCCCAATCAAATGCAACCATTGTGCCCAATTAAATGCAGCCATTGTGCCCCATCATATGCAGCCACTTGTGCCCAATCAAATGCAACCATTGTGCCCAATTAAATGCAGCCATTGTGCAGCCATTGTGCCCCATCAAATGCAGCCACTTGTGCCCCATCATATGCAGCCACTTGTGCCCCATCATATGCAGCCACTTGTGCCCCATCAAATGCAGCCATTGTGCCCCATCAAATGCAGCCATTGTGCCCCATCAAATGCATCCACTTGTGCCCAATCAAATGCAGCCACTTGTGCCCAATCAAATACAGCCATTGTGCCCAATCAAATACAGCCATTGTGCCCATCAAATGCTGCCACTGTGCCCCATCATATGCAGCCACTTGTGCCCGATCAAATGCCACCACTGTGCCCCATCAAATTAAGCCACTTGTGCCCCATCAAATGCCACCACTGTGCCCAAATGTCGCCACTGTGCCTGCCAAATGCCACCACTTTGCCCCATCAAATGCAGCCACTTTGCCCGTCATATGCAGTCACTGTGCACCCCCCCTCCCCCTTATCAGATCAGCTAAGGACACAGGGCTCCTGTCACACTTCTTATTCACACCAGCTCTGGTGGGACTGGGTGGCAGACACCATGCCAACTCCCCCCCCCCCCCCCCTATAGCAACAGCTCACCTTGGAGGACACCCCGCTCGCAATTCGCTCCCCCCGTTACCGCACTAGCTCGAGTCGGGGACAGAGCCATGCCTCTGGAACTAGTGATGTTACACCCGAGCGGCAGCTGAAGAGAACACACACACACACACTGTGCAGCAGCCGTGCCACGCGGGTGGAGGAGGAAGTGAGAAGCAGCGAAGCAGTGAGAGGGGAGGACCCGGAGCCAGGCAGGCACAGCTGCAGCGCGCACCGGTGGCCGGAGGTGTTCACTGGCTAAAAAAATAGCCAGCGCGTTCGTCACCCTCACTGCTAACCTGGGGGGGATTTTACCATACCTTTCCCCCCGCATTGTTTCCTGGGGGGGATCCGTCCCCCCCGTCCCCCCCGGTTCCTACGCCCATGCCCACACCTACGCACCCTCTAGAGTATTTGACTTACTGGCGCAAATACTAAACTTACAAATTCCTATATCCTCGTGATTGGCTTTACTATCCTTAGGAATAGAATCCCTCCATATAACAAATAGATAAATAGTCATCCACACCCTACTGAGTACTAGGCTATCCATAATGAGACATTGGAAAAACGGTGAAATACCCACGATAAAAGAAATTATAACAGCAACAAACACACACGCCACATACAAATTAATGTTTGAATCATCTCAGGGCAGATATCACTCAGCGAACGTTCAATGGAAACTGTGGACTGGTAGAAGCTGAGGAGATTTGCATGCCACTCATAGGGCCAGATTCAGGTAGATGGGCGCTTCTTTACTTTGGAGTAACGTTTCTCATTTACGTTACTCCGCCGACACTTTCGGCGCAAGTACTGTTATTCACATAGCACTTGCGCGTAAACTTGCGCCAGAGTAACGATAATGCGCTGGCGTAACCCGACGCAAGTGGAAGTGGGTGTGATCATATGTAAATGATGGGCGGAGCCCAGTGCAGAGGCTTACGTTCAGCGCATCATTCACGGAGCATGCGCAGTAAGTGAGGCTTCACTCGCCCCCTTGTGCGCATGCTCACAACTTCCGTCGGCACAACTTCACGGGAAACGTCAGCGCAATGCGTTCCGTTGGGCGTTTAAATGCGCCCGTAGATGCGCCATTCCGGCACTAAAGTATATCCTGTTCCCCCTCCCCGCAGTGAAGTTACTTTTGTTCTGAGATGGCTGCTCCCATTCCCCGCAAACACACAGGAGAAAGCTGAACTTTAATGGCCAGGAGCTGTCAGCCGTCATCTCCGCTATGGAGACCTATGATGTCTTCCTCCATGGCTGTAAAATTTGACAGACAAGCATGGACAGAGGTGTTGTCCTGCAAGTGGGGGTGCTCAGCTAGCTCTTATCGTCGGTAACGCTGCTGTAGCTGCTCTCCTGCTGACCTGAGGCCGTCTGGAGTAAAGATAAAGCAGCCTTTTGTAGAAATAACTTTGCGCCGGACGGACGAGATACGCGCGGCGCATGTAGCCAGCGTATGGTGCTAATCCGTTCACGAATCGGGAAATCTCCCTCATTTGCATATTTGCAGGGGAAATCAATAGGCGCAACTGATGCGCCAAGCGAAATTAAGCGCTGACGATACTCTGGCGTCGGAAAGTTAAGCCGATCGGTAATGGCCCGTTTTCTGTCACATCTAGTTTGGGGGGTACGGCCACATAGAAACAACGGCGCATATTCACAGTTACGCGGCGCATATCGAAATACTCCAGCGCAAGTCTACCTGAATCTGGCCCATAATGGTACTCATCACAAAGCAAAACGACAGACCGTGTAACTGTTTTTATAATTTGAATTATTTTATTTTTTAGCTTTTTGTTATCACCTTACCTTTTCTTAGGTTTCTTAATGGTTTCTGTATTTTTTTAATAATATTGACATCATACTATATTCCAGCTCAACATACATTGTGCCTTGTGGTATATGGATACTTTACCTTTGAAATTCAAATGCCGCTGGTATAGGAGCAGGACATGTGACTTCCTTACCCTAGACACAGATTGATCCCTTTAGGGGTGTCAGGTAGGATTACCTCCTCAAGTACCATAGAATAGTGGCAGCATAGGCGTGCGCACAGGGTGTGCCAGGTGTCCCCAGGCACACCCTAATCACTCTGTGCAGAACAGATTCCCCCTACTGACCTGGCTCCCCCTCCTTCCCCCCAAAGCACCGCCGGCTTCCTCTCTCTCCCACTGGTTGTTGCTGTGGATGTTTTAGAGTGATTGGTGGAAGGGGCCAGTAAATATGCCATTTACCAACCCCTTCCTTTTCTGAATGAACATTGTGAGTGATTGGTAGAGTGTGTTTGAGCTTTGGGGTGCACACCCTAATGCCAAAGGCTGCGCACACCTATGAGTGGCAGTAATTAATTACCACCTATGTCGCAAGGTTTGTCAGTGCATCTCAACTCATGTAAACTTTTGTTCTCTTTCTGTAAACTCAATAAAAATGTATTGAAATTAAAAAAGGGGATTAACTCCAGAGATAAAACAATAATTTTTCCGCTCTACAAGACTCTGGTCCGGCTGTACCTAGAGTATGCTGTCCAGTCCTGGTTACTCAGTACTCAGAAAGGATGTAATGGAAATGGAGGGAGTACAAAGAAGAGCAACAAAGCTAATAAAGGGTCTGGAGGATATTAGTTATGAGGAAAGGTTGTGAGCACTGAACTTATTCTCTCTGGAGAAGAGACGCTTGATAGGGCATATGATTTCAATTTACAAATACCGTACTGGTAACCCCGCAGTAGGGTTAAAACTTTTTCGTGGAAGGGAGTTTAACAAGACACATGGCCACTCATTCAAATTAGAAGAAAAGAGGTTTAAGGGTTCTTTACTGTAAGAGCAGCAAGGATGTGGAATTCCCTTTCACAGGCGGTGGTCTCGGCGGCATTGGGGCATTGATTTCAAGAAACGATCATGCTGCGTACATTTCTAAAAAATTACGTTTTTTTTTTTTTATGTCATCAAAACGATCTTGTGTGGGCTCCAGAGCATTTTTCTCGATGTAAAAAATGGGCATTAAAAATTTGGAACATGCCATTTTTTTCACACCGTTTTTTTTACGTTCTGGTAAAACTAGCGTTCGTAATGGAGTAAGCAAATGCATCACGCTGTAACAGACTGAAAATCGCAAATCGTCTTTTACTAACACAAAATCAGCAAAAGCAGCTCCAAGGGTGGTCCCATCCGAATGGAACCTCCCCTTTATAGTGCCATCGTACGTGGTGTACGTCACCACAACATACAGGGATATAAAATGTAATACTGACATATAATCACACACATAGGTTGGACTCGATGGACTTGTCTTTTTTCAACCCCACTTACTATGTAACTATATGCAAGTAGTTAATACATTTTCCCCCAAAAATTGACTTTTTATCATATTTTTATTTCTTTTTTTCACACCAAAAGATATGGTTTAAACTAGGGTTGTCCCGATACCGATACCAGTATCGGTATCGGGACCGATACCGAGTATTTGCGGGAGTACTTGTACTCCCGCAAATACCCCCGATACCTAAATAGAATACTTCTCCGCCGCCGCCGTATACCGCCACGTTAATTCCCCTGCATTACAGCACGCATTACAAGCTTTCGTTTGAATACTTGTAATGCCCGCCACGCCATGTATAGACACTCCCCTTCTCGGGATTGGACGGATCTGTCCAATCCCGAGCAAGGGGGAGTGTCTATGCACAGATCCGTGTATAGACACTCCCCCTTGCTCGGGATTGGACAGATCTGTCCAATACCGAGAAGGGGAGTGTCTATACATGGCCGTCATTACAAGTATTCAAACGAAAGCTTGTAATACGCGCTGTAATGCAGGGGGATTAATGCGGCGGTATGCGGCAGCATCATATCTACTACTACAGGTATGGGGGACATGGCTGCAATATGGGGGACAGGACATGGCTGCATATGTGGGGGACATACATGGCTGCATCTGTGGGGGACATGCATGGCTGCAATATGTGGGGGACATACATGGCTGCATCTGTGGGGGCATAGGCGTGCGCACAGGGTGTGCCAGGTGTGCCCAGGCACACCCTAATTACTCTATGTAGCACAGATTTCCCCTACTGCCCTGGCTCCCATCTTTCCCCCCCTCAGCACTGTCAGCTTCCCTCCTCTCCTGTCAGCTGTTGCTGCTGGGAGGTTTTAGGAGTGGGGAAGGGGGCAGTAAATATGTAATTTACCGGCCCCCTTCCCTTTCTGAATGAACATGGTGAGTGATCGGTGGTGTGTGTTTGGGCTTTGGGGTGCACACCCTAATGCAATAGGCTGCGCACACCTATGTGTGGGGGACATACATGGCTGCAATATGTGGGGGACATACATGGCTGCATATGTGGGGGACATACATGGCTGCAATATGTGGGGGACATACATGGCTGCATATGGGGGACATACATGGCTGCATCTGTGGGGGACATACATGGCTGCATATGTGGGGGACATACATGGCTGCAATATGTGGGGGACATACATGGCTGCAATATGTGGGGGACATTCATGGCTGCAATATGTGGGGGACATGCATGGCTGCATATGTGGGGGACATACATGGCTGCATCTGTGGGGGACATACATGGCTGCAATATGTGGGGGACATACATGGCTGCAATATGTGGGGGACATGCATGGCTGCATCTGTGGGGGGACATGGCTGCATCTGTGGGGGGACATGGCTGCAATATGTGGGGGACATGGCTGCATTTGGGGACACATTTAAAAAAAGTATCGGTATTCGGTATCGGCGACTACTTGAAAAAAAGTATCGGTACTTGTATTCGGTCCTGAAAAAGTGGTATCGGGACAACCCTAGTTTAAACCCATGGACAGTTCTATTTTATTATATAGGGAAATCTCATTTCACTTGTTATTTTTATTTTTTATTCAATAATTTTATTTATATGATTTTATTCAAATAATTTATATTAAAATGTAATTTAACCACTTCCATACCAGGCACTTACGCACCTTCCCGCCCAAGCCAATTTTCAGCTTTCAGCACTGTCGCACTTTGAATGACAATTGCGCGGTCATGCTACACTGTACCCAAACAAAATTGGCGTCCTTTTTTCCCCACCAATAGAGCTTTCTTTTGGTGGTATTTGATCACCTCTGCGGTTTTTATTTTTTGCGCAACAACTAATAAAATACTGAAAATTCTGTTAACTTTTTTGTAAATAAGTATGTTTTCTCTTTCAATTACGGGCACTTATATGGCGGCACTAATGGGCACTTATGAGGTAGTACTGATGGGCACTGATGAGGTGGCACTGATAGGCGGCGCTGGTATGCGGCACTGGTGGGCACTCATAGGTGGCACTGATGGGCACTCATAGGCGGCACTGATGGGCACTCATAGGCGGCACTGATGGGCACTCATGGGCGGCACTGGGAACTCATAGGCGGCACAGAATGGCACTCATGGGTGGCACTTATGGGTGTCACTGATGGGTACTTATGGGTGGCACAGATGGGCACTGATAGGTGGGCACTGGGCATGGATTGGCACGGATGGGGTGGCACTGAAGGACACTGTGGGGTGGCACTGATGGACTTTGAGGGGTGGCACTGATGTATATGTTGCCAGTCAGTGCCCATGTGTGGGCACTGACTGGCATCTTTCTTTTTTTTTTTACCTGGCGGCTCTTCCTGTTTACATCGTGATCAGCCGTGATTGGACACAGCTGATCACGTGGTAGCGAGCCTCCGCCGGAGACTCGTTACCGAGATCAGTGATGCAGGGTGTCAGACTGACACCCCGCATCAACGATCCCCACGCTGCGTGCCCTCACAGGGCGCGCGCAGCATGAAATCATGCAGGACGTTTGCGAACGTCTAGTCACGATTTTATAACCACTTCCCGGCCGTAAATCTGCTATTGGCCGGGCGGGAAGTGGTTACATTTTTATCAACAGTGCATGGTATGATAGCTAGTTGACAGATGCAGGATCAACCATTTTACTATACACTATTCATAAGAAGAGAACCACATGTCTAATTATTGTGTAAAATGTGAATAATAGTTAGGTTATACCATTGTAGCGGCCTGCTCCTGTTGAACATGCGCTGCTTTAAATTTAGAGGGGGTCTGAGTTGTTAATTGACTCAGGCAAATGTAATTATGGGCAATTTAGCCTTTGTCCCAGCCATGGCTGTGCTCGGAGTAACCACCATTGTTCGCCCGGGGGCGTTATTACCATCCCAGGCCAAGGGTGGCAGCAGCAGAGTCAGGGCGTATTTTGTGTCCCCCTCGGGAGCAAATCAGTGGGAGTGATCGTCCTGCTGTGCATGCTAGGGAGGGGTACTTAAGGAATAGACGCCATTGGACTGGGGTCGTCGGTCTGTCATCCCACGCACCTTGTGGTCCACCTGGCTAGGGGTGCGTGCTCCTGAGTCCTGGCTCCGGGACCACGTTGGTCCGGGGTTGAGGTTTAGCTAAGTAGTCCCTGTCCTGCGGGAGGAAGCCACTTGATGAAGGAAGCCAGGGGAGGACCTATCCTGGAGAGGACCATGCAAGAGGCTGGTATCTTGGGAGAAGGCCTGGAAACTTCATCGAAGGATGCACCATATCCTGAGAGGCTTGATGGTGATCGCCTGTCAGATCTGAGTTCCACAGAAGTTAATCTGGAGAGATCCAGGGTGCTGAATCCTGTGGCAGGGAATTCTGGACCGAAAGTGTCTCCTCATAAAGGAAGGTCTGTGGCAGAGACTGTACTTTATTTGCCATGCGCCATTCCGGCTGCTTGGCCAATTAGAGGGACCTATCGGGGGGAGCAATACCCACTCCGGAGTGGCGACGAGAACTGTTTGCTGGAAGCAGGAGTGTTTCCTAATTGAGATTATGCACCTGAACCTATCTACCTGCTACTGCTGGACCTTAGTGCCGCCTTTGACACAGTAGACCACAAACTGCTGTTAACTCACCTCGCAGGGGTAGCTGGAGTGGCAGACTCGGATGGTTTTCATCATTTCTGAAAAATCGTTCTCAGACAGTGAAACTAGGACCTTTCACGTCTGATTCACGCAGCATGTCTTGCGGTGTCCCCCAGGGATCACCCCTATCGCCCGTGCTATTCAATATTTACCTCCGCCCACTCCTAAAAATAATTGGTAATCAAGACCTTCTCTATCACTCCTATGCGGACGACATGCAACTTTATTTTCGTATCACCGACAAAAAGAACCAATGCCCCGTATTAGAAAAATGCCTTAACCTCCCTGACGGTATGATTCTGTCTGGAATTACGTACCAAAAGCGGTACAATTATTTTGCATGGAAATTCTGCGTTTTATACTGGAGGCCTGCAATTCTTAGGAATAACTCACTTAAATTTGTCCAAACAAGAGTCTAGTAGACATCTCTGCTATGATAAAGTTTGAAACACAAAATCATAAAATTATAATATAATAAATAACTATAAATAATTATAACAAATAATAATGTAATTATAATAAAAATTATTCACTAATGTAATCAAATCAAAATCACTGAAATTTGCTCAGTTGCAGAATTGTCGCTGTCATTACTTTTATTTTTTTATGACGAATTTCCCCACAAATCGCTATCGCTCAATTCTGCAATTGATTATAATTTATTATCGCTGTTTTCTAGCTGCTCTAAAATCACCGTTGACATAAAGGGACACTTTTGGTTGCTATGGACAATTTACAGTTTGCAGGCACAAAAAAAATGTTTTTATTATGTAAAAGAACATGCAGGGCACTGGGCAGACCACTAGGGACAAGGGGGGTGTGTATTTTTTACATACAGTACTGTAATCTATAAGATTACAGTGTACTGTATGTAATGTGTTTGTTTACTTTTTTTAATTTGCCGCCGGTCTCCGCCTCCGTGCGCCGTTACGTCGCAGGGAACGGAGATCGGCGGCGCACGGGCACTGTGTGAGTCGAATGGAGGACGCCACTCGCTCACACAGCGTGGATGCATCGCTGGATCCAGGGACAAGGTAAGTACAGTATACCCAGCCTGGATACAAGGTAAGCCAGCGCGCGCTGCAGGCTCTGCATATTCACCCCGAGCGCGACTCTGGGTTACCGATTTTTACATAAAAAATCCACCCCGAGTCATGCTCGGGGATACCGCCAGGGGGGTTAATCAGATAGACAACTGGATGATGGAGAGTCACCTCAAACGAAATGGAGCAAAAACAGAACTCCTTCAACTCCATGCAAACCGAAAGAAACTGACCAGAACTCCCTGGACACCACCACCCATCCTGGGACAAACCCAGCACCAAGCACCAAAGTCAAAAGTCTCTGAGTCATTTTTCACTCTGACATGACAATGGATGAACAAATAGGATCAGTAGTTAGTGGATCTCTCCATCTTCTACGACTCCTACGAAGAATTGTCCCCTTCATCCCCAAAGAAGACACAGCAGTAGTGGTAGGGACAATCATTAACTCTAGGGTTAGATTATCCAAATTCCCTCTACCTCGTACTCCCAAAATACCAGCTGGCCCATCTCCAAGTCGTCCAGAACACGGCAGCATGACTGGTAACAGGGAAAAAACCCCGGGAATCAATCACCCTGTCCCTGAGATCCCTCCATTGGTTGCCCATAAAAGACCGAGTCACATTTAAGGTCCTAAGCCTAACGCACAAATGTGTACACGGAAGCGCTCCCCAATACTTATGTGAGAAAATAAAACAACAAAACCCCAATCGAGTGCTTCGGTCAACTAACCAAAAATTACTACAAATCCCCAAAGCCTGCTACAAGACCAAAGGAGAACGTCGATTTGCATTACAAGGACCTCAACTGTGCACTACCAACTAACATCCAAATGGAAATTGATCACCTGGCCTTCAGAAAAAAACTCAAGACCCACCTATTCTGAAGGATAAATAGAAGGAAAATGGATGCCAAGCGCCTTGAGGTGATTCAGTTCGCAATTGTTGCGCTATACAAGTTATTCACTCACTCACTCACTTACCTATTTACCCTTCCACCCCTCCAACAATTTCTTCTTTTCTTACCAAGTTCTGCAAATAGATCCTAGAAAAAGAAGTGTAAAGTGTGGACATTAATCTTTTTCAACTCTCTTTTACTACCCTTTTTTTTTTAACTTTTCATTCTTTATTGTTTTCTGTTTATTACATACAAATATTAATAAATTCCTTAAAAACAAGAAAGGATTATTCCTTCTGCATATCACATTTTTACAATACATACACAATATAAGAACCCTTTAAATTGATGTTCTGGAAGGCAGATGCTGGGGGTTGCCAGAGCC
Source organism: Rana kukunoris (assembly GCA_029574335.1). Taxonomy (NCBI): domain Eukaryota; kingdom Metazoa; phylum Chordata; class Amphibia; order Anura; family Ranidae; genus Rana; species Rana kukunoris. The sequence continues at coordinate 473,761,796 of CM056053.1, forward strand.
AAGGAGACAGCCGATTTTGGGGTTCTACATAATATTATACTTAATACCCCTTATGAATCCTCCCTCCTTCCTGTTCTTCCCCTCTTGGTGTTGCTCTCTCTCTTTCCTACTTGGCCTCCTAGGTGTTTTTAATTCCGGTTGTCTCCTTTCCCCCGTCCAAGCCCCTCATCTACCTTTATGAGTCTATCACGCCATAACCTATATAGGTTTCCAATCTCTTTTTATATTTGGCTATTCTCTTCCCCCCTAATATGATGTACTCTTTTCCCTAGCCATAATTTCCATATTTCCTCATACTCCTTCAGATTACCTCTTTTTATGTAGACTGTCCTTTCTTTGCATATTGATTCATTTGTTACCCTGACCCATTCACTTACTGTCGGTGGCGTTGTTGCCTGCCATCTCATAGCTATTAGTTTTCTGGCTTGAAATAGGCATCTTAGTATTGCAAGTGTAGTGCTTCTTTTTCCCTCCCTTTCCCTCTTGTAGCCCAGTACGCACAGTGTGGCCTCCAGCTCCAACGGTGCTCCGAATATATCCCTCAGAGTGTTGAGCACACCCTCCCAGTAGCGGAACAGCTTTGGGCATCGCCACACCATGTGCACTAGGTCACCGGTCCTCTGGCATCTGGGGCAGTTATCGTCTGGTCTTTTACCAAACTTGTACAGGCGTTTAGGTGTATAATAGGCTCTATTTAACAGCATCAGGTGAGAGATTTTCTGTGAGGGTGAAACTGAGACCTTTGATCCTAGTTCCAATATTCTCTTCCATTGGTCCTGTTTTATTTCCCCTATGTCTTCTTCCCATCTCTCTCTTACTTTAAGGAGGTGCTGGCCAGTATTAATCATTTTAGATATCTGTGCATATATTTCGGATATGAGACCCTTCATTGGCCCTTTTTTAGCTAAGTTATCCAGTAGGGGCATTTTCTTCCACTCTAGGGCTTGTGTCCTGAATTGAACCCCGAGGGCATGTCCTACCTGGAGGTAGATAAAAAATGAATGTTGGGGAATATTAAATTCTTCCCTTAAGTCCTGAAACTTCCTGTAGGTATTACCCTTATACAGTTGGCTCAGCCTTTTTATACCGCACTTTTCCCATTCCCCCCCCTTTCCTATCTGAAGAATTTCCTGTAGGTTAAAGTTGTTCCATAAGGGGGTATACTCGGAACATCCCGTGTAGCCCATCAGTTTTTTTACCTTTTTCCATATTTTAATTATCATCTTTATTGTTGGGGGCTTATACTTGAAGGAGTCTGCTTCAAGTGCTTCAATAACAGAATCATGAGGAGCTTCATTCAACATAACTCTCATATTGGAATTCCCCCCCCCGGGTATATTACATCCCCTTAGGTGCTGTAGTTGTGCTGAGAGATAGTAGCTCTCAGGGTGGGGAACCGCCAGGCCCCCTTCCAGTACCGGGAGCTGTAATGTGCGAAGTCCAATCCTGGATTGTCCCCCCTTCCAAATAAGATCTCTGAAAAGCGATTCAATTTTGTTGAACCATCTCCTGCAGATCCACACCGGGCTGTTATGCATTATGTACAACAGTTGAGGGTGCCATATCATCTTAATTAGACTGCATCTACCCGCCACTGATAGAGGAAGGCGTTTCCAGGTATAAGTTTTTTGTTTAAATTTAGCCAATAGCGGGATTAAATTTTTATCTAAATATTGATTGGGGTCTTTAGTCACCCAGATGCCCAAGTATTTCAATGAGTCCACCACCTTCAATTGTGGCATTCCCGCTACCCCAGCTTCTCCAATTGGGTCTACCGGGAGTATTTCTGATTTCCCCCAGTTTATCTCCAGCCCCGAAAAACTACCGAACTCCTCTACTATACTCATTGCTCTTGTTAGTGATTGTTCCGTGTCCCCCAGATAAAGGAGAATATCGTCCGCATAGAGCGCGATTCTTTCTTCTCCCATCTTCCTTTGGAATCCAGTTATTTCCGTACTTGACCTTATGGCTATCGCCAAAGGTTCCATCGCCAGGGCGAAGAGCAGGGGCGACAATGGGCACCCCTGTCTCGTCCCCCTCTCTAATGAGATATTTTCCGAGAGTTCACTCTTAATCCTGATTTTGGCTCTGGGACTATCATACAACATTTTTATCCAGCCAGTATATTTCGGACCAAGTCCGAACTTTCCCAGCACTCTCCACATATAACCCCATTCTACACTGTCGAATGCTTTTGTCACGTCCAGTGACAGTACGGCTCTCATACCCTCAGACTCCGTTGGGGTTTGTATATTTAAAAACGTTCTTCTTATGTTCATGCTGGTAGATCTATTGGCTATAAAACCTGTCTGGTCTGGGTGAATTAATTTTAAGATAAGTCTATTGAGCCTTGCTGCCAGGACTTTGGCCACTATCTTAGCATCCGAGCATAAAAGGGAGATTGGTCTATATGCAGCCGGATCTAAGGGATCCTTGCCTTCTTTTGGAATGACTATAATGGTTGCTTCCAGCATTGACGCTGGTAGTCTACCCTCCATGGTCGCTCCATCTAGTACTTTTTTGAGCTCTGGGAGTAATATTTCTCCATAATATTTATATATTTCGGTCGGGAGTCCGTCTGGACCTGGAGACTTTTGATTTGCCATGTCTGCTACTGCCTGCTGAATTTCTATAAGTGATATTGGGATTTCCAGCTCCTCTCTATCCAATTGTGTGATAACCGGGATCTCTAACCTCCCCAAAAAGTCCTCCATTTCTCTTTCCATCCCCACTTTCTGTGTTGTATAAAGCTTTTCATAATACCCCTGGAAGGTTTGTATTATCTCAGAGGTGTCTGATGTTATTGCTCCTCTCTCAGTTCTAATGGCCCTGATGTCAGAAGGCAGGGAGTTTGACTTCACCAGTTGCGCCAGCATCCTTCCCACACTTTCCCCCTCTGCAAAGGAGGACTGCCGCGCAAAGAGTCTTCTAGTTTCCACTTCTTGCATAATCACCATCCTATATGCTGCTTGTTTCTCTAGCCAAGTTTCTTTATTCTCTACCGTTGGAGCCATTACATAGTTATTTTCTGCCCCCATTACTTCTCTACGGCTATTTTGTTCTCCTGCTTTTCCTCTCTTGTTTAGTTTGGCTATTTGCTGGATCAGTATCCCCCTCAGGTATGCCTTCAGCGTATCCCATAATATTCCCGACCCTGTAGAGCCTTCATTCAATACTACAAATTCCTTCAATTTGGGGAGGATCTCATCTGATTCTTTAATTAGCTCAAGCCAATAAGGATTAATCTTCCACTCTCTCCTAGTTTTTTGTCCTTCTAATTTTATTGTTAGGACCATTGGGGAATGGTCCGATACTCCTCTTGGCAGATACTCCACCTTCCCCATACCGCGTAGTGCGATCTCATTCCCCAATACCATATCTATCCTAGAGAGAGTGGAGTGCGTGCTTGAGTAGCAGGAGTATTGCTGGATGTCCGGGCTCCCGGCTCTCCACATATCAACTAATCCGACTTCCTCAATGAACTGACTCAATCGACTTTTCCCTATAGTCTCAGAGTGTAACGGTATGGGAAACCTATCGACCCTTGGATCCAGAACCTCATTAAAGTCGCCCACTACTACTACTGCTATTTCTCCCTTACCCAACACAAATTCATTTAGTCTTAACATTGTATCTATTTTAAAAGGTGGAGGGATGTAGATATTTGCTATTATATACACTTTACTATGAATCACACAATGCAGAAATACATAACGACCAGTCTCGTCTATACTGATCTGCCTGCAGGAGAACTCCAATCCAGCTCTCACCAGAACTCCCACCCCTCTCGAATATGAGGAGTGTACTGAGTGAAACTGAGTCGGGTATTTTTTACTCTGGAGCTGCTGGATAGTCTCTTTTGTCAGGTGAGTTTCCTGCAGGCAGATCAGCTCCACCCCATACTTTTCCATCGTGGAGAATACTGCTGCTCTTTTAGCCGCTGAGCCCAAGCCACGGACATTCCATGACCCTATCTTTAATGTCTTACTCTGCATTCAGAGGTACACTATCTATAGAAGGTTGAGAATTTTGGCCCATTCCGTGAAAATGAGGAGGGTACGCCCTGACTAGGGAAAACAGCAAAAAAGTCTCTCTCTGTTATCTCGGTGCTATTAGAATTTGGAATAGGCCTATCGAGAAAGAAGGAAGGGGGGGAAAAAAAGAGAGGAGAAGAAGAGAATAAACAAAGAAAAACAGCAAAAAAAAAAAAAAACTCAACCGATTCCCACTTCACCCTACTTAGTGAGCACATCTCTTTTTCTTCTATATAGTAATCCTAATTTTAACTTTTCGCCCATTTCTATTTCGTGAACTTGTGATGCGTGTGTTTTTCCCTTTGCATTCTGTGACCTCTTACTTATTCTCGTATAGTTTATTATCTGTGTTTTCCTATTTTTTACCAAAAATTGTGCTTGTTGTGCTGGTTGTATATGTATATCACTTTCCCTTTCCCTTCCTGTATTCATCCCTTCCCTCCCCCCTTGGATATCACCCTGAAGTGCATCCCCCCCCCATGCCCCTTTCCCACCCCCCACCCCCCTCCCCCCTTGGATGTCACCCTGAGGTGCATCCCCCCCCCCATGCCCCTTTCCCACCCCCCACCCCCCTCCTACACCTTCCTAGGTACCCCCTAGGGGCTATCTTGTGGTCGGCACCATACACACAATCACTCCCCCCCCCTCCCCCCCTCTCATTCCACCTTTCATTTTGCTCAACGTTACCCTCATATCCCATTTCTCTCATTAAGTGAAAGCCCCGCTCCCACCCCCCCCTCTCCCCTTTATTCAATGATTTATTCTCTTCATTCCATCCCCTCTTTACCCCTAATCTCAAGTGCCCCCCCCCTCCTCTGCTGTAAGTTGAACTTTATTTTCCTCCATCCATGATACCGCGCCCTCTGGGGTGTCAAAGATGAAGGTCCTGCCCATTGCCGACACTCGTAACCGCGCAGGATATAATAGTGCATATGAGAGATTAACCTTCTGCATTTCCCTTTTAACCCCGATAAAACTCGCCCTCCGCTTCTGCAGCTGGGGGGAGAAATCAGGGTAAAATGACACCTTAGCACCTTCAAAGAAAATATTCCCCAACTCTCTGCTCTTTCTCAGCAGCAACTCCTTATCACGATAATTTAATAATTTCAGTAGCATCGATCTTGGGCGTCCTCCCGAGGGAGGTGGTTTAAAGGGTACTCTATGCGCTCTTTCTATCATAAATGCTTGTGAAAAACTCTCTTTACCAAACAATTTTATGAACCAATTTTCTAAGAATTCTATGGGCTTAGACCCCTCACATCTTTCCGGTAGTCCCACCAATCTAATATTGTCCCTCCGGAGTCTGTTTTCTAATTCTTCCATTTTTTCCTCGAATTTGTCCACGTGTACCCTCATGTTCTTAACGTCCTGTTTAACAGGGTGTAGTTCGTCCTCTATTTGGGATATCCTCCCCTCCGCCTCTGTTATTCTTTCATTCGTTTTCTGCATCTCTTGCTTCACCCTTATCAACTCCTCTTTTACCCCCTTAATTTGATCACATACTTCTCCCAGGGACCTTTTACAGTCATTCACCACCAGAAATACATCTTTTATTGTAGGATTTATTATAGGATCTTCTTCTAGCGGGGAATTTACTGTTAAGCCTGTGTCTGGTGCCGATATATTTTTATTGGCAGATGTTTTGGTCACTCCACCGCCTCCTTGGCCCAGGCTTTTCCTTTCTGTGCTTGTTTTAATAAGGGCTTGCGCTGGTCCACTTTTACTGGGAGTTTGATCTGCTAGGTGTGCATATTTTTTACTACCCTGGACAGCGAGAAAATAGAGGTACCATGCCGCCTGAAATTCTCAGCAGCTCCTGCGGTGGGAAGTGCTACACCATAAAGGTGTATATTTGTGATTGGTGGACTTTATTTTTTTATTCTATGAACAAGTGTGCTGCTTGGTGTTTTACTTTGGCTGTGACACACGTCCGAGAACCTCGTCGGGCTAAACTCATCGTTTCGCCCGTCGAGGTTCCTGATGAGCGGTGGAAAAGGTCGTCGAGCCAAATTTCCTCATTGAACAACGAGGAAATAGAGAACATGCTCTCTATTTTGGCTCGACGAGCTTCACGACGGGACGCTCGTCGAAAGTGTACACACGACCGATTTTCTCGGCAGAATATGTCTCCCAGCAAGCTTCTCGCTGGATTCTGCCGAGAAGCTTGTCGTGTGTACAAGGCCTTTCACTTTGATTTAACGAGACTGTAATCTCTGGATTTCTTATGAGACTACAGTCTTGGATTCACAGTGAGCGTCCTGGACATTAGTAGTAGAAAGCTTCTCTTCGCCTGCAGAGAATCGACCTGCACAGGTTCATAACTGATTTACTACTGCTTCATAAACAGACACCAAAGAGCATAATCCTGCAAATAGCTATTCACGCTGCATTATATAACTAGTTGTGTGCCTTGTCTGCAGATGCAAACAGTACAATGTTTAAAAAAAAGATCACCTCTCCCATGTAGGGATATATTACTTTACATTATAAACATTTGCTTTATCCACAAACTTCTGCAATATAAACTCTGTAAGACCAACTGAGCCACACCCTTTCCAGAGAAATGTGAGACGCCCTTTGAAGTTTCGATACGTGAGCCTTTCAGTTTCACTTCTCTCTTCTGCTGTCAGCAATGGCGTCTGCTGATCTGAGACAGGAGCTGGACTGTTCCATCTGTCTGACCACATATACAGATCCTGTAAACCTGAGATGTGGACACAACTTCTGCCGGGTCTGTATTGATTGTGTGTTGGATATACAGGAGGGGTCTGGAGGTTATTCCTGTCCTGAGTGCAGAGAAGAGTTCCGGGATCGGCCTGTACTGCAGAGGAACATAACACTATGTAACATAGTGCAGGCTTTCCGGTCTACTCAGCTGGAAGAAGGGAAGACTGGAATCTTCTGTACTTACTGTATTCACTCTCCTGTACCTGCTGTTAAATCCTGTCTGCTGTGTGAAGCTTCTCTATGTAATGATCACCTGAGAGTCCACAGCAAGTCACCAGAACATGTCCTAACTGATCCCACCACTTCCATGGAGAACAGAAAATGCTCCATCCATAGAGAACTTCTTACATATTACTGCACTGAGGACTCTGCCTGTATCTGTGTGTCCTGCAGACGGGATGGAGAACACCGGAGACACAAGGTGGAGACTCTGGTTGAGGCCTCTGAGAATAAAAAACAAAAACTCAAAAATGTTCTGCCGAAACTGATTGCCCACCGAGAGGAGATTGATCAAAGAGTCCAGAATCTTGAGAAACATAAGGGTAAAGTACAAGAAAAATCAGCTGGTAAAAGAGAGAGAGTCACTGCCCTGTTCATAAAGCTCAGGAGACATCTGGAGGACCTGAAGAAGAGAGCCCTGAGGAACATCTCCTGCCAGGAAGAGCAGATCTTACATTCATTGTCTAATTTGATTGGTCAGCTGGAAATAAAGAAGAAGGATCTGTCCAGGAAGATGGAGGACATTGAGAAGCTGTGTAACATGACTGACCCACTGACTGTCCTCCAGGAATCAGACACAGGGGACTTGTGTGATACTGAGGAGGGGGATAATGAGGACAGAGAGAGACATGATAGACTTCTCCATGATGGAGAGGATCTGGATGTGGCTGGAATCGCACACATATTACACACAGGGTTATTTGATATGATGAAAGGGGTATATGTATTCTTCAATATACTGGAAGCTTCAGACATATTACTGGATGTGAACACAGCTCATAATTATCTACAGATATCAGATGACTTGAAAACGGTATCCTGGTCAGATATAGAGCAGAATCGTCCAGAAACACCAGAGAGATTTCAGGATACACTTAAGGTATTAAGCAGCAGGGGATTTTCCTCTGGACGACATTACTGGGAAGTGGATGTTGGTGAATTAGAGTGCTGGATGGTTGGGATGTGTTATCCCAGTATAGAGAGGAGAGGAGACCAGTCAAGGGTTGGAAAGAATAAGAAGTCCTGGGGGTTGTACGGGACAGAAAATCAGTATTCCATGAAACATGACCATAAAGAGATCCAGTTAGCTGGCAATATCTCCAGTAACAGAGTCAGGATCTATGTGGATTATGAGGCCGGGCGGCTGTCCTTTTATGATCTGTGTAACCCGATCAGACACCTCCACACCTTCACCACCACCTTCACTGAGCCCCTCCATGCTGCATTAGCTTTAGGGAGCGGTTCTATAACTATATCTGGGGGGGTCAGGAGATTTGAGTATTAATCATATAACAGGAAATCCACCCAAAATCTTCTGACATAGAAATCTGAATCTTCATGATTTTTAACAATTGGAATGATGTAGTGCGTGCAGCTTCCATATTTTATAAATCTGAGGTCCCTTAAACAAACAATCAGAGCTGTGATTTATACTCTTAGGGTGACAATGACAATTGTTAGGGGTTTCAGGGGTTCATTAAATGCTAGTGGTCAGGATAAGACTAGGAGGAAAGAGTTAAGATTCATAGGGTAAAGTATTGATTTACATTGTAACTGATTGATTATTATTATAAGTTGTGGAGACCCCTAACAGCAAAATAATTTTCCTATCGTGGGTTGTCGGCACAAGTAATTTGCGCCCCTAACCCACGGACATTTAGCGCTTCCTGAGTCCCTTCCACTCGTACAATATTAAAACCCCTTATGGTACATTTTAGGATGTACCACTCTTTCTCTTTGTTCTCCTTTCTTTCTCTTTTTATCTATCTCTATCCTCATTTCGTGTTTGTTTTCACCTTCCCTCTATAGCCGTCCATCATGTTCTTTCGCTTATTCTTTCTTTCCCTTTTTTTTCATTCTTCCCCCTCTTTTCCTCTCCCTTTCATGTATTCTCTATTTGTATTCCTTCTCTTACTCCCTGGTGGGCAGTATGGGATTAGTGGCAGTGCTGGCAGGGAGTTGGGATCAGTGGTAGTGCTGGCAGGGAGTTGGGATCAGTGGTAGTGCTGGGAGGGAGTTGGGATGAGTGGCAGTGCTGGCAGGGAGTTGGGATCAGTTGTAGTGCTGGCAGGGAGTTGGGATGAGTGGCAGTGCTGGTGGGGAGTTGGGATCAGCCAACTTAGGTGCTCTTGAACAAGGTCATCTGCTGATCTGAGAACTATAGTGGGGACTTTTAACCACTTAAGACCCGGACCAAAATGCAGGTAAATGACCAGGCCCCTTTTTGCGATTCGGCACTGCGTCGCTTTAACTGACAATTGCGCGGTCGTGCGACGTGGCTCCCAAACAAAATTTGCGTCCTTTTCCTCCCACAAATAGAGCTTTCTTTTGGTGGTATTTGATGGCCTCTGCGATTTTATTTTTTTGCGCTATATACAAAAATAGAGCGACATTTTTGAAAAAAAAACAATATTTTTTACTTTTTGTTATAAGAAAATTCAAATAAACTAAATTTTAGTCAAACATTTAGGCCAAAATTTATTTAGCCACATGTCTTTAGTAAAAAAAAATCGCAATAAAAAAAAAATTAGCTAACTTGTGGGAACAGCGACACTAATACAGCGATCAGAAAAGTGATCGCTTAGTGACTCTGGCAATAGGGAGTGAAAGGGTTAACTAGGGCGGTGATCAAGGGGTTAAAACTTTATTAGGGAGGGGTACGGGGGCTACCCTGAACCTAACACTGACTGCCTGTCACACTGACACTAACTGCAGTGATCATAACTATAATCACTGCATTCAGTGACACTGTGACAGGGGGGAGTGGGTGGGGGGGTGATCGCAAGGGGTTAATGTGCCTACATGTCCTGGTGTCAGTGTTGTGTTGGGGGGGGGGGGCGCGCACATTGGCTGGGAGCGATCGTGGGGGGCGGACAAAAACGAATAGCCGCCCCCTCATCCCGGATCGTTCCCAGAGCCATCAGGACCGTCGCATGTACCGGGGGGGGGTCCCGATCGGACCCCCGACCCGCGTCAAGGCAGGGACGTACAGGTAAGCCAATGTGCCTGTACGTGCCATTCTGCCGACGTAAATGTACATGCATAAAGGCAACTCTAATCACAAGGAAGTGGGGGAAATATTGCGCTGATCTAAATAAATGTGACAATGAAAGAAATAAGCTGTTCCACTACAATATGACAAATATTGAACAGTGATGTGGGAAAAAAAATGTAGCGTTGAATGAAATCGAGACAATAATATCTCTAAATGGAAACAAATGCAAATCACTGTAATGAATAGGTGACAAACAAATAGTGTAGATGAAGTGAATGAAAAAACAAGTGTTATAAACAAACACAAAAAATAACAATGTAAAGTCCATCAAAGGCTGGTGAACAAAGTAATGGTGGAACGACCACGTGAATCCTCAAAGGCAAGCAAACATTTCAAAAATTCAATGAAGATATAAATGTGCATACGAGAAGGCGTGGATCTGTCTGTCGAATGACAGCAGATCGATTGGGCATGAACACTCTCAGGGCACAATCTGCTCAGCTTCCTCAGCTATGACTAAGCATTGTATAACAATGTGAAACGCGTCAGTTATATCATCCAACCGTTTGCTGTTATTCTGTTTGTGCAGTGTTTTTTTACTGGATTAAAGGCTTTTATTGTTTTTTTACATTTATCGGAGTGCGGCTGTCCATACCTTCTTTCTTCCATTTATGCTTCGTGCATTGCCTGCACCCATTGGATTTTTCTGAGCTCACACTCACCACCGAGGTGCACTCATCTGGAGCGGCGGTCTCTTTCCCCAATCCTTATTCGGTATTGACAGGGCGCAGGCCCACATATAAGCTGGGGTCACATGCTACTAGGGGATTCTATCAGGGGGTACGGGGGCTACCCACATATAAGCAGGCCCACATATAAGCTGGGGTCACATGCTACTAGGGGATTCTATCAGGGGGTACGGGGGCTACCCACATATAAGCAGGCCCACATATAAGCTGGGGTCACATGCTACTAGGGGATTCTATCAGTGCAGGAGAAAGGAGAATGGAGGTTTAGGCAGTTGCTGCAGGGTGTCCCCACGTGGGGGGGGGGGGGGGGGGGGCGGAGAGCCGAGCCTGGAGGAGGGCAGGAGAAAGTGTCAGGCTATCAGGCTATGTATTTTATGGAAGAGGCTAACTAATTAACTCATTAATAATATGTTCATTTTTTAATGATGTCATTGTACGGTAGATGTCTCTCTATTTGGTGATGGGAGGTCTGGTATACACATATTTTTAATTTTAATATGAACATCAATTTACATGGATAATTTAGTTATATCTATTTTAAGTGCGGGTTCACAATGTATAACCTCGCCTTTTTATTAATATGTTACAGGATAATAATTAAACAGGGGGTTCACCCTAAAAAAAAAAAATTCTTTGTCTCCAGTGCCATTCAGCATACTAGCGTGAGCTACAGTATGCCTTTATTTTATTTTTTTTGTGCTGTACTTACAGTTTATTCCTTTAGTTTCATTTCAGACTCCGGCCAGGAAATAGGCGTTCCTATCAAGAGGGGAACATGATTGACGGCCGGCTATGGCGCGTCACGCATTCCGAAAATAGCCGGAGTAGGACTCGGCTCTTCACGGCGCCTGCGCAGTCAGCTCCTAGTCTGTGCGCAGGCGCCGTGAAGAGCCGAGTCCTACTCCGGCTATTTTTGGAACGCATGACCCGCCATAGCTGGCCGTCAATCATGTTCCCCTCTTCATAGGAATGCCTTTTCCCCTGAAACAAACTAATGGATTAAACTGTAAGTACAGCACAAAAGAATAAAGGCATACTGTAGCTCACGCTAGTATGCTGAATGGCATGGTAAAAAGTTGTTTTTTAGGGTGAACCTCCGCTTTAAGAACCATTTAATGGTATTATTATGATAAAAAAAAATGTTCATATAGCGACAAGGCTTGGAACGCATTCTTGTTACCATCCAGGTTTGGCATGATGCATGCTGCTCTGGATGTCAGTATCCAGACAACGCATTGTGCTCTCCCTCTAGTCCATAGGTGGCAAACACAAGGCCCGCAGGCCGAATGCGGCCCTCCAGGCCATTTCATGTGGCCCTCGCACCTCTTCTGCAGCTGCTCCAGCCCTCCTCTGGTCCTCCTTAAGACCCTTACGTTCTGCTTTTAAGCAATGCATCCAGCTTCTTCCCAGCAGCAGCATAAGGAAAAAGAGGGTACACTGTGATGTAAGGGAGGGTGGGGGACTCAACTTCTGATGGTGGGGTGGCTCTTGACATCTAATGTAATGGGAGGGGATGCGCTGGACATCTAATCTTACAGCTACAACCAGCCCTTTTGAGGGCAATCACAATGCCGATGTGGCCCACGATCAAATTGAGTTTGACACCCCTGCTCTAGTCAGTATGAGATCGATGCTTGAGGTGGCGCTTGCGCAACCACCTTGAGCAGATCGATATGTGTGGTGCACACCAGACACCGGTATTCCCGAGGAGACATGAAATATGCTAATAACTTCCATAGGCTTGAAATTAATTTACAAACTTTAATTGGATGAATTATTTATATATACACAAAGACTGGTTTGGACCCTTACCCTAGATTATGTCTTATTAAAAGAAACGCGTCAGTTGCTGAGTCTTATTCATGCCATTGCGTACCATATTGCTTCTGTGACTATTTCTTTAGGATCATTTGACGAGCGCTGTAACTTCATACCTGATGTAAGTGGTCTGTACTTTGTGTAAAACCACCAATATGAAATTGTATTAAATGTGGAGGTTTTTCATCTTTTATGATTGTTGGACCACATGATAACATAACAGAATGTTGTAAGCCAATGTACAGTGCCTTGTGAAAGTATTCGGCCCCCTTGAACTTTGCGACCTTTTGCCACATTTCAGGCTTCAAACATAAAGATATAAAACTGTAATTTTTTGTGAAGACTCAACAACAAGTGGGACACAATCATGAAGTGGAATGAAATTTATTGGCTATTTCAAACTTTTTTAGCAAATAAAAAACTGAAAAATTGGGCGTGCAAAATTATTCAGCCCCGTTACTTTCAGTGCAGCAAACTCTCTCCAGAAGTTCAGTGAGGATCTCTGAATGATCCAATGTTGACCTAAATTTCTAAGGATGATAAATAGAATCCACCTGTGTGTAATCAAGTCTCCGTATAAATGTACCTGCACTGTGATAGTCTCAGAGGTCCGTTTAAAGCGCAGAGAGCATCATGAAGAACAAGGAACACACCAGGCAGGTCCGAGATACTGTTGTGGAGAAGTTTAAAGCCGGATTTGGATACAAAAAGATTTCCCAAGCTTTAAACATCCCAAGGAGCACTGTGCAAGCGATAATATTGAAATGGAAGGAGTATCAGACCACTGAAAATCTACGAAGACCTGGCCGTCCCTCTAAACTTTCAGCTCATACAAGGAGAAGACTGATCAGAGATGCAGCCAAGAGGCCCATGATCACTCTGGATGAACTGCAGAGATCTACAGCTGAGGTGGGAGACTCTGTCCATAGGACAACAATCAGTCCCTGTATACTGCACAAATCTGCCCTTTATGGAAAAGTGACAAGGAGAAAACTATTTCCTAAAGATATCCATAAAAAGTGTCGTTTAAAGTTTGCCACAAGCCACCTGGGAGACACACCAAACATGTGGAAGAAGGTGCTCTGGTCAGATGAAACCAAAATCAAACTTTTTGGCAGCAATGTAAAACTTTATGTTTGGTGTAAAAGCAACACAGCTCATCACCCTGAACACACCATCCCCACTGTGAAACATGGTGGTGGCAGCATCATGGTTTGGGCCTGCTTTTCTTCAGTAGGGACAGGGAAGATGGTTAAAATTGATGGGAAGATGGATGGTGCCAAATACAGGACCATTCTGGAAGAAAACCTGATGGAGTCTGCAAAAGACCTGAGACTGGGACAGAGATTTGTCTTCCAACAAGACAATGATACAAAACATAAAGCAAAATCTACAATGAAATGGTTCACAAATAAACATATCCAGGTGTTAGAATGGCCAAGTCAAAGTCCGGACCTGAATCCAATCGAGAATCTGTGGAAAGAACTGACAACTGCTGTTCACAAACACTCTCCATCCAACCTCAATGAGCTCGAGCTGTTTTGCAAGGAGGAATGGGAAAAAATGTATATGATTTGTATGATAGAGACATACCTCAAGCGACTTACAGCTGTAATCTTAGCAAAAGGTGGCGCTACAAAGTATTAACTTAAGGGGGCTGAATAATTTTGCACGCCCAATTTTTCAGTTTTTTATTTGTTAAAAAAGTTTGAAATATCCAATTAATTTCGTTCCACTTCATGATTGTGTCCCACTTGTTGTTGATTCTTCACAATAAATTACAGTTTTATATCTTTATGTTTGAAACCTGAAATGTGGCAAAAGGTCGCAAAGTTCAAGGGGGCCGAATACTTTCGCAAGGCACTGTATATAAAGATATATAATATACTGTTTTTGTTTTCTCTTCCCCATATAAAATCTGAAATGGCTGCTGTGAAAAGACCAAATAACCTCCAGTCCATACAGATATGAATGCCTTGTTGTCTAAGGCAATTTTGAGATTCACATACGTTAAAATCAGCACATTTATTTAATTTTTTGTTATAAAATGACTTGTGTAAATAAAATCTGGGATGGCTCCTGTAAAAGGCTAGGCCGAAAATCCCCCAATACACATGTATATATATTACACAAATAAGCTAAATAAGATAATAATAAAAAGCTAAATAAGCTGTCTTCATGAGGTGATTCATAGGCCTTCTGTACACTGACCTGATATATGAACATCAGACATTTCTGACAGGAAAAATGCAAAGATGGGCTGTATAGAAATTATTATTATTGTACAGGATTTATACAGCGCCAACAGTTTGTGCAGCGCTTTACAATATAAAGGGGGTCAGTAGAATTACCACTCAGTTCAATACAGAAAGAATGTAAGGAAAAAAGGGGGAAAACTGTTTTAAGCCCCCCTTGCCTCATGGAATTACGGCAGCTAGGTTTCTAGTATTCCCTCAGGTTTATAATTTGTGGGAAGACTTCCCATTGGCCTCTGGGAAGATCAGATGATCACTGTATCTGGGCAGTGTATGGGGTTTTCTGGGTGGAATTTAAAATAAAAAGGGGGTTCCGAGCCCCACAGATTCAGTCACCTCAGTAGCTGTGGTGTTCAGGGAGTCTTTTCAGAGCAAACAGCGCTACTGAGGCTGAAGAAGATGTCCCTTCTGAGGTGCCTAATCGAAAGGGCCAGGGAATGAGCGGGGGAGAAATGGATCCGAACATGCCCGACCTACCTCGATCTATGGGTCAAGTCACAGCCAAAGTTCCCATGGCCGTCGTCGGCAGGTCTGCCTCCACGGCAACAGCCACCACAGCCACGGCCGCAGCCACCACCGTTGATGCTACACCCAGGGGCCCAATCAGAGCAGACAAGGCTCTGGAAGAAGTCTGGAGCCCAGCGGTGGGTTTGGAGGAAGAGGATGCTCCACCCACAAAGGAAGTTCTGGGCCGGCACTCAGCTTGATGTGTTGCTTCCCTTCCAGTCAGGGGGCCGACAAAGAGGCTACAGGATCCAGCATTACTCCCCCTTTACCGCACCGCACTGTCTCTTCCCATAGCGCCGGGGGTCCCCCTCGGCGCAAGGGTAGCATGACTGGAAGCATTTTGGGGGAGTGCAATGCAAGAAAAAGGAGCCCAGTGATAACAGTGCCGCCAAGGTCACAAGGGGCGCTGGAAGAGAGAGGATCCCAGCCGGGGGGCTTAACCCCTCTAGAGGTTGGCCAACAACCCCAATGAAATCCTAACCCGGTGGTCTGCACTCAAAGTGATCAGCAGGTAGGTGCTGCTGCTGCTGCTGTATCTGGCACTGGTGAATTTGATCCGCATTTAATTGAATTATTCTCCTCAGTTCTAGTCAGGCCTGTTAGGGAATTGAATGCAGTTAGAGAGAGTACAGAGGTGAATTTACCTGCTCCTGTTTTGATCAATACTTCTCTTTTGTCTGCAATCTCATCTGCTTGTGAGGAAACTGTGGCCGCGGTTTGGTCGCCATCTAGTGACGGTAATGCTAACTCTCAGGTTTTTTCCTTGGCTAAATCACAGCTTTCTTCTACAGCTAATATTGTTCCTTTACAAAACACTAATGTTCCTGAAACGTGTAGAAAGGAAGCGTTGCAATGCATCTTGTCTCCTCTAGGTTTTCATTTGTCCACCGGCATCAAGGAAAGGATTTAGCGAGGGGAATTTTTGGATATATTATTATTACTCCCCTCATCACAAGAGTTTCTTTAGAAGTCAGCTGGAAGAGATGATAAATCAGAAGAGAATAGAAGGCGGCCGATTAACAAAACACTTAAAAATTGTTTGCAACCTTTTTTCGCTAGCATTCGATGCAAAAGATATCCAGAGAAAAGTCCGGGGGCCAGATTCAGAAAGGCCGCGCGGAAATTTGCGGCGGCGTAACTTTTCTTATTTACGTTAAGCCGCCACAACTTAACACGCAAGTGCTGTATTCAGAAAGCACTTGCGTGTAAAGTTGCGGCGGCGTAGCGTAAACTGGGCGGCCTAATTCAAATTCGGCGGGTAGGGGGCGTCTCCTATTTAAATTAGGCGCGTCCACGCGCCGAACGTACTGCGCATGCGTCGACCATTGTAAAATCCCAGTGCGCATGCTCTAAATTATGACAGTGTTTTCGACGTGAACATAATCGACGTAAATCCCCATTCACGGACGAGTTACGCAAACGACGTAAACATTTTCAAATTTCCCGCAGTCACGACGTCCATACTTAACATAGGATGCGCCTGCTATGGGCAGCTTTATCTTTACGCCGGAAAAAACCTTTACGTAAACAGCGTAAAGTGACTGCGTCGGGCCGGCGTATGTTTGTGAATTGACGTATCTCGCTGATTTACATATTCTCGGCGTAAATCAGCAGGAATGCCCCGGCGGCCATTTTAACCACTTCAGACCCGCGCTACCGTCAAATGACGGCACCAGCGCGGGTCTGAATATCCAACATGCCGTCTTTTGACGGCCGCCCCTTTGGGCGTTCCCAGTGCGCGCTGTAGAGCGCGCTGCGGGGAAGCCCTGTGTTGTCCGTGTCCCTTGGACACGGCCAATCACAGATCGCGGCGAATGGCCAGTCAGAGTGGCCGTTTGCGATGCGATCTGTGGGCGAATGAGAGATGATCTCATAGATCATCTCTCAGGCCCCGTACACACGGCAGAGAAACTCGACGGGCGGAACACATCGTTCTGCCCGTCGAGGTTCTCTGCTGGCCGGCAGAATATTTGCTCGACGGGTTTCCCGACGGGCGGGGCTCGCCGAGAGGTTCTCGCTGGTTTCTGCCGAGAACCTCAGCCGTGTGTACGGGGCTTCATTGCCGTTTTACACAGAGACAGCGTCCTGTCTCTGGAGAGGAGGAGCCCGATCTGTGTTCCTTGTACATAGGGACACAGATCGGTCACCCCCCCCCCCCAGTCACCCCTCCCCTCCCCCACAGTTAGAACACACCTAGGATACACATTTAACCCCTTCCTCACCCCCTAGTGTTAACCCCTTCAATGCCAGTCACATTTATACTGTAATTAGTGCATATTTATAGCACTGATCGCAGTATAAATGTAAATGGCGCCAAAAATGTGTCAAAAGTGTCCGATGTGTCCGCCATAACGTCGCAGTCCCAATTAAAATCGCAGATCGCCGCCATTTCTATTAAAAAAAATAATAATAAAAAAATAAAAATTCTGTCCCCTATTTTGTAGGCGCTATAACTTTTGCGCAAACCAGTCGCTTATTGCGATTTTTTTTTTTTTTTACCAAAAATATGTAGAAGAATACGTATCGCCCTAAAATGAGAAAAAAAAAAGTATTTTTTTTAAATTGGGATATTTATTATAGCAACAAGTAAAAAATATTGTATTCTTCTTCAAAATTGTTGCTCTTTTTTGTTTATAGCGCAAAAAATAAAAACCGCACAGGTGATCAAATACCACCAAAAGAAAGCTCTACTTGTGGGGAAAAAGGGACGTCAATTTTTGTCGCACAACCGCGCAATTGTCAGTTAAAGCGACGCAGTGCCGGAAGCTGAAATTTCACCTGGGCAGGAGGGGGGTGTATGTGCCCAGTAAGCAAGTGGTTAAAACCACATTTAAGATCCGACGGCGTAATACAATTACGCCTGTCGGATCTTCAATGCAAACCGGCGTATCTTGTTTTCTGAATACAGAAAACAAGATACGCCGGCGCAAAGTGTGTGTTATGCCGGCGTATCAATGATACGCCGGCATGACTCTTTCTGAATCTGGCCCTGGGTCTTTTTCAACATTTGGACAGGCTTACAAAAATTTTGGGGGTACGGCTTGATTTGTTTATGACGAATCATTTCGGCCAAAAAAATGGTGGTACACACGTCATTACAGTGGGGAACTAAGAATATTGGTCTATGGCTGAATCTTTTTTTTCCCCAAACGCCAACAAATATCAGACAAGCCACTCCCCCAAACCAAGCATTACACTCCAATTATAGAAAAGGGGTCTTAAACATCCAGTGGTGGGGTATTCACTTACAGGCATCCTTTCTTCTTGGAGGGGGTCAAAAATAAATAATACCAATTTCTCACAATTGTGATTATCCTACAATGTACCTACCAGACTACTGATGTGTCAAGGGAGGGTTCGAGCTAGTTAAATAGGGGTGAGCCAAACAAAGAGAGTAGATCCCAAACAACAACCAGCGGCTCCTTCGGGGGGAAGCTCTACAGTACATGTACAGCCTGGTATATGATGTACTACACCAGGCTCTGGTCATCATATACCAGGCTGTACATTATACACAGATCTCTGTACACCAATTGATTATTGCTGCATATTGGTTTCTGTTTATGCACTTTGTTTTTTCATGTATGACTGTATCACTGATTTATAGAGGTATTGAACGCATGCACTTTATTGCAGGTTGTTGTTGATAGCACAATTGTATGGTTTATATATATTGCTTTCAAAGTGGTACAATATTATAGCAATGAATTATTGTTATTTAATACATTACAGGTTCTATGGTCATTGCACATTTGTCCAGAAGATGGTACCTGCCATGCATGAGGATGTGGGGCCAAGCTAGGGGTCCAAGGGGTCTTCCGAAATGGAGCCTTGTGAAAGGGGGGAGCCAGGACTATCAGTGTCACCAGCCAGCAGAGCCCCGGTCCTTTTATCAGTGTCCCCGCTCGTCTGACACACGGGGCGGAGGGTTGGCGGCGGTGGCAGGTGGAGGATCATCACATCCTTGTGTTCAGTGGAGAGTGGGGAAGGGCTGCCAATCCCTGCAGCCAATAGGCTTCAGTTTACAATATTTGTACACTGAAGAGAGAAGCCGATTGGCTGCCCCTCTCCTCTGCACTGAACACAAGGGGAAAAAACACTTGTGGTGGCGGTGTGGTGGAAATTTGAAGATGTATTTATTATGTATTGTCATAATTGGCACCCAGTCTTGACACTTTCCCAACCCGCTCTAAATAGAGCTGACTGTGGCAGTCCTGAGGCTGGTTGACTCTCGTCTGGTAGTAGAAAATGTCTTGAGGTTGGAGTGTGATGGTTGCGGCATGGGCGTATGCCCACCATGGAGGGGCCCCTCTGTGCATTTAGCACAGACACTCGTTGAGGGGGATGCGTTCATTTCGCAAGCACACTAGTGGCTATAGACAGATGTACGTTCTTATCTGGGTCATGTCTGATCAGCAGGATTTGGGGTTCGTAGTGTGCGTCTGTAAATAGCCTCAATAAGGGTATAATCTTTATATGTGTTATTCTATGGAATGGCGTAGATTAAGGGTTCTATCAGCGTACAGTTTGAGGGCTTGTGAACGCTTCTGGGGTCAGGGGGGGCACATGCACACCCTGACCGGACACGCCCATAAGATTTTAGCAAGCATTGTTTGTATTTCTATTCATTGTATTGTATTCATTGTATTGTATTCATTGTATTCTATTCTATTCATGTATTCAATGTGACTTCCTGTCAGAGGGAATGTTTTGAAATGTGCTTGCTGTGTATAAGAAGACATCTGGTGATGCCGCCTCCCATGGGGGGAGGAGACTTACTTGTGATGACTTCCTGTTTTGTGTAAATAAAAGCAGCCATGCTCAGCCCTGTGGCTGGCATTGATGGCAAGGATGGTAACTTGAGAACAGCTGTTATAATGTCTCTTGATTGGTATGGCAGACCGAATGTATGGTGAGTGAACTTATTTTAGCTTAAACATGGCATTATTTCATTTAAGATGGGGGATGTGCTTTAGAGCACATGGCAAGATGGCGGTGTGCTTTGCACACCCCCAAATTGCCATGACAGCGGCAGCGGCCATTCTTGTGTAGCCGCTGCTGTTTTTTAGCAAAAAACATTCCCGTTTTCCTGGTACAAAAGCAAAATCCCGGGAAAAGGACAGGACGAGGGTCCCAAATTTGGGATTGTCCCGGAAAAATCGGAACTGTTGGCAACTATGCATTTACTTGCTCAGTGTTGGGATTTGTCTGAAGTTATTATTTCAAAAGATGCAAACAACTCTAATGCCGCGTACACACGATCGGTTTGTCTGATGAAAACGGTCTGATGGACTGTTTTTATCAGACGAACGGATCGTGTGTGGGCCCCATCGGTTTGTTATACATCGGTGAAAAATCTAGGAACTTAAAAAAACGATACTGATGCTCAGAGTTGATGCATGCTCGGAAGCATTGAACTTCATTTTTCTCAGCACGTCGTTGTGTTTTACGTCACGGTGTTCAGACGCGATCGTTTTTTTTAAACTGATGATGTGTAGGCACGACTGATGAAAGTCAGCTTCATCGGATATCTGATGAAAAAATCCATCAGACCATTTTCATCGGATGAACCGATCATGTGTATCACAAGTCACTACATCATGAATGAATGAATGAATGAAAACTTGCATAGCGCAGCACATGCAAAATTAATCGCCTCCGGGCGCATGTGACCAGAACACTCCCCTGTATGTAAATATCACTTCAACTTCTAGACATTCTCTTTATTCACATACTTCCTGCAGGTATAAGCTGTAAGACCAGTTCAGCCCCACCCTGTGCAAAGAAATGTGAGACGCGTCCTCTGGTTTATGATTGTCAGAGACTTTTTAATTTAATTTCTCTCTTCTGCTGTCAGCGATGGCATCTGCTGATCTGAGACAGGAGCTGGACTGTTCATCTGTCTGGAAATCTATAAAGATCCTGTAATGCTGAGCTGTGGACACAACTTCTGCCGGGTCTGTATTGATCGTGTGTTGGATAAAGAAGAGGGATGTGGAGGTTATTCCTGTCCTCAGTGCAGAACAAGGTCTGGGAGTCGTGCTACACTACAGAGGAACATAACACTACGTAACATAGTGGAGCTTTCCAATCTACTCATCCAGATCAGAAGACGACTGGAATCTTCTGTACTTATTGCTATCACTCTCCTGTACCTGCTGTTAAATCATGTCTGATGTGTGAAGCTTCTCTGTGTGATAATCACCTGAAAGTCCACAGCAAGTCACCAGAACATGTCCTAACTGATCCCACCACTTCCATGGAGAACAGAAAATGGTCCATCCATAAGAAGATCCTGAAATAGTATTGGGCTGAGGACTCTGCCTGTATCTGTGTGTCCTGTAGGCTGGCCAGAGAACACCGGAGACACAAGGTGGAGACTCTGGATGAGGCCTCTGAGAAGATAAAACAGGAACTGAGAAATGTTCTGCAGAAACTGATGACATAGAGAGAGGAGACGGAGAAAAGAGTCCAGAGTCTGCAGGATTGCAGTAGAAAAATACAAGAAATATCAGCTGGTGAAAGAAAGTCACTGCCCTGTTCATAGAGCTCAGGAGACATCTGGAGGACCTGGAGAAGAGAGTCCGGAGGAACATCTCCAGCCAGGAAGAGCGGATCTCATCATCTGATCTGATCCATCAGCTGGAAATAAAGAAGGAGGATCTGTCCAGGAAGATGGAGGACATTGAGAAGCTGTGTAACATGACTGACCCACTGACTGTCCTACAGGAATCAGACACAGGGGACTTGTGTGATACTGAGGAGGGAGATAATGAGGACAGAGAGAGACATGATAGACTCCTCCATGATGGAGGGGATCTGGATGTGGCTGGAATCTCACACACATTACACACAGGGTTATCTGATATGATAAAAGAGGTAAATGTATTCTTCAATATACAGGAAGCTTCAGACATATTACTGGATGTGAACACGGCTCATAATTATCTACAGATATCAGATGACATGAAAACTGTATCCTGGTCAGATATAAAGCAGAATCGTCCAGAAACACCGGAGAGATTTGAGTACTGGTCCCAAGTATTAAGCAGTCAGAGTTTTCCCTCAGGACGACATTACTGGGAAGTGGATATTAGCGAGTCAGAACATTGCAGAATCGGGATGTGTTATCCCAGTATAGAGAGGGGAGGAGGAGGAGTAGCGCAGTCAGGGATTGGATATAACAACATGTCTTGGTGTTTGTTCAGGTTTAGCGGTGGGTATTCTCTATTTCATGACAATAAATCGATCAAAATATCTCCTGATCTCTCCAGTTACAGAGTCAGGATTTATGTGGATTATGAGGCCGGGCAGCTGTCTTTTTATGATCTGTGTGACCCGATCAGACACCTCCACACCTTCACCACCACCTTCACTGAGCCACTCCATGCCGGGTTATGTATATGGAAAGGTCGTATAAAGCTATCTGGGGGGTCAGGAGATGTGTAAAATGATCGTATTACAGGAAATCTAAACCGAATCTGGTGAGAAATGTGAATCTGGTTCATAGGTTGACAGTTTGTACAGATAGAGATTTCTTCAATCGGTGGATCTGGTAGATCTCAGCACAGGAAATTCTCCTCCATCACTTCCACACCCAGTATAAGGTCTACCTGATTTTAACTAATTCAAAGCACTGTTTACGTTTATAGTCACATTACATAGTTTTGGTAAAGCTAAAGAAGATACTGTTTGGTTGTATAGTGTATGGTCAGCTTTAGGTTTACCAAAAATATAAGGACACCCATACATAATGCATTCATATTGTATCCAGGCAAGTACTGGCACTACATAAATGAAGCAGATCTGAAACAAATTGTACAATTAGATTGTATAGTGTATGGACAATTTTAGAGGCTATGGTAAGCTTAGGGGTTAAGGTTATTACATTTGAGGGACAGGGTGTTACATTTTAATTTGAAGTGTTTAATAAAAGTATAACTAAATAAATTAAATGTTTTTGTATTATGTTGGGAGGGATTAGAGCCCCCGACAGGGTTTTTATTGCTGTCTGTACCCCCAAGATTCACCCTATTTGTCCTGTTGATTGATATCACTGAAAGTGAAAGACGAACACAAATTTTGTATTGTCACCAAAATAGGAACAGTGGGAAATCTTCCATTGGGAAGACTAGTTCTAGTAACAACCAGGGATTTCCCTCACTTTGAAGGGATCTCCTCTCACTTCCTGTTTTGTCTGTGGGACAGGAAGTAAATGGAAATCTCCCCAATAGGACACAGATAGCACATGGGGTTATAACCTATTAATTATGTCAGACCGGTGCTGAAATGTCTGGATACTGATTAGTAATTAGCCCATCTGAAGGTGTATTGAAGCCCCCCCCCCCCATTGTGTGATGAGGGGGATGGAGAGTTTCATTGTCCCTGTGACATGTTTGTAACTATATAAGACTGAGAGTTTCCCATTAAAAGTGTTCATACATTTAAAACCAGAAAGAACAGAGTTTGTGTCTCGTCTTAATTCTGGGGAATGGAATGGATCGTGTCTACATGGATTGTCGAACTGTCGGATACGCTGTCTTGGGTTGATGGAAGATCGTAAACGGTGGTGACCGTTACATAACCCTCTCTTAGGCCTCGTACACACGAGGGGATATGTCTGCTGAAAACGGTCCGATGGACCGTTTCAGCAGACATCTCCGCTCGTGTGTATGGGCTAGCGGACAGATTTCTCCACCCGACAGATTTCAAAGCATGCTTTGAAATCTATCCGGTGGAATCTGTCCGCCCGACATGTCTGCTGGTTAGTACACTTACCAGCAGACATGTCGTCCCCCACCGCCGCCGCGCCGCCGAATGGATTCGGCGCATGCGCGGAAGTGTTTAACTTCCTGGTGCGGTGACGTGGCGGTGACGTGGCGGCGTCAACGTCACCGCCGCGTCACCGCGCCGTCCGGCGGCGGGGAATTTGATCCGATGGTGTGTACACGCCATCTGATCAAACTCCCGATCGGACATATCCGATGGAAATGGTCCGCGGACCGTTTTCATCGGATATGTCCGATCGTGTGTACGAGGCCTTACTCCACCAAAAAAGAGAAAAACGTTTTGCCTTTAGCTCTACTTTAAGAGCTGGTTCACACAGGGGCGACCTGTCAGGCAACTCAGGAGCCTAACAATTTGCGGTCAGCAGTAGTCAATGGAACCATTCTAATAGGAGCGACGCAAGTCACTCCAACTCAGAAAAAGGTTCCTGTACGACTTTGGGGGGCGACTTGCATTGACTTCAATACAGAAGTCATTTTGCAAGTTGCCTCTCAAGTCGCCTTGAGATCGCCTTGCCGTGTCACCCCCAAAGTCCTGCCGCCTGTGTGTGAACCGGCTCTAAGGCTTAAAGTTGGGGTAAGAGCCGGTTCACACTGGGGCGGCTGAGCCGCCTGACGAGTAGCGTCCCATTCTGTGCAATAGAACCATTCTAATAGGAGCGACGCAAGTCCCTCCGACTTAGAAAAAGGTTCCTGCACGACTTCGGGGACTTCGGGGGCGGTTGCCTCTTACACCTGGGCATCAATACATTTCTAAACATAATTGACATGCTAATTCAGTACATCTGAATGGAGACTTTAACACATTGTTTTAAACACAATGAATCACACAATCAAAAGGTCTTTCAGGCCCCGATGCAATTAACACCTTTCCACAGAATGTGTCCACACATTGAAGAGCCAACCTCACTTAACATTTCAATAGCCGGAGCTAAGCATTGAATAAGCTTGTAATGTCCCTCTCCTGTGTAACAGATGTCAAGTAAGAACACCTTTGTACCATAGACAATGTATTGTCTAGGAGTAGATGCAATTAACACCTTTGGCCCTAGTGGATATAAGGTGACCCTAGACATAGGAGAATCTCCATCTGTCACGGGTCATTCTGTTACAAACCCCTTTAAGTCACACATTTTTTGCCGTGTTTTCTAAAAGCAAATCACGCCCCACATGCTGAATCTTTCAGAAAACACCACAAAAATGTGCGACTTAATAGAAGTCAATGGGACTGGGGCTAAAAATGCATTTAAAGCGCACATAAACGATAAACTTTGTAATAAGATTGGGAATAATAGTCATTGGTTGTCGCTCTGTGTGATGTCATGGTATTGCTGTCATTGATAAAATCTGATGGTAGAAAAGGAAAAATTCTGATTCCGTTTTGATTTGTTAAACCTTTTTATATTTCTTCTTTCTTTTTGGTGTATTATACATTCTGAATCATATACAAAATATGTCAGTAAATCTCGGTGATGGTCCATATATCTGTATAAATTCACCAATAAAATATCAGAAGAGATTGCTGTGATGTGATTGCAGGGATTTGATTGACTTCACCGCCTTCACGTTGAGCTTCCATTTTCAGATACAAGATATACAATTGTTTTTCGGTGAGACTTTTAGTTACACTCATATACTGCTGACTGTGTCTTATCTTATCTGTGTAATAACTGACAAACAGACTGGGAGTCCCTATCTTGTGGAAAGTCCCTGAACATCCCGACCTGACCAGATAATAGATATGATCATGTGTAAAATAATCATTGGGGTCTCAGTGACATTGAGTTGTCTCCTTGTGATTGGTTCAAATATATGATGCCTTACTGTATATGCCAGGCATGTCCAAAGTCCGGTCCGGATTAACTACTTAAGCCCCGGACCATTATGCAGGTAAAAGGACCTTGCCTCTTTTTGCGATTCGGCACTGCGTCGCTTTAACTGACAATTGCGCGGTCGTGCGACGTGGCTCCTAAACAAAATTGACGTCCTTTTTTTGCCACAGATAGAGCTTTCATTTAGTGGTATTTGATCACCTCTGCGGTTTTTATTTTTTGCGCTATAAACAAAAATAGAGCGACAATTTAAAAAAAAAAAAGCAATATTTTTAACTTTTTGCTATAATAAATATCCCCCAAAAATATATAAAAAAAATGTTTTCCTCAGTTTAGGCCGATACGTATTCTTCTACATATTTTTGATAAAAAACAAATAAAAACGCAATAAGCGTTTATCGATTTGGTGTGCGCACGATTTATAGCGTTTACAAAATAGGGGATAGTTTTATTGCATTTTTATTAATATTTTTTTTCTACTAATGGTGGCGATCAGCGATTTTTTTTTGGTACTGCGACATTATGGCGGACACATCGGACAATTTTGACACATTTTTGGGACCATTGTCATTTTCACAGCAAAAAGTGCTATAAAAATGCACTGATTACTGTGAAAATGACAATTGCAGTTTGGGAGTTAACCACTAGGGGGCGCTGTGGGGGTTAAGTGTGACCTCATATGTGTTTCTAACTGTAGGGGGGCGGGGCTGGACGTGTGATGTCAGCGATCGCCTTTCTCTATATCAGGTAACAGACGATTAGCGACACTGCCACTGTGAAGAACGGGGAAGGTTTGTTTACACTCACCTCTCCCCGTTCTTCGGCTCCGGTGACCGATCGCGGGACACCGCCTGCAATCGGGTCCGTGGGTCCCGAGGGCACAGTCATGGAGCTTTGGACCGAGTCTCGAGCGCGCTGCCGGTGGCGCGCTCGTGACCCCACGTCTGGGTTTAAAGAGGCACATAAGGGTACGTGATTGTGCCCAGCTGTGCCATTCTGCCGATGTATATCGGCGTGAAGGGGTCCTTAAGTGGATAATATGGCCCCCCCTAGTGATTTGGATATGCATCTTTTGTGGCCCCCAGTGCCACAAAAGATATATACCGTATTTATCGGTGCTGCCTCGGAGTGGGCAGGACGAGCGCCGTCACATTACATACAGGAGAATCTCCTGTTTACTCGGCGGCGTCTGTAATAGGAAGTCCCGCCTCCTGGGCTGCCAGTGATTTATTTTATTAACACATTTATACTTTTCACCCGGTCCCTCTAATGTAATAACTGCTTAGCTTTAATCTTAACCCCTAATATTAATATACCCCCTAACCTTATTATAACCCCTTAAGCTGACCATACACGGTACAATCTGAATGTACAATCTGTTATAGATCTGCAATCAACTACTGTATGTAGTGGAAGGCTCTGCCTGGATACAATTCAAGTAGATTGCTTGTCTGTCTTTATCTTATATACTTTTCATAAATCTACGGCTGACACATACACTATACAACCAAATCACCTTTAGTTTCACCCAAGCTATGTCATATGAGGACAAACTTAGTATACGGCCAGCCGGATTTTAGCCTACTTAAAGCCCCGTACACACGGTCAGACTTTTTGCCAACAAACTTCAAAATTAGCAAGTTTTCCAAAAAAATCCGACCGTGAGTACGCTCCATTTCGGTTTTCATCGGACAAAAGTTCGCTCTGCAAACGGACAGACTTTTCGGCAACAAAAGTCCGATGGTGCAAAGTCCTATCGTGTGTACAGAAATCCATCGGACTTTTGTCCGAAATGCAAATACGCATGCCCAGAACCAATGTTAAAATCAACCAACAATAGCAGAAGTTGACCAAAGGGTGGCAGCAAAGAGCAGAAAAACCACGTGATGTTGGGAAAGTTTTAGGAAGGTTTGCAGAAAAGTCCGAGCGTGTGTATGATATGCATAGGTGTGCCCAGCCTTTGGCATTAGGGTGTGCACCGCAAAGCTCAAACACACTCTACCGATCACTCACGATGTTCATTCAGAAAGGGGAGGGGACAGTAAATGACATATTTACTGGCCCCTTCCCCCACTCATCCTAAGGCATCCACAGCAACAACCGGTGGGAGAGGAGGGAAGCCGGCAGTGCTGTGGGCAGAGGCGGCTCTTTAATTAGGCAAATTAGGCGGTCGCCTAAGGCCTCGCACTCACAGGGGCCTCGCGGCCACCTAACTTACCCAATGCATTACCCCAATTTTGAGGGACAGGGGACCTTAAAGCTGCTGTGCTCAGGCAGCGTTAAGAGCCCTGACTCAGAAGCAGGGCCGCCAGCGTCCCTAACAACCAGTGAATATCGGTGACACCACCACTTGTGACATCAATGACCCAGCATGCCCTCAGTCAATGACATCACAACCAGGAGAGTTCACCAGGTGACATCAATGGGTGGCTCCCGCCCCTTAGTTATTATAGAGCAGGATCTGGGGGCCGCCTTGTTAAAGGGGGCTTCCAGATTCTGACAAGCCCCCTGTCCGCAGACCCCCACAACCACTGGCCACGGTTGTAGGGAAGAGGCTCTTGTCCTTGAATTATTTTTCCCATCATGGGTGTGAGTGGGGGCCCCATGTCAAGTTTTGCCTAAGGCCTCACAAAGCCTAGAGCCGACTCTGGCTGTGGGGGGAAGGAGGGGGAGCCAGGTTAGTAGGGGCAATCTGTTCTGCACAGGGTGATTAGGGTGTGCCTGGGCACACCTGACGCACCCTGTGCGCACACCTATGATGATATGGGTGTGCCCGGCCAAACTCCTTCGGACAAAAATCCATGGAAAAGTTTGTTTGAAGTCCGATCGCGTGTATGAGGCTTTAGAGGTAGTTGATATCAGGCAGGCCCATATTCTCCACCGCTAAAGGTAGATCTAATAGAGAGATTGTACAATCAGATTATATAGCGTATAGTCAGCCTAATGCTAAATAAACCCCCCCCCCCCCAAAAAAAAAAAATCCTTCCTTGAGGTTGATTTAACCGCTTGCCGACCGGTTCACACACTTATACGTCGGCAGAATGGCACGGCTGCGCAAAGCAACGTACTTTGTGCCGTGTGGGCCCGCAAGCTCTGTGACCGTGCCCGGACTCGATGACTGCCTGTGTGAATAAGGTATTTCCCTGTTCTGCCTTGTGACAGGACACTGATATACTACTCACTCTCATCGGGAGCAGTGATCGATGTTGTGTCACAGTAAGCCCCGCCCCCACACACTTAGAATCACTCCCTAGGACACACTTAACCCCTTTCTCGCCCCTTAGTGGTTAACACCTTCACTGCCAGTGTCATTCACACAGTAATCAGTGCATTTTTATAGCACCGATCGCTGTATAAATGACAATGGTCGCAAAATAGCGTCATAAGTGTCCGATGTGTCTGCCATAATGTCGCAGTCGCGATAAAAATCGCTGATCGCCGACATTACTACTAAAAAAAAAGAATAATAAAAATGCCATAAAACTATCCCCTATTTTGTAAACGCTATTATTTTTGCGCAAACCAATCGATAAATGTTTATTGCAATTTTTCTACCAAAGATAGGCAGAAGAATACGTATCGGCCTAAACCGAGGAAAAAAATAAATTTCTTTTTTGGGGATATTTATTATAGCAAAAATGAAAAAATATAGAATTTCTTTCTAAATTGTCGCTCTATTTTTGTTTATAGCGCAAAAAATAAAAACCGCAGAGGTGATCAAATACCACCAAAAGAAAGCTCTGTTTGTAGGAAGAAAAGGACGCCAATTTTGTTTGGAAGCCACGTCGCATGACCGCCCAATTGTCAGTTAAAGTGACGCAGTGCCGAATCGCTAAAAAAAATAAAAACCGCAGAGATGATCAAATACCACCAAAAGGAAGCTCTATTTGTAGGAAGAAAAGGACGCCAATTTTGTTTGGAAGCCACGTCGCACGACCGCGCAATTGTCAGTTAAAGTGACGCAGTGCCAAATCGCTAAAAGGGGCACGGTCCTTAACCTGCATATTGATCCGGGTCTTAACCGGTTAATGGCACCGTAGGAAAAACTGATAATCAGTCAGGGATATAGTATAAAATCATTTTTATTACAAAAGATAGAGAAAACTGATGTACAATAAAATAAAAATTCTTTTAGTGTGACAATCGTGCAATAGCTCATTATAGACATTCTATTGTTACCAATGAAATATCCACTTATCAACAATACAAGATACAGGGGAGCTACATGTTTCACGGTTTTATTCCATAGAATCTGCTTCCTCAGGAGCTAGATACATATATAGATTTGTCAAGGGATATGCATGAATTTTGTCACATGAGCTATAAATGAAAAAGACATCATTAGTATTATTATTTATTGTGGATATATAATATAATAGACTACACTTTTTATAAAAAGGAATGCGCATCCATCCCATGAACCAAGCCCAGTCCACCCTGTGATCTCACCGTGGGCACTGCACCATAAAAGACCCATAGATGGATCAGGAGGGTGGCCCACCCAGGGAACTCACACAATAATACACGATTCCGATGATAAATTCGAA
The DNA here is from genome assembly GCA_029574335.1 of Rana kukunoris. NCBI lineage: Eukaryota > Metazoa > Chordata > Amphibia > Anura > Ranidae > Rana > Rana kukunoris. The sequence continues at coordinate 473,792,265 of CM056053.1, forward strand.
ATAATTAAAATAATTTCATATGTATCAATATATTGATACATTCCTCCTGGCTTATATATATTATAGCTGGGTGATAAGTTATATTCAAGATACAAGTATTCATATTAATTATACCTACTATGGAGATATATCCATTCCATCCCAAAGGCGTCAGAAAGTGGCGATATGAACTAATAATCATTAACCCCTCGGTATATAAGGTGGTCTATAACAAAATAAACATGATGTCAAATTATATATAACACTTTTCATACCCTTTGTTAGGGTCCTGACTAGGGATGAGCCGAACACCCCTGGGTTCGGTTCGCACCAGAACCTGCGAACAGACCAAAAGTTTGTGTGCACTTTAGAACCCTTTTAAAATCTAGGGGACTCGAACGTTTGAAATCTAAAGTACTCATTTTAAAGGCTAATATGCAAGTTATTGTCCTAAAATGTGTTTGCGGACCTGGGTCCTGCACCAGGGGAGTCTTTGGGGACCCGGGTCCTGCCCCAGGGGACATGTATCAATGCAAAAAAAGTTTTATAAAAACGGACGTTTTTTCAGGAGCAGTGATTTTAATAATGCTTAAAGTGAAACGATAAAATTGAAATATTCCTTTAAATTTCGTACCTAGGGGGGTGTATAGTATGCCTGTAAAGTAGCACTTGTTTCCTGTGCTTAGAACTGTCCCTGCACAAAATGTAATTTCTGAAGGAAAAAAGTTATTTAAAATCACTCACCTTAGGGTCTGGTATGGATATTAAGGGAAACCCTGCGTCAAATAAAAAAAAATGATGTGGGGGTTCCCCCCAAATATCCATTCCAGACCCTTCAGGTCTGGTATGGATTTTAAGGGGAACTCCACCCAAAATTAAAAAAAAAAAATGCCGTGGACCCCCACACATTTTTTTTTATGAATGACTTTTCTCTGTATTGCCGGGAGCCGACAATTCATTATAGCCGCGAGTGATTTTAAATGACTTTTTTTCCTTCAGAAATGACATTTTGTGCCGGTACAGTTCTAAGCATGGGAAACAAGCGCTACTTTACAGGCATACTATACACCCCCCAGGTACGAAATTTAAAGGAATATTTCACTTTTATTGTTTCACTTAAAGGAATTATTAAAATCACTGCTGCCAAAAAAAATGCAGTTTTTAAAACTTTTTTTGCATTGATACATGTCCCCTGGGGCAGGACCCAGGTCCCTAAACACTTTTTTTTACAACAACTTGCATATTAGCCTTTAAAATTGGCACTTTAGATTTCAAATGTTCGAGTCCCATAGACTTTAACGGGGTTCTAAAGTTCACACGAACTTGCCGCAAACACCCCAAATAGTTCGCTGTTCGGCAAACAGGCAATGTTCGGGTCGAACATGAGTTCTACTCAAACTCGAAGCTCATCCCTAGTCCTGACCAATAATGTGGATCTAAATGTTTTACCTGAATGTTTGAATGTAAAATACACTCAGGTTTAGATGGAATGTTTACTTGGATGAGATTGATTTAGGAGCATTAATGGTGTTCATAATAGTGCACCTGTGTGTATTTAAAAAATTATACTGTATGTATACTCGAGTATAAGCCGACCCGAATACCTAATTTTACCACAAAAAAATGGGAAAACATATTGATTCGAGTATAAGCCTAGGGTGTCCATCTACATGCCTTACTGTTCCCATGTGCATGCCTCACTGTGTCCATGCCTCACTGTGCCCATGCCTCACTGTGCCCATGCCTCACTGTGCCCATGACTAGACATACGTTTAACATGGGAGTATATAGAAGGGGTGCCCAGGTTTAAAAAAATCGGTGCTCCCCGGTCATAGGTCCCCCAGACAGCAAACTTTGCACACGTGTAGAAAAAGAATGGCGCTATATGTGTGCCAAGTTTGGGGTCCAGGGGATCTAAGGCTGGCTGGTACCGGGTCCCCAAATTCACCAGAGAAATTACCGTTTAACATACAGGGAGTGCAGAATTATTAGGCAAATGAGTATTTTGAGCACATCATCCTCTTTATGCATGTTGTCTTACTCCAAGCTGTATAGGCTCGAAAGCCTACTACCAATTAAGCATATTAGGTGATGTGCATCTCTGTAATGAGAAGGGGTGTGGTCTAATGACATCAACACCCTATATCAAGTGTGCATAATTATTGGGCAACTTCCTTTCCTTTGGCAAAATGGGTCAAAAGAAGGACTTGACAGGCTCAGAAAAGTCAAAAATAGTGAGATATCTTGCAGAGGGATGCAGCACTCTTAAAATTGCAAAGCTTCTGAAGCGTGATCATCGAACAATCAAGCGTTTCATTCAAAATAGTCAACAGGGTCGCAAGAAGCGTGTGGAAAAACCAAGGTGCAAAATAACTGCCCATGAACTGAGAAAAGTCAAGCGTGCAGCTGCCAAGATGCCACTTGCCACCAGTTTGGCCATATTTCAGAGCTGCAACATCACTGGAGTGCCCAAAAGCACAAGGTGTGCAATACTCAGAGACATGGCCAAGGTAAGAAAGGCTGAAAGACGACCACCACTGAACAAGACACACAAGCTGAAACGTCAAGACTGGGCCAAGAAATATCTCAAGACTGATTTTTCTAAGGTTTTATGGACTGATGAAATGAGAGTGAGTCTTGATGGGCCAGATGGATGGGCCTGTGGCTGGATTGGTAAAGGGCAGAGAGCTCCAGTCCGACTCAGATGCCAGCAAGGTGGAGGTGGAGTACTGGTTTGGGCTGGTATCATCAAAGATGAGCTTGTGGGGCCTTTTTCGGGTTGAGGATGGAGTCAAGCTCAACTCCCAGTCCTACTGCCAGTTTCTGGAAGACACCTTCTTCAAGCAGTGGTACAGGAAGAAGTCTGCATCCTTCAAGAAAAACATGATTTTCATGCAGGACAATGCTCCATCACACGCGTCCAAGTACTCCACAGCGTGGCTGGCAAGAAAGGGTATAAAAGAAGAAAAACTAATGACATGGCCTCCTTGTTCACCTGATCTGAACCCCATTGAGAACCTGTGGTCCATCATCAAATGTGAGATTTACAAGGAGGGAAAAGAGTACACCTCTCTGAACAGTGTCTGGGAGGCTGTGGTTGCTGCTGCACGCAATGTTGATGGTGAACAGATCAAAACACTGACAGAATCCATGGATGGCAGGCTGCATGAGTGTCCTTGCAAAGAAAGGTGCCTATATTGGTCACTGATTTGTTTTTGTTTTGTTTTTGAATGTCAGGAATGTATATTTGTGAATGTTGAGATGTTATATTGGTTTCACTGGTAAAAATAAATAATTGAAATGGGTATATATTTGTTTTTTGTTAAGTTGCCTAATAATTATGCACAGTAATAGTCACCTGCACACACAGATATCCCCCTAAAATAGCTAAAACTAAAAATAAACTAAAAACTACTTCCAAAAATATTCAGCTTTGATATTAATGAGTTTTTTGGGTTCATTGAGAACATGGTTGTTGTTCAAAATTAAAATTAATCCTCAAAAATACAACTTGCCTAATAATTCTGCACTCCCTGTAAGTCTATGGAAGGGGTGGCCAAAAAAATCAGTGCTCCCCACCCGTAGGACCCACGGACAAAAATCTTTGCAGACTTATAGAGGAAGAGTGGGGCTATATGTGTGCCAAGTTTGGGGTCCTAACGCCAGCCGGTACCGGGAGATCAGGCGCAAAAAGGTAACTGGAGTATAAGCCGGGGGAGGGGCATTTTCAGCACAAAAAATGTGCTGAAAAACTTGGCTTATACACGAGTATATACGGCACATATAATCAGAAATAAGTGATTGCTTGAAGAAATATTTTATCTGTACAAACTGTCATCCTATGAACCAGATTCACATTTCTCACCAGATTCAGCTCCGTTTTCCTGTAATATGATCATTTTACACGTCTCCTGAACCCCCAGAGATCTTTATACAACCTTTCAATACACATAACCCAACATGGAGGGGCTCAGTGAAGGTGGTGGTGAAGGTGTGGAGGTGTCTGATCGGGTCACACAGATCATAAAAGGACATCTGCCCGGCCTCATAATCCACATAGATCCTGACTCTGTTACTGGAGAGATCAGGAGATATGATGATTTTTTTGTTGTCATGAAATAGAAAACACCCACCACTATACCTGAACAAACCCCAAGACTTGTTATTATATCCAATCCCTGACTGGTCTACTCCTCCTCTCCTACCTATACTGGGATAACACATCCCAACAATGCAATTTTCTGACTCTCTGACATCCACTTCCCAGAAATGTCGCCCCGAGGAAAATCTCTGACTGCTTAATACTTGATACCAGGACTGAAATCTCTCCGGTGTTTCTGGACGATTCTGCTTTATATCTGACAAGAATACAGTTTTCATGTCATCTGATATCTGTAGCTTATTATTAGCCGTGTTCACATCCAGTAATATGTCTGAAGCTTCCTGTATATAGAAGGATACATATCCCCCTTTTATCATATCAGATAACCCTGTGTGTAATGTGTGTGAGATTCCAGACACATCCAGATCCCCTCCATCATGGAGGAGTCTATCATGTCTCTCTCTGTCCTCATTATCTCCCTCCTCAGTATCACACAAGTCCCCTGTGTCTGATTCCTGTAGGACAGTCAGTGGGTCAGTCATGTTACACAGCTTCTCAATGTCCTCCATCTTCCTGGACAGATCCTCCTTCTTTATTTCCAGCTGATGGATCAGATCAGACAATGAGATCCGCTCTTCCTGGATGGTGATCTCCCTCAGGATTCTCTTCTCCAGGTCCTCCAGATGTCTCCTGAGCTCTATGAACAGGGCAGTGACTCTCTCTGATAGACCGGCTGATTCTTCTTGTACTTTTCTCCTGCGATCCTGCAGACTCCGGACTCTTTTCTCCGTCTCCTCTCTCTCTGTCATCAGTTTCTGTAGAACATTTCTCAGTTTCTGTTTCTTCTTCTCAGAGGCCTCATCCAGAGTCTCCACCTTGTGTCCCCGGTGTTCTCCATCCAGCCTGCAGGACACACAGATACAGACAGACTCCACATTGCAGTAATATTCAAGAAGTTTCCTGTGAATGGAGCATTTCCTGTTCTCCATGGAAGTGGTGGGATCAGTTAGGACATGTTCTGGTGCCTTGCTGTGGACTCTCAGGTGATTATCACACAGAGAAGCTTCACACAGCAGACAGGATTTAACAGCAGGTACAGGAGAGTGATAGCAATAAGTACAGAAGATTCCAGTCTTCCCTTCTTCCAGCTGAGTAGACCGGAAAGCCTCCACTATGTTACGTAATGTTATGTTCCTCTGCAGTACAGGCCGATCCCGGAACTCTTCTCTGCACTCAGGACAGGAATAACCTCCAGACCCCTCCTGTGTATCCAACACACGATCAATACAGACCCGGCAGAAGTTGTGACCACAGCTCAGCATTACAGGATCTTTATACATTTCCAGACAGATGGAACAGTCCAGCTCCTGTCTCAGATCAGCAGACGCCATCGCAGACAGCAGAAGAGAGAAATGAAAGTGAAAGTATCCGACAACGAAAATCTAAAGGGCGTCTCACATTTCTCGGCACAGGGAGGGGCTGAGCTGGTGTTGCAGCTTTTATCTTGAGGAAGTTTGTAGATAAAGAAAATGTTTATAAATTAAAGGGATCTAGTCCTACATTTGTGAATAGATCTCCGCTTTTTTTTTTTTTTTTTACACATTGACTTGATTTTAAACTTTAAATTGCATCTGCAGACAAGGGTCTGCTTGATTCAGAAAGCTGCATGACAACCAGGCAACTAATATTTGAACAATTGAGGTCCTCAATGGCAGCTTTTTGATTCTCTTTAACCACTTTACATCCAGGCAATTGTTAAAAGACGGCCACAAGGTGGCTCTCAATTGCCGGGAGGACATCTATGGGCGTCCTCCGCTCCTTCGGCCACACACGCATCACTGAAGTGCCGATGCGCGTGCCTGGCGGCCGCGATTTCCGCCAAGTACCCACGATCAGCGGATACACAGACAAGGATGTGGATCTGTGTGTAAACACACAGATCCACATCCTGTCAGGGAGAGGGGACTGATGCTGTGTCCCTTATAAATAGGGACACAGCATCGATCACCTCCCCCAGTCAGTCCCCTTCCCCCACAGTTAGAAACACTATGCAGGGCACACATTTATCCCCTTCCTCGCCCCCTAGTGTTAACCCCTTCAATGCCGGTCACATTTATACAATAATCAGTGCATATTTATAGCACTGGTCGCTGTATAAATGTGAATGGTCCCAAAAACGTGTCAAAAGTGTCCGATGTGTCCGCCGTAATGTCGCAGTCCCAATACAGATCACCGCCATTACTATTAAAAAAATAATAATAATGCTGCATCAGAGCCAATCAGAATAACTCGAATATTCGGCAAAAGGAATATTGCGCGATTTTCTTCTCCGCCCTTCTTTTGCATCAGAGCCAATCAGAATAACTCGAATATTCGGCAAAAGGAATATTGCGCGATATTCCTTTTGCCGAATATTCGAGTTATTCTGATTGGCTCTGATGCAAAAGAAGGGCGGAGAAGAAAATCGCGCAATAGGAATATTGCGCGATTATCTTCTCCGCCCTTCTTTTGCCCCCTTATTCTCCTTTCTTTTAAGTAAAGTTAGTGTAGAGTTAGTGTTTAGTGCATATTAGTTTAGTAATACAGGAAATTATCTCCGTTTATGAGAATTTCGCAATCATTTTCTTTGGATAAAATATCACGAATATTCGATATTAGTGAATATTCGTGAATATTCTTCTATATATTCGCGCAATATCGCGAAATCGAATATGGCGTATTCCGCTCAACACTAGTGGTCAATAGGAGGAGGAGTATTCCCCCTATTAGTAGGAGAAATAGTATCCTATCATTGGTATCGGTGGAAGATATAGGGCCAGATTCAGATACAAAAATGTATCTTTCCGGCGGCGTAGCGTATGCTGTTTACACTACGCCTCCGCAACTGTTATGGGCAAGTGCCTTATTCAGAAAGCACTTACTCCATAACTTGTGGTGGCGTAGTGTAAAGTGTCCGGCGTAAGGGCGCCTAATTCAAATGAGTAATGTGGGGGTGTGATTCATATAAATGAATCATGACCCCACGCTATTTACTTATTTTCTGAACGGCGCATGCGCCGTCCGTGGACGTATCCCTGTGCGCATGCGTGAAACACGTCGCAACTAGTCAATGTAAACGACGTGTATGTAAATGACGTCCAGCCCCATTCCCGAACGATTTACGCAAACGACATAAACGACGTACAATGCGACGCTGTCCCGACGTCCATACTTAACATTGGCTGCACCTCCTATAGCAGGGGTAACCTTACGCCGGAATAATGCTTATGCAAACGACGTAAACTACGACGGCCGGCCGCAAGTACGTTCGGGAATCGGCGTAACTCCCTAATTTACATGTTCGACGCGTAAAACGACGGAAGCGCCACCTAGCAGCCAGCGTAAAACTGCAACTAATATACGACGGTGTAACAGACTTACGCCGCTCGTATATTAGCAGAATTCCGGCGTATCTTCTTTTCCAAATACCAAAAAAGGATACGCCGGCTATTCTTAGTATTTACGCGGCATATCTCTTGATACGCCAACGTAAATACTATTTGAATCTGGCCCGTTGTGTCTTATTGTTTGTGTCAGTGGGAGGAATAGTGCCTCATATCAGTGGAATTGAGCCCCAAGGGCCGGATAAAGGCTAGCAAAGGGCCACATCTGGCCCTCGGGCCGCAGTTGGGAGACCCCTGGTCTAATGGAAAGCTCTCCATGTTTGCTTTCGTCCCTAAATAATCTTCCACAATATGATGCAGATGTCGCCAATGGGATGTGAAAACTGACGGCGCTGAAGACTAAAAAAATTGTAAATGCATTACTAAAGGCGGCCCCTCCTCCACTCCTCCTTTGACCAACAGAAGCCTCAAAACTACCTTTTCCATGAGACTGTAACCTACCAGAGTCTGGAAAGATGTTACATAAACTGCTTTTCAAGGTGTTGTCAAGATATTGAGGACAGATGGAGCACTGAATGATTTCTGAGACTTTTTACATTGTAACGCTGGTCAAGGAGGGTTGCCAAACAGTAATGATCCTTCTCTTTGATGCCACAAATTCTCGAGTCCTTTCACAGGCTTTAAAGAATAAGGAAGCACATGCACGGCAAGTTTGCAGAGGTATGAGAAGCAGAGTCCTCGGGGTCCCTGAAGATTACACTATCTGGATCTGACTCCTCCCAGCCATGCACTACTCACAAGGTTTCTGGGGACTGAAAACTATCTCTTAAGGTTTGACCTATGTCTTCCTTTGCTTTCATGCCTCCAAAACTCCCAGAATCCTCCTCCTTCCCTCTTGTGTGTTTTGTGGCGTGACAAGAATGGTGTCTTCCAAAAGCAGGCTTTGAGAGGAAAGAACTTTCCTTTTCCTCCCGCGGCTCTGCCTCGAGTATTCATAATGCCAAGCAGAGGGTAGTGTCACTGATGCATGCATTGTCACAGCTCGCCATCCTTGTCACCTCCACAAATGGTGATAGTACAGTGCATGCATCCCTTTTCAGCAGCCATTGGTGTGGGGGAAAATACTCCCCTGAGCCAGTCCTTGTGCCATACTCACACAGGTACTCTTTGATGACCCTCTGCTGCATGTGAAGCCTTTGCAGCGTTTCCAAAGTTGAGTTCCACCTGTGGGCATGTCACAAATCAGGTGGTGTATGGGCAAGCGGAATTCCCACTGAACTTTAGCCAACTAAACACTGGGGGCCAGATTCTCATAGAATTTCGGCGGCGTAGCGTAAGCCATTTACACTACGCCGCCGCTTCGTACTAGAGCAAGTGCTTTAATCTCAAAGCACTTGCTCCGTAGTTTTCGCCGGCGTCTCGTAAATCGCCAAGCGTAAACCCGCGCAATTCAAATGGGGCGCCTTGTATTTAAATTAAGCGCGCCCCCTGCGCATGCGCCAGCCGGGGAAAAAGCCCAGTGCGCATGCTCCAGTTCACGTCGTAAAGCGTCATTGAAACCGACGTCAACACGACGTGAGCGTCATTTACGCAACTCCCTATTCGCGAACGAGTTAGTAAAACGACGTAAGCGACGGAAAAAGCCGACGCTGACCCGACGCCATACTTAACATGGCATCCGACGGCACCCGACGGCATCCGACAGAACTTCGTAAGGTTACTCCACATAGAAGCTGGGGTAACCTTACGAGTTCGTAAACGACGTACGCGACGACGGGGCGGCGTAAAAGTGATCGAGAATCGGCGTACTACCTCATTTGCATAAGCAAATGCAAAAACAATGTAAAGGCCACCTAGTGGCCGGAGTTGTCATTACACCTACGATCCGCAAGTGTAATGGTTTTACACTTGTCGGATGTAGAAGCGTATCTATGCAAAAGTGATGCTAAGCATCACGCGCATAGATACGAGGCAAAAAAAAAGGCCATACGACGGGGTATCTGATATACTCCGTCGTAACGCCTCTGAGAATCTGGCCCTGGCTGTGTATGAGCACCTAAAATGACTATAGACTCTTCTGGCCTGCCTTAGAAGATCTTGCAAACCTAGATACGCTGCACCACCAAATTAAAGACATGTGCCAGGCATGGCACATGTGTAAATATTCCCTGCCAAAGGGTGGACAGAAGGTTAGTGTCATTATCATACACCGCCATTCCTGGCTAAAGCTTCTGTGGCATGAACCACCTCTGGGCCTACCTCTGCAGAGCTGAAATAATCTCTGGTCTGGTATATCCCCTAGACAAACCAGCTGGAGCACTGCATGGCATATTTTAGCCTGACTTGTTGAATAGGAAAGTTGTTGTTGGAGGAACACAAAAGTGGACTAATCGTTGAAAAGGGAGGTGTTCTCCTACACGGCTGGTGTCCTTGGCATTGCGGTTTTGCTGATAATATCCAGTATTCGGCCTACACAGTGCTTACTGGTTCCTATACACTTCAAAATCGTATTTCTGTAACTTATGGTATAAGTACCCCTCTTACCTTTACGCTCGCCTCTGCTGCTTTTTACATTTAAATAAATAATATTTTAAAGCATGACAACAGAAATGGCATGAAGCAAAAAGCAAAAGGCAAAAAACACAGAAGTGAGTCCATATAGTGCTTGAGTGCAAATTAAATCCAAAACGGGTGCAGAAAGATCCAAACAAGTGATGTCCAGAGAACCTCCACCAAATAGCAGGAATGGCCTCTCACCTTAATTATTCAACCTGCAATAGGTCACACAGCATGAAATATATGAAGAACCTCCGGTCTACACAGGGACAGCAAGCAGCAGCAGCTCAAATATGGTAGACTCACTCCTGCTTTTTACATTGTCTTACTAAACACTGGGACCAGTGCACCATCTACTGGCAGGGATGGACTGGCCATAGGGACTACAGGGAGTTTCCGGGTGGGCCGATGGCTCAGTGGGCCATTTTAAATTTTATTTATTTTTTAAAATGGTGACTCTCTCAGACCCCCCTGTCTCTCAGTCCCCCCTCTGTCTCTCAGTTCCTGTGTCTCTTAGTCCCCCCCTCTTTTAGCCCCCTCCTCTGTCTCTCAGCTCCTTCCATCTCTCAGACCCCCCCCCCCCCCCCGTGTCTCTCAGCTCCCCCCTCTGTCTCTCAGCTCCCCCCCCTCTGTCGCATTCACTCCCTGACTCTTAGGCGATTTGTACACCGCTCCTCCACTGCCCCAAAGATGCTGCTTGGAGGACTTTTTTAACGCCCTGGCAGCGCCCCAGTGTGAAAGAACTCAGGCTTTCACACTAGACCTGCAGCGGAGTCATTTTTCAGGCTATTTTTAGCTCAAAAGCGCCTGAAAAACGCCTTAATGTGAAAGAGGTCCTACACTCACCCCCTCTATTTTACACTCACTCTCTTTTTCTTACACTCACCACCCTCTCTCACCCACCCCTTTCCCTCAACCCTCCCTCTCTCTCATTCTCCTCTCTCTCTCACCCTCTCATGATATACAATAATGGATGTAGGGGCCTTTTGTTGGGCGATTTTTCGGGGGTGGGGGGGCAGCATTTTAATGAATTAAAGTGGGCCGGTCTGGATGAAGTCCAGGGCCAAATTTTTGTCCCAGTCCAGCCCTGTCTACTGGAGTACTTTGGATACTTTGGATATACCCTTATCTGCCTCTATCACCAGGACCACCGGATATAAATAACATACACCTGATTGACTTTAATCAATCCCCTCTACCGAGTTCAATATTGAACCGTATCCATTATCGTGGATGAAATACCAATAGCTCCCGATGAAGCGGACACCCTCGAAACATGTAGAGCTGGTTTCTTTAAATATACATATACATGTTAGCCATCATTAACTTTGATGTCTCCTTTGGACCTTTTTTTTTGGTTGAAATGTTCTGTAAATTATTGCAATCTCTGTGATAATTTCTTTTGTTTGCTTTTAATGTATTTTATAAATGTATATTTTTTACTGTTGATTTAATAACCTGTGTGTGGGATTGCATCAATAAAATAACCTTTTTCAATGATTAGTGCCTATAAAGTCCACTTTTGTGTTCCTCCAACAACAACTTTCCTGTTATAACTAGGACGTGGCACTACCCCGAGATACCCACAGTCCATCCTGTGGCTTGTGTACTCTCAATCATTAAAACTATGACTTGTTGAATAGCCCCGTGAAAACATAGGGGTACTGGTGGTTCATAGGACAATTGAGCAGAGGAGGGCATTAAGCAGGAGGGGAAAGAGTTTACAGATCTTGCATCATCACTGCCAGCTGTAAAGCGATGTGGCAGCAAAACAAGCTCCAGCACTGAGCCCTGTCCTGCATCCTTACTAGTTGCAAGCAGAGTTACCTAGTGTGCAGTGAATGAAATATATCATCCCTAACCATGCTTGCTGGACCACGTGTCAGCAGTAAGGTGGACCTTGTAGCTGACTGGCTTGCCCAACGATGCCAAAACAATGCCTTCCACATGATGATACAGAGCTTGAATGGCCTTACATGCAAAGGCAGGAGTTGTAAAGCCAGCAGTTTGGCCTAGGGTGGCTTTGGCCAATTATGTCTCAGGGGGTTTAGTACACGCCCCACACTATATAAGGCCGCCTCCTTGTGTAATGTGTTGTGGTGGTTAAAGACAGACAGAGAGAAAGAGACAGTGTCATTTATTTTGAGTTAGATAGAGCAGACAGGCAGGCGAGTCAGTTACAGTTACAGTGTGTAGAGGATATATATGCATCCCAGGTGTTGTATATATATTTTTACACTGTATTGAGTGTAGCTAGATCTGTTCCTGTATGCTCTTCCTAATATACTGATAGGCAGCCAGGTGATTGTGCTAGCTGCAGTATTTTCACTTGGTGTACTGTGTCCTTTGCACAGTGTGCACCTAAAGCTACATGAATACAATTGCTGGTGTTCTCATATTAATACCACAGGCAGAGATCAGCAAGTATTTTCACTTGGTGTACTGTGTCCTCTGCACAGTGTGCACCTAAAGCTACGTGAATACAATTGCTGGTGTTCTCATATTAATACCACAGGCAGAGATCAGCAAGTATTTTCACTTGGTGTACTGTGTCCTCTGCACAGTGTGCACCTAAAGCTACGTGAATACAATTGCTGGTGTTCTCATATTAATACCACAGGCAGGGATTTGCAAGTATTTTCTTTTTTGTTTACAAAAGTTTTTTTTATTGTAGTAAATGCTTGGTTTACAGGCATATGTAAAACATATATAATCTTAACATAGGTATACAAAGATTTGGCATGAATTACTAATGGTAAGGAAAACAAAGGAACGTAAGAATAACATGAGATCATATTAGGAGGGAAACAGGCAATGGATTAATACAAAGAGCACAATGGTATCTGGGATATATATTAATGTTGATTGGTGAGGGACCAGTAAGACCATTTAGTCTCGAAGACTTGTACACTATCGTTAAGCATGTGAGAGATTCTCTCAGTAAGCATTAACTGATCCATTCTTCCTAGCACTTGTGACCAGATCAGATCACCAGATCTCCAGTTAAGAGCTATCATCCACTGTAAAGAACTACATAATGAGTGGAATACTCTAGAGCAAGGGAGGGGGATGTTTGGGATGTTATCGTAAAGAAGGCAGATCTGAGGAGTGGGAGAGATTTTATGTTTTGAGGATCTTTCAAATCTGTTGGTGGCCGTGGACCATATCGGTGATAATAGTGGGCAACTCCAAAACAGGTGAAGTAATGTACCTTCAGATTGACAGCCTCTGAAGCAGTTAGGGGACACTGATGGATAGAAGGTATGAAGTTTCGAAGGGGTAAGGTACCATCTGGCGAACAATTTTATTGGGGTCTCTCTGAATGAGACTGCTTTATTGCTCTTTCGAAGGTTCTCTGACATGGAGTGCCAAGTGTCTGGGGGAAGAGTAATATTTAGCTCCTTCTCCCATTGGAGCATGGGATATGATTTGTCCGGCATGGAGAGGTCATTGAGATAATTGTATAGTTTAGAGATCATCCCTAGAGGAGGACAGGCATATTCTTTCAAATAGTGTGACGGTGGTGCGTGTGGAAAGAGAGAAGTGTGTGTGGAAGAAAGATCTAATCAATTCATATCTTTCAAGTTCCGCGTGAGGGAAATTGTAATCACTCTTGAGGGATTCAAATGTTTTAAACTTCCATTTAGACTGAAGCGATCCCAAAGTGGTGAGATCATGGTCAATCCAGGCGGAGAACAGGGTTCTATCCTTGTAAGCTGATGTAAGTCTGGGGTCGCCCAAAAATGAGGTGAGGGGCGAAAAGGGTGAGGAGAGTAGAAAAGGCTCTTTGATCTTGAGCCAGAGTTGGAACAAGTGGGCAATTATGATATTGCGTTTGATTAGATTGCGGTATAGAACATAGTTGGACCATATTATCCCCTGTAGATGTAGCGGATATATAGAGGAAGCTTCGAATCTCTTCCATGGGATATTTTTAGAGGGGGAAAACCATTGGGAGAGCTGAGAGAGTCTTGCAGCTAGAAAGTATTTCCATATATTGGGGAGGCCCAGACCACTTTTTGATTGAGGTCTATGTTGTAGTGCATATCCATATCTTGGTTTTTTATCTGCCCATATAAATTTGTTAATGAGTCTTTGAATGGCTTCAAGTTTGGATTTTGGGATATTAATTGGGGGTGTGCGGAAATAGTATAGTAATTTGGGGATAATGTTCATCTTAATGGCGCATACTCTACCCAAAAAGGATATATGATATGTGGACCATGTGTTCAAAAGGGAGCTAATACGAGCAAAGAGGGGGACATAGTTAGCTTTGAAAAGGCCATTGTGGTTAGGTGTAATGTTGACACCAAGATATTTAATTGAGGATGAGATCCATGTACAGGGGAAGTTAGACTGAAGTAGGTTAAGGGTGTTTGGGGGAATATTAACAGGTAGGGCTGAACATTTATTTAAGTTAATTTTTAGTCCCGAAATTTTATGAAAAAGTTCCAGTTCCTTTAAGAGAATTGGTATGGACACATGTGGGTTCGTGAGGTAGATTAGAGCATCATCAGCATATAAACTAATTTTATATTCATGTGAATCTTTTATGTATCCGGCGATGTCTGTGTTATGCCTTATTGCTTGGGCAATGGGCTCAATGGTCAGGGCAAAGAGGAGTGGGGATAGGGGGCAGCCCTGTCTGGTCCCTCTACCTAGAGGGAAGAATTCTGAGTTTGTGCCAGGTATTCTAATGCGAGTTTGTGGGGAACTATAAAGTGCATTGAATCCTTGTAGGATTGCAAGTATTTTCACTTGGTGTAGTGTCTCATCTGCACAGTGTGCACCTAAAGCTACGTGAATACAATTGCTGGTGTTCTTATATCAATACCACAGGCAGTAATCAGCAATTATTGTCAGTATTTGTGCAGCTACATCTCCCTTCAGTCCATTAGCATGTCTGGAAGGACAACAAGGAGAGGCAGAGAGTCACGAGCCAAAAAAAGAGGGCAAGCAGGCTCTGCATCTAGAGGCAACAGTGCTGGTCGTGGACGAACATCTGACGGGGCGGTTCGCAAACACTAACCGCAAACTTTCTTAAATGTTCACAAACTGCAAGTTCGTGTCGGGCCCCATTAACTTTAATGGCAGGCAAACATTAAAAACCTGCAGGTCATATTTGCAGCCACAAAATACTTACTAGCTGTGCACAAATAGTCCCACAACATGGACACTGACTTACCAGAAGTATTAGGCAAAAAAACGGATACAGAAGTAAGTGTCGGCCATTACAGGCCCCAAAAATTAGCCCACAGGCATTCACCTGACAGCAAACAACTTTGTATTCTGTGGCTGGAGGTACATTAGGCATTCACAGGATAAATAAGTGCAGGCCCCAAAAAATAGGCATTCAACGGACATAAAAGGCCTTTTATGCAGCTGTATTTGCCTAAGACTGGGACCATGAATTGTTATGGGTGGTGGCGGATATTTGTGGCCTGTCATGAGGAATTTGAATCAAACATGGTCTACTGGCCGCATGTGTTGAATTCCTCCGAGATCCATGCCTTATTCATTTTTAGAAATGTGAGGTATTCAACACTCTCATGAGCTAGGCGAGTGCGCTTATCGGTCATGACCCCCCCTGCTGTGCTGAAGATCCTTTCGGACAGGACACTGGATGAGGGGCAAGACAACAGTTCCATTGCAAATTGTGCAAGCTCTGGCCAGAGGTCAAGCCTGCCCAGCCAGTAGTCCAGGGGTTTATCACTTCTCAGTGCATCCACATCGGCCGTTAACCCGATGTAGTCAGACACCTGTCGGTCTAGGCGTTCCCTGATGCTGGAGCCATCCCAATGGGTCGACTGAAATGATCTCATATCATTAGTGACCAACACATCTTAAAACCGCCCTCTTCTTGCAGACGCTGTTGGATTGGTACCTGCAGGTGTTTCTCTGTCAGTGGAAATTCCTCTGCCAGCGCACACAAAAGCACAATGCAGCATTTCTCGAAGCAAGGCCTGGAAGTTCTGCATTCTGATAGCCCTCTGTGATGGTGGTAACATTTCTGCCATGTTTTGTTTGTACTGGGGGTCTAAGTACGTTGCCACCCAGTACTGGTCCTTGCCCTTTATGCTTTTTATACGGGGGT
The DNA here is from genome assembly GCA_029574335.1 of Rana kukunoris. NCBI lineage: Eukaryota > Metazoa > Chordata > Amphibia > Anura > Ranidae > Rana > Rana kukunoris. The sequence continues at coordinate 473,808,379 of CM056053.1, forward strand.
CCCTCTTAAAACACTGGAGCATGAAGGCCCCCATTTGCACTAAACTGGAAGCGGTGTAGTGGCCTGCCTCCTGCTCATCATCCAGGATAATGTAGTCCTCGTTCTCCTCCCCCCCATCCACGGACAACACCAGGGATCCCAGAAAGGTTTAAAACATGCTCTTCTTGCCCCTCCTCATCTGCCCTGGCACCATCCTCCTCTGACTCCTCTTCAGACTCTCTTTTGTTGACTTGTCTCAGGTGGAGTAGTCCCTGCGACGTGCCAGAACCGCAGGGGCGACACGTGAGGTGCACGGTGGGCCGATGAGAGACAGCAATAATACAGTTCATCGGTTTACTCACGGTTAGTAGAAAGCCTCCCTGGGCTGGTCGCACAGTGAAGGGGAAGACAGCACGAAATCCTCCGGGACACGCTCTGTGATAGGGAAATGCCAGCCAAGATGGTGGTTGCGGTGCCCGTGATGACAGAGGTGTTTAGAGTGCTTGTGGCGGCTGGGTCCCTTGATGGTATTTGTCGTGACGCCAGTACCGGTAATGGTGGTACAACCAGTTGTAGTAGCAATGTTGAAGAATGAGGTAGACAGAGGTAGGATACAACTCACAACTTTTACTGTGACTGGTTTTGGTTGCAGTACAAACATCCAGTTAGAATACAGTCTCTGGGTAAAGAGAGGCATTCTGCTCATCCACTGTTAATAGGCTTTAGTAATCCTGGACTCAGGCTGTGGTTCAGTATAATGCTTACTTGTTTCTGGTCCCTTTTGAATCCAGTGACCTTGTTGAGGTTGCCGGTGGCTAAGAAATCCTTCACCTTTATTCTCAAAAAGGTCTTTGCTGCTGGTTGGTGGCTTTTACCCTTATATTTAAGCAGTTCCAATTTGTCCCTTCTCTGGACTGACCTTCTCTCACCTTCACATTGTGCTTTCCCTCTGCACACTGACTTCCTGAACTGAACAACTGACCACAGATAACCCTGAGCTGGGATAGATATCCCAGAGTGGTGCTATCCCCATCTTGTGGTGGGAAGTATGAAGCACACTTGACCAGCCTATGAACAGGGATACCACAGGTGTAGCAATACAAAATGACATGCAATATAGCAATGACAAAGAAGTAATACTTTTGCAGTTCCCACATGTCCTGAGTGGGACGCTGCATCCCCCCTGGGAATTATTCCAGCATTTGCTATTTCTCATCTTCCTGCTCCTGCTCCTCGATGGCTTGATCAATGACACAATGCAATGCAGGCTCCAGAAAGATGGTGAAAGGTACAATGTGATTACTCCAGTGCCTGAGGTGTGCTGAATACTTCAGTGCCGGGAGTGTACTATATAAACTAAACATACATCAAAAATCCAGATATCATATAGTGACATAAATTATGCGTAAGTGTGTCAAGTATAGGGTATGCATGCAAAATCACTGCACATATTACCCTAAAATGTGCTATCTCTGTGCAAATACAAACATGTTACCAAATTCCATACAAAATATACTAAACAAATATCATAAATGCCAAAACTGGGTGAGCAATTCAGCAGTCGATGATGAGATTACAGGAAAAAGTGAAAGTCCATGCAGATAAAAGGTCAAAAGTGCAGTTGTCTCTTCCACCCGCAAGATAAGTGCCACTGTCACCAACAGCTAGATGGAACACTCACCAGATCCTGGATAATATAAGGCCAGAAACTATTTCTTTATTAACGGATAAGTGTGTTCTCCTTAACACTTTCAAGGGTATCCTCATAAAAACAAGGGGCTCAACATAGTGAAGTACATAAAAATATTTATTAAAAAATATAAATATAAAACCAATACACTCACAAGTATAGTGCCTGGGAGCGGCACTTGATATCCTTAGCAGCGTCGAGTGTTATAGCCACTCACCAGCGTTTAAAGGGATAGTGTACCTTGCGCCTGTTCCCACTATTGCTACAATAGGCTGGCTGTTTGGATCTACGCTGAGGGGAATTACACCACGCGTCGGTACCATCTGTTGTAGCAATAGTGGGAACAGGAGCAAGGTACACTATCCCTTTAAACGCTGGTGAGTGGCTATAACACTCGACGCTGCTAAGGATATCAAGTGCCGCTCCCAGGCACTATACTTGTGAGTGTATTGGTTTTATATTTATATTTTTTAATAAATATTTTTACGTACTTCACTGAAGTATTCAGCACACCTCAGGCACTGGAGTATTCACTCCTGCAGAGTATGGTTGTTTTGAGCACGTAATTTATAATTAATGGTTAAATGAATATTTAAATTATATATTGCATAGGTTTACTAACCAGATCAGCGCAGTAACGCCCCCCTTTTTTCATTTACTCATACCTTCGAACGAAGGTTCACAGTACTGCAGCAGATCACTATAATTAAAAGTATATTTTGCGCCGGTGACACTTATCACATTTTATAAGGTACAATGTCACTGATGGCGCCCTGGCTGCGACTGACCAGTTTGGTGATCTCATCAAATGGCCGCAGAAGTCTGCATGAGTCGCGCATGAGTAGCCACTGGCGTGGTGAAAAAAAACAAGCTACCCAGAACCTTTCCTGCCGCAGAGTTCGTACTGGTAGTCGTTAACTGCATGTTTCTGCTGGAGCAGCCTATCAAGCATATACAAGGTTGAGTTCCAGTCACAAATAAGACGTCTGACTGGCAGGTTGGGTCGCCGCTGAATGTCAGTAAGGCGAGCCATGGCCGTGTAAGATCTTCTGAAATTGCCCGAGATTTTCCTGGCTTGCCGCAAGACGTCCTGGACCCCATGGTATTTGGCAACGAATTGTTGCACGACCAAGTCCAGGACGTGTGCCATGCATGGAACGTGTGTAATGTTGCCCTGTTTCAGCGCGCTCGGCAGATTGGCCTGCCTCTTCCTCTGCTTGTCATTTATTAAATGACCCTGTGACAAAAGTCTCTAGATAAGCGCAGTATATGTGGAAGAAGGTATATAACACCCCGCTACAATCTGTCGTTTTGGAGGGCCACTGGTTTATCGCACCAGTTATAAAACATTTTTTTCAGTAACTTTGTCACTGTGTGTAGCAGAGATAACGCCGCGAAAGAGGCAAAAATTCTGCAGTACCCAAATACACTATTATGAAAGTATATTTTTATATAACACCCCGATTCAATCTGTCGTTTTGGGGGCCACTGGTTTATCGCACCAGTTCTAAAACTTTTTTTTTCTGGAAATTTTGTCACTGTGTGTAGCAGAGGTAACGCAGCGAAAGAGGCACAAATTCTGCAGTACCCAAATACACCACCAGTCACAATGCTGCACAATACAAATCCACTATAATATGCTTTCTATATTAGATAGTATATTGTAAGTGCATTACACCCAGGGGTGTATTTAGGTTTTGTGCTGCCCTAGGCCTTACTAAACTCGTGCACCCCCTAATTTAAATATGAATACCCCTTCCTGTTACGGCCACGCCCTGTGTTGTTTAAGACCCACCCTGATATTTTCGAGTGAGGACACTAGTTCTGAGGGCCTAGGGGGGGGGGCAATGGATTCCCTAATTGACTTAGATTTCCTCTTACTTCCTGGTTGCCTATAGAGCAATGGGACAGGGATGGTAAAAAATAAACTGACAGGGGCTCTAACCCTCCCGTACTCTACCCAAAATGAAAAAAAAAAAGTGTAGCCTATAGTTCTACTTTAAGTAGAAAGTGCAGCAGAAACATATAGCACAGTGAGGAAGGTTTATCGTCCAGGATGATAAAACAGTCAAAATTTGAAGTTGCGGAATGCCACCCGCCCGCATACCAGAAGCACCACGGCCATTTTTTGGGGGCGCGAGACTAATTTTCCTAACATTGTAGAGCAATGTGGGCCTTGTTGGCCTAGGCCAGGATACAGCTCTGATTACACCCCTATATACTGCACACCAAACAATAGTACACCTATACCAGTCCTTAAAAGGACTTTTGTGGACCTGTTAGCTAATGATTTGTGTCACTATAGTCTGTCCCTGCTCTGCACAGCAACCTCTCCCTGCACTGACAAAAAGCAGAATGTATCACACCAGTTATAAACCTTTTTTTACAGTATCGTTTGTCACTGTGTGTAGCAAGAGGTAAAGCAGCAAAACAGAAAAATAATTTCTGCAGTACCCAAATACACCACCAGTCACAATGCTGCACAATACAAATCCACTGTAATATGCTTTCTATGTTAGAAAGTATATTATAAGTGTATTGCACCCCTACATACTGCACACCAAAGAATAGTACACCTATACCAGTCCTTAAAAGGACTTTTGTGGACCTGTTAGCTAACGATTTGTGTCACTAGTACTCATAGGCGTGCGCACAGGATGTGCCAGGTGTGCCCAGGCACACCCTAATCACCCTGTGCAGCACAGATTCCCCCTACTGCCCTGATTCCCTGCTCCTTCCCCCCGCAGCGCTTCTGGCTTCCCTACTCTCCTCTCCCTCCAGCTGTTGCTGCTGGGATGTTTTAGGATGAGTGGGGGAATGGGCTGGTAAATATGTAACTTACCGGCCCCTTCCCTTTCATTGTGAGTAATCGGTACTATGTGTTTAATCTTTGGGGTGCACACCCTAATGCAATAGGCTCCGCACACCTATGCTAGTACTAAAGCCTGTCCCTGCTCCACACAGCACAGCAACCTCTCCCTACACTGACAAATAAAAGCAGAATGTAAAATGGCCACCAGATCAGGTCTATTTATAAGGTAGGGGGTATGTCCATGTGCTGAAATGTCTCAATTGGCTGTCCTGCACCACCTGATGGATGTGTCATGGGTCAATGTTCTTCTCAATGTAAAATATCAGACCACCGCGAATATCGCCAGATGTCCGCCTGTTTGGCGAACGAGCAAAGTTTGCAGTGAAACGACCGCCGGGCGAACTGCCAGGCTATCTCTACATACCTTCTCTGTTGCAGTGAATTTGCACAGAGCAGCCCGGATCCTCCTCTTCTCTGGTCCCTCTTCGCTGCTCCTGGCCCCTCCCTCCTGTCGAGTGCCCCCACAGCCCAGCAGCTTGCTATGGGGGCACCCAAGCTGAACTTCAGCTCCGTATGTCCAATCAGACACGCAGCTGCTGTTCGGCCCCACCCCCTCTCCCCTGATTGGCTAACTGACTTTGACGGCCGCAGGAGAGGGGGTTTAGGGAAAGTATTAGGGTGTTCTGGGGGGCTGCTACACACTTTTTTTTATCTTAATGCATAGAATGCATTAGGAAAAAAAAAACCTTCATTCATTTGCAGGCTTTGCAGGGGGCTCAAGAGGAAGTAAAACTCATCAGGGTTTACTTCCTCTTTAAGTTCAAAGTCAAGTTCACAGGCCTCTTGAACCCGAAAAATCTTAACCCTACTTGAGAAGTTGGAGGTTTTAGCTAGGAAAGTAGGTAATATAGTTTAATTGTGGGAGGTCAGGGCCTCCCTCACCCAAAGCTCTTTTACGATACCCACATTGGGCGCCATCTTGGGTCAATGCACCTGATCTTGCACTTCTACATCTTAGCGTGTGGCTTCCAACCACTCTCGGTACACTTCCCCCAATGCCTTTATACCTATCTAACAGGACATGAGTCAGCTAAGGGCTAACACACCCATGGTTGCTGATAAGACAGTACAGCCCACCTATACCAGGTCTGGGCACCATCAGTTAAAAAGGGGGGCCCGGGCAGCTGCTGAGCAGCGGGGCCCACTGTGCTGTCCCATTCCAGCCACCGTTCCTCCTGTGTCTCCCCCTGCAGCACTGCCAGCTTCTCTTCCTCTTTCGCTCCTTCAGCTGCACTGCAGGTGGATAGGTCCTAGGAAATGCACCTCTTCCATCCGATGCCCCTTTCCCCCGGAGAACTTCCAGCTTCCCTTTTCTCCTTTCCTGCTGGCAGCTACTGCTACTAAAGGGGAATGTTTCAGGATAGAGAGTGGGGGGAAGGGGCCGGTAAATATGCAATTTACTCTCTGCTTCCTTTCCTGAATAATCACAATGAGTGATTTGTACCAATTACTCCTGTGTTCATTCATCACTGAAGCACAGTAAACTGCTTCAGTTTGTGAATGAGCAGGAAGCCTCTGAGCATTTCCTATTAATTACTCTGTGCTGCTGAGGCTGCAAAGAAAGGGACTGGTAAATCTATGTCCTCAGTAACTTTCGGCCAGGAAGGCCCTGTTAGGTAAGCTGTATGGGGCCCCATGATTTATAACAGCAGCCCTAAACACACCACTGCATGCAGTGGACCCCATAGCTCCCAAGCATTAACAAACATAAAAATCCAGTGTAACAGTTGGAACCTGCCAACACATTGCACAAGACAAGACCAGATACAAGAATGTTTGTAATCAAATCTTGTTAACAGGGTTTAATCATTAGCGCGGTCTGCTGGGAGGATTTGGAACAAGCTGTTCACCATGAAGAGCTCCAGTGAGGGCAGCCAGGACCATTCGCATCAAACCCCAGTAATGAAGACACGGGCAAAGTACTGACCATTCAAGGCTTCCAAGGATCCGGCTTCTACTGAAGAGCAGGTAATTGCATTCTTTATGGAAGGTGACCATACTGTACCTACTTGTAGCACTACCCCCGAAGGAGCTGCTGGTTGTTTTTGGGTGGCATGTTACCATATGGCTCCTCCACCTTAGGGGTGTATGCAATGGCGTTGCTAGGGCGGTGCGGGGGGTGCAGTCCGCACCCGGGTGCCACCCACTACAGGGGTGAGACCATCCCGAGGGTGACAGAAGAGAAGCCCTGGCTCCCTTTTGCACTTATTTTTTTTCAACGCCACGGCCGCTCCCGGCCTGTCTTCTCCTACTCCTTCTTCCCTCTGTCTCTCATTACTGCGCTGCTGTGCTGCACAAACCCATCATGATTGACCCGGGCGGTACGGCTGCATACTGTCCTCTTCTCTCCAGCCGCCGCCGGGGTGTCCCGTGTACCTTGGGTGTCCGAGCTGGTGCGGTAACTTGGGGCAGGTGGTGAGTGTTGGCTTGCGATGGGGGGGGATTTCTAACAGAGGGTGGGGCTTTGTCCTGGGGGGTCTGTACTAATGGAGGGGGGTTCTATGTCCTGGGGGGGGGGGGTCTGTACTAATGGAGGGGGTGCTATGTCTTGGGAGGGTCTGTACTAATGGAGGGGGGTGCTATGTCCTGGGGGGGTCTGTACTAATGGAGGGAGTGCTATGTCCTGGGGGGGTCTGTACTAATGGAGGGAGTGCTATGTCCTGGGGGGTCTTTACTAATGAAGGGGTCTTTACTAATGGAAGGGGGTGCTATGTCCTGGGGGGTCTGAATGAATGAATGAATTAATGAAAACATATATAGCGCGGCACATGCAAACTAAATCGCCTCTCGGCGTTTGTTGTTCCTGTCTTCTTTGGTATCAAAAGAGATGAGTCTTGATCTTTCTCCTGAATGCTAAGTAGTTCTCCTCCAACCGAATGCTGGTTGGTAAAGCGTTCCATAGTCTGGGACCTTGGACCGCGAATCTTCTATCTCCTTTGGACTTGGACTTGGGGGAGTCCTTTGGACTTGTAGTCTGTACTAATAGAGGGGGGGTGCCATGTCCTGGAGGCTCTTTACTAATGGAGGGGGGTTCTTTGTTCTTGGGGGTTTCGTACTAATGGAAGGGGGTTCTTTGTCCTGGGGGAGATCGCCAGCCTCTCATTGGCTCTCCTCAGATGGACTCCCTACCGAACAGCTATACCGCTTGGGATCTTCAGATGGGAACCCAGTCGACTACTGGGCTCCCCGCCACAGCTTAAATGTTCCGGACCAACATGGTCCCGTAACCAGGAACACAGCGTGGCACGCACGCCCCGGCCTGGTAGGCCATAACGTCGGGGCGCCGTAATGCAGTCACCCTAAAGGTGAGTGCCGCACTTGAAGAAGAAGAAGACGAACCCAGACCAAATGGCGTCTGCCCCATAAATACCCTCTCCCACCATGCACAGCGAGAAAACTCCCTTCTGATTGGCTGCTAGGGAAGAGCACTAAAGTCTTGACTCCACTGTTGCCACCTGTCGTCCTGGGGTGGAACAACACCCCAGGAACAACAGAATGAGCCCACAGCACAGCCAAGCTGAGACAGAGAACCTGTTTTGAACACATGAATTGGTACTTGGAAGTAACCAGGTGCTACATACTATTCCAGTTTTATCACGGCATGTACTCCCAATTCCTGATGTTGTTCAGTTTATAACTTTAGGTGATCATTTACTATGTATTCCTCCAATGCATGTGTGTGGTCTTCAAAAAATCAATCGAAGAGGAATTGTAGTCTTCGTAATGTACAGCATGTATACTTTATATAGTTGTAGCGCCCCGCTCCTGATGAACAGGCGCTGCCTCAAATTTAGTGGGGGTCTGAGCTGTTATTTGGCTCAAACCAAAGTGATTAAAGACAATCTAGCCTCTGTTCTAGCCATGGCTGTGCTGGGAGTGATCCACCATTGATCGCCTGGGGGTTTTATTACCACCCCAGGCCAAGGGTGGCAGCAGTCAGGTCATGGTACATTGAGGCCGCGTACACTATCGGTTCAAACCGATGAAAACGGACTGAGGTTCGGTTTCCATCGGTCCAAACCGATCCTGTGTAGGCCCCATCGGTCTGTTATCCTTCAGTCAAAAAACAGAGGGCTTGCTTTAAAATTGAACCGATGGACGGCTAATCGATAGGATAAAAAAAACGATCGTTAGTACGCATGAGCATCGGTTAAAAATGCAGGCATGCTCAGTGCCACTGAGAGAAATCATGGGGCCCCGTACAGCATACCTGACGGGGCCCCCTTCAGCTCCACCCCTGATCCCGCCCCTGTTCCCTCCTTCAGCCACACCCCTGGCCCCGCCCCTGGCCCCTCCCCAGACCCCGCGCCAGAAACAAAGTGCAGATTTGTCTACAAGTGATATTTATTTTTTCTCCAGCCAGTTATCAGTTTTATTATCCAATCAATTATCTGATCAGCAACTTGGCAGCGGGACATGCTAATGCCATAATGTACTGCAGAGACAGTGCTACCCATGCCACCAATGCTATAACGTACTGCAGACAGTGCCACCCTTGCCATGCCACCAGTGGCATATTGTGCTGCAGACAGTGGGTGGCTGTGCATGCTGGGAGGGGTACTTAAGGGACAGACGCCATTGGTGCGGTGTCCGTTCTCCCATCGTGGCCTGCCTGGGACCACGTTGGCCCAGGGCTGTGCCTTCATCTGGGGGCCCAGTTGTCTGACTGGGGACCGTTCTGCAGAGGTGATCCTGTGCTGTCCATCCTGCGGGAGGAAGCCACTTGAGGAAGGAGACCAGGGGAGGGCCTATCCTGGTAAAAAAAAATATTAATAAAAATACCATAAAACTATCCACTATTTTGTAGACGCTATAACTTTTGCGCAAACCAATCAATATACACTTATTGCGATTTTTTACCAAAAATATGTAGAAAACTACGTATCGGCCTAAACTGACAAAAAAAAAAATGTATATATATTTTTAGGGGATATTTATTATAGCAAAAAGTAAAAAATATTTATATATTTTTTTTCAAAATTGTCGCTTTATTTTTGTTTATAGCGCAAAAAATTAAAACCGCAGAGGTGATGAAATACCACCAAAATAAAGCTCTATTTGTGGGGGAAAAAGGACGTAAATTTTGTTTGGAAGCCACGTCGCACAACCGCGCAATTGTCAGTTAAAACAATGCAGTGCCGAATCGCAAAAAGTGGCCTGGTCTTTTAGCTACAAAATGGTCCGGGGCTTAAGCGGTTAAGTAAAGAATTTGAGTCACAGACCGCTATAATAGGCGATATCTACATGTCTGTTCCAGGAAATGGAATTCTCCACAATCCTCGCTCTGTTGGTCTTCATCACCCTCCACTTTATCATATCATGGTGGAGACAGCACAGACGGTACAGGTCACTGCCCCCCGGACCCACCCCGCTGCCCTTCCTGGGCACCCCGATGTATATGGATCCGCTAACTGCCGATAAAGATTACACCTTGGTAAGTAGCCGTACAGAACGAAAAAATATGTTTCACTTTGTTTTGTTTTGATTCGTTATTTTCATTAATTTAGTTAAACTTGTTTAATTGGTTTTTGTAATTAATTTTATTTGTCGATTCAAATGTTTTGAACTCCATTAGAATTGGAATCGAATTCTATTCAAAATTACAATAGAAAAAATATAATGGAATCGAAAGAATATAACCATCTTCTGAAATTACATTTTTGAATAGAATAAACTTGAATAGAATAGAAAATGAGAATAGAATGGAATAGAAAGAATATACCATATATACTCGAGTATAAGCTGACCAGAATATAAGCCGAGGCAACTAATTTTACCCCCCAAAAAACGGGAAAACTTATTGACTCGAGTATAAGCCTAGGGTGTTCATCTGCATGCCTCACTATCCCCTTGCCTCGCTATCCTCATGTCCCTCACTGTGTCCATGCCTCACTGTGCCCATGCCTCACTGTGCCCATGCCTCACTGTGCCCATGCCTCACTGTGCCCATGCCTCACTGTGTCCCATGCCTCACTGTGTCCCATGCCTCACTGTGTCCCATGCCTCACTGTCCCCATGCCTCACTGTCCCCATGCCTCACTGTCCCCATGCCTCACTGTCCCCATGCCTCACTGTCCCCATGCCTCACTGTGCCCATGCCTCACTGTGCCCATGCCTCACTGTGCCCATGACTAGACTCATGTTTAACATGGGAGTCTATGGAAGGGGTGCCCGTATTTAAAAAATCGTCGCTCCCCAGTCGTAGGTCCCCCAGACCAACAAACTTTGCACACTTGTAGAGGAGAAATGGGGCTACATGTGTGGCAAGTTTGGGGTCCAGGGGATCTACGGCTGGCAGGTACTGGGTCCCCAAAGTCTGGGAGATCAGGTGCAAAAAGGTGACTCGAGTATAAGCCGAGGGGGGCATTTTCAGCACAAAAAAGAGCCGAAAAACTCGGCTTATACTCGAGTATATACAGTAACAATATAATCGCTTTCCGAAATTAAAATTTTGAATAGAATAAATTTGAATAGAAAATAAAATAGAATTATTCTTCACCATTGTTTATTTACAATACCTAGACTTATTTTGATTTTATTTTGTTTTGTTTTTTTGTTTAGAAATGTCTAAAATATGTTCTACAAAGAAGCACTTAATTTACATCTGTTTCTTTTACTATTGTACTTGTATTTGCTTTTTAGAAACCAATAAAAATATTATACCAAAAAATAATAAAAAAATAGAATAGAAAAGGAAACAAATAGAATAGAAAAAATATAATGGAATCGAAAGAATATAACCATCTTCTAAAATTCTATTTCTTGTTCTGTTCTATTCTATTTTCTTTTCTATCCAAATTCAAAAAATGTATTTTGGAAAGAATTTATTTTCTTTTAGTTTGCATTCTGTTCTGTTTTAATCTATTATATTCTATTCTTTTCTCTTGTATTCTTTTATTTTCTATTTTATTTTAACCTCTTCAGAAATTCAAAATCAAAAACTATTTACATCCGAATAACATATTTTTTTTTAATTTGGAACGAAAACAAACGGCACGTGTCTATTGGTAAGCGGGATCTTACCAGCGTCTGAGAAACTGTACTCGGTGGTTGTGCAAAATTTCTTTCTTGAACCTGCTGACAGATAAATCACCATCTATAGGAGCAGACCTGCAACCTCCTCCTCAGTGAGCATCCAATAAGGTTCCATTGTATAGCACAGACATTTGGAATTGGCAGCTTTTTGGAAACAATTTTTTTCAAGTGAAAATCAGAACCGGAAAGCAGAACCGGATAATATAACAGCGATTTTGCCACAATGACATGGTTAAGCTTCATCGTCCCACCCCCTCCCAAGCCCCTCCCAGGCCCCACTAGTGGCCCTTCAACACGATTCAGAAGGTGTTGGGAAACGGAACAGTTACACCAATAGTTCTGAAGTCCAAAAATATCCACTTCATATTATAAATCCACGTTACCCGCTCCAACACATTTCGGGGATTATAAAGTACCCCCCTTTATCAGGACTGAAAGAATCTCATTATAATGAGAAAATTATAGCTGTATAAGAAAATCAATTAGGCAAACAGACTTGGAAACTTTTTTAGAGTATCTTATTCTACTACTGTCTTTTGGAAATATAATTGAACCATTTCATATACAAGTTCAAATACATTCTAAAGTTATGTATTTTATTTTTAATATGTGATTAGTCTTATTCATACTTTCCTTTATTTTTAGGTCTATAATTTCTGTCATCATAATGAGATCATTTACATATACACTGTCGATATTCTTTTAGCCCTGATGAAGGGAGGTACTTTATGACCCCATGAAAACTGAACTGCATATTACAGATGAGGCCTTTCTCTTTCTCTTGTTCTTTTTCTCTCTCTTTTTTCTCTCACTCTCTCTTTCTTTCTCTCTTTCACTCACTTTCTCTCTCTTTCGTTCTTTCTTTCTCTCACTCTCTCTTTCTCTCTCTCTCTCTCTCTCACTCTCTCTTTCGTTCTTTCTCTCTCTCTCTTTCTCTCTCTCTCTCACTCACTCTCTCTTTCGTTTTTTCTTTCTCTCTCTCACTCTCTCTCTCTCTCTTTCTCTCTCTCTCACTCTCTTTCTTTCTCACTCTCACTCTCACTCTCTCTTTCTTTCTTTCTCTCTCTTTCTCTCTCTCTCACTCTCTTTCTTTCTCACTCTCACTCTCTCTTTCTCTCTCTCTCTTTCTTTCTTTCTCTCTTTTTCTTTCTCTCTCTTTCTCTCTTTTTCTTTCTCTCTCTTTTTCTCTCTCTCTCTCCCCCTCTTTTTTTCTCTCTATCTTTCTCTCCTTTTTCTCTTTCTCTTTCTCTCCCTCTTTCTCTCTCGCGCTCTCTTTCTCTCTCGCTCTTCCTCTCCCTCTTTCTTTCTCTCTTTCTCTCTCTCTCTCTTTCTTTCTCTCTCTCACTCTCTTCCTCTCCCTCTCTCACTTTCTCTCTATCTCCCCATCTTTCTCTCTCTTTGGCGGCATACACACAACCGAGGTTCTCGCTAGAAACCAGCGAGAACCTCGCTGGGAGCTGCATTCCAGCGAGAACCTCGGCCGTGTGTACGCTCCTGGCTCGCCCCGCCCCGCCCGTTGGGAATCCCGTCTAGCGAATAGAGAGCAGGCTCTCTATTTGCTCGACGGCCCGCCTGGATGAATGGCTGGTTGCCATTCCCGACGGGCGGGTCGCCGATTTCGCCAGCCGGCCGAGAGACTCGACGGGCGGAACGATGTGTTCCGCCCGTCGAGGTTCTCGTACGCCTTTCTCTTTCTGTCTCTCGTTTTCTCTCCCTTTCTTTTTCTCTCTCTTCCTTTCCCTCTTTCTCTGTCTCTCTTTCTCTTGCTCTCTCTCTCTCTTCCTCTCCCTCTCTCTTTTTCTCTCTCTCTCCCCCCCTTTTCTCTATTTCTTTCTCTGTCTCTTTTTTTCCCTCTCTTCCTCTTCTTTCTTTCTTTCTTTCTTTCTTCCTCTCCCTCTTTCTTTCTTTCTTTCTTTCTTCCTCTCCCTCTTTCTTTCTTTCTCTTTCTTTCTTTCTTTCTTTCTTTCTCTCCCTCTCTTTCTTTCTTTCTCTCCCTCTTTCTCTCTTATACAAGAAAGGACTTTGCTCGCTTTGGAAACCGCAGCTTGGCATTGCATGCCATTATTGAGCTTATGATCTACCAAAACTTCCAGATCCTTCTCCACTACAGATCCCCCCAGTTGAACTCCCCCTAGCATGTATGATGTATGAATATTCTTAGCCCCCAAGTGCAGAACTTTACATTTATCAACATTAAAGCTCATCTGCCACTTAGTCGCCCAATTAGACAGAGCATTGAGGTCGGCTTGTAAATTGGAGACATCCTGCAAGGACGTTATTCCACTGCATAGCTTGGTGTCATCTGCAAAGACAGAAATGTTACTTTTGATCCCAGACCCAATATCATTTATAAATATATTAAAAAGTAACCTTAGACCATTCAGAATAAGAATCATTAACAGGGCTGGCCTGAGACAAAAATTTGGCCCTGGACTTCATCCAGACCAACCCACTTTAATTTTGCAAACAAGCACAAAAACAGTATATAGACTAAACGCAATTGTGCAAAAATCCTTCCCACATTACTGCATTAAGTAGAGGGCGAGCCGCACAGCCATTACTTAGACAGGATGTCACTGAAACCAGCCCAATGAGCCATCGGCCCACCGGGAAACTCCCTGTAGTCCCAATGGCCAGTACATGCCTGATCATTAACCACAAATCTCTGGAGTTTTCTATCCATTTACAAATTGTTCTTTCCAAACCTGTAGACTTTACCTTACACATGAGCCGTGTGTGGGGAACTGTATCTGGACTTTTGCAAAATCCAAGTATACCACATCCACAGCCACCCCTCTGTCCAAGTATACCACATCCACCGCCACCCCTCTGTCCAAGTATACCACATCCACCGCCACCCCTCTGTCCAAGTATACCACATCCACCGCCACCCCTCTGTCCAAGTATACCACATCCACCGCCACCCCTCTGTCCAAGTATACCACATCCACCGCCACCCCTCTGTCCAAGTATACCACATCCACCGCCACCCCTCTGTCCAAGTATACCACGTCCACAGCCACCCCTCTGTCCAAGTATACCACGTCCACAGCCACCCCTCTGTCCAAGTATACCACGTCCACAGCCACCCCTCTGTTCAAGTATACCACATCCACCGCCACCCCTCTGTCTAAGTACACCACATCCACCGCCACCCCTCTGTCCAAGTAAACCACATCCACCGCCACCCCTCTGTCCAAGTACACCACGTCCACAGCCACCCCTCTGTCCAAGTATACCACGTCCACAGCCACCCCTCTGTCCAAGTATACCACGTCCACAGCCACCCCTCTGTCCAAGTATACCACATCCACCGCCACCCCTCTGTCCAAGTATACCACATCCACAGCCACCCCTCTGTCCAAGTATACCACATCCACAGCCACCCCTCTGTTCAAGTATACCACATCCACCGCCACCCCTCTGTTCAAGTATACCACATCCACCGCCACCCCTCTGTCCAAGTACACCACGTCCACAGCCACCCCTCTGTCCAAGTATACCACATCCACAGCCACCCCTCTGTCCAAGTATACCACATCCACAGCCACCCCTCTGTCCAAGTATACCACGTCCACTGCCACCCCTCTGTCCAAGTATACCACATCCACCCTCTGTCCAAGTACACCACGTCCACAGCCACCCCTCTGTCCAAGTATACCACATCCACATCCAACCCTCTGTCCAAGTATACCACATCCACCCTCTGTCCAAGTATACCACATCCACTCTCTGTCCAAGTATACCACGTCCACCGCCACCCCTCTGTCCAAGTATACCACTTCCACCCCTCTGTCCAAGTATACCACTTCCACATCCACCCCTCTGTCCAAGTATACCACATCCACCCTCTGTCCAAATATACCACGTCCACTGCCACCCCTCTGTCCAAGTATACCACTTCCACATCCACCCCTCTGTCCAAGTATACCACATCCACCCTCTGTCCAAGTATACCATGTCCACAGCCACCCCTCTGTCCAAGTATACCACGTTCACTGCCACCCCTCTGTCCAAGTATACCACATCCACTGCCACCCCTCTGTCCAAGTATACCACTTCCACATCCACCCCTCTGTCCAAGTATACCACATCCACCCTCTGTCCAAGTATACCACGTCCACAGCCACCCCTCTGTCCAAGTATACCACGTCCACTGCCACCCCTCTGTCCAAGTATACCACATCCACTGCCACCCCTCTGTCCATGTATACCACTTCCACATCCACATCTCTGTCCAAGTATACCACATCCACCCTCTGTCCAAGTATACCACGTCCACAGCCACCCCTCTGTCCAAGAATACTACGTCCACCACCACCCCCTGTCCAAGGTTTTACTTACCACCTTTATAAAAATAAATCAGATTTGTCTGACAACTTCTGTCTTTCATGAATCCATGCTGTCTGTTGCCTAAAATATTTCTTTCCAGCAAGAACTTATCTACAGTTGTGCTCAAGTTTGCATACCCTGGCATAAATTGTGAAATGTTGACATTTATATTAAAAATATATGATTAATCATGCCAAAAAACTTATATTCAAGGATGGTGATCACACAAAGAAAGTATTTAAAAAATGTGCCTTCTCTTTGTCCCCAGTCACCCATTCTCAGAGGCGGCTCTATAATTAGGCGGTCGCCTATGGCCTCACACTCACACTGGCCTCGCGGCTGCCTAACTTGCCCAATGCATTACCCAAGTTTTGAGGGACAGGGGATCTTAACGCTGCTGTGCTCAGGCAGCTTTAAGAGCCCTGACTCACGAGCGGGGGCCGCCAGCGTCCCTAACACCCAGTGAATATCGGTGACACAACCCCATGACCCAGCATGCCCTCAATCAATGACGCCACACGGGGGCGTGTTCACCAGGTGACATTACCGGGTGGCCCCGCCCCTTAGTTATTAAAAGAACAGGATCTGGGGGCTTCCAGATTCCAGATTTTCTCGACGAGAAAACTGCTGGGAATCTCGACAAGAAAAAAAGAGAACCTGGTCTTTATTTTCTCGTCGGGATTCTCATCTGCCCGTTTCCCGACGAGAAAACTGTGTGTGTGTGTGTGTGTATGCGTCTACAAGCTTACCTGTCCTCCTGTAAGACTGCGCATGCTCGATGAGACTTTGACGCATGCGCGGCAGCTTACAGGGGTAGTGTAGGGTGAAGCAAGATGGCGGCGATGGCATCGAATGTGACGAGCGCATGCTCGTCGTAGTCGATGACATCACCGCGTTCTTGCCATTCAAATTAAAGGCAATTCTTTTGAATGTGCCGTGTGTACACTCTGCTTTGCAAGAAAAGTTTGCCAGGAATCTCTTTGAGAAAACCAACGTTTTATTCCCGATGAGATTCCTAGCCGTGTGTACGAGGCCTAAAACTGGGATGCCATTAACCCCTTAAGGATCGCCTCCTGCACATATACGTTGGCAGAATGGCACGGCTGGGTACAAGCATGTACAGGTACATTGCACACGCAACCCGGTCTAAAGCTCCGTGAGCATAGGAGCTGAAGAACGGGGAGAGGTGAGAGTAAACACACCTTCACCGTTCTTCACAGTGGCATTGATCGTCTGTTCCCTGATATAGGGAAAAACTATCAATGACGTCACATGTCCAGCCCCGCCCCCCTACAGTTAGAAACACATATGAGGTCACACATCACCCATTCAGCGCCCCCTAGTGGTTAACTCCCAAACTGCAATTGTAATTTTCACAGTAATCAGTGCATTTTTATAGCACTTTTTGCTGTAAAAATAACAATGGTCCCAAAAATGTGTCAAAATTGTCTGATGTGTCCGCTATAATGTCGCAACCACCAAAAAAATCGCCGCCATTAGTAGTAAAAAATGTTTTTAATAAAAATGCCTTAAAACAATCCCCTATTTTGTAAGCGCTATAAATTTTGCGCAAACCAATCGTTAAACGCTTATTGCGTTTTATTTTTTATTTTTACCAAAAATAGGTAGAAGAATACGTATCGGCCTAAACTGAGGAAAAAAAATACGTTTTTTTTTATATATATCTCTTGGGGATATTTATTATAGCAAAAAGTAAAAAATATTGATTTTTTTTCCAAAATTGTCGCTTTATTTTTATTTATAGCTCAAAAAAATAAAAACCGCAGAGGTGATCAACTACCATCAAAATAATATCTCTATTCGTGGGAAAAAAAGGACGGCAATTTTATTTGGGAGTCACGTTGTACGACTGTGAAATTGTCATTTAAAGCGACGCAGTGCCGAATCGCAAAAAGGGGCAAGTTCCTTAACCTGCATATTGGGCCGAGTCTTAAGTGGTTACGTATAAAGGCAGGTGTCCCAATACTTTTGGGGGTATAGTACATTACTTGACAATAACAAGGCATGAGTCAATGTTGACCTCTGACTTTCTTTGTTTCTTTTTAACTATGAAAGCTCAGCCAAAAGTACGGCTCGATATTCACCCTCTGGAAACAGACAGAGCCGGTGGTGGTCCTCTGCGGTTATGAGACGGTGAAGGATGCCCTGCTGAACCGTGCCGAGGAGTTTAGTGCCCGCCCATTTCTACCCACAGTCCACATCCCCACCAAAGGATACGGTAAGATTGTCAGAACCTGCACTGCTGTATATTACAGAGCCTAGCAAAAGTGTGCCCATTCCAGAACAAGATGGAGGACATCACAAACAATGCAAAGTACTTTTCTATATACAGAATAAGAAACTATAAGAAAAATAAACAAACTGTGTTCCTAATTAATCATTTATTAAAGGGGAGTTCCACCCACAATTTCACTTTTTAAATATAAATACCCCTGTAATACACAAGCTTAATGTATTCTAGTAAAGTTAGTCTGTAAACTAAGGTCCGTCTTGTTAGGTTGTTACAGCATTTAGTTTATATTCCAGAAATAGACGGTGGCCATCTTAAGTGTGGGCATCATGAAGCCAGACTGTATGACTTCCTGGATTTCAGCTTTGCATATCTCGCACATGCTCAGTGCTGCACAAGCAATGTAATAGGTTTCAGTCAGGTTTGCAAAGACTACTAGGAAACATGATGCCTATCCCAGAAACCCTTGCAAATAGCCTTGTGACTTAATAGCCTAGGCTAATAAGGAGGAGGAAGTAATGAATAGTGTTGAGCGGAATACGCCATATTCGATTTCGCGATATTGCGCGAATATATAGAAGAATATTCGCTAATATCGAATATTCGTGATATTTTATCCCAAAAAAATTCTGCGAAATTTCGCTAATGCGAAAATGATTGCGAAATTCTCATAAACGGAGATCATTTCCTGTATTACTAAACTAATATGCACTAAACACTAACTCTACACTAACTCTACTTAAAAGAAAGGAGAATAAGGGGGCAAAAGAAGGGCGGAGAAGATAATCGCGCAATATTCCTTTTGCCGAATATTCGAGTTATTCTGATTGGCTCTGATGCGCCCTTCTTTTGCATCAGAGCCAATCAGAATAACTCGAATATTCGGCAAAAGGAATATCGCGCAATATTCCTTTTGCCGAATATTCAAGTTATTCTGATTGGCTCTGATGCAAAAGAAGGGCGGAGAAGATAATCACGCAATATTCCGTTTGTCGAATATTCGAGTTATTCTGATTGGCTCTGATGCAAAAGAAGTGCCGAGTAGCTGATGCGATTCTTTTATGTTGCCGAAAATTCGCAATGCGAATTTTCGGCAACATAAAAGGATCGCCTCAGCTACTCGGCCCAGGGTCTCTAATCATACCAGCAATGCTTTTAGACGTCGATGGAGATCACTAGGATGTGATCTGTTTTAAAAATAAATTTGAAACAATACGAATATTCGCCATAGCGAATATTCGCCGCAATATTTGAGTTATTCGCGAATACTCGAATATGCAATATTCGTAGCGAATATTCGCAATGCGAATATTAGTGAGCAACACTACTGTAGTAATGAATGACTACAAAATAAAGGTATTTACAAGCAACAAAATAAATAAAAATTGTCCATTCTGAACACTATGGGCCAGATTCAGGTAGATGGGAGCATCTTTGCTCTGGAGTAACGCTTCTCATTTACGTTACTCTGCCGAAATTTTAGGAGCAAGTGCTGTTATTCAAGAAGCACTTGCTCCTAAAGTTGCGGCAGCGTATCGAAAATGAGCCAGCGGAATTCAAATTGGGCGGGTACGGGGCGTGTAGTATTTAAACTAAGCGCGATCCCGCGGCGAACGTACTGCGCATGCGTCGAATGTCAAAGCATCCCCGTGCGCATGCTCCAAATTCTGTGAATGAACGTCAATGACGTCACATTCCCATTCATGAACTTTTTACGCAAGCGACGCCATTTTTTTTTTTTTTCGACGCGATGACGACGCCTATACCTAACATAGGATACTCCACTAGGGGGCTGCTTTATCTATGCGCCGCGTATCGCTTCCGGAAACGTCGTAACATCACTGCGTCGCGCCCGAATTCGCTTGTGAATTGCCGATTTCCGCTCATTAACATATTTTTTGAGCGTAAATCGGCGGGAACGCCCCCGGCGCCATTTTTAAGTTGAAGTAACGATGCGATGGCGAAATTCATTTACGCTGCTCGCATCGGAACTTCAACCCGGCGTTTCTTGTTTTCTGGTTACAGAAAACAAAAACGCTGGCTTAAAGTGACAGTTAGGCTGGCGGATCACTGGATCCGCCAGCCTAACTGTACCTGAATCTGGCCCTATGAGATTAGGGCATGCAGCACAGACAAACATAAAAAAATGGGTGGAACTCCACTTTAAGCTTTTTTTAATTTTCCATTTGCTTTTTTTCTTCTTTTTGTGATGCATTTGTTGAGCTGATGATTATTCTCTGCAGCTATTAATGGCCCCCGGTGGCGTCCCTTGCGCCGATTCACCATCTCCTCTCTGAGGAACTTTTGGATGGGGAAGAAGACCATGGAATCCCGCGTGCTTGAGGAGGCGACTTATCTCACCTGCGCGGTGTCTGAGACCGAAGGTGGGAGAAATTATTTGTATTTATTTTGAAACTGACTGAGTATAAAAAAATAGAAGCTCACATGTTAAGAAACCATAACATGGGACCTGATTGTCCATCTAATGTGATCTGAGGCTTGCTGCTGGGAATAATGGCATCTTCAGCATTACAACACTAGCTGTATAGTGGAGGAGCCAGTGGTACCAATCTGATCTTGATTTTGAAATTCAGTGTTGTGAATGTAACTTCTCCTAAAATACAAGAAGAACTAACACTGATTGAGGGAGCATGGAAGAAACAGGGAGAGTCTGAACTAAGTAGTACTAAGCTAGGGTGACCAGACATCCCTGGTTTCAGGGGACAGTCCCCAGATTGAGGACACTGTCCCCGGACCAAGTCTGTCCCTGGTTTTGTTTTAAAAATCTGGTCACCTTACACTAAGCCAAAGAGGAGGACGGAACCAGGGCTGATTCTAGGCAGGTGCATGGGGTGCAGTGCACCCAGGCGCCACAAAGATGGGGGCACTGAAGCACCAGAGTGCTCACCTCCCTCCTCCTCTCCTTGTTCATGTCCAGAGGCGGCTCTCTCCACGGTCACTTCCGCCGCCACTGCTGCCACTGTGTTTCCTGCCAAAGCCCGTCCCCCTCCCTCCTCCTGTCAGAGGAGGAGAGCGAAGCAGTGGCTGTCTCTGTGCGGAGAGGGACCAGCTATGCAGTGACTTTGCTGGGGGCGGTTCTTGCCTGACCTGTTCTCTTTGTCCGTGTTAGGGTAGCATCTCTGTGTTTGAGTCGTTGCCAAAGAAACATTTGTAAAGGGGAGGAGTTGGTAAGATGACCACCACCCATGTGGGGGCACCAGAAATATTTATGCACCCAGTCGTCTTTGACCCTAGGATCGGCTCTGAATGGAACAGAGGGGCATAGCAAGTCAAATAAAAAAGTTGTAGTGCCATTAAAAAGCCACTAGATGTCAATATACTGAGAGAGAATAATAAACGGATGCAGTTCACTACAACACAGAAATAAATACATATACAGTAGGGATGAGCCGAACACCCCTGTTCAGTTCGCACCAGACCCTGCGAACAGAGCAAATGTTGGTGTGAACTTTAGAACCCTCTTAAAGTCTATGGGATTCGAACATTTGAAATCTAAAGTGTTAATTTTAAAGGCTAATATGCAAGTTATTGTCCTAAAAAGTGTTTGGGGACCCGGGTCCTGCCCCAGGGGACATGTATCAAGGCAAAAAAAAGTTTTTAAAAAAATTCAGTTTTTTCGGGAGCAGTGATATTAATAATGCTTAAAGTGAAACAATAAAAGTGAGATATTCCTTTAAATTTCATACCGGGGGGGGGGGGGGGAGTATGCCTGTGAAGTAGCATATGTTTTCCGTGCTTAGAACTGTCTCTGCACAAAGTGTAATTTCTAAAGGAAATGAATTGTCGGCTTGCGGCAATACAGAGAAAAGTCATTCATAAAAAATAAATCCGTGCCCTTCAGGTCTGATGTGGATATTAAGGGGAACCCCGCCTCAAATTTAAAAACAAAATGACGTGGGGTTCCCCCAAATATCCATTCCAGACCCTTCAGGTCTGGTATGGATTTTAAGGGGAACTCCATCCCAAACTAAAAAAAATAAATTGCGTGGAGCTTCCCCAAAAATCCACACCAGACTCTTTATCCGAGCACACAACCTGGCAGGCCGCAGAAAAAGAGGGGGGGCGAGAGAGTGCCCCCCCTCCTAAAACCAGGCCACATGCCGTCAACATTGGAAAGGATGCTTTGAGTGGTCACAGACCCCCAAAGCATCCTCCCAATGTGGAGGGCATGTGGCCTGGTACAGTTCAGGAGGAGGGGCGCTCTCTCGCCCCCCTCTATTCCTGCGGCCTGCCAGGTTGCGTGCTCGGATAAAGGGTCTGACCATTGCTTCAGACCGTTCTCATCAGATGGACTGATCGTGTGTAAAAGGCTTTAATGTCACAGGATTCAGGAAGCCCCCTCATGGCTAATAGAGGACAGACTTAGAAATAGATTAAAAAATGTAAAATGAATAAGTGACCGGGACCAGATGGCTTACATCTGAGGGTCCTTAGGGAAGTCAGGTGATGACCAGACCATTGTTCCTAATTTTTGTGGACAGTTTACTGACACGAATGGTACCAGCTGATTGGAGAAAAGCCAACATGACACATATATTTTAAAAAGGGGCAAGATATATCCCTGGACTAACTACAGACCAGTTAGCCTAACATCAATGGTCTGCAAGCTATTGGAGGGGATGGGAAGGGACTATATACAATATTTGATGCCACAGCATTATTATACCCTTAACTATGTACCTAGCCATTATTCATGTCTGAGGCTGTTGTTAATAATTTTATGAATCATTGTCACCTATTTGGATTCTCCATGTGAACTCTGATGTCAGTATTGAGTAGTCACCTTTCGTACTTCCTTGCCGCAACACCATGATATATATATATATATATATATATATATATATATATATATATATATATATATATCCTGGTCACGTTCAGCCACTTCCAAATGCACGCTACACCTACCCACGAGAGTGAGACACAGTGCAGCTGGTGCTCCACATCACATCTAGCTGCAATACGCTTAATTCCTTAGTGCCAAGGTCTCGGCACTTGCATAAGTATGCGGCCATTTGGCTTTTGTTTTTAATCTGTTTTACAATAAATCGCAGAACTTCTCTGTGGCCCTTTTTTCTTAATTTTATCCATGATAATTTCTTCTGTTGGAGTCCATTCCTGGCCAATCCCATCCAGGTACCAGTACAGACCTTAGGCCACCAACTGTACTAAAGCTCCGCCTGATCCTTTTTTCATACGAAGGGTCATGGTGGTCTGGTAAGTAGGCACTTACCTCTATCTTTCACCGGGTGTCACCAGTTTGATATCTGTTCCATGGTGATGGTGTCTACTCTCAA
The DNA here is from genome assembly GCA_029574335.1 of Rana kukunoris. Lineage (NCBI taxonomy): Eukaryota > Metazoa > Chordata > Amphibia > Anura > Ranidae > Rana > Rana kukunoris. Next base: position 473,831,856 of record CM056053.1, read on the forward strand.
GTCAACCATTTGATGCATGGGACTTACCAATGCTTATCATTTAGTGACCATTGCTGCATTTTTTGGACCTGTTTGCACCTATTTTTTGTCATTATATACTGTAAGCACTTTAAATCACTATTATATTGTTGACATTATAGTTAATATATTGTTTCGAGCTAAAATTTGGAATTTATTTATCACTTACTATTAGCGCCCCCTTATTAATATTATACACCCCCACATTGTCAAAGTTGTTTTCACACCACTTTAGCTTCTTTAATATATTTATAATTTTATTACCATAGCGCAGAGTTCTCTATTCATTTATATATATATATATATATATATATATATATATATATATATATATATATATATATATATATATATATATATATATATATATATATAGTGAGGGATTAGCTCGGTAGCAGGTGTTTGTGACCACCTGGATGGGTTCACTACACGCTGAACTATACAGAAAGGCAGAGGCTGGTTAAAAACAAAGGTTTTCCATATTGCTGGATACAAGTGCAAGCATCAAAACAGCATAAACAAAACAAAACATAAAAAAAAACCTTGCCACTTGGGGCGTCTATCTTCACAACACAGGAACCTACCTATGGAGTCTGGCACAGCCTACTGCTGGGCAGACACTGCTGGTCTTACATCAGAAAAACAATAGTCTTTTTGATTTTTGTCACACAGAAAAATCAACAACCACCTCACCTCTTCAGAAGTCTTTCTGACTGCTCCTTAACTCAAAAAGCCTCAGGATGCAGCAATCAGTAGTCATCCTTTGGATGTCTTAAGCCCCATACACACCATCAGATTATCTGCAGATTTTTATCTTCAGATTTACCAAAACCATGTAGTACAAGTGCCTGCCTAATTGCATACAAATTGAAACTCTTAGGCCTCGTACACACGAGGGGATATGTCCGCTGAAAACGGTCCGATGGACCATTTCAGCAGACATCTCCGATCGTGTGTATGGGCTAGCGGACAGATTTGTCCACCCGACAGATTTCAAAGCATGCTTTGAAATCTATCCGGTGGGAATCTGTCCGCCCGACATGTCTGCTGGTTAGTACACTTACCAGCAGACATGTCGTCCCGCTCCGCCGCCGCACCGCCGCCGAATGGATTCGGCGCATGCGCGGAAGTGTTTTACTTCCTGGTGCGTGACGTAGCGGTGACGTGGCGGCGTCAACGTCACCGCCGCGTCACCGACACGTCACCGCGCCGTCCGCCGTCGGGGAATTTGATCCGATGGTGTGTACACGCCATCGGATCAAACTCCAGATCGGACATATCCGATGGAAATGGTCAGCGGACCGTTTTCATCGGATATGTCCGATCGTGTGAACGAGGCCTTAAGGTTTGACCTCATATTATATGGTTTTGGTAAATCTGAAGACCAAAATCTGCAGATCATCTGATGGTGTGTATGGGGCTTTATAGAGGCCTTAATTCGCTTCATTCTGAACAGCTGAAGTTTTCCAACGCCCTAAACCTTTCTGGCTATTTCTGCAGCCGACACCTAATAGTAATTGGTGAATTGTCTAAACAAGGCACAAATGTATCTCCCGTCTGTGACAACACCCACAGATTTACCTGACTTCCTGTCACAATATGAATTTACCCCATTTATTTATGTATATTTTATACTTGCATTGTGTATGTATTTATCTGTATTGTTATATAAAATAAATTCTTTACAGACACACAGTACATTTTTGTCTCCTTTTTGCATGCTTCACTCAAAGTCCCAAAGCCCTTTTGTTTTTTCTATATACAAGATTTTCTGTTTAATTTAATAATAAACAATCTGGAGGGTGGGATAAACAGTTCAATCAGTATTTGCGGATGATACAAAGTTAGGCAGGGCAATAACTTCTACGCAAGATGAGGAAACCTTGCAAGAAGTCCTAAACAAATGAATGGGGTGGGCAACTACATTCAAAATGAGGTTTAATGTAAAGTAATGGATTTGGGTTCCAAAAATATGAATGCAAGTTACTTGCTAGGGGGAGAACCTCTGGGTCAATATAGGATGGAAAAGGATCTGGGGGTCCTAGTAGATGACAGGCTCAGCAATGGCATGCAATGACAAGCTGCTGCAAGCAAAGCCAACAGAATATTAGCGTGCATTAAAAAGGGGATTCACCCACTCTACCAGACTCTGGTCTGGCCGCATCTGGAGTATGTCATCCAGTTCTGGGCACTAATCCCCGGGAGGGATGTGCTTGAGGTGGAGAGATTCCAAAAAAGAACTACGAAGCTAATATAGGAACTGGAGGACCTCAGCTATGGGGAAATACAACAAGCATTGAACTTTTCTTCTCTGGAGAGGAGACGCTTGAAAGGGTATATGATATCAATGTCCAAAAATCGTACTGGCGACCCTAACACAGGGAAAAAACGTTTCAGTGAAAGGGAATGTAAAAAGACACGCGGCCATTCAGTAAAATTAGAAGAGAATCGATTTAACCTTAAACTGTATAGAGGGTTCTTTATTGTCAGAACGATAAGAATGTGGAATTGTCTTCCACAAGCAGTGGTATGAGCCGGGAGCATCGATAATTAAAAAAAAAAACGATTAGATGGGCACCTTAACTACCACAACACACAGTGATATACAATGCAATATTAACAGAAATGCACACACATGCAAGTTGAACTGGATGGACTTTTTTTTTAACCTCACCAACTATGTCACTATTGCCTTGTTTCCACTGAGTGGATCGGTTCGGTATGCTATTTTGGGCGTTTTTACATTATAAAAGCGTGCCATAAAAGCAACCGTACCAGAACATTCTGGGTCCTGCTTCAGATGTGGGGCCATAGAAAATGGAACGGTTCCATTAGGGCGGACCTACAAATACATCTCACTGATTGGTGGACGTGCTAGGCTTTTTTTCTAAACCTTGTATGGTCCCGGATGGTCCAATTTGCAGTGGAAATGCTCAGCAGAATAGACCGGACCATTCTAACCCGTTCCATTCTAAGCGACCCGAACCGATCCGCTCAGTGGAAACGAGGCATATGTACCGACTAAGTAGTCCATGGATCTGGTGGCTTGTAAGCATTTGAGTTATAACCTTGCTGTCGCTACCTTTTTTTACTTGACTTTGACAAGGACAATCTTTACAGGAAGAAAATATATAAATAAAATAAAGTCAAAACAATGAAAATTATATAAAAAAATTATGAATTTGAATATGTAAATGTGTTAAAAAAAAACATAAAAATAGACATGGTGGGTAGGAAAATTGATGGGTCTGGACCCGAGTTTGGCTCTAAAAAAATAAATATGAATTAGTAAATGTTGGGTAGCTGCTGCTTTAATGTGTGGATTTAAAAGAAAAAAGCTGCGCTTGCCCTACCAACTCTTGCACAAAAACACATTTATGCCCTGTACACACGGCCAGACTTTTGACCGACTCAGTCTGAATTCCGACAGAAAAATTGAGAACATGTTCTCTATCTAAGTCCGTCGGAATTTCCGATGGAAAAAGTCAGATGGGGCATACACACGGTCGGAATATCCGATTAAAAAAGCTCCCATCAGAAATTCCGGCCGTGTGCACGCGGCATAAGAAGTGCATAACTCCTCCATACAATCCACAAGTCAATCAAAAGGAAAGTGCTGTAGTTCTGAAAGAAAAGTGCCAAAATATCTAGTACTTATTATATTAAAGTGCTATTGAGAACGAAAAAGTGCAAAAGGATGTTGTGCAATTCTTGTTAAAAAAAAACAAAAAAACAGTAGTGCGTGCTCTGCGAAATTCTACTTCAAGATCCAATCCCAAGTGTCCACTCGTGTCCCCTATAAAGTACAAACTCACCAGAAGTTGTTGACTGCCTAAGCTTATGCCGAGGGAGGTCAATGAGGCACTATAACACGGCCCCACCCACCATGCTGGGTGTTCTATACGGAATTGTCTCAATTTATTTATTGCAGGTATACTTTGCATCCGGCAGTGACTGTGCATTAAAGGAAATTGGCATTTCAGTTGCCAAGTTAGTTGCATAGTTACTTTAACGTTTGTTACGACTTTACTTATCCCTATTGGATTACAAATTGTTTACGTGCACTAACTTATGCTAGACTTAGTCTGACTTAGTCTGATCAACTTAGTCTGATCAACTAAGCCGCCATAGTAGGACACGTGTCCAAGGACTGCCCGTTAGGGGGAGCTAAAGAGTTATAGACTCATATACATAGAGTAATTACTTTATACCTATTTTGTACAGTGTTGTTGTTCCTGAGAGCTGGGTGAGGCCTGGTGGAGAGGTACCTTAGTGCTGATAGTACTGTACTGGAGAGGCCCCTCCACTGCATTCTTACACAGGTCTGTACTTTGGTTTGTAACATTTAAAACTGTTCTTAATATTTATCATTGACTCTTGCAGGGCCCTGTAAGCAGTAAACTGTATTTGATTAACTGTTTTATTTATCTTGTCTTACCAAGTAAATAATTGCCTCTTGGTTAATCAGAAAGTTGTGTGTGGAGTTTATCTGTTGCCTTTTTGAACAGGTGGGCAGTACAAGGTAACCATAATTAATTGCAATTTCTTTACTTTGTATATCATTGTGGGTCCCACAATCGTACTGTGGTCCAGTTGTGCCAAGGGAGGGTTCGAGCCAATTATATTGGGGTTGATAGGCAGAGTACAGACCAAAAATATAATCATATAATACCTCTGTGACAGACTCAGACTCTCTTATATATAAAGTCATCCTATGACCACGAGGGGCATGGGGTGACTGAAGAATGATATCTTGGACTATCTGAGATGGGATTATTATGGATGTATTATCCATAATAATATTTCAGGATATCTGTAGGACTATTTTAAGTTTGCTGATTCTGAACTCAAAGGCTTAATTGTAGTGACTCTTTCATACTGCTAAATGATAATTCATGTTATCGGAGATCTGGACATTTAAAAAGCTGTTAAGGTCAATGTTTCATTCAATGTGGGGCACATGCTTTTGAGAGGTGTTAATTGAATCTGCTCCTAGACATTCCATTGTCCATTGTGTGAGACTGTTAAGATGTTAACTAAGACTACTACTGTGGATTGGAACTGAGAGTCAGCCTGGCTCCTAGACCTCTCAACATGTATGCTAATGTCCTCACCACCAGCCATCTCTCTATTCTTTGTGCTAATTAAATCTATTGTGTGTGAAGATGCTCTGTGTTTACGCTTAAGAGATTGTGCATTGTTAGCAGATAAAGAGGAGTCGGGGCGTCTGGTCTCCTCATAATTGGCTCATGTTGATTATTGTTCTGGTTGCCTCCTCTTTGCTGTATATTAGATTGTGGTTTTGGTTCTATTAAAGACTCCATGTTCAGCACACAGACACGTCTCGTCTCGTTGTGTGTTGATGGCAGCTGGAATATCTGATATCTATGTCCAGACTGATAGGAAGCGGTATATGACGGAAGCACTCGGTCGGGGTGCGGGGACATTCTGTGACAACCTCCTTCTAGGGTAGTGCTTCACAAGCAAAGTCAACATAATATTGACATGCATTAAAAAGGGGATTAACTTCAGAGATAAAACCATATTTCTCCCACTCTACAAGACTCTGGTCCGGCCGCACCTGGAGTATGCCATCCAGTTTTGGGCTCCAGTCCTCAGGAAAGATTCGCTGGAACTGGAGATGGTCCAGAGAAGGGCAACAAAGCCAATTAAGAGACTGGAGGACCTTGGTTATGAGGAGAGTTTACGAGCACTGAACTTCTTCTCTCTGGAGAAGTGACGCTTGAGAGGTGATCTGATTTCAAAGTACAAATACCGTACTAGTGACCCCACAACTATTTATTTATCTTTTTCTTGTTATTTTGGTTGGAATTTGGCTTTAACTATTTTTTTTGCATTCTCATAAATTTAAAGAAATTGTAAAACCAATCTTTGCTTTAGCTGTTTTCATTTTTTTACCCTTTTTTATTCCAGGAAAACCATTCAATCCATTTATGATTCTGTCCAGCGCTCTTGCAAATATTATCAGTTCAGTGTTGTTTGGAGAACATTTTGACTACAAAGACCCAAAGTTACATGATCTGATATCTCACACCGCCCGTCACAATAGGAATATTACATCCCGGATGTATGCAGTAGGTTATCATGAGTGGGGGGGGGGGGTTGTCTTCCTTGTATAGTGGATAGTGAATTAGGTACACTAGTACTTCCATGTATGTAGTTTTCTTGAATTACTTATTTGGCAAAAAATATTGAATTGTAACGTAAACTGTTTCTAGGTAATGCAATGATATACTAGCCTTAGAATTTTGGGTGCTAATGTATGCATTGAAACTATATTTATAGTTAGGGGAGGGCTGGGCCAGGGGGCAGGGTGGAAATGGCCTCCCAGGCCGTTCTAGGCAGTGTGTGCCAGGGAGTTGGGACGCAGGACTGCAGGGCTGGGCGCTGGCTGCAACTTGACCCCAGGACCAGGAGCATTACCCCCTAGGAGGCTGTGAAGTGCAAGGACCTGTTGAGCTGAGATCACTGAGATGAGAGACCCTGACACCCCTAGCTGACCCCCATCTCCCCCATACACCCCATGTAACCTGCTCCAGTGATCAGGCTGCATTGATGGGCACTGGAGTTGGCTGCACTCATGGGAACTGGCGAGGCTGCATTAAAAAAACAGGTGGGCCATGGCTGATGAGCTCATTCGGTAGTTCAATGGGCCACTTGACTGGACTTGCCCCCCAGGCCTAAGGCTGCCAGCCCTCCCCTGTTTATAGTATAATTATGGGACTTTTAAGGCATAGCATTTAGTAGATAAAATAACATTTATTTAATTCAGTTAAAATTACACAATAGTGGTCCATACAGTAGCAGACTATACTAAAAAATACAACAATTGTAAAACAATCTACCCCAAATACTGTGATAATTGCATATAATAGTCATTCAAGCTCAACGCGTTTCTTGGACATGGTCCTCTTCATCAGGAGCTATCAATGTGGACTTTATTTGTGCCATCTAAATGAAATGACAAGTTTTACTGATGTATGTAGAAAAAACTATAACAAAATTCAACACACTGTGTAGTAGCATTTCCCCAGGGGACTTCCGCATGTGGGCCTGGACAATTCCTATTCATTGGACTCGCATCTCCCAGGAGTCCCACAACCGATCTCTCTCGCCATGAATAGAAATTGTCCAGGCCCACATGGGGAAATCCCTTGGGAAATGCTATTACACAGTGTGTGAAATGTTGTTATATTTTTTCTATATATCATTAAAACATGTGATTAGGAGGGAGGGATGGGAGTAGCCTGTTGGCGTGGGCTCTCCCCAATCTCTCAGAGCTCCTACCTTTCTGGCTGGGATGGAAGCTGCTGGTCCGGGCTGTGGGTCAGGGTCCGTTAAAAAGCCTATGGAGATTGTGCCCCTGGAGTGGCAGTCCAGGGGTGCCATATTTGCACAAGTGTTTGAGAGGGCACTTCAAGTATGGCACCTTGGTCACATCTCCACTACTCACTTTTCACACCTGCCTCTAGGGCCGGGCCTTTTGGCTGGGACCAGAGGAATTTTTGTTTCCTGGCCGGAGGGCCGGCCATCGTATTGCACAAAGGTCACTTTCCACTCACTCTCCCATCTTCCTTCTCCCCTACTTTCTTTTTATTTATCCCCTTGTGCATCACTTTATGCCTTTTTTTTTTGTTTGGTGTTCACGTTTGTCATGTGTGATTAGTAGGGTGCTGGTCCTCAGGCCAGCCCTGAACGTCTTGGGAGTGGGTGGACATGGCCTTCTGGCTTAGTTCGCTGCTCTCATGGGGTCTCCCTTCAGGAGAGCCCCACCTAGTACTAGGAGGGTTTTGTTTCGGCAGACCCTCCAAGGAATTTGGTCTGTGTCGGCTTCGGCTGCTCGGACCACTTGAGTACCTCAGTCCCCGTCTGGAGCCTAACGCCCTGGGGGATCAGGGTCAGGTCCTTCTTATGACATAGAACCCGTTGACCGTTTTTGTGTTTCACTCTTTATGTGTGTGCACATTTTTTTAGTGTGTTTTGCACGCCACAGACTTTTCAAAAAAATTAAAATAAAACATGTCATTTAATTTAGATAGGCACAAATAAAGTCTCAACTGATGGCTTCTGATGAAGAGGACCATGTCCAAGAAATTTGTTGAGCTCGAATGACTATTCTATGCAATTATCACTGTATTTTGGATCGATTGTTTTACAATTGTAGTATATTTTAGTATAGTCTGCTACTGTAGGGACCGGTATTGTCTAACTGTTTAACTAAATGAAATAAATGTTGTTTTTCTACTAGATGCTATGCCTTAAAAGTCCCATTATTATACTATAAATATAGTTTTGAGCAGCATATAAATTAATTTCTCCTTTTTGATCGGGTGTTAATATATGATTTTAATGTTTAGGAATAAACCAGAGTTTAATGGTTAGGTGTAGAGTTTTGACTGAGGTTTAAGTATGTGTAAACCCCAAATTCATTTTTAAGTACAGTATGTTTTGCATCATGCCTCAATGTATACACTTTACTTTAACCACTTCCAGACCGCCTTACGACTTTATACGGCTGCCACAACCGAGGTATCCATCTATAGTGTGAGCGGTCCTGTAAAAGATAACGGTGGTCTCCACGGCGGATTCGCCGCGAGATCACCATTATCGGCGGCGGGAGAGGGAGCCCCCACTCCAGCTGCTCTTCCGCGCCCTCCGCCGCTTACCGGAGCCGTCGGTAGCGGTGGAGGCGATCGGGTCCTTCAGCCTGCTGTGTGGGGATGGGAGTGAGGGCAAAATGGCCCCCACCCGTCCCCATAGCCTAGCAGGGCGGAAGTGACGTCAAAACCTCAGTCCCACCCATGCGTCTTAGGCCGCGTACACACGATCAAATTTGTCCGCTGAAACTGGTCCGACGGACCAGTTCAGCTGACAAATCTGATCGTGTGTATGGGCTAGCGGACATGTCTGACCAGCGGACAAATTTTAAAGGATGCTTTAAAATTTGTCCGCCGGCAACATGTTCGTCGGATATGTCCACAGGTTAGTACACTAACCAGCGGACATATCTGCCCACACAAGCGTCGTATGGATGCGACGCATGCGTGGAAGTTTTTTACTACCCGGTGCGGTGACGTGGCGGCGCCAACGTCACCGCTACGTCACCGCGCTGTCTGCCGGCGGGGATTTTGATCCAATGGTGTGTATACACCGCCGGACGAAAATCCCGAGGAGACATGTCCGATGAAAACGGTCCGCGGACCGATTCCATCCGACATGTGCCTCCGTGTGTACGCGGCCTTAAAGGCACATTTCTTTGTTGTTATTTTTTCAAATGACAACATTTCCATTTTTTTTTGCATTTAAGTCAAAATATGAGCTGTGAGGTCTTTTTGACCCCAGATCTCATATTTAAGAGGACCTGTCATGCTTTTTTCTATTACAAGGGATGTTTACATTCATTGTAATAGGAATAAAAGTGATCAATTTTTTTTTCCAGTGTAAAAAATAATAAAATAAAAATAAATAAGAAAAAAAAATGTTTTTTTAAAGCGCCCCGTCCCGACGAGCTCGCGCGCAGAAGCGAACGCATACGTGAGTAGCGCCCGCATATGAAAACGGTGTTCAAACCACACAAGTTAAAACCACATCGCAGTGATCGTTAGGCCGCGTACACACGAGGGGATATGTCCGCTGAAAACGGTCCGATGGACCGTTTCAGCAGACATCTCCACTCGTGTGTATGGGCTAGCGGACAGATTTCTCCACCCGACAGATTTCAAAGCAAGCTTTGAAATCTATCCGGTGGGAATCTGTCCGCCCGACATGTCTGCTGGTTAGTACACTTACCAGCAGACATGTCGTCCCCCACCGCCGAAGTGTTTTACTTCCTGGTGCGGTGACGTGGCGGTGGCGCGGCGGCGTCAACGTCACCGCCGCGTCACCGCCGCGTCACCGCGCCGTCCGGCGGCGGGGAATTTGATCCGATGGTATGTACACACCATCGGATCAAACTCCCGATCGGACATATCCGATGGAAATGGTCCGCGGACCGTTTTCATCGGATATGTCCGATCGTGTGTATGGGGCCTTAGAGTGAGAGCAATAATTATAGCGCTAGACCTCCTCTGTAACTCAAAAAATGCAACCTATAAAAAATTTTAAACATCGCCTATCGAGATTTTTAAGGGTAAAAGTTTGACGCCATGCCACGAGTGGGTGCAATTTTTAAGCGTGACATGTTGGGTATCATTTTACTCTGCGTAACATTATCTTTCACAATATATACAAAAATTGGGCCAAATTTATTGCTGTCTTATTTTTTAATTCAAAAAAGTTAATTTTTTTCACAAAAAAGTGCGCTTGTAAGACCGCTGCGCAAATATGGTGTGACAAAAAGTATTGCAACGATCGCCATTTTTTTCTCTAGGGCAGTGATGGTGAGCCTTGGCACCCCAGATGTTTTGGAACTACATTTCCCATGATGCTCAACCACACTAGAGAGTGCATGAGCATCATGGGAAATGTAGTTCCAAAACATCTGGGGTGCCAAGGTTCGCCATTACTGCTCTAGGGTGTTAGAAAAAAATATATATAATGTTTGGGGGTTTTGAGTAATTTTCTAGCAAAAAAAAAATGTTTTAGTCTCGTAAACACCAAATCTGAAAAACACCCAAGGTACTGAAGTGGTTAAACAATTCCCATTTTATAAATTGACTCCTAAGTGTTTTCCCCTTCTGTCTCCGCCGGTCAGGTCTGCAATGTCTTCCCATTCCTCCTCAAACTACCATTAGTACAGAAGACAGTCTTTAAGGAAAACTTCTACCTGCAGAACTTTGTGCTGGATTACATTAAGGAGCACAAATGCACCCTGAAGCCTAAGGCCCCCCGAGATTTTATTGATTATTTTTTGCTGAAGATAAAAGAGGTACGTACACTCAATCTCATCATATTATCATTGCTAAACATTGGTCTTATCACCATAAACCAGCCAGTGAGAAACAGAATTGCTCCGCCCACCCTGCCAGATATACTAATGGTGAATAAACCGAGAACAATAGAAAGTAATTTAAAAAAAATTGGGATATTATTATAACAAAGAGTAAAAAAATATATATATATACACACACACACACACACATTGCTGTGCAAAAGTTTTAGGCAGGTGTGAAAACAAACTGTAAATTAGGAATGCATTCAAAAAAAGAAGTGTTAATAGTTTGTTTGTCAATTATTAACCACTTCCTTACTGGGCACTTAAACCCTCTTCCCACCCAGACCAATTTTCAGCTTTCAGCGCTGACGCATTTTGAATGACAATTGCGCGGTCATGCAACACTGTATCCAAATTATATTTTTATCATTTTTTTCCCTTACAAACAGAGCTTCCTTTTGGTGGTATTTGATCACCTCTGACGCTTTTATTTTTTGCGCTATTCGCGACGGGTTGCGTAAATGACGTAAACAACGGAAAAACACGACGCTGTTCCGATGTCCATACTTAACATGGCGTACGCCGGACCTACGCAGGGTTACCCCTCATATAGCAGGGGTAACCTTACGCTTACGCAAACTACGTAAACTTTTTTTTTTTCCCTTTTCCTCTCCCATAAGCAGAAAGGCTCCACAAGAGGTGCTGAGTGCTACTGTGAGGAGAGGAAGTGAATACTCGGTGACTTGGACGGTGGACTAGATCCCGGGATACAGGGGTATAATTTTTTTTTCTGTGCCTCTTTCTCTCTTAGCTCGCTTCTCCGCTCTCATTATAAATCCACGGGCTATACCAAGGTCTAAGGGGCTAACCAAGTGGAGTCCAGATAGAGGGCGGAGCAAATAGATTAGGACCCACGATGAATAGAATAAACATTACTTTTTTTTTTTTTATAAATCTCTTTATTTAAATTTTGTCATTTTCCATACAAAAATAAAATCATACATATACATTGTATTTTAATTACCTTTACTTCAATAGTATTAACATTAACTTTTTATATCTCCAAAACATCCAAACCATCCTTCCATCCCGTACAACACAACACATTCTACTTTCACCCTTCCCCACTCTCCCAATGGTGTGATTATTACCCCGGTTCCCCCTTTATCCTGACGCTGTTGTAGAGTTCTCTATCCAGTTTGCCCATACTCTCCTATATTTCTCCCCATATCTTCTATTGCAATATGTCTCTCTGTATAATATCAGATTACTGTTTACTAAGTTCTTCCACTGTGCTATTGAGGGGGCTTCTGTTTTTTTCCAGTTTAGCACTATTGCTTTCCTGGCATAGAACAGCAGCAGGCCTATCTGTGTTTTTCTTTCTTTTGAGATAGCATTACCCCGTATTAATCCTAAGACAGATCTCCACTTCTTGTTCCAGCCTTACAGATGTCACTCTTGCTATCATTCTCAGAATCTCACTCCAAAATACTGCTATTTTGGGACAGAGCCAAAATATATGCATGAAGTCTCCTGGAGCAACTACACACCTCCAGCAATTCTGAGAGTTAGTTGGTGAAATCTTATGCAACTTGTATGGTGTATAATGACTTCTATGTACAATTTTATATTGTATTAATTTGTCCCGGAGGGATACCAGAATCTTCAGTGGGAATTTCCATACTTCCTCCCAGTTCCCTAAACCCGGGGCATCTCTCTTCCAATTCTCCCTTAATTTGCTCATATCATAAGGTGTAGTATTTATCAGGTAACCATAGAAATTTGACATTGTCCTCTTCCCGCCTTTTATCATTTGTTCTATATCTGATTCCATCAATTGTGGAGTCCCCTCTGGGAACTGGGCCACCAAGGCATGTCTAAGCTGCCTGTATCTAAACTCGTAACTCTCGGGAATATTCCATAATTGTCTCATCTCCACATATGATAGAAACTTTCCCTCTTGTATCAACTGTGAGAGTTTCTTTACCCCATATTTAGCCCAGGCTCCCGGGTCCTGAACCAGATCTAAATGTGGTAATTCCGGGTTCCTCCACAGGGGGGTATTTGGGGATAGATTATTATTATTTTTTCCCCTCTCTCTTCCTATGACCGCTTTCCATATTTTTACTGTTGTTCTCATTGCTGGCGTTAAATCTCTCCTGGTTTTAATACCCCTATACAGTAATCCTTGCAATGCTTCCACCGATTGGACCACTGTAGCTTCTAACATCGTAGCTGAGTCATACCCATCCGAGTTTAACCACCTCCCTGCTGTCACTAACTGTGCCGCTGTATAGTATTTATGGAAGTCTGGGAAAGCTAATCCCCCCTGCCCTTCCGGTCTCATGAGTGTACTTAATTTGATTCTAGTTGGTTTATTAGCCCATATGAATGCAGAGAGCATTCCATGTAGCTGTGTAAAAAAGCTTTTTGGGAGCCACTGTGGAGAATTTCTGAAGGCATATAAAAACTTTGGCAGCACCTTCATTTTCACCAGGTTTATGCGTCCCAGTAGTGACAAAGGCAGTGTTGCCCAGATCTTTATTCTCTTCCCAAGCTCCTGTACCTCCGGGTCTAAATTTAATTTTCGAAAATCTTCAATCTGTCTAGATATTTTATTGCCTAAGTATTTAAATTCCGATACCCATTTTAATAGCGTATTTGGAGCAGCGGTTTTTGGTGCTCCTTGATCTATCGGAAATAATATTGATTTACTCCAATTTACTTTGAGCCCTGTATATATCAAATATGTATTTAATAATTCTAGAGCCCCTTCCAGTGATGGACCTGCATCTCTCAAAAAAAGCAACATGTCATCGGCATACAGGGCTACCCTCTCCTCCAGCCCCCCTACCCGAAGTCCCTGAATATTGGGTGTGGTCCTGAGAGCCTCTGCCAGTGGCTCTATTGCGATTGCAAAGAGCGTCGGAGAGAGAGGGCAACCCTGCCTCGTGCCTCTATATAATTGAAAAAAAGATGACAGTTTCCCCCCTAGTTTCACTGCGGACATTGGCCTTTCATATATTGTTTGTATCCATTTGATAAATATTAAAGGGAATCCCATCCTTCTAAGTATTTCCCAAAGAAACGGCCATTCCACCGTATCAAAGGCCTTCTCAATATCTAAAGAGGCCACTGTCCTTGATCCCTCATGCATATGGTGTGTATGTATATTTGTGTAAAGCCTCCGTAGGTTAATATCTGTTGTCCTTTGTGGCATAAATCCTGTTTGGTCCGAGTCTATTATGTTCCTAAGCAGTGGCTGTATTCTGGATGTTAATATTTTTGTCAGTATTTTTAAATCTGTATTTAATAATGCAATTGGCCTATATGATGAGCATATCTTTGGGTCTTTTGTTTCCTTATATATTAATGTTATGTGTGCCTCTCTCATAGAATCCGGCAGGGCTCCCTGCATTAGCCCGCTTGTGAATACTTCTGCTAGTTTGGGGGCTATTAATACTCCATATCTCTTATAGAATTCCACAGGAATTCCATCTGGGCCTGGTGCCTTTCCTCCCGAGGATGTTCGTATAACCTCTATGATCTCCTCCACCCCTATAAGCCTGACCAGTTCTCTCCTCTCCCCATCTGACAACCACCCCAAGGCAATCCGGTCTAGAAGGCCCGCCATCTCCTCCGGGCAGGAGCCAGACGGGAGAGAGGAGGTGTAGAGCCCACTATAATACTCTCTGAAGGCCTCCAGTATCTTTTTGGGTTCTTTTACTATCTGTCCATTTAAATCTTCAATCTCTGATATAATTGTGGCTTGGTGTTCTTGTTGTGCCAACCTAGCCAGGAATCTACCCCCCCTATCTCCCTGTTCAAAAATATTCTGTCTATTTTTATGCATTTCCAATCTTGTTATTTCTTCTATGTGAAGATGAAGGTTTCTACATGCTGCCATCATTTCATCAAAGTTGATGCTACTGGGGTCCTGCCCATATCTCTCCCTTTGTATGTCAATCTGTGTTTTTAATTCCTGTTCCTTCTTCCTCTGTTTTTTATTAACTGTTGAAATATTTGATATATATTGCCCTCTTATGTAGGCTTTAAACGCATCCCATACCATCCCTACCGAGGCTGATCCTGCATTATTCTCCCAGTATTCCCCCATTATTGATTCCATTTTCTCTTCTATTTCTGGGTGTTCTACCCATTGTGGAGTTAGCCTCCACAATGACGCATTTTGCAGTTGGAATACGTACTGACAAAAATAGGGGAGAATGATCTGACAGACCACTTGGTAGGTATTTGGCCTCCTCAATATCTGCTAACATCAAGGAATCCGTAAATGCCAAGTCTATTCTAGAGGCCGTCTTGTAAGAGGTGGAAAAGCACGAGTATCCCCAAAGCACGAGTATCCCCAACGCACGAGTATCGCCAAACTTCTGTTACCCCCATTTCCTGTGCCCAGTTATATAGTTCTGTTGAATGTTGTTTAGGGGGTTTTGGTCTGTCCAACTCTGGTGATAGGATAGCATTGAAATCTCCTATTAATAATATCAGTCTCGCTGGCATATACTGAATAGTGTTTTCCATTATCTCATTCAGTACTGCCACCGAGAATGGAGGTAGAATATATACGGCAGCTGTTACATATCTCTGCTTACCTATCTTATAGACTAGAATAACATATTTTCCGTTTACATCTATATGGGCCTTCTCTATTTCTCCTATAAAAGATTTATTCACTAGGATCGACACCCCTCTAGCATACGAAGAATACGTGGAGTGGTATGTTTTCTGTATCCAGGTTTTTTTTAACGTTATCAATTTTTTCACCAATAGGTGCGTCTCCTGTAGTACGACCAACTGGGGAGAATTTTTTTTTATATACTGAAACATTAATGCACGTTTATACTTTGAATTCAGTCCTCGAACATTCCAGGATAGTATCGAAAAACAGTTATCCTTCCCAGGCATGGTATCTAGTATATATGTGGGATTTATACTTCCATTGTACACTATGCCACGTCATTCTTTTAAGTGATACCTCTTGGGTACCTAAATCACACCATTGACTTTCCCATTTCCTCTTCACTTCCACATTCATTACCCTTCCCCCCACCCTACCCCTCCCCACTCCCTTCTCTTGTAGCTTCCTCCATCCATTCCCGAATGGGAGTGGAGAGGAATTTCTTCTATCTATTTTACTGACCCAAATCTCTTTTATAGGTCTAGTATCTAACATACCCCACCCTCCCTTCTTACTACTTAAGGAAGGGACGCACCTAACTCTCAAAACTCTCATTCACTTTATGGTGGGCGCCTCTAATCACTGCGTATCCTCCCTACACACCTATATTTCTTCATATCTTAAAGCCTCCCCTCCCCCCCAAAAAAAAAAAAAAAACACAAGGAGGGGGGAAGAAACACCCCCTTTCATCCCACCCATATTTTTATGTGACCAAGTGCTTTCGTGCTTTCCATTAATTATTATTACCTAATTATAACCAATACTCCAATTCGTATTCATAGTTAATTGCTCCTTAAAAAAATAAATAAAAAAAAAAACAGAAAGCAAACCTCTCTCATATTATCTTTAAATATCCAAGTGCTTAAGCGCTCATTATTGATTATTAATTAGCTATTATTAATTATTACTGATCCACCATAGCTTATATTCCAATTCTTACTCATGGTTAATCGAGTGTTTAGGTGTATTAACTATTATTAATTATTGTTGATCGGCCTATTCCAATTCATACTCGTGATTGATCCCTCATTCAACAAATAAATATATATTTCCTATTTCCCTATTTAGATGTGGTGCTCTCACATATTCTTTAATACCCAAGTGTTTGAGTGCTCATTATTAATTAACTATTATTAACTGCTATCGATCTATCATAACTTATATTCCAATTCATACCTGTGCTTAATCACTCACTCAACAAAAAATACATATTTCCTCTTTCCCTGGGTGAATATGTTAAACACTGTACAATTTCCCCACATAGCTCAACTTATACCTTCATCCTACCCCCTCCCCTCCCCTCCATCCCCCCCCCCCCAAAAAAGAGAAAAAAAATCAGGGAGAAAAGTAGAAATAGTCATCCATCTTAACAAAAAAAATATATATATATATATTTTAAAAAAAACACTCCTCCAGTTTTTCTATTCGGTATCCAGCCACTCCCCCGCTTGGGTTGGGGTCTCAAAGAAAAGGACACGTGTCCCATCCGTTACTCGTAGTTTACTGGGGTATAGTAGACTGTATTTAACCCTTTCTCTCTCAATCTTCTACGGATCTCTGTATACTCTCTTCTTTGCTGCTGGATTTCCATCGGGTAGTCAGGAAAAAAAAGTAGCTTTGTGTTCTCATATTGGATGTCTGCCCTTACTCTTGCTGTTGAAAGGATTTGGTCCCGATCTCTGTAGTTCAATAGACGCACCAAAAAGGGGTGGGGGGGTGCTCCTGGTTTGGGGAGACGGAACGAGATTCTATGTGCTCGCTCTACCACAAACATTACAGTTGCTTCTGTCAGTTTCAGTATTTCAGTTAATAATTTTTCTGCAAATTTAACTGGATTGTCTCCCTCCGCTCGCTCTGGTAGGCCCAAGATGCGTACATTGTTTCTCCTCAAGCGGCCCTCCGTATCTATAGCTCTGTCCTGTAGTTCTTTTATTTGTTTTTTCAATGTATGCCAGCCTTTGCTATCCTTTTTTATTTCCTCTTCCACTTTGGAGATGCGGGTTTCTATTTCTGCCGTTTTTTTTTTGTATTTTATCAAACTCTCGTTTTATTGAGCATACATCCACTGCCAGGGCATCAATTTTATTTAACAGCACATCGCTGCTTGCATTTATAGCCTCCAGTATCTCCTTCCCGGAGGCACTACAGTCCATCTCCCCCTCTCTCCCGGTTTGAGTCCCTTCTGATATCCTTTTTTCTGGGGAGTTCTGGGGGGATTGCACGGGCTGTATAGATTTTCCTGTAGCCCCTGTCGCTTTAACTGTTTTTGCTGCCATAGCTTTGGGGGAAGAGCAAGGGGTCACTGCTGGTACATGCGTTTTTACTCGCGATTTACTTGGTGCCATTTAACCTCATATCAGTTCACTTATGGTAAATTTACCGTTTCCAGTCGTTTTTTTCCCCCTCCCTAAAATGTCCTTTATGCAGCACTTTCCACACCAGTTTCACACTTCCAAAACATTACTTAGGGATCAAGATTTCAAATTTTTCCCCAGGTAATAAGAAGAGAGAAAGGAAAAGTCCATATACATATAGGGAGGAAGACAGTAGCCTCTTTACTTTACCCTGCCTTGATTATATTGACATTTTTTTCCCCCCTAATCTTCTTCTCTTCTATGCAACTTCTTCTCAAAAAAGAAGGGAGAGAAAAAAAAGATTCACAGCCTACAGTTTCCAATGAGCTCTAGCAGTGTTGTCGGTGAGTCCCAGCCGGGAGTTATGGAAGGCGGCTTTAGAATGATTCGTTGGTTTAGTCAGATAGATGCCTACTCCTGTGTTGTATTCAGAACTCGGCGTGTAGCTCAGCATCTCTCGCTGGAAACATCATGATGTTAGAACCCTCTCTCCCTTACACATATCAGTCTGACCTTGGAGAGAGGGGAGAGTGGGGGGGGGGAACCTGCCAGCCTGTCGTCTGTTTCACCAGCCGTCCGACTTAAATTGTTGTTTGCTGGGACAATGTCCAGGAGAGCCACAGAAAGTTAGCAGGGGGAAGGAGACATCACACCTGCAGGGATGCCGGGGGTGCCGAGGCTCCGTTAAAGTGTCCCGGAGATCCACACGGAGTCAGCAGGGGAGGAGAGGGGGGAATCACACCCGCAGGAGCACTGGGGATGCCAAAGCTCCACTCCAGAAACCAAAACTCGGATATCCTGCCTCCTTCCAACGATCCTCTGGAGCCTGAAGTCAGCTCACATCCACGACTCACAGATATGCCGGTCTGCGAGTATGCGGGCTGCCACCAAGAAGAGGGTAGGGAGAGGGGCTGAAGGACACCAGAGCCGTCTCACGCTGTATCCAATACGGAAAGTAAGGAGCTGCTAGTCGGGTGGAGGTGAGGTTGATAGTTCACACATGGAGCATCGCAGTAACAGCAGAGCCCGCCCACACACGTCACATGCTTACTCCATCATCCTTCCTTCTAGAATAAACATTACTACTTTTAACATTAAAGGGCTAAATACCCCAGAAAAAGATCAAAAATACTAACTGAACTAGGGAGACTTAAACCACAAATTATTTTTCTGCAGGAGACACATTTTAGAAAAGACAGAATTCCGGGGGGCGTGGCCTGCGACGGACCAGGATGGATGCTTGAATCCTGAGCTCCGATCCACGGCACGGACGATCGCAACTCTCGGCAACCGATCCTCCCTGCTTCTCACCCTTTGATACAGGGAAGGACAGAGGACACCGCGAGGCATGCCTGGACAACGGCAAAATCCCCCTGTACCGCGCCGCCTCACGGATTACTATCCGACCGCCGCAACAATGCAGGGAGTCCAAGATGGCGCCGGCTCCAGCCTCGGAGCACACGCTGACATAGACAGCGCGCCTGTTGCTGCAAACAGCCCTCTGCTCTCCTCATCAGGACATCCTGACAACACCATCAGGGAATCCATGGACACTATCCCTCCTCCGGTGCGCTCTGCAGACACCCCACAACAGGACAGAGGTAAGAGACTGGCTACCTCCCCTGTCCCCTCGCCCACTAAAGAACCTTTGGCTAAAAAGCAATCCTGGTCAGCTATAGTGGCAGGCTCGTGCAACAACCAACATACACCCTCCCTTGCTGCTGTCCCTGCCTCTGACAATGCTGTTACTGAAGTCATGCTAAAATCCATGCTGCTGACATTACAGCAAGATTTACAAAGAGATCTGCAATTCTCTATGTCCCAAGTCCATGATAGAATTGACTGTCTGGAAGAACGAGCGGATGCTCTGGAGGATAATCTGCAGGATTATTCTAAAGCTCACAATGAAGTAGTAGAAGTGCAGGAACATCAAAATGAGGAACTCCGTCGTATTAAATTGAAACTTGCTGATTTGGAAGATCGCTCACGGCGCCAAAATATTAAATTCAGGGGCATCCCAGAATCGATCAAGCCAAATGAACTTACTCCATATTTACAACAACTTGCCACTTCGCTGCTCCCGCGCATTAACGTCCGCGAGGCGTTAATTGACCGGGCACACAGAATAGCGAAACCGTCACATCTCCCAGATGATATCCCTAGAGATGTCTTGGCTCGTTTTCATTATTTTCATGTTAAGGAGCAACTTCTTTATGCGGCTAGATCTACAAAGCCCCTCCCGGCTCCATACTCCAACGTCAAGCTATTCACTGACCTATCCCCTGCCACGATGGAATTTCGGAGAGCTTTCGCGCCGGTTACATCTATTCTTCAACAGAAAAAAATAACCTATAAATGGGGCTTCCCGACTAAATTGTTGGTCACTCATCAACATCAGATTGTCCCCATCCTTACCCCAAAAGATGGGTATAAGAAACTGACCAATTGGGGCCTGCTGCCGATCTCTTCTGGTGACACGGGACAGAGGAGCCCCCCTCGCGCACCCTCTGGGACTGGAAACCTGACGCCTCAAATCGCTGAGAAACACTGACTTATGCCTTGCCTCAGTCCTCTCTCTACCTCAGTCCGGCCGGGATGAGGCCTGTTCACATTCTTTTTTTTTTTTTTCTCTTCACCTATACCCCCCAGTTTTAAATGTGCTAAGCACATAGTTTCTTGTACTGTTTGCCTTTAAGGTTTGACGTAAGCATTGCATTTAGTTGACACAGAAAGACTTTTTTTTTTTTTTCTTCTTTTTTTTTTTTTTTTTATATATTTTTATATACTTTTTATTTTGTTGTTCTGTTATATATATTGTATACCTCGGTTACTGGATATTTGCACATATTTTACAAATCATCCCACTATATCTCTGTGCTTTCTAGCCTTGTTGATAGGTATAGTCCCCTTCTCTCTACTGGTATCACCCGAGTCATTTTATCGCCATGGCCCTCACACTCACCTCCCTGAATGTTAAAGGCCTGAACTCACCTTTTAAACGAAATCTACTTTGGAAAGAAGCTTTAGCGCAACATGCGGACATTCTTTGTGTACAGGAGACCCACTTCTCTAATACGAACCAACCCCTCTGTAAGCATAATAAATACCCGCATTGCTTTTTTGCCAGTGCCCCAAAAAAAAAGAGGGGTGATGATTGCAGTAAGCGCCGCAGTAGACTTTTCGTTGACCCACAGTGTTTCAGATGACGATGGCAGGTATCTGATCCTCTCTGCTACAATTAATAATCGTCCCCTCACTATCGTCAACATTTACGCCCCCAATACAGCTCAGAAAAAATTCTTTGTCAACCTATTTGCTAAACTTGCCCCCTACAGATCCTCATCTCTGATCCTATGTGGGGATTTCAATGATGTACCTGACCCCTCTCTTGACTCCTCCAACATTGCGAGAAGTAGACCCTCAGCTTTATCTGCCCTACTCCATAGAGAAGATCTATATGACGTGTGGCGCTGCCTGCATGGCTCAGAAAAGGATTATACCTTTTTTTCTCCTCCCCATCAGTCCTATTCCCGTATAGACCTATTTGTTACTGACAAGCACCTACTACAGTCCGTCACTGAGGCCCAAATAGGGACGATCTCCTGGTCGGACCATGCGCCAATCACGATTAAACTCTCATCCCCCTCCCAAGTCCCTATCCACACGATCTGGAGACTAAATACCTCCCTCCTTAACAACCCTGCCTTTGAGACCCAGATACGGTCAGAGATTGAAGATTACTTCCGATATAATGTTGACTCTGTGGCTGATCATGCTATCACATGGAACGCTCACAAAGCTTGCCTGCGAGGTCTATTTATTAAACTTGGAGCCCGTTCTAAAAAAATTCACTCTTCTACCACTGAATCCCTCCTAAAACAAATCCGCACCCTAGAGACTGAAAACAAGAAATCTCCTTCCCACGACCTCTATCTAAAACTGAAACTCCTTAGATCTCAACTTAGTGATCATCTCAGGAAAAATTTTGACTATTATATCAAACGCCTTAATCTCCGTGCCTACTCCGCAGCCAATAAACCTGGTGCCTATATGGCTAAACAATTTAAAAAGCAACTCGTCAATAAAAAGATTCCATTTCTCATTAACTCCCAAGGGAAACGTCTTAATAACCCCCTAGACATCGCCAATGAATTTAGTAGTTTCTATGCCAAGCTTTATAATCCCGCTAATAGTGAACAACTCCCTCCCCCACCTACAGAATGTATCTCCGATTTCCTCTCTTCCATTTCCCTGCCCTCCATCTCCTCGGAACAACTCGCTTTTCTTGCAGAACCTTTCTCAACTACTGAGATACATGATCTCCTTAAAAAACTTCCCCTTCATAAAGCCCCGGGACCTGATGGACTCCCTAACGAGTATTACAAACACTTTGCTGAATTGTTGCTCCCCCACCTTTGTAACATGTACAATCAATTTGTATCTACTGGTACTGCAACAGATAACCCCGCCAATTACCGCCCAATATCTCTCCTAAACACAGACACCAAGATCTACGCTAAGCTCCTAGCACAGCGCCTCGCGAATGTTATCCCGTCGATCATCCATCCAGACCAAGTAGGTTTTGTGCCGGGGCGTCAGGCCTCAGATGGTACCAGGAGATTTATAGACCTGATACAGTGGGTGGAAAACAGTCAAACGCCTTCTCTCTTCCTATCTTTGGACGCAGAGAAGGCGTTTGATAGGGTTTATTGGCCTTATATGGAAGCGGTTCTCAGTAAGTTTGGAATCTCAGGAACCTTCTTATCTGCTGTGTTGGGCCTATACTCTCGTCCATCGGCACGCGTCTGGACTTCGGGCGTTATTTCCGACCCGTTCAATATCACTAATGGCACCAGACAGGGGTGCCCATTGTCCCCCCTAATTTTTGCTATGATAATGGAACCATTAGCACAGCTCATTAGGTCCAACACGTTAATATCTGGCATTAAAATAGGAGAGGTTGATCATAAAATCGGTCTTTATGCCGACGATGTCATTATTGCCCTAACCAACCCCCTAGTCTCCCTCCCCGAGGTTCAGCGTATTTTAGAGTCTTTTAGTTTAATCTCCCTCTATAAATTGAACCATAGCAAATCCCTTATGCTTAATTTAGGTTTAGACCAAGCGCAGACCCATCATATCTCGAAAACTTTTCCCTTTGCGTGGGCCCCTAATTCTTTTCTTCCCTACCTTGGGATACAACTAACTTTTCCAAGCCGTATCTTACTTAGAACAAATTTGGAAAACCTCACGGGCAAGCTTTTGAAGCTCACAAAGGATATGACCCATGTTCCCGCCTCCTGGGCTGGGAGAATTGCTCAGGCGAAAATGTTTCTACTTCCCCATATTTTATATTTGTTCCGCACTATCCCTCTCCCGATACTACAAACGCAACTGAGAAAAATTCAAGGGATTGTTAACTCCTTCATTTGGCAACAAAAAAGACCCAGAGTAAAGAAAGCTGTGCTTCTGACCCCAGTCCAACACGGCGGAATGGGTGCCCCAGACATTCTAGCCTACTATCGTGCAACAATCCTGGACCAGCTCAAAACGTGGTGGTCGGACCAACACCCCACAACATGGCGGCAAATAGAAGCTACTGCACTCCGTGCAAATCCTAAACATGTCCTCGCTGCTTCTTGGCTTAATTTCAAACCACAGCGCAACTTCCTAGGCACTACCACAGCCGCTCTAAAAGTCTGGTCCGCTGTTTTGCAAATTCATTCGGGTATCTCGGCTGACACACTTTCAGTGTTGCCCATTGAAGCAGTCGCTCTGTTGGCCCCTGATCTTCCCATCGGGAACTGGATCAAACTAGGAGTTGTCAATATAGGTGTTCTCTTTTCACCCTGGGGTATCCACCCCTTTTCCTATCTACAACATAAATATGGCTTGTCCCCCAAATCGTTCTTTATTTACCTCCGAATAAGGTCTCTTCTCTCCACAATTCATCGTTCATCTACAGATTCTTTCTCCCTGCCTCTACTCAAAGCGTTTAACTCCAAAGATCCCAAAGTTAAAGGTATCTCCCTCCTTTACAAGATGATTACTAAGCCAAGTCCAGAACTACTCTCCCCTTCTATTCAATATTGGTCATCCTATATCCCTCAATCGCCCTCACCTGATGTCTGGGTGAAGGCCCTTTTGACTCCACGGCGCCTATCTCATTGCATTAACCATTGGGAATCCCTTCAGAAACTTTTTCATAAATGGTACTTCACCCCAGATAGGCTGGCAAAAATTTACCCGTCCACTTCTCCCAATTGCTGGAGAGGATGTGGCGATATTGGTTCCCTGTCCCATATCTGGTGGGATTGCCCGCTTCTCAAAACATTCTGGGCAGAGGTTGAGAAACTAATTTTTTCATTGTGCTGCATATCCCTCCCAATGTCCCCTTTGGATCTCCTGTTGGGTCTGTCAATCCCCTCCTGGCCTAGGCATTTGCGAACATTGGTGACGCACATTTTAATAGCAGCCAGGTTGGCGATTGCTAGAAAATGGAAATCGCTTCAACCTCCTCTGTTAAAAGATGTCATTGGTCTACTTAACTCCCATTTCCTGATGGAATTCTCGTTCGCTAAAGCTAACCTATCTACCAATAACTTTTACCTGTCCTGGGATAAGTGGCTGACTGATCCTAGAAGTGCCCCCCTGTGTTAGTTGGCTCTCCCTTAGTGGACGCCTAGGCCTTATGTGGATCCCCTTTTTTCTCTTTATTATACACACTGTCGATATGTTTTACAGCTGTATGTTGTCCACATATTTCTTGCTAAATGTTCAGTATTAATCCTTTTATGGTACTACTCTCCCTGTCCTGTTTCCTACTCCCGTTTTGTTTATACACAGTGCAATCTTCTACTGGTTTAATTGCTGAAGTTTTTGTTTTTTTCTTGATACTAACCTACTTGTACACGTCACTGTGCTTGTTTTCCTTGTCTTGGATGTAGAGCCAGGGTATGCCCAATTGGCTATGTTTTGTACACACTCCAACCTTTTCCTTTTGGAAATCAATAAATACTTAAGTTTAAAAAAAGAAAAGACAGAATTCCAAAGTTAAAGAGTCTAAGGTTTCCCGTAGTGTATCATGGTTGCCTTTCAGTCTTCGAAGGCAAATGGAGTAGCAATTCTATTGGCCAAAGGGATAGCATGGAAGGAATCCAACGTGATAACCGATGAGGAAGGCGTTTTCTCATGGTAAAGGGGATGATGAATGAACAAAAGGTCACTCTAGTGAACGTATATCTCCCAAATGAAGACCCAATCTCCGCTTTGGAAAGATTTGCGGATTTGATAAATCAAAATAAAGAAGGAGTTCTGATAATAGGAGGAGATTTCAACATGGTGTTTGAGCCCAGATTGGACTCCTCTAAAGGATCCTACCATATATCCCACATTAAATTGCGAAGGGCAAGGAAAATCTTACAAGAATTACAGCTAATAGATAGTTGGAGGATCCTACATGTACATGAGAGGGACTACAGTTTTTATTCATCAAAACATAAAACGTACACAAGAATTGACTACATTTTTTTGGATCAAAATATACTGTTAAATTTAAGAGAAGCATCTATGGGCTTGATTACAGTATCAGACCATGCTCCAGTAAACTGTTCCTTAGAATGGGGGGAAATAGGCCAGAGAGAATGGAACTGGAAGATCAATGAAACCCTAGTGAAAGATGTAGAATACGAGGGTAAAATAGAGAAGGAAATAGGTTTCTTTTCAATAAACGATTCTGATGATACATCACCTCTATGTAGATGGGAGGCCCATAAGTGCTACATGAGAGGAATTCTTATTGCATTAGGAACACATCGAAAACGGTCTCTAACTGCAAAGCTAGACTGCCTGCTTGGGGAGATCCGTATACTAGAAAATGAACACAAAAAAATTGCAAAAAATACATATCGAGGAGAAGTTGACATGTCTGCGTGACAAATTGAATATCTTACTAATGGATAAGGCGAAAGCCAAACTAAGTCGATGTCGGAGGGCATATTACGAATTTGGGAACAAACTAAGCAGGATGTTGGCAAATGCGTTGAGAGAGATGAGAGCGAAGAATCATATCGAAAAAATAAAAATTAATGGAGATATAATAGTTAGCTCATCACAGTTAATAGCGAAAGCTTTTAGAGATTACTATAGCAGACTATATCAGCTGGAGAGGCAACCTACCTCAGAGGTGAATCAGAGTAGAGAAGTACGAATAAAGGAGTATATAATGGCTTCAGGAATGCCCAAAATAGCGGAAGAAAATATGGAAGTATGGAAGCCCCGATTACATCAGAAGAATTTTTAGAAGCGATTAAGGGAATGAAACCGGGGAAATCCCCAGGCCCAAATGGGTATACTTTACTTTTTATGAAAAATTTTCACCAAAATTCCTAGCAGCTTTTAACTCATTAAGGGAAGGGCAGTCGATGTTAAGGGATACACTGATGGCTCATATAGCAGTGATCCCGAAAGAAGGGAAGGACCCCGCCCAATGTACTAGCTATCGACCGATTTCTCTGTTGAACGTGGACCTGAAGATTTTTTCGAAAATATTGGCCAATAGATTAGGGAGGCATATCCCCTCCCTGATACACCCAGACCAGGTAGGGTTCACTCCTGGCAGAGAGGGGAGGGAAAACACACAAAGAGTAAGAAGCACGATCTATCTGTCCCAACAATACCGGAAGCCACTAGTATTAGTGTCGACCGATGCAGAGAAAGCCTTCGATAGGGTGGACTGGGGATTTCTGAGGGCCACTCTACAACAGGTAGGCCTAGGGAAGGGGATGCAGAACTGAATCACAAGTTTGTACTCATGTCCGTCGGCAAGAGTGAAGTTAAATGATGTGATGTCTGCTCCCTTTCCAATACAGAATGGAACAAGACAGGGATGCCCACTTTCCCTGATTATTTTTACGCTCGTTCTTGAACCATTTTTGAGAACTATTCGGGCAAATAAGGATATTAGGGGCATTCAGATAAAAGAAGAGGAATATAAGGTTGCTGCATTTGCAGACGACCTAATGTTCTCATTACGGCTCCAGTGCTATCTTTACCGGTATTGTTGAAGGAGATAAGGGAGTACGGAGACCTGTCCAATTTCAAGGTGAACTATAGCAAGTCAGAGGCAATAGGGGTGGAGGTGAATGAGCAGATACAGTAACAATTGGGGGCAAATTTTCCCTTTAAATGGACAACGTCTCATATATGTTACTTAGGAACAAAGATCCCGAAAAATCTAAATAGAACGTTCGAACTGAATTTCACGCCACTAGTAAGATCGATTAAAGTTTCCAGCAATGGGAAAGGGAGACCTTTACATGGTTTGGGAGAATTAATATTATTAAAATGAACGTGATGCCGAGATTGCTATACTTGTTCCAGACCCTACCGGTAAAGATTCCCCTGGGGTTTATAAGAGATTTGAGATCTAGATTTGCTAAATTCGTGTGGGCAAATAAACCGGCGAGAATAAGGAGAGGGGTGCTGGCCTTGCCGAAAGAGAGAGGAGGAGTGGGTTTCCCAGACCCAATGAGTTATCACGATTCCACTCATATGGCACGGGTGGTAGAGTGGTGTATCCATCAAAAGGTAAAACCAACTTCCGGTTCCGGCGCCACATGTAGGAGACGCTGACTCCGGAGGCTCCGTGATTACCGCACCGAAAAACGGCATACAAAGCCCCGGCAGTGCCCCGGATCGCGGCAATTCTCATCCCCGCACACTGCTCGTGCTGCCGTGCATGGATCGCTACCTCACTCAGACCCATACGCCGCGGGGATCCGGCGCAGCAGACATCGAGGCAGGAGACGCGCCTCCCACAAATATGGCCGCTACTGACATCACACGTGGCGCTCCTCCATCTCAGGGACCCGCACTGCCAGCTCCATCAGGGTGTCCATCGAGCACCCAGACATCACCTGAGGCTATGGACACGCTTCTCCCCCCCGTGGGGGAACAGGTTAGCACACATGAGCGGATCGCTCAGGCTGTAGCAGCACTGCTCCTGCCTAATATCACGGCTGCAGTGGACAGGGCAGTGGCAGAAGGGGTTAAACAGCTCCCTAAGGAGATTGGGGAACACTCACTGAGACTGTCCACGGCCGAACAGCGCATCTCCTCATTAGAAGATGACCAGCATAACATTGATAGTGCCCTGGAGCGATTTGTACAAGATCAACAGCACTTGCATGATCGCATGGAAGACCTCGAAAATCGCTCCAGGAGGAATAACTTACGTATAATTGGCCTACCTGAGACGCATAAACAGGGCTCCTTGCTGGACATTTGCTCAGCTGCATTGCCTGAAATTCTAGGCTTAGGTCGCACGTGCGTTGTGGAAAGAGCTCATCGCATAGGTTCCCTATCGGAAGACCGAACCCGTCCTAGGCCAGTAATTGCACGATACCTAAACTATGACGACCGTACCGTCATACTGCAAGCCTTTCGGAAAACGCGCACAGCGGAGCTGGCGGGCCACAAACTTTTATTATTTGCTGACTACTCGGCGGAGGTGTCCCGCAAGCGCAAGGACTTCCAACCGATCTGTGCTGAGCTATACAAGAGAGGCATCCGTTTCACCTTGGCCTACCCGGCAGTCTTACGCCTTCAAACCCCGGATGGGGAACAGCATATAATCCAGTCCACGGACAAGGCCCGGGCCCTCCTTCAATCCCTCTCCACGGAAGGGTCACCCTCAGCAACGTACGCCGACCGAACGAAGCAAGTCCCAAGAGACCAAAGAAGTCCTCGTAAGGATCCTCCCAAGCGTCTTAAACATACATTCACACCGGTATATCAAGATTCTGGCTGAAGGCTCACCACCACCGCGGTTTTCCATTTTCTATGTGTGCTGGATACAATGGAAGTTCAACCTCTCTCTCTTCATCCTCTTTATGCCTTACCAGGCCCTCACTAAAATTTTGGTTTGTAATGGCTTGGCTCAGAGATGAATAGTGTCGTGTCTACCATAATTGTCTGCTGACTCCAGCAAATTGTGCACTATTGTTGCTGCACCCGGTGCCGCCTTTGCTCTTAGTGCAGGTCATTAATCTTGTTTATGTTCCTTTTGTTTAACCGTTTAACATGTTTGTATTAGCTAACTCACTGAATGATTTATCGATTACTGCTATGTTCAGGGGGTCTGTTTGCTTTCACCACCCTTCTTAGGGGGGGAGACCATGCATTCCTGCCACTCGGTCGTTGCTTTTTTTTTTTTTTTTTTTTTTTTACCTACACTGGTCCGCCTGTTCAGAGTGGTGTATGTTATAAGATCTCAGTTCTGGGACATTGCCGGGATCGGCGATACCTCTTCGTGCGGTACAGCGGTACGTCCGGTGGGGGGAATGCATGTGGAAAAAAGTGAAGTCATATGATGTGGTTTATTTTTTTTTGGTTGCTAACTTCTTCTTTTTCTTTTTTTTTCTTTCTTCTTGCTTCATGCACTCTCCTTCTTTTCCCACTGAGGGGATGGACTTGCCAATCTACTTCCTACTCCAGAGGTACATTATCATATCTCGGCCTGCTAACAACCATCTGCTCCCAGGTAAACGACACGTCCATAATTGCACCACCACTACCCATATTCACGCACTATGTCCCAAGTTAACGTAGTCTCCTGGAATGTCAAGGGCCTACGATCGCCAGCCAAACGCATGAAGGTCCTCCGACATCTCAAAAGACTACGAGCCGATATCGCTTTATTGCAGGAGACACATTTAGAAGACAAGGATTTTACACGTATGCAGAAGCTATGGGTGGGGAAAGTACTAGGCTCAGCATCAAACAAACGTAAGGCAGGCACACTAATTCTCCTGCATATGGACCTAGTATATGAGCTCTTATCAGTCACCAAAGACGGCGATGGAAGGCGTATTTCCATCCACCTGAAGTTCCCGCTGGGAGATCTGAGGGTCTCCAATATATATGCCCCTAATTCCCCTGGCCATTCATACTTCACACAGCTGGCACCTGCCCTATCGATAGATGACTGCATCCCACATTTAGTGGGGGGCGACTTTAACTCAACGCTCTGTGAACAGGAAGACAGGTCAAAACCCCAAACCCTTTCTCCTCTAATCCGCGTTCCTAGCCCCACTCCTTTCTCTCGCATGGCCCAGGCTTTAAATCTCCTCGATGCGTGGAGGCTGCACCACCCTATAAACTCGGAATTCACGTTTTACTCCCCAGTCCATAAGTCCTTTGCTAGACTAGACTATTTTCTATGTACGCACTCGCTACTAACACGGATTAACCACACAGAAATTCATGATCTGGTGATCTCCGACCACTCTCCCATCTCGATTTCGCTCAACTATCGTCGGCCAAATTCTTCTGTTAGACAATGGAGATTTCCGGCTTTTTTGTCGCAAAACGAAGGTTTTCAAACAATGTTGCGAGAAGCGTGGGAGGATTACTCGCAAAATAACATCCAACATTTAGACAATCCCAACTTATTCTGGGAGGCAGGAAAGTCATGTTTAAGGGGAAAAATCATATCATACACATCGGCGTATAAAAAGAATGCCCAGAAACAATATATTGAAGCTAGTGACCGGGTTAGGGCAGCACAGCTCCTTCTAAATACCACTCGCTCAGATGCTAATCTTAAAGTATGGCAAGAAGCCAAGGACCACTTTGATACCTGGGCAGAGAAGGTAGAACAGATGAAGTTGTCTGCCTCACAACTATTCTACCACAAATTTGGCAATAAGCCGGGGAAACTCCTCGCGAGGCTAACCAAAGGCTCTTATACCCCGACACATATCACGAGGTTGCGTAATCCTGATGGGTCCTTCTCTTCGTCACCCAACGAAGTGAACGAAACATTACAAAAATTCTATGTTAAATTGTATAGTGAGGAACCCATAGATGCGAACCTTGCAAAGGACTGGTTGCGAAATGTCACCCTACCACTGATTGACCCAGCCCACCTGAACCGCCTAAATGCGACTATCACCCTAGACGAAATTAGTGATGCCATTAGGGGCCTCTCTAACGGAAAGGCCCCGGGACCTGACGGCTTTACCTCCGAGTTTTTCAAATTATTGTTACCGAATCTTGCGACTACACTTCGCTCGGTTTATACTCACATCTGGGAGGGGGGTCCTTACCTTCCTACAGGTCAGGTAGCCAACATTAAGCTGATTGCCAAAAAAGGGAAGGACCCTCTTGACCCAGGCTCGTATCGACCTATATCGTTGCTAAATGTTGACTCTAAAATACTGTCCAAAATAATAGCCACCAGACTGGGAGACATAATGCCTTTCCTTATACATCCCGCTCAATCGGGTTTCACCAAGGGCCGATCGGCGGCTGCCAACATACGTAAAGTACTGACGGCTCTTGAATACGCAAAAGCACATCCCTCTGATGACACAGTGATAGTTACACTAGACGCCGAGAAAGCCTTTGACAACGTTAGTTTTCATTGGCTTTCCCTAGTTATGCAACGCTTTGGCTTGTCTGGTCCTTTTAGTACTTTTATACATAACATGTACTCGGCCCCCTCTGCTACGGTCACTGCGGCGGGAATACAATCCCCCCCTTTCCGTCTACACAGGGGAACGAGGCAAGGTTGCCCCCTCTCCCCCTTACTTTTCAATCTCGCAGTAGAGCCTCTCTCACGTCTTCTATCCTCATCCCCCCTTTTGCACGGTCTACCTATTGGCCGCGAGGATATGAGGGTGGCTCTATTCGCGGATGATATACTAATTTTTTCATCTTCCCCGCGCTCTGATATCCCCGCTATCCAAACGATTTTTGATACATTTCGTAAGTGCTCAGGTCTCAAAATTAATTTTTCCAAGAGTGAGGTCCTTCCTCTAGGCACACGCACTATATGCTTTGGTCTTCCCCCCTCCTCCCTCAAGATCTCGGGGAAATCTATCACCTACCTAGGATTAAAGATTGGCAGGGAACCATCCTCTCTTTATTACCTGAACTACCCTCCTTTGATAGATAGGATAGTAGGTGAAATGGACAGTTGGGCGGATCTGCCGCTCTCGTTCTTCGGGAGATGTGCTTTGTTTAAAATGATCAGCTTCGCCAGGTTGTTATATCCTCTACAAACTTTACCTCTACTGCTGAAACACAAAGACGTGCAAACTTTAAACAAAGCTGTAACAAAATTCATATGGAAGAAGGCGAAGCCGAGAATTGCTTTGACTAAACTTTATCTCCCGACGGGCGAGGGTGGTGTGAGCCTTCCCAATATCAGGCTCTATAACTTAGCTTGTCTTTTGAGAGTGGGCTTAGACTGGATACTACGCTCCTCTAGATACTCTAACTATGACCTGGAATCCTCTATGGTTAGTCCTGTGGATCTGGCGGCTCTTCTGCATAGTTCATTTCAAAAACTACCCGCTGCTATCAGACAAAATTCACTCTTCAGAGACACCATTGTGGCCTGGAGGGAAATTCGTAAAAAGTTAGGCCTGTCCCCATATGTCTCTAACCATCTTCCAATTGTTGGAAACCCCATGTTTACACCTAGTCTCCAATATGAACCTTTCTCCAAATGGAAAGACAAAGGCCTAGTCACGATTTGTTCTCTTTTCCAAGACAAGTCAGGGACCTTCAAGCCGTTCTCTCAGCTGTCGAACGAATTCTCGCTCCCCCCTACTCACTTCTACTCATATATGCAGTACGTGGACTTCCTCAGTAAAATTTGCCCTAAGAAAACCATTAGAATCCAATCTTCCTTCATTGATGAACTGTTAGCGGATACCAATCACTCTATTTCGGCAATCTACACTCCTCTGAATGCAAAATATGCAAGACCTCTTCGAGACACTTCCATGTCCTCCTGGACCAAAGATCTATTGGGCCACCTAGAAGTGGAGGACATCATTCGGGGTTACAAGATCACTAAAACCATCACACAGTGTGAAATTTGGAGGGAAACCCAATTCAAAATCATCCATAGGGCTTACTACCCCTTCTCCACGACACGATCGCCCGATATAGGCCATTCGTGCCCCTGGTGTCTGACCACTAAACCAACCCTTATGCATCGGCTATGGTCTTGCCCCCGCATTACTGCCTTTTGGTCTACGGTTACAACCTTTATAACTGATGTCACGCTCTATCCTATAGACACGGACCCTACACTCTTGCTATTTGGATGCCCCCCCCAACATGACCACCAATTCTCAACTTTCAATTTACTCCCTAAAAATACCCGCCACTGGATACTTCTTACACTACTTGTGGCCCGAAGAACTATACTGCACCAATGGATCTCGCGCACCCCCCCTTCCCTTTCAGCCACGATTAGAGATCTTAAACTGCTGCTATACAAAGAAAATCTAGACGTGCTTACCTCCTCCCCCCACTCTAAAGCCAAAGTTGAACAGAAGTGGCTGGGCTTCATCAAGTATAGTTTGTCGGCAGAAGAACAAAAATCTCTTCTTTCCAACCCCTTTATTTTCTATGATTCTGATCACGATGGGAGAACGGCACCTGTTGTTTGAACTGACGATTGCCTTGACTTCCACCACTATTCCAAATTAACCCATCTCTCTTGGAGCCGAGAACGTTATATTGTGCAATGTGTGTACTTTACCTTTTATGTTACAAGTATTTTCGTTAACTTGGGAGCAAGTTCGGGTACTGTTTCTATCCAGCTACCTCCCACTCCTCTACACCTCTCCCCAATTCTATACTCTTACCCTTTCCGCTCCTCTCTGCCTTTTCTATTCTCTCCACATTCCTACCCTGTGCTCTTTTGCTTTGCTTTTCTATTTCTCACCTGCTATACTCTCTTCTCTAAAAGGGTCTGCTTCTCCACTGGATCATTTCAACATGTCACTTGATAATGCCTGCTGTTGGATTTTTTTTATTTGCACTTTTACTAGATGTTCTAAAGTGTTATATTGCTTGCTTGTATATTCTTACGCAACCCTAATAAAATATTTTGGAGAAAAAAAAAAAAAGGTAAAACCATGGATTCGCTTAGAACAAAAAATAACGAACATCCCTTTGGAGGGCATGGCGTGGATTCTAGACACGGATATACCAAATGAGGTGAAGAAACACCCCCACAATTGGAGCTACGATACGAGAAATAAAAAGGATATTTGGGAAAACAAAAATTTCTAAATATCCAAGCCCATTGATACCGGTCTTAGGAAACCCGAAGTTTAAACTAGGCCTCACCGACCTGCATTTCAATAATCTAAGACGGGGGGGACTGAGCAGGCTGATACACTTCAGGAATGGAAGTCAGATAATGAACGGGGGAGAAATGGAAGAGAGAGTCAGAAGGGAACTGGACCCAATGAGACAAATACAATTGAAAGCCGCCATTCGAGCAATGAGAACACAAGGGTGGGAGATGCGAAGATTAACAGATTTCGAGGAAATATGCTTAAAGGGAGAGCTAATAAGATATGGTCTGTCATGTATGTATAGCCTGTTAGTAGAGTCAGAAGCCCCACAAGACTTAACATTTATCCAGGCGTGTTTTTTGGGTTTTCGGAAACCCAAAAAACAAAAATCTTTAGGTTTACACATAAGGCCTCGCTAGCTACTAGATACCAGGAGGGAGGGTATAAAATCCTAACAAGATGGTATAGAACTCCAGTAGCGTTAAAAAGGATGTTCAGATCAGTGCTGGCGGTGCGGGGAAGCAGAAGGCACCATGATACATATATTTTGGGAATGCCCCAAATTGAAGGAATTCTGGAAAATGGTAGCCGACACAATAAAATAAATCACTGAGGTGACTATGGGAGATGATCCGGCAGCATTCCTGCTGAATGATTTTCCAATGTCGTCAGAAAAGTATAAAAACTCACTGCTTAGGCATTTACTTAGACACACTCGAAGGGGGAGGGTCTTTTTTTTTTTTTTGGGAGGGGGGTTAACTGGGGGATACAAGTATTAGGGTACGGCATATACTGTAATGGGTAGACGTTTGAGAGAGGAAATGTGTTTTTTTTTTTTTTTTCCCTCTCTCAGATTAAACTGTATATGGAATTGTATTGTTGGAGCGGTTAATGCTATACCCATATGTGTATGAATTGTTGACAAATGGTAAAAGAAAAATGTTATAAAATAAAGAATGAAAAAAAAAAAAAAAAAAAAGCACTTGCTCCGTAATTTGCGGCGGCGTAGCGTAAATGGGCCGGCGTAAGGCCGCGTAATTCAAAGTAGGAAGGAGGTGGGAGTGCTGTATTTAAATTATGCTCCATAGTACGCCGCAAATAAATAGATTTTGACAACGTCATTAACGTACAGCCCTATTCGCGACGGGTTACGTAAATGACGTAAACGACGGAAAAACACGACGCTGTCCCGATGTCCATACTTAACATGGCGTACACCGGACCTACGCAGGGTTACCCCTCATATAGCAGGGGTAACCTTACGCTTACGCAAACTACGACGACGGCGCGTAAATACGTTCGGGAATCGGCGTATCATGCTAATTTGCATATTTGACGCAGAAATCTACGGGAACGCCACCTAACGGCCAAGCGTAACATTGCAACTTAGATCCGACGGTGTAAGTGACTTACGCAAGTCGGATCTACGCCAAATCTATGCGTAACTGATTCAGTCGCATAGATAGGAGGGCTCAGAAACAGAGATACGATGGCGTATCTGGAGATACACCGTCGTATCTCTTCTGAGGATCTGGCCATATATATATTATATATATATATATATATATATATATATATATGTAGCAACTTCAATGCACTTGCAGTAACCGTGATGTAGCATTTGGCGTATGCTTGTTGCTCATTTCACCTGACATTCCCCCGTCTCTTTAGGTTGAGCATGAAGAAGACCCGGATTTCTGTGACTTGAGTCTCCTGAATATTATAGTGGGGCTATTGGGAGGAGGTTCTGAGTCTACTACTTCCACCGCAAAGTTCTGCCTGGTGTTTTTGGCTCACTATCCGGATGTCCAGGGTAAGATCACAATTAACCCTTGCAGAATGCGGGATGATCAGTTTTTTTTTTGGATATGTAGTTGGGAGCACCTTGTAAGAAATGGTTCCCTGTTGAAAGATTGTTTAAACTGCTTATTAACCACTTAAGGACCCCTTTACGCCAATATACGTCGGTAGAATGGCACAGCTGGGCACAAGCACGTACCTGTACGTGTCTCTTTAAGGACCAGCCGTGGGGTCGCAAGCGTGTCGCCGGCAGCGCGCTTGCCACCCCGTCCGAAGCTCCTCGACAGCGCCCACTGGACCCGCAGACCCGATCGCCACCGGTGTCCGGCGATCGGTCACAGGAGCTGAAGAACGGGGAGAGGTGAGTGTAAACACACCTTCCCCGTTCTTCATTGTGGCAGTGTCAGCGATTGTCTGTTCCCTAATATAGGGAAAGACGATCACTGATGTCACACGTCCAGCCCCGCCCCCCTACAGTTAGAAACACATATGAGGTCACACATAACCCCTACAGCGCCCTCTAGTGATTAAAGGGGTTGTAAAGACAAAAATATTTTCCTCTTAAAGTCTGACAGTAGCTGATAAAGTAATGTTTTTCATTATAACTAGTTTAAAACCTGTTGAAATCGAGCTGTTTATTCACCTCTGTCACTCCTGAATCGTTATTCTCACTGACTTCCTGGTTTGCGGTGCGCATTCATTCTTGCTGCATCACAGCCTAATGGGAAATACAGTTCCCATTAGGCTTAGCCTCCATGCCTGTGAGGGATAAGTGAGCATCTTCACTCAGGGCTGTAGTCATAGGGAGGGAGTGAGCACATTCTGCTTTCCACCATGCAAAACGGCTCAGATGCTGGTGGAAAGCAAGAAGAGGAGAGACAGGAAATGGCATTTTCAAACCTGGATTACTGTATTTTGGAGGTCAAAAGGAAAAACGAGGTAAGTGATATTTAAATGCTCTAGCTTACAGCAAACAATTGATCTAATAAAAAACAAACCTTGAGGCCTTGTACACACGGCTGAATATATCCGCTGTGAACGGTCCCCGGACCGTTTACAGCGTATATTTACGCCGGGGTGTTTTGATCCGATGGCTGTACACACCATCGGATCAAATTCCCCGCCGGCGGACAGCGCGGTGACGTTGACGCCGCCACGTCACCGCACCAGGAAGTAAACACTTCCGCGCGCATGCGTCGGATCCATTCACAGGATACGACGCATGTGCGGCAAGATATGTCCGCTGGTTTGCCTTACTAACCAGCGGACATATCTGACGGCCAGCTATCCGGCGGAATTATTTCAAAGCATGCTTTGAAATTTTTCCGCTGGATGAATCCGGCAAAAAGAGTCCGTTTGCCCCTACAGACGAGGGGATTTTTCGGCTGAAATGGTCCGTCGGACCATGTTCAGCGGAAATATCCCCTCGTGTGTACAAGGCCTTAGTGTTCCTTTAACTCCTAAACTGCAATTGTTATTTTCACAGTAAGCAGTGCATTTTTATAGCACTTTTTGATGTGTCCGCCATAATGTCGCAGTCACGAAAAAAATCGCTGATCGCCGCCATTAGTAGTAAAAAAAATAATAATAAAATGCAATAAAAACTATCCCCTATTTTGTAACTGCTATAAATTTTACCAAAAATATGTAGAAGAATACGTATCGGCCTAAACTTAGGATTTTTTTTATTTTTAAATATATATATTTTTGGGGGATATTTATTACAGCAAAAAGTAAAAAATATTGATATATTTTTTTTTTCAAATTGGCGCTCTATTTTTGTTTATAGTGCAAAAAATAAAAACCGCAGAGGTGATCAAATGCCACCAAAAGAAATCTCTATTTGTGGGAAAAAAAGGACGCCAATTTTGTTTGGGAGCCACGTCGCACGACCTCGCAACTGTCAGTTAAAGCGACGCAGTGCCTAATCGCAAAAAGGGGCCAGGTTTTTAACCTGCATAATGGTCCGGGGCTTAAGTGGTTAAACAGAAATGTCAGCGTTTTGAGGGAATGGATTTCCCCTTCTTCAGGGCTAACGTGTAAGGAATAATAAAAATATAATATATAAATATAATAAATACCAAAAAGTTATCTGAATATATAATAACCCCATAAAATGTGTAATATACGGAAAGTATTCAGACCCCCTTACATTTTTCACTCTGTTATATTGCAGCCATTTGCTAAAATTATTTAAGTTCATTTTTTTTCCTCATTAATGTACACACAGCACCCCATATTGACAGAAAAACACAGAATTGTTGAAATTTTTGCAGATTTATTACAAAAAAAACTGAAATATCAAATGGTCCTAAGTATTCAGACCCTTTCCTCAGTATTTAGTAGAAGCCCCTGTTTGATCTAATACAGCCATGAGTTTTTAGGGAAAGATGCAACAAGTTTTTCACACCTGATTTGGGGGTCCTCTGCCATTCCTCCTTGCAGATCCTCTCCAGTTCTGTCAGGTTGGATGGTAAACGTTGGTGGACGGACATTTTTAGGTCTCTCCAGAGATGCTCAATTGGGTTTATGTCAGGTCTCTGGATGGGTCATTCAAGTTGTTGTGAAGCCCCTCCTTCGTTATTTTAGCTGTGTGCTTCGGGTCATTGTCTTTTTGGAAGGTAAACCTGATCACTCTGGAGAAGGTTTTCATCCATGATATCCCTGTACTTGGCCGCATTCCCCTTTCCCTCAATTGCAACCAGTCGTCATGTCCCTGCAGCTGAAAAAAAAACCCACAGCATGATGCTGCCACCACCATGCTTCACTGTTTGGACTGTATTGGACAGGTGATGAACAGCTATTCTCATCATTCAAAGCACATCAGGATGAATGTGGGAAGCAAAATGAGAAAAAGCATCGGCAAAAAACGACAAATAACAAACATGAAATAACAATAAAAAATGCAGGACCCAATGCTGTCTATAAAGTGAGACAGGAAACCCAACGCTTCAAGGCTTATTTTGTTTGTAGAACCTCTTCTTCAGGGGTGGGATCAGGGCCGAAATTAATAGGGGCTATTGGAGCTGCAGCTTCAGGCCCCTTCCTCAAGATAGGCCCATTTGCCCAAAAAAAAAAAAAAAAAAGAAAAAAAAAGTTTGACTTCGAGGATTGTAGCTCGGCGACCAGGGGTCACAGAGACTAAACATTTGGGGAGTATGTAGCTGAAGACCTACCCCACAACTGGTCAAAATATGGGGCTGTTATTCCCAGGTGCTTCCATCTTCACCCGGTCTTCCTTCTGGGCTCTGTGCCTTTGGTCACTTGCCTTGGACTGGCTGCGTTGATGTCATTCCCATGCATGCTCATGCGCATCCTCTCTCTCATCTCCCCTTTCTCTCTCATCCCCTCCATTACCCCTCACCCCTCTCTTATCCTCTCTCTTTCTCACCCTCCCTCTCTCTCTTTAATTTGTTATAACAAAAAATTGTTTGTGTATTATTTATAAAAGGCCCACCAAAATCCTCAGCACCAGGCCCATGATGTTCTTAATCTGGCCCTGGGTGGGATATTGCACTTATGATGATGGCAGTATCATTCCACGTATATGTACGTGTTCGATGGACATTTGAGTGGCGATCAACATTTTTGGGGTAGGTCTTATTTTCAGGGAAACACGGTAGAACTTTTAGGAAATCACAGGAAACTCCTTTCACATTTCAGCAAAGGTCCAACAGGAGATTGATGAGGTGACACAGTTACTGCGCCCACCAACGATGGGAGACAGACCACAACTGCCGTACACCAATGCCACTATCCATGAAATACAGAGAGTTCTAGACCTGGCGCCAACAGCTTTCTTTCACGCCGTGACCAAGGACATCCAGTTCCGTGGACACACAATTCCAAAGGTATAGAACTATGTGTGTGTGTGTATGTATATGTGTGTAGCACTACCCCTGAAGGAGCTGCTGGTTTGTTTTGGGCGGCATGTTATCTCTGTTCCTTCGCCATCTAGAGTACTTGAGAGCTGAAAGAAAGTTCAATGTCCACACATTGCACTTCTTTTTATTTGCTTTATTTACCAAACGTGGTTAACCACTTAAAGACCCCCGCACGCACATATACGGCCACAGAATGGCTCGTACAGGCACAAGGGCGTAAATTTACGTCCCCGCCTTCGTGCGGTTCGGGGGTCCCATCGGGGCCCCCTCCGCGGCGTGCGGGGGTCCTCCTGGCTCCGGGAGCGATCCGGGACGAGCGGGCGGATGTCGGTGTTTACCCGCCCCCCCGCGATCGCTCCCAGCCAATGCGCGCGCTCCCCCTTCTGTCACTTCCTCCTCCTGTGTAAACACAGGAAGGGGGAAGTGATGTAATCTCCCATCGCAGCGGTATTTCCAACCGCTACGATGGGAGAAACACCTCACAGTAAGTCCTGCACCAACACTACACTGACACACACACACAGGCACACTTAACCCCTTGCGATCTGCCCCCCCACCCCCCCTGTCACAGTGTCACTGAATGCAGTGATCTAATCACTGCATTTAGTGTCAGTGTGACAGGCAGTGTAAAATCAGTTAGTGTTAGGTTCAGGATAGCCCCCCCACCCCCCCTAATAAAGTTTTAACCCCCTGATCACCGCCCTAGTTAACCCTTTCACTCCCTATTGCCAGCGTCACTAAGCGATCATTTTTCTGATCGCTGTATTAGTGTCGCTGTTCCCGCTAGGTAGCTATTTTTTTTTATTGCGATTTTTATTTTTACTAAAGACATGTGGCTAAATAAAATTTGGCCTAAATGTTTGACTAAAATTTAGTTTATTTGATTTTTTTTTAACAAAAAGTAAAAAATAGTGTTTTTTTTTCAAAAATGACGCTCTATTTTTGTATATAGCGCAAAAAATAAAAATCGCAGAGGTGATCAAATACCACCAAAAGAAAGCTCTATTTGTGGGAAGAAAAGGACGCAAATTTTGTTTGGGAGCCACGTCGCACGACCGCGCAATTGTCTGTTAAAGCGACGCAGTGCCGAATCGCAAAAACACCTTGGGTCATTTACCAGCGTATTGGTCCGGGTCTTTAGTGGTTAAAGAATAAAAGTAGTAGTTGAAGAGGTGGGAGGGTAATAGGTAGTAGGTTCAGGTGTATAACTTTCGATCAGAAACACTCCTGCTTCCAGCGATATAGCTTCCGTTGCCAGCAGCCAGGATGTCACATAGAAAACTTGGTAGAGTCTCTGCCACAGACATTCCCAAAGATGGAGAGTGTTCGGTTCAGAATCCTCTCAATACAGGATTCAGCACCCGGATCTCTCGTGAATAAGTTCTTGTGAACTCAGAACTGACAGACGACCATCACTCAGCCTCAGGGCTGATCCTAGGCAGGGTGCTTTGCACCCAGGCACCTGCAGAGGTGGGGCGCTGATGTGTATACACACACGAAAGTGCTTCAAAGAACCTACTTGCAGGACATTTTTGGACATCCCGCAAGCGCATCACTCTAGTGTAAAAGCACCCAGGCTCTCACACTGGGATTGCAAATGAGGCTTTTTTCAGGCGCTATTTTTAACGCAGTCTGACCATTTCCTGTATTATGTCTGCAGTCTCTGACCATCTCCTGTATCATGTCTGTAGTATGTCTGGGGTTCTTTCTAACAGACTCTTTAACAGAAGCCCTCTCTATGTCCATTAAGGAGGCCCCCCTCCAGGTCCCAATAAAGTACTCTGCTTCTCTTCCTGTATTTTGTTTATTGTTAAGAGATCATGTAAGGATCCCAGGGTAATGAAGACTTCATTGGGGAGTATTTCTGTGGTTGAGTCATTGCCATAGAAAGATTTGTAAAGGGGAGGAGTTAGTAAAATGACCACACCCATGTGGGGGAGCCAGAAATATTTCTGCACCCAGGCGCCTCTGACCCTAGGATCGGCCCTGCTCAGCCTCTCAGTAAAAGTGCCTCCTTCAATGAAGTTCAAGGCCTCTCCTGAGCGTACCAGCCTCGTGCTCGGTGCTCTCCAGAACAAGTGCTTCATTAAGTGGCTTCCTCCCTCAGGATGGACAGCACATGACCACTCTGCGGATGTAGACCCAGTGTGATTACCGGGCCTACCTGGTAGATCACAGCTCCTGACCAACGTGGTCCCAGAGCCAGAAACACTTGAACACACACCCCGCCCAGGAGGGCCACTCACGGGGGATGGTGAGACGACTGACCAGGGAAGGACGACGACGGCAAACTAATGGCGTCTGTCCCTTAAAAACTCTCCCCCAGCATGCACAGCGAGACGATCAACTCTCACTGATTGGCTGCCGAGGAAGAACACCCAATATGCCTTGACCTGACTGCTGCCACCCTCGGCCTGGGGTGGTACCAACACCCCAGACAACAATAGTGGTCACTCAAAGTACAGCCATGGCTGGAACAGAGGCCCAAATTTGACAAAATAATACAGTCAGAGGTAGTTAAATCTCTGACTACCCTCTAAATTTAAGGCAGCGCCAGCTAAGAAAGTAGCAGGCCGCTACATGTGTGTGTATGTATATATATATATATATGAAAATGAAAAGTTTTAGGGTATGAGCGTATAGGCACTGTTTTAACTGCTTGCCGACCTGCCGCTGTCATTTTACTGCGGCAGGTCGGCTCTCCTGGGCGAGAGCCCATAGCTCTACGTCGGCTACTTTCACGGCCACTAGGGGGCGTCTGCGCGCCGCGGCCAGCGTGCGCTCCCCCGCTCGCCCCCGACCGCCGCTGGGTACCTGCAATTGCTCAGTACAGAGCAAGGACCGGGAGCTATGTGTGTAAACACAAAGCTCCCAGTCCTTTCAGGGTAGAAATGCTGATCTTGTGTTCATACAATGTATGAACGGAAGATCAGTAATTTCCCCTATTGAGGCCACCCCCCCATACAGTTAGAACACACCCAGGAACATACTTAACCCCTTCCCCCCCCCTAGTGTTAACCCTTCACTGCCAATGGCATTTTTATAGTAATCCAATGCATTTTTATAGTACTGACCGCTATATAAATGCCAATGGTCCCAAAAATGTGTCAAAAGTGTCTGTAGTGTCCGCCATAATGTCGCAGTACTGAAAAAAAAAAACGCTGATCACCGCCATTACTAGTAAAAAAAAATATTAATAAAAATGCCATAAAAACTACCCCCTATTTTGTAAACGCTATAACTTTTGCGCAAACCAATCAATAAACGCTAATTGCGATTTTTTCTTTTACGAAAAATATGTAGAAGAATACGTATCGGCCTAAACTGAGGAAAAAAAATGTTTTTTTATATATTTTTTGGGGATATTTATTATAGCAAAATGTAAAAAATATTGCATTTTTTTCAAAATAGTCGCTCTATTTTTGTTTATAGCGCAAAAAATAAAAACCGCAGAGGTGAAAAAATACCACCAAAAGAAAGCTCTATTTGTGGGAAAAAAAGAACGCCAATTTTGTTTGGGAGCCACGTCGCACGACCGCGCAATTGTCAGTTAAAGCAACGCAGTGCCAAATCACAAAAAGTGCTCTGGTCATTGGGCAGCAATATGGTCCGGGGGTTAATGAATCATGATGACAATAAAAATAGGGGTTTTAACCACTCAAATTTTGTTGAGTATTTATCTCTGTGTGAAAGTATAGGCACATGCCATATTTCTTCTATTATCAAAAGTGACCACTTACCTTGTACTGCACATGGCCAGCTAACATTTGGATGTCATGCAGCTTGTTCATTCAGAGTTTATCTCTTTTAATATTACCTTAGCAAAATATATTGCTGTGTAGAAAATCAAAAAATAAACAATTCTCTTCTCCTGCCTGGGTACCTATATATCCCCCTATTCACTCTTCATTTGTATTATACCAACAATCACTGTCAGATAAGTTCTATTTGTGTACACAGGTTGTCAGAACCTGTATGACGAGATTGTACAGTATAACAATGACTCTCTCTCTTTCTCTCTTTCTTTTACCAGGGCACCACCATCATCCCATTCCTGACATCGGTGCTTAATGACCCCTCTCAATGGGAGACACCAGAACGGTTCAACCCCGGGCACTTCCTGGATGAGCAGGGTCAGTTCCGCAATCGGGTGGCCTTCATGCCATTCTCAGCCGGTAAGAAATACACAACATTATTCTGTCAGTGCCCAGCTGGGGTGAACTAAATAGTTATTTCGCTGTAATAATTGTAAATGTATCGCAAACGTATCCGCAGGTCTGACTTCTTTCGGTCCAAGGAGACATACCAACACCTTAAACTGAGGCCTTGCAGAAAGGTTTGTGCAACGCGTTTCCAGAGCCTGGGAGGTTACAATTTCCTGGTCCTGGACAACGTGTTGCTGAGGCTTCGGTCAGTCACAGAGGGAAAGGTGGAGAAGGTGTCCGTCTGACCATTGCATTCAGGCAATTTTTTAGTCCGCAGCCCCAAGGTCTGATCGGTTCCAGCAACCATCGCCAACGTCTGATTTACATTGTGCAGGAATACCTAGGGGCAAGATCAGACTTGGAGATCTTTCCAACTGAAAATCCTCTGGGTTACTGGATCTTGAGGATGGATCACTGGCCAGATTTTGCATAGTATGCAATTGAGCTATTGGCCTGTCCTGCATC
This sequence comes from Rana kukunoris, assembly GCA_029574335.1. Classification (NCBI taxonomy): domain Eukaryota; kingdom Metazoa; phylum Chordata; class Amphibia; order Anura; family Ranidae; genus Rana; species Rana kukunoris. The sequence goes on from CM056053.1 coordinate 473,876,281, forward strand.
CAGCGTTCTTTTGAAGCGCACATTGAGTGCTGCTGGAGGCTTTGTAACCGATCACAGGGTGCGCTTGTCCACCGACTCGGTCATTCAGTTCACCGTCATAAAAATGAATCAGTCTTGGATCACCAGCTACCAAGCACTTGATGCTGATGTAACCGAATATTTTTTTTTTATGAATGTGAGATCCCTTCAAGACTGCCTATGCTGATGCTGAGTGACTATCCTGTTATGCTGAGTGACTATCCTATTCCTCTTCAATGTTCATGTTGATAGCTTGTAAGAACATTTTTGGTTCTGGGCACCACCACCAGTGGCTAAGGCCCAATTTTAATAGGGGCGTGTAATTAAAATGTTTGCTATAATATTTTGCAGCAGGGCTCGTTCCTGCACTCCAACTACAGTATCTGTGAGGGGTTGCAGTGTTGCGGCACCAGCACCAGTGCCTAAGGTCCAATTTTTCTGCCCCAGTACCACAGGGGCATGCAATTAAAAAGGTTGCTGTAATATTTTGCAGCAGGGCTTATTCCTGCGCTTAACTAGAGTATCTGTGAGGGGTTGCAGTGTTGTGGCACCAGCACCAGTGCCCAAGACATAATTTTTTGGCCCCTGTTTAACAGGGGCATGTAATCACAATTTTTGCTGTAATATTTTGCAGCAGGGCCCATTCCTGCGCCCACAGAGAGTATCTGTGAAGGCTTACATTGTTGTGGCAACACCACCACCAAAGGTCCAATTTTTCTTACCCTGTTCAACAGGGGCATGTGATTACAATTCTTGACGTAATATTTCACAGCAGGGCCCGTTCCAGCGCCCCCCAAGATTAACTGTGAGGGCTTACAGTGTTCTGGTACCACCAACACCTAAGGCCCAAATATCTGCAGAGTATATAGGGCAGGCCCCTACTTTCAAACATCCGACTTACAAATGACTCCTACTTAAAAACGGAGGGAAACAACAGGAAGTGAGAGAAAATGTACCACAAGGAAGGGAAATTCTCTCCTGTAAGAGTTAATATGGGAAAAACGTGTCTCCTCTCCACTGATGCTTTATCACCAATCCTTGTTCCTCTAAAAAAAAAAACATTTTCAAAATCCAAAGGTCATTGGGACAGAAAGTGAGGTGAAATCTTCTGAACAGATGCACAGACAGCAAAACAAATGTTACAGGGGTGATAACCCTTCCCTATGTTTTCCAAAAAGCTTGAAAATAGATTTTTTGGGCTGGAGCTACTCTAAAATAGTTTTACCTGTTCCAAATTACAAACAGATTCTACTTAAGAACAAACCTACAGTCCCTGTCCTGTTTGCACCGCCTGTATACTGCTGTTCAGAGTATATAGGGCCTGGGGGCCCCACGCCTTTCCTTTTTTTAATTTGGGAGCGGAGCCATACAAAACCCAAAGTGCTTGTTAATAGGCTGGGGGGGTATCCATGCTGCTTTTCTCAATGATTTTCATCCATATTGCTGGGACCCGACATTACATTACAGCCGCAAGCAGTTTTAAATTACTTTTATTCCTTTAGAAATTTAATTTTGTGCAGTTCTAAACACGGGGAACGCGTGCCACTTTACAGGCATACTATAGACACCCCCCAGGTACGATATTTAAAAGAAATATTTCACTTTTATTTTTGTCACTTTAAGCATCATTAAAATCACTGTCACCGAAAAAACTGCAGTTTTTAAAACTTTTTTGCATTGATACCTGTCCCCTGGGGCAGGACTCGGGTCCCCAAACCCTTTTTAGGGCAATAACTTGTATATTAGCCTTTAAAATTCGCACTTTTGATTTCTCACGTTTGAGTCCCATAGACTTTAAACGGGGTTCGAAAGTTTGCGCAAACTTTCGGTCCGTTCGCATGTTCTGGAAGCGAACCGAACCCGGGGGGGTGTTTGGCTCATCCCTATTAGAAAGCCCCCATCTGGACGACGAAGCACAAGGGGCACCTTTGTGGACCGTAGAATTTCAGATGTACTAGCAGATTTTTTTTATTTCAATTTCCATATACCTATTTGGACTGAATAAATATTTTTACCCACTGTCATTACCACTTAACCCCCGGACCATATTGCTGCCCAATGATCAGAGCACTTTTTGCGATTCGGCACTGCGTCGTTTTAACTGACAATTGCACGGTCGTGCGACGTAGTTTCCAAACAAAATTGGCGTCCTTTTTTTCCCACAAATAGAGCTTTCTTTTGGTGGTATATTATCATCTCTGCGGTTTTTATTTTTTGCGCTATAAACAACAATAGAGCGACTATTTTGAAAAAAATGAATATTTTTTTACTTTTTGCTATAATAAATATCCCCCAAAAATATTTTTTAGGCCGATACGTATTCTTCTAGATATTTAAAAAAAAAAAAATCATAATAAGCATTTATTGATTGGTTTGCGCAAAAGTTATAGCGTTTACAAAATAGGGGGTAGTTTTATGGCATTTTTATTAATATTTTTTTTGTACTAGTAATGGCGGTGATCAGCATTTTTTTTCAGTACTGCGACATTATGGCGGACACTTCGGACACTTTTGACACATTTTTGGGACCATTGGCATTTTTTTAGCGATCAATGGATTTCTATAAAAATGCCATAGGGGGCAGGGAAGGGGTTAAGTGTGTTCCTGGGTGTGTTCTAACTGTATGGGGGGGTGGACTCACTAGGGGAAATCACTGATCACATACATTGTATGAACAGGAGATCAGCGTTTCCCCCGCTGACAGGACCGGGAGCTGTGTGTTTACACACATAGCTCCCGGTCCTTGCTCTGTAACGAGCGATCGCGTGTGCCCGGCGGACTCGGGGGTGAGCGGGGGGCACGCGCCCCCTAGTGGCCGCAGAAGAGCGCGACATATAGCTACGGGCTCTCGCCCAGGAGAGCCGAACTGCCGCCGTAAAATGACGGCGGCTGGTCGGCAAGCAATTAATAAAGTCTTCTGCTTGGTGTTTGGTACACCTAAATATTACACTCTTTCTGGATTCCCTAAAAAATTTAAAGTGGTGCTTTTTGCTTTTAACTTAAAGTTGTGTTGCTCATGTGGATTTAAAGCTCTACCTCATGTGAAAATATTCTTCAACCCTTCTACAGGAAAGCGTGTTTGTCCCGGAGAGAGTTTGGTCCGAATAGAGCTCTTCCTTCTCCTCTCTGCTCTGCTCCAGAAATTCACCTTCGAGCTGCCCCCGGGATCTGAACGCCGGGACTCCAAATGGCTGAATGCTAATAAACGTGACATTACGTCTAATGCCCAGCTGTGTGCTGTACCTCGAGCATTACCCACCAAGTAACCTATCACATCCCAAAAATGTGATTTTCCGTAAAGCATTTCTAAACCAGGGGTGATGTAAAGGATCTTTAAAGTGATAATTCGGGCAAATATACAATGAAAGGAGATCTGGGGGCAGTATAGGATAGGCAGTATACTGTATATACATGTATATTCACATTGTATAGTTTAAATTGTCTTTTAAATTGATCTTCCTTAATTGCGGTTTCTCCAGAGGTCACAGAGGTGACCTGCCACTTGATGGCACCTACATAGTTCTGACCCCAGTGTCACTTGGTGGTGCCAACAGTAAACGCTGACACCAACAGTCCACTTGGTTGTCTCTAGGGGGAATTCTTCCCATTGACCACCAATGTAAGGGGGCATTCTTCTGACTGGACACTAATGCAGGAGAAACCTTTCTCACTCCACACTTCTCCACTGACCACCATTGTAAGGGGACCCCTTGTTTACTGAACAATAAGGGGGTACTTCTTAGTGACCTCCAATGTAAAAGGCATTTCTCTACTGTCCACGGGCACTTCTGCACCAACCACTAATGTAAGGGGGGCACTTTTTCCAGTGAGCACCAGAGTAATTTCTTCTTTGACCACCAATGTAAAGAGACTGTTTTTCTTTTTGTGCCATTATTATTACTAGCGTGTGTGAAGGTTGTGTTTTATTGTGATAATTTTTTGCATTTTAAATGCTTGATATTTCATTTTTTGCATATGTATTTGTTATGAAATAAACATTACATATAATCCGATGGTCATTTATTGTACAAAGTGAGAAAGGGGCAGGAAGACTCTGACGCATTTGTATAGTTCCTGTAATGGAATAAGCACTGCAGGAATCAGGAGATTATTAAAAATGCAGGATGTGCTTATTACATGTCGTCAAATACAGAAAGACCAACTGTACTCAGTCTCGCCATGGTGTATGACCAGGGCCGGCCTTAGGTGTTCAGGCGCCCTGTGCGAGCTAATCCTGTGCCCCCCCCCCCAGACCGCTACACAATACACACTGACCACTACACAATATACTACCCACAGACCACTACACTGACCGCTACACAATACACACTGACCGCTAGACAATAAACTACCCACAGACCACTACACAATAAACTACCCACAGACCACTACACAATAAACGCTGACCACTGCACAATAAACTTGTGTACTGGTCTGTGGATAGACACTAAACATGGCAGCTGGACCACGGTGGTCACAGGACCTAAAATAATGATAATGTAGCGCCGGTGACACGTACTGGTGTGGGATTGTGCCCCCCCCCAAATGTTGCACCCGGGGCCTAGGCCCCCCTCACTCTACGCCACTGCGCCTCACATTCTGCAAGCTGTGATGGCCGCAAGGCGCCTCCTGTTGCCCATGGCGCCCTGTGCGGCCGCACAGCTCGCACACCCCAAAGGCCGGCCCTGTGTATGACCAGTGACATGAAAAATGTCTTCCACAATCTCACTTTAGGAGCAGTGTTCTGCTTCGCATTATTGAACTGTTGTATAACACTAGTCAGACAGCTTAACAATAATTCAGAAGTCAAGAAAAGTGAGACATCAGATCTGTATGTATTCTTTTTTCTGAATAACTTTGTAAAACTACAACATAAACATAAACAAAACATATGTGTCAGTACATTAAACATTATACAGCAGTCTCAGTCCATCAGTAAGAGTACTTACAGACAATTCCATCATTAGTCCAGGAATATATTGAGAGCTCCTCTGCATGAGTCTGCCTAGATCCAGGAGCAGTCATGGAGGAAATACAGTTCCAGGTTAAAGGTTACTGCCTCTCACTCTGAGGAAAATACAACTTCCTGTACGCTCTGGCAAAATAATAATTAACTCTAACCACTAGATGGCAGCAACGTCACACTAACATTGCAGTATAATCTCTAATGGCACATTGCACATATTTACTATGAACAATATGGGCAGAACAATATCAATTCCCGATAGTACAGGGACTTACTTGTAACTTCTGAGCTTTGAAATGTTAACCATCCCATGTTATCTACTTATATAAACAAATATATTCACCCCTTGTTTAGAATGATTGTCATGTGTACACTTAAAAAAACAAGAGATGAATAATGTCCTTTAACTTTGTTGTTTGTTTCTTTTGTTGCTTTGTCTTCGTTCATTGCTTTTATTCGTTGCTTTTTCTTGGAAGAATATTGTCCTTATCTTTTTCTTTGAAGGATAGTTTTCTTGTAGCTCTTGCCTTGTTCCTTGACTCGTGTTCGTGTAATGTTTAGGTAGGCTGTAAATAGGCCTAAAGTAAACAAAATGTAAAGATGCGTGTGTATTTAAAAAATTGTCTTTCTCCTGTCTATGTTTGAGAAAGGAATGTATAGTGTATTCTTGGACTGTCCAAAACATCAAAATCCGACATTCATATTGGCTCACCCAAAGTGTACACCTGCCCTCTGTATCTACAATGGTGGCCTTTATAACATGAAGCCTTAGTTCCTATTTCAACATTTCTTCTGTGGCTTTGGCCAATTATGGCTCAGGACCATATGCCCCAGGACACGCCCCACACTATATAAGGCTGCCTGCTGGGCGGCCTCGTGTAGTGTGTTCCAGCGCTGAACAGAGATCAGTCAGAGAGCGAGAGAGATTGTCTTTTTATATATCTAGATAGAGCAGGCAGGCTACTCAGTTTAGCTTAATTTACAGTGTGTAGAGGATATATATACATCCCTAGGAGTTGTACATATATTTATACACTGTATAGCTTAGCTAGATCAGCGATTCCTATTTGTCAGGTAGTAGATTGTGCTAGCTGCAGTTTTCTAACGTGTTGTATTGCCTGTGTGCTGTTTAGTTTACACCTAAACATACTCAGTGTTACTGCACTTGTCCTGTTTATTTGCAACTAAACGCATTTGCTGTAACTGCACGTTTGCTGTTTAATAGCACCTAAACACATTTGGTGTTACTGCACGTTTGCTGTTTAATAGCACCTGAACGCATTTTCTGCTACTTTACATTTGCAGTTGAATAGCACTTAAATGCATTTGCTGTAACTGCACGTTTGCTGTTTAATAGCACCTAAACGCATTTGCTGTTACTGCAGGTTTGCTGTTTAATAGCACCTAAACTCATTTGCTGTAACTGCACGTTTGCTCTTTAATAGCACCTAAACGCATTTGCTGTTACTGCAGGTTTGCTGTTTAATAGCACCTAAACGCATCTGCTGTAACTGCACGTTTGCTGTTTAATAGCACCTAAACGCATTTGGTGTTACTGCAGGTTTTCTGTTTAATAGCACCTAAACGCATTTGCTGTTACTGCAGGTTTTCTGTTTAATAGCACCTAAACGCATTTGCTGTTACTGCACGTGTCCTGTTTAATAGCAACTAAACGCATTTGCTGTTACTTCACGTTTGCAGTTGAATAGCACTTAAATGCTTAACCTCCCTGGCGGTATGATTCTTTCAGATTTTAGGTGCTGAAAGCGGTACCATTATTTGCAAGGGAATTTGGCGTTTTATACTGTAGGCTTGTAATTCTTAGGAATAACTCACTGAAATCTATCCAAACAAGAGTCTAATAGGCATCCCGGGTATGATTTTTTTTTTTTTTTTTATTAAAAATTATAATATAATAAATAATTATAAAAAATTATAACAAATAATAATATAATTATAGTAAAAATGATTCAATAATGTAATCAAATCAAAATCACTGAAATTTGCTCAGTTGCAGAATTTTTGCTGTCATTATTTTTTTTTTTTATGACGAATTTTCCCATAAATCGCTATCGCTAAATTCTGCAAGTGATTCTGATTTATTAACCCTGTTTTTTAGCTGCTCTAAAACAATTTTTGCCATAAAGGGACACTTTTGGTTGCTATGGGCAATCTACAGTTTGCAGGGAGAAAGAACAGTTTTTATTATATAAAAGGACATGCAGGGCACAGGGCAGACCACTAGGGACATGGGGGGTGTGTATTTTTTACATACAGTACTGTAATCTATAAGATTACAGTGTACTGTATGTATAGTGTTTGTTTTCATTTTTGAATTTGGCGCCGTTCCCCCCCCTACGTCGCGACGCTCGCAGGGAAGGGAATCGGCGGTACACACAGCATCAGGCGGACATCCGGCCACCGTGTACTGCGGAGATTCATCGCTGGATCGCAGAGAAAAGGAAAGTAAACTTTTTTCTGCATCCAGCGAGGCAAGTCCGTGTGTGGCACGGGGTTACCGATCGTAGCTTAAAAATCTCACCCCGTGCCACACACGGGAAGACCGCCAGGGAGGTTAAACTAAAAACTTAAACTTAAGCTTAAACTTAAATTAAAACGCTTAAAAGCACTTAAACTAGCGGCCCCACCTGGTGAGAAGTAATTTTTACCCCCTCACCCCGCTTCTAAACTCGCTGGCTGAGTCATTTAAACTCGCTGGCTGAGCAGAACACCCCCTCCCCCCGCTTCTCAACTTTCTTTAATGTGACATGTCACTGTCGTCAGCGCCCCCGCTTCTCATTTTTAATGTGCCATGTTATTTTGCTTAGGGCCCCAGGGAGGTCAGGATTGGCACTGGGTCTTGTAATGACATGGGGGAAGTGTTGGCGGGGAAACTCATGCTATTTTTTTCAATGATTTGTATCCATATTGCAGGGACCAAACATTACATTAAAGCCGCAAGCAGTATTAAATGTATTTTTTCTGAGAGTAATCTCATGTTGTGCAGGGACATTTCTAAACACGTGCCACTACTATACAGTAGACACCCAACAGGTACGATATTTAAAGGAATTTAAGCATCATTAAAATAGCTGCTTCAGAAAAAACGACCGTTTTTAAAACTTTTTTTTCCATTGATACATGTTCCCTGGGACAAGACCCGGGTTCTCAAAGACGTTTTCCAACAAAAACTTGAATATTGGGCTTTAAAACGATCACTTTTAATTTCGAACGTTCGAGTCCCATAGACTTCATTGGGGTTCTAAATGTTCGCTCCGTTCGAACGTTCTGGTGCGAACCGAATGCGGGGGTGTTCAGCTCATCCCTACTCATGAATCTGTTTGTCTCTCCCCCCTTTTGGCAAGGTGTCAGGGAGAAAAAATGACCAATGTGGCTGGCTTCGGCAATGTAGAAAGTAGAGGGCACTTGTCATTTCTATTAGTGTCTTTTCCCTAGGTGTTTCATTCCCAAAACTCAATGTGCAAGATCAGTCTTCAACAAGTGTTTATTCTTCAAGAAAGACAAGCAAAAGACAATGCTTACATAATGACAGCTGGTAACACATGGTAAGATGGATGCTTCAGAAGGAGGAATGAGGTATCGGGTCCCTTACCCGGACCTTCCATAGTGAAGGGTCACTTCCCCACCATCTTCCTACCTCGCTAGTCAAACCACATGGATTCTTATACTGTTCTTAAAGCTAAGCTAAGCACATTTACTTTTAGCATCGCTCCAAGGAAGGTGATGATGCTACTGTCACAAAAGTAACACCCACTTGTGTAAAGTAGAGAGTGTCCTGACACTCCTGCTCGCCCCCTCCCCCCTCAAGAGGTTTTCTCCACACCAGGGAGAAAGCCTCGCATTACTGTGTGGAGTTACAGACAGAAGAACAGGAAGTGAGGATTTCTCAGAATAAGGACATTTAAAAGCAAAATGGAAGGATGAGGTAAGTGAAGGATGGCTGCACTAAGGTAAAGGAAGTTATTTAGGGATTTTTTTTTTTTACCTTTACAGCCCCTTTAAAAATAGATGTAACATACAGCAAATGACCTTTCTCTTATCCTCACCTTCAAAATTAACTTGTTTCAATGAAGATAAAAGAAACTTTTATCACTTAAAATAGTAATGAAATCAAAATCTAACAGGTGTCAGATGGAAGCAGACCGGATGCTGGCAGGTGTCAGCAGTCTGCCGCTTCATATAGGACGACAGACAGGTGGAACTGATCAGTCCACTGGTGTGAAGGAGACCTAAAAGTGAAGTTGTCTGTTGACTCTGAAAAATATTTATTTTACACAGAACAACTAAAACACATTATCATATAAACATCTATTGGCAGTGCATTTGCTTGCTCAGTGTTGGGTTTCGGTGGCCGTTTATGAAACTGTGAACAGCGGTGAGCCCAAGGATCGCCACTGATCACCGTCCATAAACAGTTTATGAAATAGAGATAATTGGGGGGAGAATGATGATCTCCGCTCACAGAGAGTCCTCATTGACTGTCACAGAAACGGACAGTTTATGAAGCTGCAATCTCAGTGCTTTATTAGCGATTTGTGTCAGAATTCACCTCCCAGATTCACCAGCACAGAGGTGTCGGTTCCACCCCAGGCCAAGGGTGGCAGCAGTCAGATCACAGTGCATTGGGTGTTTCTCCTCAGCAGCCAATCAGCGGGGGTTGATCGCCTCACTGTGCATGTTAGGGGAGAGAACTTAAGAGACAGATGTCATTAGTTCTGGGTCACCGTCGTCCGCCCTGGGTAGTCGTCCCACCAACCCCGTGTGTGGCCCTCCTGGCCGGGGATGTGTGTTCAAGAGTTTCTGGTTACGGGGCAACGTTGGTCCGGAGTCGTGATTTACCAGGTAGGCCCAGTAGTCAGACTGGGTCTACATTAATAGAGTGGTTGTGCGCTGTCCGTCCTGAGGGAGGAAGCCGCCAAATGAAGTACCTGTTCTGAAAAGCACCGAGCACGAGGCTGGTACACTCAAGGGAGGCCTGAACTTCATTGGAGGACGCACCATTACTGAAAGTAGGGTTGTCCCGATACCACTTTTTTTAGGACCGAGTACAAGTACCGATACTTTTTTTCATGTACTCGCCGATACCGAATACCGATACTTTTTTTAAATGTCATGTGACAGTTTTCAAACCACAATACAGACTAAGGATATTTTCTTTAGAATTATGAAGAACTCTAACTCAAGACATTATAAAAGAATAAAAATGAGTAAAAGTTAATAAAAATGTTTTATTTTCTTGTCACGCAGTAGTAAAAAACTCAAAGAATTTTCACAGAACATGTTGATAAATACAAAAAAAAGTATTCGATTTAGGTATCGGGAGCATTTGCGCGAGTACAAGTACTCCCGCAAATACTCGGTATCGGTCCCGATACCGATACTAGTATCGGTATCTGGACAACCCTAACTGAAAGGCTGGATGATGGTGGCCTGTCAGTACTGAATTGACTAAAGTTTATTCAAGAGAGATGCGGGTGCTTAATCCTGAGTTGAGAAGGATTCAGGACCAAAAATATCTCCATCTATGGGAAGGTCTGTGGCAGAGACTTTACTAAAGTTCTGTGTGAAACTGGCTGCTAGGTTGGTGAGAGAGGCCTATCCAGGTGCACTGTACCCACTTTGGCTAGAGTGGCGACGAGAGTTTATCGCTGGAAGCAGGAGTGTTTCCAAGCCAAGTTGTAAACCTGGTCCTATTACTTATTATCCCTTTCTACTTCTTCAACCAGTACTACTTTTATCGTTTTGCCCTGTTGGGTAATAAAGCACAGAAAAGACATCTACGGTGTGGTTTCTTCTCATATATATGTATGTGCACTTAATCATATTTTTGTCAATCATACATTGTGTCCATTCATATCCTTGACTGAGTTTATTATTTATTATTTTGCCTCAGTAAACATGTCTGAGTGGTTCATTGATATTGTGTGTGAGTCTCTATTTACTACCACAGCTGGTGATGTGACGGAACCCAGGGCCTCGGTGAATATACTATGGTTTATCACTACTGTGTTTTCTCTATGTTGCTGTTGCTGGGTTCCAGAGGGGTTGAGATTATTCTTGGGGTTGAAAGGCAGAGTAATGGACTGAACAAACAACATCAGCTCCTTTGGGGGTGGTGTTATGAAGGGGGACCCGTTTTTTTTTTTTTAAAAGGTATTTTTATTAAGTTTTGCACATAAAACAACAAAACAGTACCAAACACAAAAAAAAAAACATTACATTACATACATACACCAAACAAACAGTTTGCTCCTATAACACTCCATACCTGTAACGACAGTACATGCGGTTTACAATCAAAAGTAAAAAAGCAGCATACATCAGAAAGTACAAAGTAGGGGCATATTAACACCTCGTGGGCCTGTACTTAAAAGGTACTATAGTGGAAGGAGACCTCGTTATTTGCTTAGCCCCTCATGACTGGATCAGGGATAGGGTCAGGGGGCTAGCCAGCCACCTGCCCCAGATTTTATGGAATGATTTATTTCTTTTCCTAATCTCAAAGATGAGCTTATATAGCCGGAGGGCGTCATTGACCAATTTCAACCATAGGCCCTGTGTCGGGGTCGCTGCCCCCTTCCAGGTCAACAGGATAGACTTCTTAGCATAGAAGTACAGGATGCGAAGACATTTTTTGACCTGTGAGGGGACAGCGAGGTCACCAAAGACCCCCAGTAGACATGTGCAATTTTTTTCGTTACAAATACGTTTTCCGTCATTATTCGTTATTTTCGTTGATTCGTTAACCTACGAATAAACGAATGGTTTAGTGCAAATAATAACGAATAACGATATTTCCAAAAATAACGAATATGGAAAACTACGAAGATACGAAACTACTAAATGTAAAAGAACAACACAACGAAAGAAAAAAGAAACGAAAACATAGAAATAACGAAAATACCGAGCACAAAAAAAAAATCATAATTACGAAAAATAAACGAAAATGCAAACTTTGAATTTGAAGAACGAAAAGAAAACAACCGAAATGCCGAACAAAGAATAAAAAACGAAAAGCAAAACTAATGAAAAATAAATTACGGAAATGAAATAATGTAAATTCACTTTCATTAGTACTGTGACCAATAGCCACTCAGCGCTGTCCCTTCCCCTGAAGAGGTTTGTTCCTTCCCCCAATGAGCTTCTTTCTTATGTGGCTCCTTGACCTTGTGTCTTTATCTGTGTTAGTCAATCCCAGTAAATTACGATGTTTTACAAAATTACGACGAGTAGTGTGTCGAATAAACGTAAAATGTATTTTAACAGAATTACGAATGTAATAAAATCTACAAAAGAACGTTGTTATAATCAAATGAAATTAGACACGAAAATACGAATGATCATAAAGCAACGAAGATTTATTTCTTACGAAAATACAAACGCGGCATTATGGAAAATATAATGTAAATACGAATATCAAAACAACGAAAAATAAACCAACGTGAAAACGAATGAACGAATAAATTCATTGTAAAAATACGAACGAGGCAGAATACAACATTTAACGGAAATACTGATCTCGAATCAACGAAAAATAAACTAACATAAAAGAACGGAAACGGAAAAAAAAGTGTTACGAAAATACTAAAGAGTACGAATACGATAACTAACGTCTTACGAAATTACGACTCATTACGAATCACGATAAACGAACAGAAACGAAACAGAAATAAACGAAAATTTTTGTTGTGCACATGTCTAACCCCCAGAAAACAGCTCTTAGGGTCCAGTATATTAGGAAGCCCCAAAGCAGAAGAGAGGAAGGATCCTATATCTTTCCAGAAGTCACTTACAACAGGACAACTCCAGAAGTAGTGTATAAAGTCTGCCAATTGACCACATCCACGAAAACAGTCTGCCGAGGGTAGGATGCCCATTCTATGCATCCTGGCCGGGGTCAAATGTGATTGGTGGAAATTTTTTATTTGGGTTACCCTGTCTCTGGAGGATATAACAGTTGCCTTGAAAGTGTCACAGAACTCAGTCCAATCATCCTCCGTCATAGCAATGTCTAGAGATTCCCATTTGCATTGGGATGCCTTAAATCTGCTAGGGCTAAGTAATAAGTAGAGATGAGTTTTGTTCGGTCCGGGGCACGTAGAAGTTTTTCAAGGTCCGGAATCACCAGTGGACTGTTTAGGGAGCCAAACTTGGCTCGTGCAGCGTGTCTGAGCTGATAGTAAAAGAACAAATAATTGGAAGGTAGGGCAAAGTCTTCTCTCATTCGGCCGAAGGATTTAAAGCCCTGCGGAGTATATAAGTGGCACAGGTATTTAACCCCCCTAGATATCCATCTCTGAGGGTCAGATAAAGTATTAAATTCTAAGAGCGTCGTGTTAAACCATATCGGATTATTAGGAGATGTCAACCATGAACCCGGTGCATGTTTAAGAATCACCGTTTTAAACAAAGACAATGAGGTTTGCAGCACAGATAGTCCCGGCCCAGGTGGAGTACATCCACGATAAATAATATTGTGCAGTGTCTCGAATGACGTAACCATAGCTCCTTCAGTAGTGGTCAGTGCTTTGCCCAGGGCAAAGATGGCAAACTACGCCCCCCCCCCCCCATTTTTTAAGATAGAATCTGTAATAACGCTCGAATAACACTGTAATAACGCTCGAAAAAGGGCCTTAGGGAATCTCTAACACTGACCCACCTCTCAGCCAATCAGGTGCACCGGGTCTGGTTACCGGTCACCTGATTGGCTGAAGCAACAGATTTAACCGAGAAAGGTAAGTTCCGGGCGGGGGGGCACACTGGCGGCATTTGATGGGGCTAACTGGCAGCACACCGGAGGCAATTAATGGGGCAAACTGGCAGCACACTGGTGGCAATTGATGGGCACACTGGTGGTTATTGATGGGCACACTGGCAGCATACTGGCGACAATTGATGGGCACACTAGTGGCAATTGATGGGCACACTGGCGGCAATTGATGGGGAAAACTGGCAACAATTCATGGTTACCATTGTTGCCAGTTTGCCCCATCAATTGCCGCCCGTGTGTTCTGCCAGTGTGCCCATCAATTGCCGCCAGTGTGCTGCCAGTTTGCCCCACCAATTGCCGCCAGTGTGACCATCAAACGCAGCCACTGTGCCATGAAACACAGCCACCGCTGAGTGGCTGCGTGTGATGGGCACTGTCGCTGCGTGTGATGGGCACTGTCGCTGGGTGTGATGGGCACAGTGGCTGCGTTTGATGGGCACAGTGGCTGCGTGTAATGGGCACTGTCGCTGCGTGTGATGGGCACTGTCGCTGGGTGTGATGGGCACAGTGGCTGCGTTTGATGGGCACAGTGGCTGCGTGTGATGGGAACAGTGACTGCGTGTGATGGGCACAGTGATTGCGTTTGATGGGCACAGTGACTGCGTTTGATGGGCACAGTGGCTGTGTGTGATGGGCACTGTCGCTGCGTGTGATGGGCACAGTGATTGCATTTGATGGGAACAGTGACTGCGTTTGATGGGCACAGTGGCTGCATGTGACGGGCACAGTGGCTGCGTGTGATGGGCACAGTGGCTGTGTGTGATGGGCACAGTGATTGCGTTTGATGGGCACAGTGACTGCGTTTTATGGGCACAGTGGCTGCGTGTGATGGGCACAGTGGCTGCGTGTGATGGGCACTGTCGCTGCATGTGATGGGCACAGTGATTGCATTAGATGGGCACAGTGACTGCGTTTGATGGGCACAGTGGCTGCATGTGACGGCACAGTGAGGCTTCAATTAATGTTTTTTTTTTTTATGCAGACAAGGAAGGCAAGCTCAAAATAACAAAAAATGATGGTCACCTCAGTCCTCCCCTCCCCTCCCCAATACAGAGTCATTTAAGTTCTTACTTTGTACACAGATACACAGTATAGTTCTTCTTCTTCTTCTGTTGCAGACAGTCCACACACTCTGTACTGTAGGGCAGGCAGGCGCAGGCAGGCTCCATGTGTCTTGTCCTTTTTTTTTCTTGCAGACAGCTCCACGCGAGTCCTCCCTCTCTGTCTCAGTGAGTCACCTCTCACCCCCGGCGTGACGTCACGCGGCGCACGCCGGGAATAATCCAATTAAATCCTCGATGGGGGGGGCGAGAGGAAGCTCACAGGAGGAAAGGGAGCCAGGACAGAGGAGCGCAGTCTGCACACAGTAAAGTCAGTGTGCCACAGCCGCTGCCCGCGCTGTCTATCACTCAGTAAAAGTGAGTGACAGACAATCCAACTGGCCTGGCGGCTGCGGCCGATTGCGCCCCCCTCCTGTTAAACTTGGTAGCGCCAGGGTCACTCGCCCCTCCTGCCCCTGCCTTGTACCGGCCCTGGTAGTGGTGCACGCATTGGAGTCAGGGTGTAACCAGTCGTGAACATTCACCAACTGGGAAGCTTGATAATAGAGGTAAAAGTCAGGGAACGTCAATCCCGCCAAATGAGACGGAAGTCTAAGCGTTACAAGTGCTACCCTATTGGCCTTACCATTCCAAAGGAAGGTTATACAAATCGAGTCAATGCTCTTAAATAAGGATTTGGGAATTTTGCATGGGGTATTAGCTAGAACATACAGTAACTTGGGAAGGTATATCATTTTTAAGACATTGGCCCGTCCCATCAGATCTAGGGGTAAGTCTTTCCACTGTTTAGTCTGGGACTGCAACTGAAGTAACACAGGGCTCAAATTATTAGTGATATATAGGGATAATGGTAACTGAACCACAACTCCCAAGTATCTAAATGAGGTGGCTACCAGCAATCTAGAGTCTGGGTGGATTTGGTCTATGGGGTAAATAATAGACTTCTCCCAATTTACTCTGAATCCTGAGAAATCCCTGAAGTCCGACACCATTTCCAATACCAATACATTAGCAAGCGAGTCTTGGGCATCTGCCAAATAAACTAATGTGTCGTCCACATACAACGAGATTCGCTCCTCGATACCATTAATGGGCAAACCCCGAAGAAGTGGGGTATTGCGTATCTTTATAGCAAGGGGTTCCATGGCTAGGGCAAATAGCAGGGGTGACAACGGACACCCCTGCCTGGTCCCCCTTGTAATTTGGAAAGTTTCCGTAACCTGCGAGTTAATGCGAATGCGGGCAAGTGGCATGGCATATAGGAGTCGAATCCAGGCAATTAGGCGAGAGCCAAAACCATACATCTGTAAGACTCGGAACAGATATAGCCATTCTACACTGTCGAAGGCTTTGCAGGTGTCCAAGGACACCACAACCCGAGTTGATGGACAGTCGTGTGTATATGACAGATTATGGAACAGTCTACGAATTTTCATTCTAGTCGACCTTCCTGGAATAAAACCACCCTGATCACTTCCCACCAGGTGAGCAATCACCTTATTCAGACGGTTCGCCAGGGCCTTAGCTAAAATGTTTGCGTCTACATTTATAAGAGATATCGGACGGTAAGAATCGCACTTCAGCGGGTCTTTCCTGGGTTTAAGGAGCAGAACAATCAGAGCCTCCCTCATTGAGGGGGGCAGCACCCCCTCTTCCAGTGCCTCATTGTAAGTTTTAAGTAGAAGAGGACTAAGAAGGTGCTGGAATTGTTTATACCATTCTACTGGGAACCCGTCCAAACCCGGTGATTTATGAGCCGGAATCTGTGAAATTGCAAGTGCTAATTCTTCTACAGACAACGGTTCATCCAATTCCTCCCGAACCCGGTTTTTTAGTTTAGGTAGTGATATTTGGTCCAAGTAATCGCTAAGCTGCGTATCAGAGTAGTCGGCCCTAGATGTATAAAGATCACGATAGAAAGAAAGAAAGGCATCTGTTATATCTTGAGGGACATCGCTAATCTGATTCATTGAAGTCATTATCCTAGGGATACAAATAGGGTTACTCTCAGCTCTCGTAATATACGCGAGTAAACAACCCGCCTTATTACCATGCTCAAACGTCTTTTGTGTAACATAGAGCATGCGTTTTTTAGTTAAGTCTAATAATCTAAGTTCATAGTCCCTGCGACTATGGAGCCAGGAGGCCAACGTGTCAGCAGTGGGACATTTGGAATATCCAGCCTCTAAAAGTATCAGAGCCTGCTCAAGTTCGTCAGTGTGCTGTTGATTGTTTTTACGCAATATACCCGTAATTGACATAAAGGATCCTCTCAGCACCGCCTTAGAGGCCTCCCAAGCAGTGCTGAATCCAGTGGTATCCTGATCGATGCCCCAGTTAAAGTCCCTCTAGGACGAAACGCGTAGGGCTTGGTTTTTACCTTTTCCCACATTGCCTTTTATTTGTGATGACTTTTAATGTACATTTTGGTTTTATTCCAATAAAACCGTTACCATTTTGACCTGCACCATTGGGGTTGCGTTGTTTTTTCTTTCTCTCCTCCATGGTGCTTGGAGTCATCCAGTTGCTCTCATCCCACCCTCCCAAGGGTTTTACCATCACCTTTTCACATTCCTTCTGAGAACGAATCATTGGAAACAAGGTTACCGTCCAGGATACTGTGCACATCTGGCTTTCCATCGAGGATCGGAATCATCTCTATCCAGTTTGAGCGAGCCCAGCTGATTCATGACAGACAGGTCCTACATTTTCGGTAAGCGCAATTTATCTTTGTTTTGATATAAGTGCCATTCGGTCTTTGAGGATCTACGAAGTTATCTTTCATCTACTTATTGCACTATTGTGGATGAACTATTTATATTTTCTTTTGTGTTTTGTTTTGATTGGTGTATCACAGCATCATTTCATGCAAGGACTTCACCTTTCACTGTTGTTGATTTTGATTATCTTCACCATTATTATGATTTAGTTCAGTGATTGTTGATTTCGTTTATCCTTAGATATCATCTTTTCTTTTTGTTTTACAGCACTACATTTATTTTTACATCTCTATTCAATTTGTGTGTACAATGTAGTGTAGCTGCTTTAGTTTTAATATTTTGTTGTTCACTTCGGTTAGCGCAATATTTTCTTTTAATTTATCCTTATTAAGAGCCCAATAGTCAACCATACTTTTTTGGCACTCAGTCTGAACCGTCTCATCCTCAAGCCAGACCCTAGGGCCTGATTTTGGCAGGAGAAAGAGACCTACCAGCAGGGGGGCATGGTCTGATATTCCTCTAGGCAAGTACCTGACCGAGTGCACCAGAGGGAGCACATCCGCCGGGGCAAATGCCATATCTATGCGAGACATAGTGTGGAAAGAATCCGAATGACAAGAACATTGCCTGTCTTCCGGATGTTTCCAACGCCACAACTCCGTAAGAGAGTATACCTTGGCCCAGTTAACAAAGGAGGGATATGGTCTGCCCCCACCTCGCAAGCGGTCCACTGAGGGATCAAGTACTGCATTAAAGTCGCCCACAAAGAGCAGGGGCCCTGGAGATCAAGATAATAGCATTAGTGACAGTTTAGAGAGGACGTTCTGAGAAAACGGTGGGGGGATATAAATGTTTACGAGTGTAAAAATTGAGAATATACGAATAGTGAGCACTACAAACCGACCCGCCGGGTCTGGCTGTACACTCAGTGTCTCAGCCCCTAGGGCCTTGGCCACCAAGATCGAGACCCCTCGTGAGAAACTGCAATAAGTGGCATGGTACTGAGAGGCCAGCCAGGGACGTTTAAGGTATTTCAATGTAGGGGCCATAAGGTGCGTCTCCTGGAGACAAATAATATGTGGCTTGTGTTTTTTCAAATAGGAAAACATCAGGGACCGCTTATGAGGTGAGTTCAGCCCTCTAACATTCCATGAGAGAATTTTAACCGTGTCTGCCATGAGGAATTAAAGTTATTACATATGCTAAGCAAAAGTAAATTTCCAACACAATATCCCACCCATAATGAATCTTGCAGTACAGTTGATGACTATGATATAGTAACAGTGAAAAATTAGGATTCACAAGAGCAAACATAACACTCAAATACCACAGTGGGCGGCCTTTCCCGACACGGAAAATCTGCGGAAAAGCCACCCGAACTCCTGTTACTATTACTACCCCCTCCTGTTACAGTCCTAAAAGGGAGCAGATAGACCTGTGGCCACGCAACTCGTAGGTATCTGGGAAGTGGTAGTTCCATGTAGGTTTACAGATGTAGTATAACTGTCCTGAGGTAGGATCAAAAGAACATGTGATTCTCAAAAGGCACAACAGTGAACAGTGCAAATGGCTCCAAAATAACAGTACCTTACTCCAGGGGTGGACTGACAACTCATGGGGCCCCCGGGCAAAAGAAGATTATGGGGCCCTCGGGCTTACAGGTGGCCACCAAGCCAGGTGGCAGTACAGAGGCAGGGCAGCTAAAATCTCAGGATTTTCACATCAAAAGCATGTTGGTTTTGGACATATCAGGGACAGATGTAAAGAAAACACAGATTTTTACATACCGTCCCTGGTTTTAATGAGCCTGGCAACACTGATGGGGCCCCCTAATGGCATGGGGCCCTCGGGCAGTGCCCGAGTTCCTCAATGGTCAGTCCGCCCCTGCCTTACATGTAATGCAGCCTGCATTACTAACCAGGGTCACTGCAGTATTGGCAGTCTCATAGCAGTGGTGGTTCCTCCTGTAGGATAAAAAAGAAAAAGGGGAGGGGAGAGTACCAACAACAAGCAAAAGTCAGTCAAAAGGGGAATTTCAGCTAGTCCTGGGGTGAGGGGAGAACCAGATTTATCATACCCCCAGCCAGAAAGAACATTCAGGAGGCAAGCCCCCTCCACCCCCGACCCCCCAGGTAACCAAGGCCCAGCTCAACAGGGCACTATCTTACAGGAAAAAAAGGGGGGGGGAAAGGGGGGGGGGCCGAATAAGGGAAGGATAAGATCACAAGACCCCAAACCGTTGCTTGCAGGATCAGTTTGGATGATGCCGGGCATCCAGCCATGCCATGGCATCTTTAGGACAAGAGCAAAAGTGAGCTTTTCCTTTGTGTATGATTCTCAGTTTAGCTGGAAATAACATTGCATAGGGAAGGCCCTCATTATGAAGACGTTCTTTTACTGCTGCAAAGGATATGCGCTGGCGTTGCACTTCAGCCGAAAAATAAGGATAAATGGAGATGTTGTTACCGTTGAACCTGAGGGGGCCTTTTTCTCTTGCCAGGCGTAGAATAGTAACCTTATCCCGGAAATTCAGGAACTTTGCAATAAGAGATCTTGGGGGGGCCCCAGGTTGGGGAGCACGTGGAGGGGTACGGTGTGCCCGCTCGATCTCAAAGGTCCTGGAGAACTCCTCCATCCCAAATGCGTCACGCAGCCATTGGTGCAGGAATCTTTAGGGTGAGACCCCTCCGATCGTTCTGGGAACCCCACAAAGCAAAGGTTTTTCCTTCTGGAACGATTCTCCAAATCATCCAGCTTGCCCCTCAGGGCCCCCAGTTCATCATTGGCCTTGCGCATAGTAGCAGACAGGGGATGCACTACATCTTCTAATGAACTGACGCGACCCTCCACCTCTCCTGTCCTATCCCTCAGGTTCTGAACATCTTGTTTAAGGAGGGAGAAGTCAATATGGATACTCTCCATTTGCACAGTGAGAGAGGTTTTCACATCTTTAATGGCCAGCAAGATGTCTGCTAGTGTAGGCTCCGCAGCTGGGGGGGCTCGGGGATGCAAGGTCTTCCGAGCATGCCAGGGGACTCAGAGGAACCAGATGTCCCAGCCTGAGTGCGGAATAGAGCAGGGACAGAGCCACTCACCCCCTGATATGTGTCCTGGGCTGTGAAAGAAGCAGGCTGCTGCGCGGCCTCGCGTGCTGCTGCTGGATCAGCGCCATCTTGCCTCTGGGACCGGGTCTGCTGTTCCGCCGCGGATGGGGGCGCCGGGGGCCCGTATTTATTCACCATCATCCCCAAATCGGGTGCCCGCCGTCTGTAGGAGCAGATCGGTGCCTTTTGGGAGAAAATCAAGGGCAGGATGCCTGTAGGATGGATAGTTAGAGCCGGAGCTGAGGTCTCACACAGCCGCGCTCATGGACTCCAAGCCACGCCCCCCGGACCCGTTATTTTAGTAACATTAACCACTTTGGGCCAGATTCTCATAGAATTGCGTATTTTCCGCGTAGCGTATCCCATTTACGCTAAGCCTACGCAGTTTTTACGCACAAGTGCTGTATTCTCAAAGCACTTGCTCTGTAATTTGCGTGGGCGTAGCGTAAATGGGACGGCGTAAAACCACGTAATTCAAATAGGGAAGGAGGGGGGCGTGCTGTATTTAAATTAAGCGCGCCCCCGCGGGCCGAACGAAGTGCGCATGCGCCGGCCTTAAACGTAGGCCACTGTGCATGCTCTATAGTACGCCGCAAATACAGTGATTACGAAATCACGCAACGTAATTAACATACAGGCCTATTCGCGACAAGTTACGCAAATGATGTAAACGACGGAAAAACACGACGCTGTCCCGACGTCCATACTTAACCACTTGAGACCCGAGCCTGTTTTTCAGATTCGGTGTTTACGAGACTAAAACTGTTTTTTTTGCTAGAAAATTACATAAAACCTCCAAACATTATATATTTTTTTTCTAACACCCTAGAGAATAAAATGGCAGTAATTGCAATACTTTTTCTCACACCGTATTTGCGCAGCGGTCTTACAAGTGCACTTTTTTGGGAAAAAAATCACTTTCTTGAATTAAAAAATAAGACATTAATAAATTTGGCCCAATTTTTTAATATATTGCGAAAGATAATGTTACGCCGAGTAAAATGATACCCAACATGTCACGCTTAAAAATTGTGCCCGCTCGTGGCATGGCGTCAAACTTTTACCCTTAAAAATCTCGATAGGCAACGTTTAAAAAATTCTACAGGTTGCATTTTTTGAGATACAGAGGAGGTCTAGGGCTAGAATTATTGCTCTCACTCTAACGATCATGGCGATACCTCACTTGTGTGGTTTGAACACCATTTTCATATGCGGGCGCTACTCGCGTATGCGTTCGCTTATGCGCGCGAGCTCGTCAGGACGGGGCGTTTTAAAATATATTTTTTTTGTTTTCTTATTTATTTTAATTTTTTTTTTTTTTTTTTACACTGAAATAAATAAAATAAAAAAAATTGATCACTTTTATTCCTATTACAAGGAATGTAAACATCCCTTGTAATAGAAAAAAGCATGACAGGTCCTCTTAAATATGAGATCTGGGGTCAAAAAGACCTCAGATCTCATATTTAGACTAAAATGCAAAAAAAATAAAAAAAATTCAACTGTCATTTTTCAAATGACAGGAAAAAAAAAATGTCTCTTTAAGACGCTGGGCGGGACTGTCGTTTTGATGTTACTTCCGCCCAGCAGAGCTACAGGGACGGATGAGGGAAATTTTTCCCTCAGTCTCATCCCCGCTGAGGAGCCGAACGGACCCGATCGCCTCCGCAACTACCGACGGCTACGGTAAGCGGCGGAGGGGGGCGGGAGAGCTGCGGGAGGGGGGCACCCTCTCCCGCCACCGATAACGGCGATCTCGCGGCGAACCCGCTGCGGAGACCGACGTTATCGTTAACAGAACCGCCCCATGAAGAGATGGATATCTCGGTTGTGGCAGCAAGTGAAGTGAAGTGAAGTGGTTAACATAGCTTACGCCGGACCTACGCAAGGTTACCCCTCATATAGCAGGGGTAGCCTTACGCTTACGCAAACTACGTTAACTACGTCGACGGCGCGCAAATTCGTTCGGAAATCGGCGTATCATGCTCATTTGCATATTCAACACTGAAATCGACGGGAATGCCACCTAGCGGCCAGCGTAATATTGCAACTTAGATCCGATGGTGTAAGTGACTTACGCCAGTCCGATCTACGCCGTACCTATGTGTAACTGATTCTAAGAATCAGTCGCATAGATACCCGGGCTCAGAAACAGAGATATTGGGCCAGATTCACGAACAGTTAGGCTGGCGAATCGAGTGATCCGCCAGCCTAACTGTGACTTTGAGCCGGCGTTTCTGTTTTCTGTAACCAGAAAACAAGAAACGCCGGGTTGAAGTTCCGATGCGAGCAGCGTAACTGAGTTTCGCCATCGCATCGTTACTTCAACTTAAAAATGTCGCCGGGGGCGTTCCCGCCGATTTACGCTCAAAAAATATGTTAATGAGCGGAAATCGGCAATTCACGATCGAATTCCGGCGCGACGCAATGACGATACGACGTTTCCGGACGGGATACGCGGCGCATAGATATACCTACATGGGGTTGGAGTATCCTATGTTAGGTATAGGCGTCGTCATCGCGTCGGGAAAAAAAAAAAAAACGTCGCTTGCGTAAAACGGTCATGAATGGGAATGTGACGTCATTGACGTTCATTCACAGAATTTGGAGCATGCGCACAGGGATGTTTTGACACTCGACGCATGCGCAGTACGTTGGCGGCGGGAACGCGCTTAGTTAGCATACTACACGCCCCGTACCCGCCCAATTTGAATTCCGCCGGCTCATTTGCGATGCGCTGCCGCAACTTTAGGAGCAAGTGCTTCGTGAATGACAGCACTTGCTCCTAAAATTTCTTCAGCGCAACGCAAATGAGAAGCGTTACTCCAGAGCAAAGATGCTCCCATCTACCTGAATCTGGCTGAATATGGTGTATCTGGAGATACACCGGCGTATCTCTTCTGAGAATTTGGCCCTCTGTCTGTCCGTCTACTGAGCAGTGATCATTTATCACTGCTTAATAAACTGACATCTCTGTGCTTCTGTGAATTTCTGGTGCTGTAATCTCATAAAGTTTCACGAGATTCCAATATCAGGGGCCATTCCCCACTGTTGGAAGCGTTGGTAGATCACTTCACTCCTCCAAAGGTGAAGCGATCTACACAACTTCATAAACTGGCACCCAGAGGAGAATGATCTCCTCTGAGAATGCCGGAGAATGAAGCAGTGAATATATTTTACTTCTTCATAAACGGACACCTTTGTTCGAATTTTTTTATTCAAAAGATGCAAACTAGCCTTACACATGATCGGAATTTCCAATTGTCTAAAATCCGAATTTTTAGTCGGAATTCTGTTTAAGCTGTCTTGCATAGACACTGTCAGACAAAATTGCGACCGTCCAAAACGAGGTGATGTAAAACACTACGACTAGCCGAGAAAAATAAAGTCGACTTGCTTTTGAGCACCGCAGGCTTTTTCTCCATCGGAGTTGCACACAGACGATAGGAATTTCCTATCGTTTTTTTTGTCCATCGGAAAAAAATAAAACATGTTCTATTTCTAAACACAGACAAAAAAAAGCCTGATGGGGCCCACACATGATCTGAAATTTCCGATGAAAAAAGACCTTCTGACTTTTTTCATCGGAAATTCCGATCGTGTGTAGGCGGCATAACAGAAACTACATCATGTAACCAGAACACTCCCCTGTATGGAAACATCACTTCAACTTCTACCGTAGACACTCACTTTATTCACATACTTCCTGCCGGAAGCCCCACCCTGTGAGACGTGTCGTTTGTTTTTTGTCGGAAACTTTCACTTTCATTTCTCTCTTCTGCTGTCTGCGATGGCGTCTGCTGATGTGAGACAGGAGCTGGACTGTTCCATCTGTCTGGAAATGTATAAAGATCCTGTAATGCTGAGCTGTGGTCACAACTTCTGCCGGGTCTGTATTGATCGTGTGTTGGATACACAGGAGGGGTCTGGAGGTTATTCCTGTCCTGAGTGCAGAAAAAGGTCTATGGAGTCGTCCTGTACTGCAGAGGAACATAACACTACGTAACATAGTGGAGACTTTCCGATCTACTCAGCCAGATCAGAAGACGACTGGAATCTTCTGTACTTACTGTATTCACTCTCCTGTACCTGCTGTTAAATCCTGTCTGCATTGTGAAGCTTCTCTGTGTGATAATCACCTAAGAGTCCACAGCAAGTCACCAGAACATGTCCTAACTGATCCCACCACTTCCATGGAGAACAGAAAATGCTCCATCCATAGAGAACTTCTTAAATATTTCTGCACTGAGGACTCTGCCTGTATCTGTGTGTCCTGCAGTTTGGCCGGAGAACACCGGGGACACAAGGTGGAGACTCTGGATGAGGCCTCTGAGAAGAAGAAACAGAAACTGAGAAATGTTCTGCAGAAACTGATGACAGAGAGAGAGGATACGGAGAAAAGAGTCCAGAGTCTGCAGGATCGCAGGAGAAAAGTACAAGAAAAATCAGCTGGGGAAAGAAAGAAAGTCACTGCCCTGTTCATAGAGCTCAGGAGACATCTGGAGGACCTGGAGAAGAGAGTCCGGAGGGAGATCACCATCCAGGAAGAGCGGATCTCATTGTCTGATCTGATCCATCAGCTGGAAATAAAGAAGGAGGATCTGTCCAGGAAGATGGAGGACATTGAGAAGCTGTGTAACATGACTGACCCACTGACTGTCCTACAGGAATCAGACACAGGGGACTTGTGTGATACTGAGGAGGGAGATAATGAGGACAGAGAGAGACATGATAGACTCCTCCATGATGGAGGGGATCTGGATGTGGCTGGAATCTCACACACATTACACACAGGGTTATCTGATATGATAAATGAGGTAAATGTATTCTTCTATATACAGGAAGCTTCAGACATATTACTGGATGTGAACACGGCTCATAATCTCCTACAGATATCAGATGACATGAAAACTGTATCCAGGTCAGATATAAGGCAGAATCGTCTAGAAACACCGGAGAGATTTCAATGGGGGTCCCAGGTATTAAGCAGTCAGAGATTTTCCTTGGGGCGACATTACTGGGAAGTGGATGTCAGAGAGTCAGAAATTTGCAGTGTCGGGATGTGTTATCCCAGTATAGAGAGGAGAGGAGGAAGGCAGTCACTGATTGGAAATAATAACAAGTCTTGGGGTTTGTGGAGGCATAGCAGTAAGTATTTTCTATTTCATGACAATAAAACAATCAGAATATCTCCCAATCTCTCCTGTAACAGAGTCAGGATCTATGTGGATTATGAGGCCGGACAGCTGTCCTTTTATGATCTGTGTCACCCGATCAGACACCTCCACACCTTCACCACCACCTTCACTGAGCCCCTCCATGTTGGGTTATTT
This sequence comes from Rana kukunoris, assembly GCA_029574335.1. Classification (NCBI taxonomy): domain Eukaryota; kingdom Metazoa; phylum Chordata; class Amphibia; order Anura; family Ranidae; genus Rana; species Rana kukunoris. The sequence goes on from CM056053.1 coordinate 473,902,274, forward strand.
GTAGGAAAAGGTTCTATAAAGCTATCTGGGGGGTCAGCTAAAGGATGTTTTGTTGTATAGTGAATGGCCAGGTTGTCAGCTTTAGATTTAACAAAAATATAATGACGCACATACATTATTCATTCATATTGTATCCCGGCAAGTACTTGTACTACATAAAAGAGTAGAAAGATGTGGCGCTTACTTCATTAATAATCAATAAAGTGCAATAATTCTAAAGGACACTTTTCATAAGAAGGAAAAATAATGCATTGTTTTTCCTTCTAATGAAAAGTGTCCTCTAGAATTATTGCACTTTATTGATTATTAAGTAGGCATCACATCTTTCTACTTTTTTATTGATTTTAGTGTGAGATTACCCTTTTATGTTGGCAGCTTATTTGTTTGTGGTTTGCACATTAGTACCTCTATATACTTGTACTACATAGTTGTTGGTAGATCAAAAATAGATTGTACAATCATCTTTAGGGGTTATGGCAAGGTCAGGGGTTAAGGTTACATTTAAGGAGTTATTACATTAGAGAGACAAGGTGTTAAAGATTAATTTGAAGGGTTAAACCACTTCCATACCGGGGGGCACATACACACCTTCCTGCCCAGGCCAATTTTCAGCTTTCAGCACTGTCGCAATTTGAATGACAATTGCGCGGTCATGCTACACTGTACCCAAATGACATTTTTATCATTTTGTTCCCACAAATAGAGCTTTCTTTTGGTGGTATTTGATCACCTCTGCGATTTTCATTTTTTGCGCAACAACTAAAAAAAGACCGAACATTTAGAAGAAAAAAAAGTTTTTATTTTTTTTCTGTTAATTTATTTTGTAAATAAGTAAGTTTTCTTCTTCAATTATGGGCACTGATATGGGGGCACTGATGGGCACTGATGAGATGGCACTGATGGGCACTGATGGGGTGGCACTGATGGACACCGATAGGCAGCACTGATGGGCACCGATAGGCGGTGCTGGTATGCTGCACTGATGGGCACTCATAGGTGGCACTTGGCACTCTTTGGCGCCACTGATGGGCACTCATGGGTGGCACTTATGGGTGGCACTGATGGGCACTTATGGGTGGCAGAGATGGGCACTGATAGGTGGGCACTGGGCATAGATGGGCACTAAGAGGTGGCACTGATGGACACTGGGTGGCACTGATGGACACTGGGTGGCATTGCTGAGCAGCATTACAGTCAGTGCCCAAGTTGCCAGTCAGTGCCCATTTGTGGGCACTGATTGGCATTGATTGTGTTTAATTTCATTTTTTTTTTTTTATTGTTTTTTGTTTTCTCTATTGAGCACCGGGGGGCACTCCCTGGTGGTCCAGTGTTGGCATCTGAGGGGGGGGGGCTGCATTGATAAACAATCAGTGCGAGCCCCCGTCAGGAGAGCCGCCGATCGGCTCTCCTCTACTCGCGTCTGTCAGACGCGAGTGAAGAAGAGCCGATCAATGGCTCTTCCTGTATACATTGTGATCAGCCGTGATTGGACACGGCTGATCACGTGGTAAAGAGCCTCCGCCAGAGGCTCTTTACCGAGATCGGAGATGCAGGGTGTCAGACTGACACCTCGCATCACTGGTCTCCGTGATGCGCGCCCCCACGGGCGCGCGGCGGCATGTAATTCTGCAGGAGGTCAATAGACGTCCAGTCAGGGTTTCAGAACCACTTCACGGACGTCAATTGACCATTGACCGGGCGGGAAGTGGTTAATTAAAGTATATCTAAAGGAATAACCTTCATTAAAATTTTGGAACCAGTGTTGACAACCAGGGGTTTCACTCACAGGAATTTTCCACCACTCCCTGTTTTGTCTATGGGTCAAGAAGTGAAAGGAAATCCCCCTAATTGGGAACAGATGGCAAAAAAAAACTGACAGGGGTTACTCTTAGGGTCCTTTCACACTAGCGGACCGTTCATCCGCTCATTACAAGTCCGTTTACGGACTTGTAATGGGCCCCTATGGGAGCAGATCCATTAGCGTATGATGCATCTGCTAACGTCCGCCAGATCCGCATCCGTTTTTGCGGACGGAAGAATGTCCTATTTTTCTTCCGTCCGGCCAAGCGGATTGGATGCAAACGGACAGACGGTCCGTTTCCATCCGACTCCCCATAGGGGAGAGCGGAGGAGAGACAGGGCGGTCCCTGCACAGTGTGCGGGGACCGCCCTGTCCGCAGACAGCTGAGCGGAGACCCCCCGCTGAGCTGCCGGACACACGGAGCGGACCGAAAAACGGACCGCTCCGTGTGTAAGGAGCCTTATGCCCTGTGCACACAATCGTATTTTCCAACGAAAAAAGTCAGACGGAATTTTTTCATCGGATATTCCGACTGTGTGTGGGCCCCATCGTACTTTTTTCCGTCAAAGTTTAGAAATAGAACATGTTTAATTTTTTCGATCGTCTGTGTGGAACTCCAACAAACAAAAATTCAGGCATGCTCAGAATCAAGTCGACGCATTCGTTTTTCTTGGCTCGTCGTAGTGTTGTACGTCACTGCGTTTTGGAAGGTCGGAATTTGGCATGACAGTATGTAGGCAAGACAGCTTGAACGAAATTCCAAACGAAAATTCCGTCAGAGTTTGTCCCGTCGGAAATTCCGATCGTGTGTACAGGGCATTACTTTATCTTGATCTAATGCCCCGTACACACGTTCGGAATTTCCGATGAAAAAAGTCAGATGGAATTTTTTCATCGGATATTCCCACCGTGTGCATGCCCCTTTGGACTTTTTCAATCAGAAATTCCGATGGGGTTAGAAAGAGAACATGTTCTCTTTTTTTCTCATGAAAAAAATTCCTATTGGAAATTCCGTTCGTCTGTATGGAACTCTGACGGAGAAAAACCCATGCATGCTCAGAATCAAGTCGACGCATGCTCGGAAGCATTGCACTTCATTTTTCTTGGCTCGTCGTAGTGTTGGAACGTAAAAAAAAGTTGGCGGCAAAAAATAGTGAAAAAGAAAACGGAGTGGGATACAGATGTGAAAAGCTGGTAGAGACACCCCCAAATAGACTTGCAGCTGCAATTGCAGAGAAAGGGGGTTCTACAAAGTATTGACAAATACACACCACACATTCCAGATATTTATTTGTAAAACAAAATTGACAATCATTTATAATTTTCCTTCGACTTCACAATTATGTGCCACTTTGTGTTGGTCTATCACATAAAATCCCAATAAAATACATTTACGTTTTTGGTTTTAACGTGAAAAAATGTGGAAAATGTTAAGGGGTATGAATACTTTTTCAAGGAGCCAGGATGATGGTTTATTATCTGATAGATTTTGATTTTCGAATCTCTTATATTTCTCCTCTATATAGTGTATTATACATCCCATATCATATAAAGAATATGTCAGTAAATCTCGGTGATGGTTCATATATCTGTATAAATTCACCAATAAAATTATCAGAAGAGATTGCTGTGATGTGATGATTGATACTCTGTGACAATTGATGGCCGTACAGGTCAGGAGGTGGTAAAGGAGATTTTTTTTTACTATTTTCTCGTAAAAAACTGATTTAGAGATAACTTTTAGCCCAGGTTTACACTATAGTGATCTCAGACATTGCATGCGATTCACACCCGCACTCCAGGTGCGAATCACATGCGATGTCTGTGCGATGTGAGTTCAGCCATACACTTGTACGGCTGAACTCACATTGGAACCACAGAGACTTAGGGCTAGATTCAGGTAGAATATCGTATCTTTATTCTGGTGTAGCGTTTGCTATTTACGCTACGCCGCCGCAACTTTTACGGGCAAGTGCTGTATTCACAAAGCACTTGCTCCGTAAGTTGCGGCGGCATAGCGTAAATGTGCCGGCGTATCCCCGCGTAATTCAAATAGGGAAGGTAGGGGGCGTGTTGTATGTAAACTAAGTGTGACCGGATGTAATCGACGCACCGAACGAACTGCGCATGCGCCGGCCGTGAACGTAGCCCAGTGCACATGCTCCAAATCACGTGGCAAATATTTAATGAAAACAACGTGAACGTAACTTACGCCCAAGCCCCATTCTGAATCGACTTACGCAAACGACGTACAATACGACGCTGTCCCGATGTCCATACTTAACATTGGCTGCGTCTCATATAGCAGGGGTAACTTTACGCCGGACTTACGCCTACGCAAACAAAGTAAAAAAATACGCTACGTTCGTGATTTGGCGTATCTATCTCATTTGCATATTTGACGCGTAAATCTACGGGAACGCCACCTAGCGTAAATATGCAACTTAGATACGACGGCGTAAGTGACTTACGCCAGTCGGATCTAAGGCAAATCTATGCCTAACAGATTCTAATGCCGCGTACACACGATCAATTTTTGTGATGAAAAAAAAACGACGTTTTCTGTGAAGTAAAAAACGAAGTTTTTGAAACGTCACTTTTCAAAGACGATGTTGCATACACACCATCGTTTTTTTCACAAAAAGCGAGGTTACGTTCACCACTCTTTTCCATTGAAGCTCGCTTCATAACTAGCTTCTGGGCATGCGCGGGTTGAAAAACGTCGTTTTAAACAACGTTTTTGCTACACACGGTGACTTTTTGTGAAACAAAAAACGACGTTTTGAAAAACGACACAAAAAATTCAAGCATGTTGGAATTTTTTTTTGGTCGTTTTTTTTAAGACAAAAAACAACGTTTTGCCCACACACGATCAATTTAAATGACTTTTTAAAAAACGACGTTTTTTTTTCATCGCAAAAAACGACCGTGTGTACGCGGCATGAGAATCAGGCGCATAGATAGGACGCCTCACACGTAGAGATACGACGGCGTATCTGGACATACGTATCTCCATCCTGAATCTAGCCCTTTTTTCCCCCTGCACTGGGATCGGATGACATGGATGTTCTCACTGCGATCTGTGAACCGATCTGGGGGTGTCATTAACATTGTATTGACACCTGCAGTGGTTCGCAGTGGGCAGCGTGAACTGCCTGCGGCGAGTGAGATGCGATGCGGGAACTGGCGCTGGAATTGCACTGGTTCCCGCATCGCTACAGTGTGAACCCAGGCTGAATAGAAAACGTTTTTCTATTGCTGCTGTAGGGTTAACCTAATGCCGCATACACACGATCGGTTCGTCTGATGAAAACAAATTGTTTTCATCAGACGAACCGATCGTGTGTGGGCCCCATCGTTTTTTTATCCATCGGTGAACTTGTTTTAAAATTATCTAATGGTTAAAAAACCGATAGAAAAAAAACGATCGTCTGTGGGCAAGTCCATCGGTTAAAAATCCACGCATGCTCAGAATGAAGTCGACGCATGCTCGGAAGCATTGAACTTCATTTTCCTCAGCACGTCGTTGTGTTTTACGTCACGGCGTTCTGACACAATCGTTTTTTTAACCGACGGTGTGTAGGCAGGAGTGATGAAAGTCAGCTTCATCGGATATCTGATGAAAAAATCCATCAGTCCGTTTTTATCGGATAAACCAATCGTGTGTACAGGGCATAAAAGTCAATTTCCTACACAATTTTGGCAAAAAAGAAAATGTAAATATCCGACCAAATTCACCTGAATTACCCAATCAGTCCTACTAACATTTAATTAGGTCCACCAGAACATAGCTTCACATTATAAATATCAGCATAGTAGAAATGGAACTGTGCCCTGATTGGTTGAATAAAGTTATGGAGGAACCTTGTTGGCTTAATGATACATCAGATTTTTTTTCCAATATATGGAACCCAATGTTGAGTGGGTACAAGGGCATGTATTATTCATATCCCTACCTGCAGGGGGGTATACTGTCAGAACTATTGCGAAGAAATAAATATATTTTCACAATTTCAATACGGATGTTTTAGAATGTACGGATCCTAGAGAGAAAGGTCAGTTTCAGGACACGGGTCACCTACGTTTTTAACTTGAGACATCCTGTTTTTTTCTCACACTGATGGAGGGGTGTAAACAAGCTGTTTGAAGAACTGGGAATATAACCATGAGTAGGTACCTCCTTGCTCAGTTAAAAGCCAAGGATACGTGGATTTTATGGTTGCTAAATAGAATTTATTTGAGGACCCTTAGACCAGTGGCAGAACTACCAGGGTCGCAGCAGTCGTACTTGCAGCTGGGCCCTGGCGTTCCACCACTGTGGGGATTACCCTTGGCCCATCATCTTTGGAGGTGGTACCCTAACAGGTTGGAGGAAAGTTTTTGCCTCTGAAGAGGTGGTAGGTTATTTAGATTAGCCAGTTCCAATGGATTAGTCTGCGTTAGTTTTTCCAACATCAGTGTGTAGCGCTACCCCATTCAGGAGCCGCTGGTTGTTTTGGGATCGGCGCATTAAGCCACCTCAGGTGGCTTGTCTAGGGGTGATAGTAGTGAGTACAGGTAGTGAGCGAATGTCCAGTCAGCAAATGGGTTTTCTGAATGCTTAATTTCCAAGGCCCAACACGGCCAACATCAACACGAAGTGGGATAGAAAAGGTTGATGAAGCAGAAGAGAACATTTGCAGTATCAGTCCCAGGATAGTTAGGGAAAGCAAGCCTGCTTTCAATAATAGCACAGTTCGTCGCCACTCCAGCCAGAGTGGGTAAAGCGCCTCCGGACAGACTCCTGTCACAAGCCTGGCAGCCGAAGTGTCACTTAGATTGCTTGGAGGAACAGACCTCTGCCACAGGCCTGGCTCGGGCCTCTGCCACAGGCCTAGTACTTGAATGAGCATTATTTGGAATGAGCGAATCCTCCCAGTGAATTTAGTCAGGGTCACCGCTTGACAGCTTGAAATGTAACTGTCAATCTTCAGGTCACCAGATCCCCGATGGTTCGTTCAAGCCCTATTGGATAACCTGCCTCCGAGTTCTCCTGAAGCCGATCCCCCACCGAACAGCACACAGCCTGGGATCTGTTTTAGTGCAGCTGGGGACCCAGTAAGTCACTGGGGCCCCTTCCAGCATCCGCATGGAACTCAGCGTGGCAGATGACCCCGGCCAGGTAGGCCATGTTGCCGGGGTCCATTGGATGCGCACACCCTGAAGGTGGGTGCCGCACCTGGAACCCGCAAAGGACCAAGTAAAATGGCGTCTGCCCCAGATATACCCTCCCCCAGCATGCCCCTCGAGGTGAAACTTCTCTAACTGGTGTGCTGGGGAAATGTGAGTCTGCCAGAACCCCTCTAGCGCCACCTGTCGTCCAGGGGTGAGAACAACACCCCTGGAGTGCAGACTGGCCCACAGGACAGTTCTGAATGACAGCAGCCCAAATTTAGCACATTATGAATGAGAGCAAAAATAACTCTCCCATTCCCCACTAACTGAAAGTAAGGGGGCGCTACAAGTGCATCATCCCGATCCCAGCAAGTCCAAACACAATATGGCTGCCATTGGCAGGGTCTATATAATCATTCAGTCGGTCCCTGAGTGATTTTATAAGGCCAGTACAAGGCATTATGAAGTCAATTCACTAAAGGTCACTGTATGCGATAAGGGCATTAGGTTACTCATTTGCATTTATTATCACATGCAGTATTTTTTTAAATGCCTATGGCGTGTGAACACACCCAACAAACTCCACCCAGTGCAGAAAAAATGTTCACACACATAAAGAGTGTTCACAAAAACGTGCAGACGGATGCAACGTCAAGTGGCCCTCATGTGAAAAAGGACCCAAACCCTGATCCCCCGGGGCGTTAGGCTCCAGACGGGAACTGAGGTACTGTGGTCCGAGCAACCGAAGCCGACATGGATCCAACTTCCTTGGAGGGACTGCCGAAAGAGAACCCTCCCAGTACTAGGTGGGGCTCCCCCGAAGGGAGACCCCATGAGTGCAGATGAACTAAGGCAGAAGGCCATGTCCACTCACTCCCAAGATGTTCAGGGCTGGCCCTGGGACCCGCACCCTAGTAGTCACACAGTGAACAAATAACGTGCACAAACAAATAAAGACAAAAACGTGACAAACATAGGTAATATAGGCATAGGCAATATAAATAAAATAAAGTGGGGGAAAGGGATAGAGGAGAGGAGAGTGAAAGAAGTGGTCATTGTGTTCTACAATGACCAGGCACTCTGGCCAGGAATAAAAAATTCCTCCGGTCCTAGCCAAAAGGCCTGGCCCAGGAGGCAGGTGCTAAAAAAGGCGTGTTGCTTGTGCAGTGGCCGTGGTATCTTTAAATCAAAGTGACCCTCACTCACAGTGATTCTCAGATACCCCTGGACTGCCACTCCAGGGGGACATGCACCATAGGCTTTTCCGTTCCAAATACAACCCCCCCGACCGGCCAGTGCAGCCCTCCACCCCTGCCAGCTAGAGAGGCCTTCAAGACCCCTCGTCAACCCGGCGGATTTGCATGGTCCTACCCCGTCTTATCCCAGGGCATTACCAGCTCCTCCTTTTTCCTCATGCTGTATGTGAGGCTGAGGATGTTCCTGGAGACCACCACCCAGAGGAGTCATGCCATCCCGGTCATGACCAAATTGTTGGTAGTGCTCTACTTCCTGGAGAAGGCGGCATACCAGATGGTGGCAGCCGATGTGGTTGGTGTGTCACAGGCCTCCTTTTCTCAGATCCTGGGATGACTGCTGAAAGGATTTCGGGAGATTGCACCACCCTTCATCTACATGCCTGCATCACGTCAGCAATGGGATCTGATTAAGGGCCCTTTCACACCAGCGGACGAACGGTCTGCTTTTTCTAAGTCCATTTACGGACTTAAAATGGTGCCCTATGGGATCACGGTCGTTAGCGGATGAGTATCCGCTAACATCCGTAATCACCCGCCTCTGTCTGTATCCGGTTTTCCAGACGGAAGAAAACCCTATTTTTCTTTTGTCTGGCCGACCGGATCGAATGAATACGGACACACGGTGGTATCCGAGAGCAGAGAAGAGACAGGGCGGTCCATGCACAGTGTGCGGAGACCGCCCTGTCAGCCGCCAGCTCAGCGGGGATTTTACGGAGGATCCCCACTGAGCAAACGGGCTAACGGAGCGGGTCCATTAAGGATCTGCTCCATGTAAAAGAGCCCTAAAGGGCGATCACAGAACATGTGCACGTGCGAGAACAGGTGGACGTCCATGTACGCCCTCCTGCCAATTTAAGCCCCTGCTGTAGCTGTCTTTTGTCTATAGTGCAGGTGCGAAGTGGTTAAATAGATCACCAATAGTGTTGCTCACGAATATTCGCATTGCGAATATTCATTACGAATATTGCATATTCGAGTATTCGCGAATAAATCGAATATCGCGGTGAATATTCGCTATTGCGAATATTCGTATTTTTTCAAATTTATTTTTAAAACAGATCACATCCTAGTGATCTCCATCGACGTCTAAAAGCATTGCTGGTATGATTAGAGACCCTGGGCCGAGTAGCTGAGGCGATCCTTTTATGTTGCCGAATATTCGCAATGCGAATATTCGTATTACGAATATTCGCGAATACTTTCTCTGCCCTTCTGTGTTTTGTGTATAAAAAAAAAAAAAAATAGCTTTAGTTTAGTCATATAAGTTTGTGTAAGTAGAGTTACTGTTTAGTGCCTATTAGTTTAGTAATCCAGGAAATGATCTCCGTTTTCGCGTGTTGACGAGAATTTCGCAATCAATTTCGCATTCGCATTAGCGAAATTTCGCATTCGCATTAGCGAAATTTCGCTAATTTTTTTTTTTTATAAAATATCACGAATATTCGATATTAGTGAATATTTCACGAATATTCTTCTATATATTCGTGAAATATCGCGAAATCGAATATGGCGTATTCCGCTCATCACTAATCACCAACTACAATACATAATATCATCAAAAGATTCAGAGAATCTGCAGAAATCTCTGTGCGGAAGAGACAAGACCAAAACGCAATATAGGATGCCTGTAAACTTCTGGCCCTCAGACAGCACTGCATTAACCACTTCAGCCCTGGAAGATGTTACCCCCTTCCTGACCAGAGCACTTTTTACAATTTGTCACTGTGTCACTTTAACTGACAATTACGCAGTCATTCGTCGCTTTACCCAAACAAAATTTGTGTCTTTTTTTTCTCACAAATAGAGCTTTCTTTTGGTGGTATTTGATAACCTCTGCGGTTTAAATTTTTTGCACTATAAACAAAAAAGAACGTCAATTTTGAAAAAAAAAACTATGGGCCAGATTCAGAACGAGGATACGTTGGCGTATCTAGAGAAACGCTGCGTAACTTCTAAGAAGAGCCGGCGTATCTTTTTTCTGTATTCAGAAAACAAGATACGCCGGAATTTAGCTAAGATACGAGTGGCGTAAGTCTCTTATGCCGTCGTATCTTAGTTGCATATTTACGCTGGCCGCTAGGTGGCGCTTCTGTCGATTTACGCGTTGAATATGCAAATGAGATAGATACGCCGATTCACGAACGTACTTGCGCCCGGTAGTGATATTTTACGTCGTTTGCGTAAGCGTAAGTCTGGCGTAAAGTTACCCCTGCTATATGAGGCGCAGCCAATGTTAAGTATGGACGTCGGGACAGCGTCGTATTGTACGTCGTTTACCTCGTTTGCGTAAGTCGTTCGGGAATGGGGCTGTGCGTAAGTTACGTTCACGTCGATATCAATGAATATTTGCGATGTGATTTGGAGCATGCACACTGGGATATGTTCACGGCCGGCGCATTCGCAGTTCGGAAAAAGCGTCAATTGCGCGGGGTCACGATTAATTTACATGGATCACGCCCCCTACCTGCCTATTTTGAGTTAGGCTCTCTTACACCGGCCCATTTATGCTACGCCACCGTAACTTTGGGCGCAACTTCTCTCTGAATACGGCACCTGCCTCTTAAAGTTACGGTGGCGTAGCGTAAACAAGATTCGCTTCGCCCGCACAAAGTTGCGGAGGGCTATCTGAATCTGGCCCTATATTTTTTACTTTTTTGCTATAATAAATATCCCCCAAATTTTAAAATATATTAATTTCTTCATCAGTTTAGGCCGATATGTATTCTTCTACATATTGTTTGTAAATAGGCGTATATTGATTGGTTTGTGCAAAAGTTATAGCGTCTACAAACTATGGGAAAAATGTATGGCATTTGTATGGCATTTTTATTATTTATTTATTTTTACTAATAATGGCAGTGATCTGCGATTTTTAGCGGTACTGCAATATTACAACAGACAGATCAGACACTTTTGACAAATTTTTGTGTCTATTGACATTTATACAGCAATCAGAGCTATAAATGTGCACTAATTACTGTGTAAATGTCACTGGCAGGGAAGAAGTTAACACTAGGGGGCGATCAAGGAGTTAAATGTGTGTTCCCTAGGTGTGTTTCTAACTGTATGGGGATAGGACTCACTAGGGGAGGAGACATATCGTTGTTCCTACTTAGTAGGAACAAACAACATGTCTACTCTCCCCTGACAGAACAGAGATTTGTGTGATTACACACACAAATCCCCATGCTGGCTCTCGATCGTGACCACCGGTCACACGAATTGGGTCCTCCGCCATGCAGCGGACGCGTGTGGGCATGCCTCTTGGCAACCACCAGGAGAGCCATTTTGCCATAGTATACCTGCGTGAGCCGGTCAGGAACCGGTTAAAAACAGGCATGATTGTGTGTTGGACATCACTGCATGGGCTCAGGAATAATTGCAAAAATCATTATTTATGAACACAATCACTGCGCCATCTACAAAAATACAAGGTAAAGCTCCATTAAAGGAGTTGTTAAAGTTTTTTTTTTTTTTGCCTAAAATTAATGTCTGCAAGGTAGACAGACAGAATAGTGTAATTATTCTGTTAAAAAACGAGTAAATACCTATTAAATTCCTTCCTCTATATCACCTCCGGCATTCTAGCTTCTGTTCTCTCATTCACTTCCTGGTTTGCGGCGCTCGTTCATGTATGAACTACATTTCCCAGTATGAATTGCGGCACGCCCAGTAATTCACACCTCCTTGAAGTCTCTAACACGTAGAGAGCGTCCTGCCACACAGATGTAGTTCCCAGGAGGGGGCGAGCACGTCACTGACCACCGCAGTAAAGTCTCCCTTCACGGTGGTGAGTAACAATCAGACAAGCAGGAAGTGAACAGAACAGAGAAGAAATAAAGCAACTTCTGAGCAAAAACAAACAATGAGGAAATGAAAAGAGGAATGTCTGCAGGTAAAGGATGCTTATTATGAAAGAAAAATATTCCTTTACAAGCCCTTTAAGTAAGGAAGAAGCCATATCTGATCCAGAAACGCTGCTGTCTTTGCTGGGCCAAAGCTCATTAACCACTTGCCTACTGTGCACCTACACCCCCTTCCTGCCCAGACAAAATTTAAGCTTCCGGCACTGCGTCGCTTTAACTGACAATTGCGCGGTCGTGCGACGTGGCTCCCAAACAAAATTGGCGTCCTTTTTTTCCCACAAATAGAGCTTTTTTTTGGTGGTATTTGATCACCTCTGCGGTTTTAATTTTTTGCGCTATAAACAAAAATAGAGCGTCAATTTTGAAAAAAATTCAATATTTTTTACTTTTTGCTATAATAAATATCCCAAAAAATATATAAAAATTTATTTTTTTCCTCAGTTTAGGTCGATACGTATTCTTCTACATATTTTTGGTAAAAAAAAAAAATGCAATAATTGTTTATCGATTGGTTTGCGCAAAATTTATAGTGTTTACAAAATAGGGGATAGTTTATGGCATTTTTTTTTTTTTTTTTACTAGTAATGGCGGCGATCTGCGATTTTTTTATTGGGACTGCGACGTTATGGCGGACACTTCGGACACTTTTCTGACATTTTTGGGACCATTTACATTTATACAGTGAACAATGCTATAAATATGCATTGATTACTGTATAAATGTGACTGGCAGTGAAGGGGTTAACCACTAGGGGGCGGGGAAGGGGTTAAATGTGTGTCCTATGAGTGTTCTAACTGTAGGGGAGGGGGGGTGACTGGGGGAGGTGACCGATTGTATCCCTATGTACAAGGGACACAGCAATGGTCTCCTCTCTCCCTGACAGGACGTGGAGCTCTGTGTTTACATACAGAGCTCCACGTCCCCACTCAGTTACTGGGAAATCGCGTGTGCCCGGCGCCGATCGTTGCCGCCAGGCACTCGCACGGGATCCCAGCAGAGCGGCGGGTGCGCGCGCGCCCGCCCGCGGCTTTAAAAGGACATCACGTCATATGACGTGATGTCAGGATAATGGAGTCCTCCGCCCGCCGTCATTTGACGGTGGGCAGAGGACAAGTGGTTAAAAACGGTCTGATTTTGTTTTTTCTCAGTATAAACATTTCATATGTTTCCATTTTCTATTGAGAATAAAATATAAATTCATGAGATTTGCAAATCATTGCATTCTGTTTTCATGTCTATTTTACACATTCCAAACTTTATGGGAATTGGGGTTTTACATTATCAATGTCCCAGGCACATAACCAACTAACCAACTATAAGCACTACATTTAGTCCCCTTTCACACTGGGGCGGGAGGTGCGCTGGCGGAATTGCGGCGGTATTCCGCATCTAGCTGTGCGGCTTTAACCCCCGCTATTGGCCGGAAAAGGGTTAATACCAGCCGCAATGTGCCTCTACGGATAGCTGTGCTGTCCCATTGTTTTCAATGTTTCAATGGGAAGGAGCGGTGAAGGAACGGTAAACACACTGCTCCTCTGACCACTCCAAAGATGCTGCCAGCAGGACTTTTGGAGCGGTCCCGCCAGTGTATCGTCTGAGTGTGAAAGCACTCGGGCTTTCACACTAAGACTGCAAGGCAGGAGTTTTTCAGGCGGTATTTAAGCGCTATGTTTAGCGCTAAAACGCCTGAAAAACTCCTCAGTGTGAAAGGGGTCTTACTTGCTCAGTGTTGTTGTTTTTTTTTGAGGTTCTCATTTCAAAAGATGCAAACAAGGAATAAGTCACTACATCATGTGACCAGAACACTCATTTACTGTAAATGTCACTTCAATTTATAGACATTCATATTCTTCACATACTACCTGCAAATATAAGTTGTAAGACCAGTTCAGCCCCACCCTGTGCAGAAAAATGTCAGACACGTCTTCTGGTTCACTGAAAGTGAAGTTCTTTGACTTTGAAAAATATTTATTTTATACATGTAGTGCTATTGGTAACCAGGCAGACACCATTTGGGGGAATATTACCCTTCAGATACCCATAGTTAAAGTGGAGTTCCACCCATTTTTTTTATGTTTGTCTGTGCTGCATGCCCTCATCTCATAGTGTTCAGAATGGACAATTTTTATTTATTTTGTGGCTTGTAAATACCTTTATTTTGTAGTCCTTCATTACTTCCTCCTCCTTATTAGCCTAAGCTATTAAGTCACATGGCTATTTGCAAGGGTTTCTGGAATAGGCATCATGTTTCCCAGTAGTCCTTGCAAACCTGACTGAGCATGTGCGAGATCTGCAAAGCTGAAATCCAGGAAGTCATACAGTCTGGCTTCATGATGCCCACACTTAAGATGGCCACGGTCTTGTTCTAGATGCTGTAACAACCTAACAAAACGGACCTTAGTTTACAGACTAACTTTACTAGAATACATTAAGCTTGTGTATTACATGGGTATTTATATTTAAAAAGTGAAATAGTGGGTGGAACTCCCCTTTAAAGTACAAATGCCCCAGGCCCACTTACTTAGCAGTATGTGTCGCAGGCACATTGCTCATTGGGTGAAGTTCTTGTCCACAAAAGTTTACAATGATGACCACAATGTTATTTTGCTTTAGATTTTGAAAGATTGTATTGTAGATGTGCATGGAGAAATAGGAAGGAGGGTGACACAAGATACTGGAAGGTTCTTCTCATAACACAGTCTCTGTTTTTCTGAATATCTTTCTAACCTTCTGGGTCCCTCTCTCACAGGAATATACCGACTGGACACTAATGTCTTGTACACATGATCAGAATTTCGGAAGAAAAAAAGCCCAACAGAATTTTTTCATCGGATATTCCGACCGTGTGTGTTTCCCATCTAATGGCCAGATTCAGTAAGACTTACGCCGTCGTAAGTCCGAATCCGCGCCGTCGTATCTTTAACCACTTAAGACCCGGACCAATATGCTGCTAAATGACCCAAGGTGTTTTTACAATTCGGCCCTGCGTCGCTTTAACAGACAATTGCGCGGTCGTGCGACGTGGCTCCCAAACAAAATTCGCGTCCTTTTCTTCCCACAAATAGAGCTTTCTTTTGGTGGAGTTTGATCGACTCTGCGATTTTTATTTTTTGCGCTATAAACTAAAATAGAGCAACAATTTTAAAAAAAAATCACTATTTTTTACTTTTTGTTATAAAAAAATCAAATAAACTAAATTTTAGTAAAACATTTAGGCCAAAATTAATTCAGCCACATGTCTTTAGTAAAAAAAAAAAATCGCAATAAAAAAAAAAAAAATAGCTACCTACCGGGAACAGCGACACTAATACAGCGATCAGAAAAATGATCGCTTAGTGACGCTGGCAATAGGGAGTGAAAGGGTTAACTAGGGCGGTGATCAGGGGGTTAAAACTTTATTAGGGGGGGTACAGGGCTATCATGAACCTAACACTAACTAACTTTCAAACTGCCTGTCACACTGACACTAAATGCAGTGATTAGATCACTGCATTCAGTGACACTGTGACAGGGGGTGGGGGGGGGGGGTGATCACAAGGGGTTAATGTGCCTATGTGTGTGTGTGTCAGTGTTGTGTTGGTGCACACTTACTGTGGATGTCTTCTCTCATCAGCAGCGGTGGGAAACACCGCTGCGATGAGAGATGACATTATTCCCTCCTCCTGTGTAAACACAGGAGGAGGAAGTGACACGAAGGGGGAGCGCTTCCATTGGCTGGGAGCGATCGCGAGGGGGGGGGGGCGAAAAAACGGACATCCGCCTGCTCGTCGGCGATAGCTCCCAGAGCCAGGGGGACCACCGCACGCCGCGGAGGGGGTCCCGATCGGACCGCCGAACCGCACAAAGGCGAGGACGTAAATATACGCCCTTGTGCCTGTACGAGCCATGTTGTGGACGTACATAGGCGTGTGGCGGTCCTTAAGTGCTTAAGCTTATTCTCAAACTGAGATACGCTTAATTGTTGCTAAGATACGACCAGCGTAAGTCTCCTACGCCATTGTATCTTAGCTGCATATTTATGCTGGCCACTAGGAGATTTACGCCTAGAATATGTAAATTAACTAGATACGCCTATTCACGGACGTACGCACGGCCGTCGCAGTAAGATACGCCGTTTACGTAAGGCCTTTTTCAGGTGTAAAGATAAACCACCAAAAAGATGGCGCAGCCAATGTTAAGTATGGACGTCGGAACAGCCATCGAATTTCATGTCATTTACGTTGTTTGCCTAAGCCGATTCAGAATGGGGCTGGGCGTAGGTTATGTTCACGGCCGTGGACGTATGCCAGTGCGCATGCTCAAAATCACGTCGCAAATAGTTCGTTCGGCGCGTCAATAACGTGGGGTCACCATTCATTTACATACAACATGCCCACCATCCACCTACTTTGAATTACGCGGGCTTACGCCGGCCCATTTACGCTACGCCGCCGTAACTTAGGGAGCAAGTGCTTTGTGAATACAGCACTTGCCTCTCTAACTTGCGGCGGCATAGCATAAAGACGATGCGCTACGCCGCCCTAAAGATACGCGGCTCTACCTGAATCCAGCTATACGTTTTTCCTTCGGAAATTCCAACAAACTTAGGCCTCGTACACGCGACCGAGAATTTTGTCATAAATGAAACATCGTTTTCCTCGACGAGTTCCTTTTCAGGCTTGTCGAGAATCTTGTCAAGCTTTCCTTGCGTACACACTGTCAAGACAAAATCTCGTCGTTCTCAAACGTGGTGACGTACAACACATACAACAGCACTATAAAGGGGAAGTTCCATTCCATTAGCGCCACCCTTGGGGCTGCTTTTGCTAATCGCATGTTACCGCGTGTTAGTAAAAGTTTGGTGAGAGACGATTCACGCTTTTCAGTCTGTTACAGCGTGAGGAATGTGATATCTCCATTACGAAGGCTACTTTTACAGAAGGTGCGCTCCCGTCTCATACTTTATTCTGAGCATGTGCGGGTTTCTAAGCGTACACTCAAACATGTTTCTCGTCGGGCTCTGCCACCAAGTTTCTTGATGGATTCTGTCGAGGAAAACAGTCGTGTGTATGGGGCCTTAGAAAGAGAACATGTTCTCTTTTTTTCCACCATAAAAAAATTGGAAATTCCGTTCGTCTGTATGGAAATCCAAAAAACATGCATGCTCAGAATCAAGTTGACGCATGCTCGAAAGCATTGAACTTACATTTTCTCGGCTCGTCGTAGTGTTGTACGTCACCGCATTCTTTTTGACGGTCGGAATTTGGTGTGACAGTGTGTATGCAAGACAGCTTGAACGGAATTCCGTCTGAAAAATCTGTCAGTTTATCCCAATGGAAATTACGATTGTGTGTACAAGTCATTAGGCTGGCCTGGTTGAACAAAACTAGTACCCCATCCACACACTTAGGCCTCGTACACATGATGGAATTTTTCCAGCGGAAAATTTCCAAAGCATGCTTTGAAACTTTTCCGCCGGACACATGTCCGTCAGATATGTCCGTTGGTCAGTACACTCACCAGCGGACATATCCACCCGCGCAAGCGTCGTATGGATGCGATGCATGCGTGGAAGTTGTTTACTTCCTGGTGCGGTGACATGGCGGCGCAAACGTCACTGCCACGTCACCGCGCTGTCTGCCGGTGGGGATTTTGATCCGATGGTGTGTACACGCCATCGGACCAAAATAGCCCGGCGGACATATCCGATGAAAACAGTCCGAGGACCGTTTGCATCGGATATGTCCGTCCGTGTGTACGAGGCCTTAATGTGAATGGGGGAATCACTCCCACTGTGCTATTGTAGAGCCTTCCCCACCATCAGAATACAATGATCAGTGTTGTTGGCAATAGCTGTTGGCGCTGATTGTTTCAGGGAAAACCCAACAGGCTGCTGTACACAAGTTGATTTATAGATTGGCTTGTGTACAACTAGGGTGCCCCTACATGGATCAAAATTCCTTGGTCCCTGTTGAACTGGCTGAATTTTGATCCATGTATGGCTGGCCTTAAAGGGGTTGTGAAGGTTCGTCTTTTATTTTCTAAATAGGTTCCTTTAAGCTAGTGCATTGTTGGTTCACTTACCTTTTCCTTCCATTCCTTTCTAAATGTTGTTTTTCTTTGTTTGAATTTCTCACTTCCTGTTTCTCCTCAGTAAGCTTTCCACCATCATCCAAGCGGTGGAAAGCCATCTAGAACAGCTTACTGAACACCTTACTGAGGAGGAACAGGAAGTGAGAAATTCAGACAAAGAAAAAACAACATTTAGAAGGGAAATGGAAGGAAAAGGTAAGTGAACCAAGAATGCACAAGCTTAAAGGAACCTATTTAGAAAATAAAAAACAAACCTTTACAACCCCTTTAAACTTCATAGTGACCCCTTGACGTCTGAGGTTTTAGTGGTATCTCAGTCATAACATTTAAGATAGGACAGCCATTGAAAAGTTCCTATGTTGCTTTCCAGCTCAGTCGGTCACTCACCTCCTCTATGTGAGGGACAACCGCAGTCTGCTTCTTCTAAACTGAACAGTAGCTGTCAGGAAGGCTCTGCCAGAAGACAGGATAATGCCCGCAGACAAATCCCTAAACCTCCCACATAAGAGGCACGTTAGCATGTGAACCAATGTGCGCACATATCTGGGCAAGCACACAATATGCGCTGGAATGCGAGCGGATATGCGCATGCGTGCAAAAATGTGCACATCCCATGACAAATAAGGGTGCCAAATGGGCAATTTAAGCTTGATCAGCACCCAGGATCAGTGCTGTCTCTACAGGGTTCTGTGACTGTCCTCAGAGGCGTTGCTATCAGGGTGCGGGGAGTGCGGCCCGCACCAGGTGACACCCGCCAGAGGGGTGACACCGGGGGGGGCGCGCCGCTAAACACCGTAATATATTGATTGCGGTGCGAGCAGGGCATCCAGCCATGTGGGGAGGCTGCCTGTAACATTCAGCCTATCCCCGTATGAGCTGGAGTTGGTGGGCGGAGCTGTGGGTGTGGCTGCCTCCCCTTCTCCTCCCACAGACTCCTTCACCATCGATGATGCTGCAGCTAGAGGTGAGGACACAGCAGCACCGCCCACAAGCCCAGGTCTTCATCCATCTGCATTCATGCTATGTAAGTAAGTTACTCTGCACTACATAGAATTGTAAGATCCACTGTGCCACCACAGCCTACCTTGTACCACCCAGCCTGTCCTGTGCCACCCAGCCTGCTCTGTACCAGTACCACCCCAGCCTACCCTGTGCAATGCCAGCCTACCCTGTACCACCCAGCCTGCCATGTGCCACCCCAGCCTGCCATGTACCACCCCAGCCTGCCATGTGCCACCCCAGCCTGCCATGTACCACCCCAGCCTGCCATGTGCCACCCCAGCCTGCCATGTACCACCCCAGCCTGCCCAGTGCCACCCTAACTTGCCCTATACCACCCCAACCTTCCCTGAGCCACCCTAACTTGCCCTATACCACCTCAACCTGCCCTATGCCACCCCAAACTGCCCCGTACTACCCTAACTTGCCCCATAGCACCCCAACTTGCCCTTTGCCACCCTAACTTGCCCTATACCACCCCAAACGATCCTATATCACTCCAACATGCCCTATACCACCTTAACCTCTCCTATACCACCCCACTACACCAACCTGCCACTATACCACTCTATACTACCCTAACCTGACACTATACCGCCCTATACTATCATTTACAGGGGCTGGTTTGGGGAGCGCCCCCGTAACCGTGCACTGCCTGCATGGTGCTGGGCAGCCTAGACAGAGGGGGGTGACACCATGTTTTACCGCACCGGGTGACACCAACCCTAGTGACGCCACTGACTGTCCTGTTCCCTGTTACCTGCATCTGCTCTTGAAATTCTCACCCAGCTTGCTCCTGACTATTCCTGCTCTTTACCTGTGTAGCGCTACCCCCGAAGGACCCGCTGATTAATTGTTGGGATCAGCAAATTAAGTTACCCTATCGTTGTCTAGGGGTGTGATGCAGGAACAAAGTAGTGAGCGGAGGTCCAGACAGTCAATAACGTTTTTTTTTCCAATGCTTTATTTCCAGGCCAACACAGCCAATGTCAACTTCAGTTAGGAAGGAAAGACAGGTTGATGAAAAGAGAGGATAGCTTGCGATGTCAGGCCTGGATATGAAAGGGCAACCCTGCCCTTAGTAGTACCAATTTGTAAACTCGTCGCCACTCCTGCTTGAGTGGATGAAGTGCCCACAGACAGGTTTTCTTTCACTAACCTGGCAGCCAAGGTGTCACTTTGGATGTCTGGGAGGAACAGGTCTTTCACACAGACCCGGCTCTAGAGCCTCTGCCACAGGCCAATTACTTCAGATGAACTTAGGTGAATGAACAGAGCGAATCCTCCCAGTAAATTATAGCACAGGTCACCGGGAGACATTTTCAGTATGGAATGAGATATTTTGAAAAAATGTGTCATGTGACGCAAATATGGCCTCCAGTATCCTTTAGTGAATTGCGCCCAATCTCTTCTGATATTTGTATTGGTGAATTTATACAGATATATGGACCATCACTGAGATTTACTGACATATTCTTTATATAATACACCAAAAAGAGAAGGAAATATAAAAGGTTAAAACATCCACCTGGATCAGTTAATAAACCTTCTCAGATAGACCATCATGTACCAGCCAGACCCTGGACTGTGAGCCTCCAGGCCAGATCCCAACTGTTCTTAGCAGCTTTAGAAATAGCTCCCCCCCCCCAGCCCTCCCTGAGTGGAGACCTTGTTAAAGTTCCTCCAGTCTACAGGTAATCTGCCCAGAGGGGCATACAGCCCCTCCAGACTGGGTCTCTTTCACCAGGACAAGGACCCTGCTGTTCTAGGCCCGAGGCCAGGGATGGACTGGCCATTGGGACTACAGGGAGTTTCCCGGTGGGCCGATGGCTCAGTGGGCTGGCTTCAGTGACAGTGGACCGCCGCCCCCCTCTGCTTCTCTGTCTCTCCCTTCCCGCAGTGCTCACCTCCTCTCCCTCCCAGCAGCGCTCAACCTGGGGGGAACAGAGAAGCAGGGACGACGACAGAGGAGCATGGGGGAGGGGACAGACAGCTGACTCAACAGCTATGGCCTGGGAGTTTCTCACTTCTGCCTCATCTTGTCCCATAAGGGGGGGGCACCAAACTGATTCTTTGCCCCGGGTGAAATAATGTCTAGCTTCCCCACTGGTACTGCCTATAAGAGTACCAGTACCAGCCGTTCTACTCTAATAAAGTAGAACGGCTAGTGGCTAGTGAAGGTGGAGAGGGGGCTTGGGTGGGGGGGGGCGGGAGTTGTTCGGCCGCCATGGGAGAGACCTGTCAAAGTGGGCCCGTCTGGATGAAGTCCAGGGCCAAATTTTTGTCCCAGTCCAGCCCTGCCCGATGCTATGTTTTGAATGGGTTGGAACAGGTTTGTATTGATGTCAGAATCACAGTGATCCCTCCTACTTGTGCCAGAGGTACGGGTGACACCTAGTGGCCGGAGGGAGAACTGGCAGCCAGACTGCACCTAGGCGTAACTGAGCAAGACAAAACTACAAATCCTCACTCGGTGGCTACAGCCATGCAGACTACATTTAGGAGGCACTCCTGCATATGGCAGGGTGGTTACATGAACTTTGAGGATGAATTGTCCCACAGTCCTTGCAGCTACAGAGATCAGTGAGGTTTTGTTTCATGGCCTAATTATTGTTTGTTGGGAATATATAAATAGTTTGGCTGTCCATAGCCTGGCCACAAGTTCACATTAAGTGTCTCTGACCTCTAAATCTAAACTCCAAACTGTTTTAAGTATTGAATAAGGGGTAATGAGTTAGAATCCCTGTCAAGTTATTATTGCTATCAGTGTCCCCCTCTTTATTTCTCCTGGCGACCACTGACACAGAAGGTGTTGGAAATCAAACATTTCATGGCTGCCATTGGAACAGGACATGAGGGGGAATCTTCCAATGTCACCATGTGTTCCGGTGACACCGGTCTAAGAGGGTCATTCCTCTGAGATGGAGAGATTTCCTCTCACTTCATGTGTCCTTGGGGACAGGAAATTAAAGTTTGGGGCACAGACGGTAAACACCGAACCCTTCCCTACTCTATCCAAACTGAAAAAAACCAAAAGACTTTAGATCTATTGTAACCAAATCCTAAAAAAATTAATGCTTCAAAAAACTAAACGGAACATTTAAAGGTTCCAACAAAATTTTATTGAAATACCAAAGATGAAAGTTTAACAACAAAATGTACAATTAATTGTCAGCACACAATATTCCCATCACAAGACATAAAATGGCACAAAAAATAGAGACAAGATAAAATACAGAAAAGTGAAATCTAAAACCTTAAACTACATTGGGCCAGATTCAGGATGGCGAGCGGTTCTTTTTGCCGGCATAACTTTTTTCTCATTTACGTTACGCCGCTGCAACTTTACGCGCAAGTGCTGTATTCACAAAGCATTTGCTCCTAAAGTTGCGGCGGCGTAGCGTAAATGGGCCGGCGTAATTCAAATTCGGCGGATAGGGTTTAAAATAGGCGCAATCCCGCACTGAACGTACTGCGCATGCCCCGGCCGTCAATATATACCAGTGCGCATGCTCCAAATTATGACGCCAATCCCCATTCACGGACAAGTTATGCAAACAAAGTAAATATTTTCAAATTCGATGCGGTCACCACGTCCATACATAACATAGGATGCGCCTGCTTACGGAAACGGCATAAAGTCACTGCGTCGGGCGGGCGTACGTTCGGGAATTGGCGTATTCTCGGCGCAAATCAGCGCGAACGCCCCTAGCGGCCATTTTAAAATTGCAGTTAAGATACGACGGCGTAATACAATTACGCCGCTCGTATCTTAGCTGCAACCCAGCGTATCTTGTTTTCTGAATACAGAAAACAAGATACGCCGGCGCAGATTCTGAGTTATGCCGGCGTATGACTGATACGCCGGCGTAACTGTTAATGAATCTGGCCCATTGAATATATAAAATAACACATTTAAAGGATTAAATATCACTTCTGTGATATGTGAAAGGTCCCAAAAAATGTTTTAAAAGTGTCCGACGTGTCCGACGCAATGTCACAGTCCCCATAAAAATCACAGATCACTGCCATTACTAGTAAAAAAGTAATAATAATAACAATTCCATAAATCTATCCCCTATTAATGTAGACTTTATAATTTCTGCGCAAACCAATGAATATATGCTTATTGCAATTTTTTAACCAAAAATATGTAGAAGAATATTCATCGGCCTAAAATGAGGAAGAAATTAAAAAAAAACTAAATTTGGGAATATTTATTATAGCAAAAAGTCAAAAATATTGGGCCAGATTCAGATACAATTACATTGGCGCAGAGTATCAGAGATACACTACGCCGCCGTATTTTACCTGGCTCTACGCCGAATTCTGGTAGATTTTGTCCCTTACGGTACGGCGGCGTAGTGTATTTCTCGCATGCTCCGTTCAGAAATTTCCCGCCGTGCATTGCGCGAAATAATGTTGTTACGTCATTTTTGGTTTGAGTAGCGTCGTTTACGGACATTCCTATTCCCGGACGACTTGAAATTCGACACGGGAACGACGGCCATACTTAACATGGGCTGTCTAATATTAGACCAGCAAAAAGCTGGTATAACTTTGCGCGGCAAAAAGATGACTAAAGATGCCGTAAGAGATTGCGATTGACATTCGTAACTTTGTGGATCGTCGGCAAAAGCTCATTAGCATACCCCGACGCGGAAAACGACGGGAACTCCACCCAGCGGCCGCAAATTTATTGCAGCGTAGATCCGAAGGCGTACGAACACGTAAGCTAGTCGGATTGAAGCCCGCAGCCGTAATTTCATGGTTTGAGGTTTCAGAGTAGTGAAAAAACGCGCGTAATTCGAAAGTACTCCAGTCTAACGCGAGTTAGACAGGATTAAGGGCTCTGTGAATCTGGCCCATTGTTTTTTTTTTTTTTTTAAATGCTCTTTTTTTGTTTAATAGCGCAAAAAATAAAAACAGCAGAGGTGATCAAATACCACCAAAAGAAAGCTTTATTTGTGGGAAAAAAAGACTAATATGTTGTTTAAGTAAAAGGTCGCACAATCGCGTAATTGTCAATTAAAGCAACGCTGTGCCGTATTGCAAAAAATGCTCTGGTCATTAAAGGGGTAAAACCTTCCTGGGCTGAAGTGGTTAAAATACTTGCCCTGTTCCCGGAGACAACACAACATTTGGGGATCTTCTTTCGTTCGTTTTTTCTTTTCTAAACAGGTTCCTTTAAGCTTGTGCATTGTTGGTTCACTTACCTTTTCCTTCCATTTCCCTTCTACATGTTTTTTCTTTGTCTGAATTTCTCACTTCCTGTTCCTCCTCAGTAAGCTGATCTGGCTGACTAACCCCCAGGGGGTGATGGGGGGCAGGCTTACAGGAAGTGAGAAATTCAGACAAAGAAAAAAAACATTCAGAAGGGAAATGGAAGGAAAAGGTAAGTGAACCAACAATGCACTAGTTTAAAGGAACCTATTTAGAAAATAAAAAACAAACCTTTACAATCCCTTTAATTTAAACACATTTATACTTTTCACCCGATCCCTAATGTAATAACTGCTCAACTTTAATCTTAACCCCTAATATTAATATACCCCCTAACCTTATTATAACCCCTAACATACAATCTGAATGTACAATCTGGTACAGATCTGCCATCAACTACTGTATGTAGTGGAAGGCTCTGCCTGTATATAATTTGAGTAGATTGCTTGTCTGTCTGTATTATTTACTTTTAATAAATCTAAGGCTGACCATACACTATACAACCAAATCTCCTTTTAGTTTTACCCAAGCTATGTCATATAAAGACAAACTTAGTATACAGGTCGGCCTGATTTTAAACTACTTAGAGGTAGTTGATATCAGTCCGGCCCGTCTTCTCCATCGCTGATGGTAGATCTAATGGAGATTGTAGAATCAGAATATATACAGCAGGGATCCTCAAACTATGGCCCTCTAGCTGTTGCGGAACTACACATCCCATGAGGCATTGTAAAACTCTGACATTCACAGACATGACTAGGCATGATGGGAATTGTAGTTCCTGAACAACTGGAGTGCCGTAGTTTGAAGACCCATGATATAGTGGTCAGACTAACGCTTAATAACCACCCCCCCCCCCCAAATAAAAAATCCTCCCTTGTCTTATTGAGGTTGATTTACTAAAAGTGGAGAGTACAAAATCTGGTGCAGCTCTGCATGGGAGCCAGTCAGCTTCTTACTTTGAAAAAAAAAATAGGAAGCTGATTGGTTTCTATGCAGAGCTGCACCAGATTTTGCACTCTCCAGTCTTGGTAAATGTCCCCCATTGGGTGTGGAAGTGATGGAGAATGGAGGAGACTCTTTTGTGCTGAGATCTACCAGATCCACCGATTGAAGAAATATGTTATCTGTACAAACTGTGTCATCCTATGAACCAGATTCACAATTCTCACCAGATTTCACCAGATTCAGCTGAGATTTCCTGTAATACGATCATTTTACACGTCTCCTGACCCCCCCAGAGATCTTTATACGACCTTTCCATACACATAACCCGGCATGGAGGGGCTCAGTGAAGGTGGTGGTGAAGGTGTGGAGGTGTCTGATCGGGTCACACAGATCATAAAAGGACAGCTGCCCGGCCTCATAATTCACATAGATCCTGACTCTGTTACTGGAGAGATTGGGGGATATACTGATTGTTTTATTGTCATGAAATAGAAAACACTCACCTCTACCCCTGAACAAACCCCAAGACTTGTTATTATATCCAATCCCTGCCTGCACTCCTCCTGCTCTCCTGTCTATACTTGGATAACACATCCCGACGCTGTAATGTTTTGACTTACTGACATCCACTTCCCAGTCATGTCGCCCCGAGGAAAATATCTGACTGCTTAATACCTGAGGCCACCACTGAAATTGCTCTGGTGTTTCTGGACGATTCTGCCATATATATGACCTGGATACAGTTTTCATGTCATCTGATATCCGTAGATTATTATTAGCCGTGTTCACATCCAGTAATATGTCTGCAGCTTGCTGTATATAGAAGTATACATATCCCCCATTTATCATATCAGATAACCCTGTGTGTAATGTGTGTGAGATTCCAGACACATCCAGATCCCCTCCATCATGGAGGAGTCTATCATGTCTCTCCCTGTCCTCATTATCTCCCTCCTCAGTATCACACAAGTCCCCTGTGTCTGATTCCTGGAGGACAGTCAGTGGGTCAGTCATGTTACACAGCTTCTCAATGTCCTCCATCTTCCTGGACAGATCCTCCTTCTTTATTTCCAGCTGATGGATCAGATCAGACAATGAGATCCGCTCTTCCTGTTTGGAGATGTTCCTCCGGACTCTCTTCTCCAGGTCCTCCAGATGTCTCCTGAGCTCTATGAACAGGGCAGTGACTCTCTCTGATAGACCGGCTGACTTTTCTTGTACTTTTCTCCTGCGATCCTGCAGACTCTGGACTCTTTTCTCCGTCTCCTCTCTCTCTGTTATCAGTTTCTGCAGAACATTTCTCAGTTTCTGTTTTTTATTCTCAGAGGCCTCATCCAGAGTCTCCACCTTGTGTCCCCGGTGTTCTCCGGCCAAACTGCAGGACACACAGATACAGGCAGAGTCCTCAGTGCAGTAATATTCCAGGATCTTCTTGTGGATGGAGCATTTTCTGTTCTCCATGGAAGTGGTGGGATCAGTTAGGACATGTTCTGGTGACTTGCTGTGGACTCTCAGGTGATTATCACACAGAGAAGCTTCACACATCAGACAGGATTTAACAGCAGGTACAGGAGAGTGATAGCAATAAGTACAGAAGATTCCAGTCTTCCCTTCTTCCAGCTGAGTAGATCGGAAAGTCTCCACTATGTTACGTAGTGTTATGTTCCTCTGCAGTACAGGCCGATCCCGGAACTCTTCTCTGCACTCAGGACAGGAATATCCTCCAGACCCCTCCTGTGTATCCAACACACAATCAATACAGACCCGGCAGTAGTTGTGTCCACAGCTCAGGTTTACAGGATCTGTATAAATGTTCAGACAGATGGAACAGTCCAGCTCCTGTCTCAGATCAGCAGACGCCATCGCTGACAGCAGAAGAGAGAAATTAAACTAAAAAGTCTCCGACAACGAAAATCTAAAGGGCGTCTCACATTCCTCATCACAGGGTGGGGCTGAGCTGGTCTTGCAGCTTTTATCTTGCGGAATCTAGTCCTACATTTGTGAATTGATCTCCGCTTTTTCTACATATTGTATTGATTTTAAATTGCATCTGCAGACAAGGAACAAAACTGTCTGCTTGACTCAGAAAGCTGAATAATTGAGGTTCTCAATGGCACCTTTTTGGTTTTCTTTAAAGCTGAGCTCCATCCAAATGTTTAACTTCTGCTTTAAGCACTCCTCACCCATTTTTTTTGAGGGGAGCGGGTACTTAGTTTTAACAGGTACCCAGCTCCCACTTCGGCTCGGCCACCTAGGTGACTCCTCCTCTCCCCTCCATCCCTGCAATCTCCTGGGACACGTCACAGGTCCTAGAAGATTGCCTGGCCAATAAGAAGGTGCATTGCGACTCACGAACATGCAGTGCGCAAGCGGCTGTAAAAGCTGCAAGCTGTCACAGCCAGGGGTGCCCACACTTGTACTGCTGGTGCGGAGAGGGAGAGGGAAAGGAGCGAGGCTTCGAGCGGCCACAACACTGGACCGTGGGACAGGTAAGTGTCTGTTTATTAAAAGTCAGCAGCTACACTTTTTGTAGCTGCTGAATTTTAATAAACATAAAACGAGTGGAAAACCCCTTTAAGGCCCAATTCACACCTTAAATAGAGAGGAGGCAATGATAATAACGGATTATGGAGGAGGTATGGAGAGGAGACAGTGAGACCATATAATGAGGTAAGGTAACATAAGAAAAGTCCATAAAAGCATGAAAAGTTTATACAAAGACAATGTCAGCAGTAAACCAGAGGAAATACGAGGAGGAACCAGCAGGAGAACCATAATTGTGGTTGGCAGACAGGCAGAGTGGTTCAATGATAGTTCAGCTAAAATGTTAGGCAGAGATCAGAGAATGCCATAGCCAAAACCAGGATGCTGGAATAAGGAGCAGGAACGCTAGATGCTCCTGACATGTACAGTAACACAAGGACATTTTGTCACTACTTCGAACAGTCCCTCTAGTAGAAGCCAAGGGTATGGACAGTATTAGTATATTACAAAGTTTGTCCCATCCAAGCAAGCACTGGCACTGGTGCACAAGGGATAGTAACAGCAAACTGTTAGTACCGTGTTTCCCCGGAAAAAAACCCATAATAATTTTGACTGCATAAAATGCATTAGTGCTTATTTTCAGGGAATGTCTTTTTTTTTTTTTTATAACCAACATTTTTTATTGAATTATTAACATATTATACAAAGCTGGTACATTAAGATCATCTCAAGTTGTATAAAGCATTATAAAGGGGTACAGCTTACAGGGATATATAGACATTGCACAACGTGGGTTACATATATTCTCTAAAGGTTGACCTCCTGAGGAGGTTAGGCCTGTCACCCCTTCGGGTACTACTGTGAGCAGGCTAGATGCAGTATCAACAATATGTAGCCTATCCAGGACCTTAACGAGGGTCCATGGTGCGCAACAAACCTATAAGTGTACCTAGACGCATTTAAACTCAAACAAGAACTAAGTAAGAAAGAAACAGTTCAACAATGATCGTCAAAGATCTGAATCGAATGTACAAAAACATACCTAGATACCGAGTTTTACCACTAGATGGCATAACAACTACATTTTACATACATCATGTAGATCACATAGTTACAGGTGTGAGGGGGCATATTTAGATGACTTCCATATGTCCCAGTGTTTATAGAAGGTGTGGGATCTTCTTTCTGTGTAAGCTAATATTTTTTCCATAGTGTACTGTGAGTTCACCCTAGAGATCACTTCTGTAATGCTTGGAGCTTGTTGGGTGCGCCATTCTCTTGCTATGGAAATACGGGCCGCAAACAATATGTGTACAACCACCTTTCTCATTAGTGGTGGAAAATTTTCAATTCCCAGACTCAGCAATGTAAAGGCAGAGTTAAGTGCGTATTTTATTGATGTGACATTAAAGATAATCGATTGTACCCTCTTCCAGAACCTTTGAATGATCCTACAGCTTCAAAAAATATGAAGTAGGCTCCCCACTAACTGACAGTTTCTCCAGCAAAGTGGTGTTATAGAATTATCCATTTTATTTAATCTGACAGGGGTTAGGTACCACCTATGTAGTAGTTTCTGTGCATTGTCCCAATGCTCCACACATGCTGATGATTTCCCATTATATTTGATTGCTGCATGCCACTGATGCAGTGGAAATTCTAGCTGCAGTTCCCTTTCCCATTTTAACATGTTTGGGCTTTTACTTTGAACGTACAGGGGAGAGGCATATTTATAAAAGATGGATATCCCCTTACGCATGTTTAGGGTTTTGCTCCTCAGAAAATCCCAGAGGATCAGCGGAATTTCTATAGGTCTCCTCCCATTGATTTTGGTATAGTGCTGTATTTGGAACGTCCTATATCTGTCTACAGCATTCTGCTCAGTCAGCGGAGGCGTAGAGTAGTGTGCCCCCACCTTTTTCCATGCCGTAACCGTGAAGTCAGGAATAAGGTACTCATATGTTGCTA
This sequence comes from Rana kukunoris, assembly GCA_029574335.1. Lineage (NCBI taxonomy): Eukaryota > Metazoa > Chordata > Amphibia > Anura > Ranidae > Rana > Rana kukunoris. Next base: position 473,932,045 of record CM056053.1, read on the forward strand.
GTGGTATTTGCAAGGTTTGGGTGGGAACGTCAGTGAAATGAACATTAGTAAGGGCCGACCATGCCTTCAAAGTAGCTTGTATAGTTGGATAAGGCAGAGCAATTGGGTTGTGATGCAGACTAGCAGCTATCACCAGTGCAGGGAGATCGTGACCAGGTGTGACCGCATGTTCTATTGCTGACCACCGATTGTCAGATTGGCAAGAGAACCAGTAGCGCATTTGGTCCATTACTGCCGCTCTGTAATACAGTTGGGCGTTGGGTAGTCCAACTCCCCCCAAATGTTTGGGCTTGTAAAGTTGCGCTAATGCCACCCTGGGCTTTCTGTTCTCCCAAATGTATTTCCTAAGTGATTTTTCTAATTGCGTAAAGAATTTTTGAGGTATCGGGATGGGCAACGTTCTGAAGTGGTACAGTAGCTTGGGAAGTACTTGCATTTGAAACGCCGCTATTCTTCCTAGCCAGGAGAGGTGTAGGGCACCAATCTGAGTGAGTTCCGCCTCCACTTTGTTTAGGAGGGGGGGAAAATTGCTTGCATAGATTTTACTTGAGGAGGCCGTTAATTGGACCCCCAAGTAAGTAATTGAGGGAGGGTCCCAATTGCAGGGGAAACTATTTTTTAAAGTATTCTTTTCTTTGTCAGACAAATTTAGTGTCAAGGCGTGTCATTTAACTGCGTTAACTTTGTAAAAGGATACTTGCCCAAATTTATGTAATATCGATCGTATCGCTGGCAGGGATTCTACTGGTTTGGAGACAGTTAAAATTATGTCATCCGCAAAGAGCCCAATTTTATGCATATCGGAGTTAATTTCTATACCCATTATCTTATTGTTAGATCTAATGTATTCTGCCAATGGTTCTATCACTAACAAGAAGATGATTGGGGATAGTGGGCAGCCTTGACGGGTGCAATTGGAGAGAGTGAAGGAGTCAGACAGTAGGCTAGATGAATATACCCTGGCTGTGGGAGTGGAGTACAGCGACATGATTGCCGAGTGTATTAAGCCCGAGATTCCAAACTTATGCAAAGTCCTTGACAGGTATCCCCAATGGACCCTGTCAAAGGCCTTTTCTGCATCAAGGGCTATGAAGGCGCTGGGGGTTTGTGTGGCCTCTGCTAGGCGTAGGAGATCAAGCATCCGTCTGGTCCCATCCGGTGCTTGTCTGCCTTTCACAAATCCAACTTGGTCAAGATCAATAAGGGAGGGAGTAACGTTCATCAGTCTGTTGGCTAGGACTTTAGCATATATTTTTAAGTCGGAGTTCAGGAGGGATATTGGTCTGAAATTTTGGGGGGTCGACGGGTCCTTGCCAGGTTTTGGTAGGGTGACAATAATAGCTTGGAGCATTTCCGTGGGGAAGGTTCCTGATGAGGCCGCGATATTGTAAATTTCTACTAATCGAGGGGCGAGTATAGCAGAGAACGCCTTATAGTACTCTGCAGAAAATCTGTCCGCTCCTGGGGATTTGTGCATGGGTAGGGAATGTATCACATCCACTACTTCCTGCAGTGTTATGGGCGAGTTGAGCTTTTGCAGAGAAAGACCCATCACAGAGGGTAAGTGCACCCCCTGTAGAAAGTCTTCAATATCTTTATCCGTCGGTTGGTGTGTAGTTTGGTCTTTGTTCAGGTTATATAGTTCTTCATAATAATTTTTAAAGGCATTGGCGATATCTTTGGGATTATGGTATGTCACGTCACGACTATGGTGTTTAATGTGAGTAAGGTTGGAGCGGGCCTGTCTCTTTTTAAGCTGGGAAGCTAGCAGCTTCCCCGCCTTGTTGTTCTGGGAGTAGTAAGAGACTTTGAGTCTCTTAAAGAAGGTGTCATATTCTGCCCTAAGTACCTGCCGCAATTCCTCACGGCAGGCATTTAGTCGTTGAAGAATGTCACTGGACCTGGTTTGTGGATTTTTATGTTGCGATTCTAGGTCAGCTATAGACTCCTGCAGTTGTGCCATTCGTTGTTGTTTCTTTTTCTTTTCCCTAGAGGCAACCTGTATGAGGGCGCCCCTAGTGAAAGCTTTGTGTGTGCACCAAGTTGTCATAGGTGAACATTCACCGTTGTCATTGATGAGAAAGAATTCTTTTATTTTTTCGCCTATCTCGTCCCTAATTTCGGGGCGTGACAGGAGAAACGTGTTGTTTCGCCACAGTGGTCTGTGGGATACTTTGCCGGAATTCACCACCTCAATAGTCACAGGTGCGTGGTCCGACCATGTGATGTTGTGGATGTCGGCAGCTCGGATTTTTTGTAGCGTGTACATGTCAGTCAGGAAGAAATCTAGTCTCGAGTAGCTATCATGGACATTAGAATAGAAGGTGTAGTCCCTCTCGGTAGTCCTCAGGCACCGCCAGGGGTCAAATAGCCTTTCCTCATGACACAGTGCCCCTAAAGAGGGTCTCCGCCTGAGGGCCACCGAAGAGACATCCAGCTCCTCGTTCAGTACTGTGTTAAAGTCACCACATATTATTAAACCACCCTTTTGCAATTGTTTTGCCTTTTTGATAACTTTCCTGATAAACCTTAAGGGCCTAACATTAGGTGCATACACATTTACCAGCGTGTAGGTTAAGGTGACCATATTTTTTAAATGAAATCCGGGGACATATTTTTTTTTTACTAGTGGTGGCAATCAGCGACTCTCTGCCCAGCCGCCCACCTCACAGCCTGTCAAGTCTTACTCTCCGGGTCCCCGGCTACTACTGGATGGGGAGCAGAGGAAGATCACTCCACCAGGGAAGGCAAGGAAATAGGCAGGCAGGCTGCTGCCCGGGACAAGGCAGAAGAACATGCAAGCGGAGCTTGTTAGCATACAAGGTTTGTATTATATGAGCAACATCTACTAAATGTCATTACTGTGTGCCTATTACATTATATGATCACTAGATGGCAGTGTTACGTTTGCTAGTTCATGTTTTGTCTATGTACAAGAAGTAATAATAAAGTTCAGTTCCTGTTTCCACGACCTACAGACTGTCTGCCTGTACTTTGTTTAGCTCCAAAAGCTTATGTCTAACAGGTTATGGGCCCAGAGCATGTTACAGAAGCCCAGGATATAATACAGATCACCCCTGGATATAGCCAGATACAGTGAGCTAGAGCAATTGAGTGCAGAAGACAGCAACAGAAAGACAAACAGCAGTAATGGCAGCTGCCATACCATCAGCAAAGTTTTCCATTGCAAATCTGACAAATCAGATCTACCAATCTTGGAAATTCAAGATGAAAATGCTGCTTATAAGAGAAGGTACGTGGAAATGCATAAATGAACAAAGACCTGCACAGCCCACAGAGGAGTGGTTAGACAGAGATCAGAAGGCGCAAAGCACAATCTCCCTGTGCATAGATGATGATCAAATCATACATATATGTAACTGTCAAACTTCAAAAGACATGTGGGAAGAGTTACACAAAGCACATGAAAGAGTTAATCTCAGCAATAAACTGTATTTAATCAGAAAGCTCTACAGAAAGACCAGGACATGCAGGACTATATAAGACAGACCTTAGAGATGGTGAAGAGACTGCGAGGGATTGGAGAAGAGATGAAAGATTTCCATGTTGCAGCGCTATTATTAAGTGGACTTCCTGAAAGTTATGAGACACTTGTCACAACACTAGATGCACGTCCAGATGATGATCTGACACTGGAATATGTTAAAGGCAAGCTTGTGGATGAATACAAGCGCAAAACTGAAAGCATGAGTACTGTGAGTGTGTGTTCAGAGACGGCTTTAAAGACGAGATACAAAAATAAACACAGTAACGTGCAGCTAGAAAAGCGGGAATGCTTTGTGTGCAAGAAACCAGGACATCTAAAAGCAGATTGTAGAATCTGGAAAGCTAGAATGCAAAAACAAAGTGCATTCCAACAAGCTAAGAATGTCATAGAAACAAAGGAATATGCATTCGGATCCAACAATTGTGTCACCTCTGTGCAAGCATGGTGTGTGGACTCAGGCGCTACAAGTCACATGACAAATAACCGAAGTTTCTTCGCTCAGCTTGATGAAAGCAAAACAGAAGGGATAACTACAGCTAATGGACAACTCATGAAATCAGTGGGAATAGGAGATGGCTTTCTATACTGTCCTATCTCTCCAGATATCACTAAAAAGATCCATATGAGGAATGTTCTGTATGTGCCAGATCTTGAAAGCAACCTTTTGTCAGTAAAGAAACTCACTAACCAAGGCAATGTAGTCACATTTCAGGGTGACAGTTGTATCATAACAAAAGGGGATTGCTTGCTTGCAAAGGCTAAAATCATAGATGAACTATATCAGCTGAACTGCAGTGAAATGGTTAAAATAGCCAAAGAGGATAAACATTCAAACTGCATCCACACTTGGCACAGACGATTGGGGCACAGAAATTCTGATACAATAAAGAAAATAGTTGAGAATAACTATGCAAGCGGTATTAAGATTAATCCATGTGATCACACAATGATTTGTACCAGCTGTATTAAAGGAAAAATGGCAAGGACACCTTTTCCCAAGCAGACAAACAGCAAAGTTCAAAAACCTCTGGACTTAATACATTCAGATCTTTGTGGTCCAATGAAAACTATGACTCCAGGAAAGAAAAAGTACTTCCTGACCTTCATTTATGAATACTCCAGATATACCACAGTATTTCTACTTCACAATAAGGATGAAGTGCCAGAGAAATTAGAACAGTATCTCGCTAAATAATATTTTCGGCAGAATGCCCAGAGTACTACGAACAGACAATGGCTCAGAATATACAAGTGGTAAAACACAAGCCATTCTCAGGAAGCATGGAATTATGTTCCAGACAACAGTTCCATATAACCCGGAGCAAAATGGAGTTGCAGAGAGAATGAACCGCACACTGTGTGAAAGTGGGAGGGGCATGCTATTTGATGCTGATATGCCAACTACATTCTGGGGAGAAGCTATCACAACTGCATGTTATCTTCAAAATCGTTTGCTGGGAAAAGCAACAACAAAAACTCCATATGAACTATGGAACAAAAGGAAACCAGATTTAAGACACATCAGAATTTTTGGAAGTAAAGCCTATGTACACATTCCAAAAGAAAAACGTACAAAATGGGATGCATGTGCAAAAGAAGGTGTACTTGTGGGGTACAGTGAATCTCAAAAAGGATACAGGATTTTACATCAAGACACGAACAAGGTAACAGTCAGCAGAAGTGTGATTATTGATGAAACTTCTATGTGCTCAAAGTTTGAACAACAGACACAAACTATTCAAACTGAGAAAGAATCAACATCAGTCACTCAAGAAAATAAGGAAAGTGATACAGAAATAGAAATTACTACAGAAGAATCAAAACCTGAATCTGAACCAGAAATACCTTCAGTCAGAAAATCAACCAGAATCAATAAAGGTGTTCCAGCTGAACGTTTATCGTACATAGCTCGCAGAGCTGTTCAAACGGAACCAGGTTCATGGAAAGAGATGCAGAAACTGCCAATGCATGAGAAACAGGTATGGAATAAAGCCGCTGATGAAGAAATTACATCACTCAAAGATCTCCAGACATAGACACTTTCAGAGCTACCTCAAGGTAAACATGCCATAGGAAGTAAATGTGTTTTTAAAACCAAATGTAACTCTGAAGGGAAAGTCTGTCGGTACAAGGCAAGGCTGGTTGCTAAAGGTTACTCACAGAAGTTCGGTGAGGACTATGATGCTACTTTTGCTCCAGTTGCTAAACAAAGTACTTTCAGAACACTAATGACAGTGGCTGCCATGCGTACAATGATTGTGAAACATCACAATATTAAGACAGCTTTTCTTAATGGTGATATTGAAGAAGAAATTTACATGTCACAACCAGAAGGATATTTGAAAAAGGGACAAGAGCATCTTGTCTGCAAGTTGAATAAATCTCTTTATGGCCTTAAACAATCAGCTCGAGCATGGAACCTGAAGATTAATCAAGTTCTACTAAATGAAGGATTTACAAGAAGCAAAGCTGATCCGTGCCTATACGCTAAACAAGTAGACACTGAGTGGATGTATCTGCTAATTTATGTTGATGACCTGATCATTGCTCACAAAAATAACAATGAAATTGCAAAGTTAACAGGAGTACTCAACAAGCACTTTGAAACTAAAGACCTAGGTGAAGTGACATATTATCTTGGAATTGACATCCAGCGTGAGAAAGATGGAAGTTTCCTGTTGAATCAGAGCGCAAAAATTGAATCTATTCTTCAGCAATTCAACATGACAGAGGCAAAAGGAGCAAGCACACCTATGGACACAGCCTATCCAAAGTTAGAAGGAGAAGATGATCTTCTCACATCCAATGAACAATACAGACAAGCAGTGGGGGCACTTCTCTACATTGCAACCACTACACGTCCAGACATTGCAGCCAGCATGTCTCTTCTTTGCAGGCGAGTTGATAAACCACGTCTTAGAGATTGGAATGCGATCAAAAGTATTATGAGATATCTGAAACAGACAAAATACTTAAATTTGAAACTGTCAGCAAGTGGTGATTTAAACCTCGTGGGATATGTGGACTCCGATTGGGCAGGTGATCACAGCACACGCAAATCCACAAGTGGTTACTTATTAAAATTGGGAGACAGTCCTATATCATGGTCCAGCAAGAAACAGATGTCAGTGGCATTGTCCTCTACAGAAGCTGAATACATATCTGCAGCTTATGCCAGTCAAGAAGTTGTGTGGTTACAACAATTACTCAAGGATCTTGGAGAAGCAACATCAGAACCTACCGTCTTATTTGAGGATAATCAGGGTTGCATTAAGCTTGCAACAAGTGAGAAGATTAATGGAAGAACCAAGCACATCGATGTCAGACATCATTACATTCATGACTTAGTTGATCAGAAAGTGATTGAACTTGTGTATTGTGAAACGGAAAAAATAATTGCTGATGTTTTGACAAAACCACTAGCTAGAAACAGATTTGTTGATCTTAGATCAGAAATGGGATTGACATAGATAGTAGTTGTTGAGTGGGGGTGTTAGCATACAAGGTTTGTATTATATGAGCAACATCTACTAAATGTCATTACTGTGTGCCTATTACATTATATGATCACTAGATGGCAGTGTTACGTTTGCTAGTTCATGTTTTGTCTATGTACAAGAAGTAATAATAAAGTTCAGTTCCTGTTTCCACGACCTACAGACTGTCTGCCTGTAATTTGTTTAGCTCCAAAAGCTTATGTCTAACAGAGCTAAATGGGCATGCACCCGAAACTGAAGAAATATTCCCTCCGCTCCGACCAGCACATGATCATCAGAAAGGGGCACAGATAATGAACAAAAAAACAAGCTAGTAGAAGCGGTGAAGAGGGGAGGGTGTTAATTCAGAATTATAATTTTTTTCTTTGTCTTTGAAATTGCCCCAGCCCCTGTTCAAATCCAATCCGGGGACAAAACCAGGGACAGACCTGGTCTGGGGACAGGGTCCTCAATCCGGGGACTGTCCCCTGAAACCGGGGATGTCTGGTCACCCTAGTGTAGGTGACATGGTCTATGTCCGCTACTAGTATGAGGTAACGGCCGCAAGGATCAGCATGGACCTGCAAAAGAGAAAATGTTATTGTGTCCTTACAAGCAATCAAGACCCCATTTTTCTTGGAGCTGTTCATAGCGGTGAAGACATGTGGAAATTTGACATGCGTACACTTTGGTGGATTTACGTTAGAGAAATTAGTTTCTTGTACGCACAAAATATCACATTTGATATTGGCTGATGGCTATGGCTGATTTCCACATGGTCCTGCGCTTGTAAGGGCTGTTTAACCCCCTCACGTTATTAGACCATATTTTAAGTGTCATTCTTCTGGTAAGTTGAGCAGCAGTGCCATCCAGTGGTAATTTTGGGTATTGACAGGATCAATTCAGGTGTGTGAAGATTGTAGAGATGGAAAAAAAATAAACGTAAAAACACAAAAAGACAAGGATCGAAAGTCCTTGTAACCTCTGAACCAAAAACCGTTTCATGTTGATCAGGCCGCTTGGCATGCGGCAAGTAAGTTACGGCAAGCATCCCGTAACCAAACATGGGGAAATAAGAAAAACAGTAACAGCCGAACACCGGGTGCCATGTAGGACAAATGAGTAGTCATCAAAGACATCAAAAGTGGGCCAGGTTGACAAGTAGAAAGGGAAGAGTACAGCAGTTGATGAGAAGCAAAGGAGGCAGTCCTCAATGAAAAGCTGCAGGAGTCGCATCAATTCTGCATACAAAAGTCACTTACTCTTTCTGTTCTGCCGCTGGGAGTTGCGATGTTGGAGTGAGGGTTCGGGGTCCGCTGGAAGTCCTTCAGCAGGGATCAGACGCCATTTCTTGAGGAGATTGAGACCTTTATCCAGCGATGCGATTGAATGCGATTCTTTGTTCACTTCCACCAGCAGTTTGGCTGGGAAGCCCCATTTGTAGAGGATTTTGTGATTTCTCAATATTTTAGTGATAGGTACTAGCTTGTGCCTTGCTGCCAGTGTGGCTTGTGACAGGTCAGCATATAGTGCGATTCCAGCAAAGGGATCAGGTAAAGCAGGATGTTGTAGCGCATAAGTTGGTCCTTAATGTGGTAAAAGTGGATTCTTGCTATCACATCCCTAGGGACTTGCTCAGGCAGGAAGGAAGGTTTGGGCAACCTGTGAGCCCTGTCTATAATGATGTCGGCTGGGCTCAAATTGGGAATGGCTGTCATCATCAATTTTTGCAGATAAGGTGTAAGTTCTGCGGGTTTGACAGTCTCAGGGACCCCCCTAAATTGAACGTTGTTCCTTCTTGCCCTGTCCTCTAAATCTGCCATTTTGAGGCGCATAGCTGTAATATCTTCTACCACTTCAAAGTGAGCATCCACAAGGTCGTTGTGTGCTAAAGTGAACTCCTCCATCTTCTGCTCTACATACCCCACTCTGTTGCTAATTGCAGAAACTTCCTGCTTAGTAGACTGCATGAACGCTGCCATGTCACATTGCAGGGCTCCCCTCAGGGTTTGCAGCATCTCCTTCATGGTGGTATCGATAATAGGCTGACCTGATGTGGGGAACGCATCCAGTTGCTGGGCATATGCAGAGGCTTCCTCCATCTCCTCTCCCTCATGGACAGCGCCATCTTGGGTTCCCGGGGCCTCCCCAACCCTCCGTTTTTGCTTGGCAGGGCTGCTAAAGGGGGATGCTGGTGGGGGATAGCCATTGGGATTCGACTCACCCGAGGATGGCAGTGGATTAGCCGCAGCTGCATGTGAGGGATCCGGAGCGCGGCTCCCGGTGCCGGCGCCATCTTGGAATTCTCGGCCCCCGGCTGGGGGAAAGAAATCGGTCAGTTTTCGGGGTCCCTCTCTCTCTTTCCTCTTGAACATGGTGGCCAGTTTGTTCCCCAACTTCCCCTGTATCTTGCAGTTGTTTTTGGGGTGTCTTTGTGTGCTGTGAGCCGCGTTATATCACCCGGTGTGTCAGAGCTCACCTAACACACGTCCATCAGCTCTGGCTGCCGGCTCCGCCCCCCTTCAGGGTATGTCTTATTTGTCCCGTCTTCTCCCCCCCCCCCTCCCTCCCTGTCAGCTCAGGAGTCAGCATCTCTGTAATCCCCAAAATAAACCCTAGTAGAAGTCGTAAAGTTGTAAAATCATTTAATCCGCTCAGTTAATGGATTATATAATGTTCAGTGTGTCTTTATGTAACATTGTACAAAATACCTTGATTACAGCCCTGCATTTGCCCTGCATAAATGCATTTGAATTCTGACAGAGGAGGATTGTAGAAGGCACCCTTGGAATTAATACTGTTCAAAGACTTTTTATTATATATTTTACATTAAATGTCTAATTCTGGTACTGGGGTGGTGATATTTTTATGCATGCACTGCTAAATAGGGTTGCTGAGTTCCAAAAGCCTTTGCATTAACACTTGGCACTACCGTTTTGTTTCTAAAAGAAAAAAAACTTTTTTTCTTAATTGTACATTCCATCCCATAGGACCGGCGCTCCTCGGACTAGGCCAAAGCCGCGGCCTCGCCTAAAACATCCTGTCCCGGCCTGATGCCGCTCGTGGCCTTTTCCCAGGATCGCGGCGAGCTGCGGGCAGGATGTTTTAGGCGAGGCCGCGGCTTTGGCCTAGTCCTCAGAGCGCCGGTCCTATGAAACAAAAATGTTTTATTTATTTTTAGCCCATGTCCACCTTCCAAGCCAAGACCCCACTCGCCAGGACGCTATTTCTAGCCCTGTATTACAACATGCATCCAACCCCTAGCATTAAGGGCCAGATTCTCGTAGATTTGCGCATTTTTATGCAGGCGTAGCGCATCTGAGATGCGCTACGCCGAGGCAACTTAGAGAGATAAGTCCCGTATTCCCGGACCACGTGCGTCCTACGTTGCGCAAGCGCAACATAAATGTGTCGGCGTAAGCCTGCGCAAGTGAAGGTAGGAGGGAGGTGGGCGTGATCCATTTAAATGAAGCGTGACCCCATGCAAATGAATTCCGGAACGAACGGAGCATGCGCCGCATGTGCCCCGCCCCACTGCGCATGCGCAAAACAACATCGTGCGTAATCCGCCCTGAGATGGGCCGGCCCAGAGCATAAAAACGTCAGCACATGCGCCCGATTTCTTGGTTTGGTGGAGGGTGTCTGCTCTTTTGCTCTACTTTATCATGTCTGCTCCCAGGACGGAGAGACGGAAGAGAAACTTTTCTCCAGATGAGAGGGCAATCGTGGTTGCTGCCCTGGAGAAGTACTATTCTCGGCTCCATGGTGCGGATAGTGGCAACACCAGCAAATCCAAGAGGGATGAGATCCTCATGCGAATCGCTGCACAGGTCAATGCCCTCTCCCATGAGGTTAGGACCCCCAGGACATTCAGAAAAAAATGAATGATCTGCGGCATCTTGTGAAGGGCAAGCTGGCTCAGATCGCTCGCCATGCCAGGGGCACGGGAGGGGGACCACCCTGTCCCATCAGGCTGACTGAGGAGGAGAAAGTGGTCGCCCGCTGCCTTCAGAGGGAGCAGGTGGAGGGAGTTGGGTGCTACGACACCGGTGATCCGGCCTTGAGGACAGGTAAGTGTGTTTTATCTACTGTGTAGCATGTGTGGGGGGGGGGGGGGTAAGGGAACATGTGACAAGTGTGTGGGTCCACTAACATGATAATGTTTTGTGTCATCCACAGATGTGCAGGAGGGAGGTAGGCCATCCGATGCTGCCAGTGGCCGCCCTAGATCATCCCCTGAGCATCCTGTTCCTCTGGATGACCCCCTGGGAAGCACAGAGGCCTTGGTGGAGGGAAGTGGACATTCCTCAGTGCAGGAGGTGGTTGAGGAGGAGGAGGTCCATACGGACCAGGAGGTTGTTCTTTATTTAGATGACTCCCATATCTTGGCAGGACCATCCCAAACACCAACCCCCATCTTCTCCAGCCCCTCAGGATCCACCCCAACCTCTCCAGTCCCTCCTGTTCCATCCCCCTCATCTCCAGCCCCTTAAGATTCTCCCCCTATGCAAGGGCCCCAGCCACTCCTGTCCCCAGGAAGGCGACACGAAAAACCAGGGGTGTGCCCGATATCCTGAAAGAAAACCTGGCCAGACAGCAGGACCAGCAAAGCCGGCATATGGGCGAAGTCGTGGGGGAGTTGAGGTGCCTAGCTGACAGCCTGACCTCCTCGGGTCCATTACCGGATGCGCTGCAGGATGTGGCTGGAAACAGTGCAGCAACAGTCACCAGCCTCGGGGAGCTGCAGGCAACAACGGCTGAACTTGTGGGGGAGGTTAAGTGTTATACCTGAAGGGTTCCACATGTACTGGCACTTTAAGGCTGGCTCCACCCAGCAGTGATGACAAGGGTCAAGGGGTACAGTGGCCATCTTGGAGTGTGCTCATGTAGGAAGCAAGATAAGATGTACTGTCCTGAGATGCATGTTGCAGTGTACAGCCTGTACAGAATAAACATCCATTGCTCCAGACCAGAGTCTTGTGTCTCTCACAACACACAGGATATCACAGTGGCGACGAGAATGGGATTTACAAAGTGTCTATCAGTCTGAGAGATAGAGAGAGACAAAGGCATTGTGGATTGTCATCTGGATAAAAGCAATCACAGATCCCAGCAGGAAAATGTCATTAATCGGGACATTAAGTGAGTTTGATGGAGAACAGACATCCTGGAGTTCCTGGGTTGAGAGGCTGGAACAGTATTTCAGTGCAAATGACATCACAGACAACAGGCACGTTGCAGTTTTTCTTACCGTGGTCGGGTACAAAACGTATGACACTCTTAGGCCGCGTACACACGAGGGGATATGTCCGCTGAAAACGGTCCGATGGACCGTTTCAGCAGACATCTCCGCTCGTGTGTATGGGCTAGCGGACAGATTTCTCCACCCGACAGATTTCAAAGCAAGCTTTGAAATCTATCCGGTGGGAATCTGTCCGCCCGACATGTCTGCTGGTTAGTACACTTACCAGCAGACATGTCGGCCCCCACCGCCGCCGCGCCGCTGCCGAATGGATTCGGCGCATGCGCGGAAGTGTTTTACTTCCTGGTGCGGTGACGTGGCGGTGACGCGGCGGCGTCAACGTCACCGCCGCGTCACCGCCACGTCACCGCGCCGTCCGGCGGCGGGGAATTTGATCCGATGGTGTGTACACGCCATCGGATCAAACTCCCGATCGGACATATCCGATGGAAATGGTCCGCGGACCGTTTTCATGGGATATGTCCGATCGTGTGTACGCCGCCTTAGAGATCTGCTTTCCCCTGTAAAACCTTCAGCTAAGACTTTGGCAGAGCTGCTGACACTGCTAGAGGATCACTTCCAGCCCAAACCACTAGAAATTGCAGAAAGATTTCGCTTCTATCAGAGGCAGCAGCAGACAGGTGAAGAGATTAAAGCTTATGTGCTCGCCCTTCGCAGACTAGCCTCTACCTGTTCTTTTGGGGACTACCTACCTACTGCACTGAGAGATAAGTTTGTCATGGGACTGAATTGTGAGTCAATACAAAAGAGACTGTTAACAGAGAAAGACCTTACCCTTACAAAGGCAATTGAGATAGCTTCAGTGATGGAAATGGCTGTGAAAGATACAGAGGAATTGAACCCCCAGAGCAGAAGGGAAGAGGTGAAGCAGGAAGTTTTCAGAACAGCAGTCAAGCCAACTCCCGCAAACTGGAAATACCGACCCCCACCAAGCCGGGAGTCAGCTTGCTATTGTTGTGGGAATACAGACCATGATTACAAAGTCTGCCGGTTTAAGGATCAGACCTGTCATAATTGCGGTAGGACCGGCCATCTGAAACGAGTTTGCCGTAGCAAGAAGGTGCGAGATAAACAACCTCTGAACCCCAAGACAAAGACATATATGGTGGGAAGATATACATCATCATCTGAGTCAGAGGATGAGGAAGTACTCCACAGATTAGACATACATCATATGCATTCAGCACCCTCCGCAATGACTGTAGAGGTAACTATTGAGGGAAAGAAACTCAAGATGGATGTAGACACAGGAGCAGCAGTTTCAGTTATCACCCAGAAACAATGGAGACAACTTCAGACCCGAAGAACTGTCCGCCCAACACCAATCAAACTGCAGACATACTCAAACAGATACTCCACCCACTGGGTTACGCAAAAGTAAAGGTATTGTACAAGGGTCAGACAAAGAGACTGCCATTATATATCCTAGAAAATGGGGGACCCCCTCTCTTTGGGAGAGACTGGATTGCTCACTTTGGTATGCCAGACATCGCCATAAGTCCCTGTAACGCCGTCACCATTCCATTAGGAGATAATGAGGGATGGGTGGTGTCCCTGAAGCAGCGGTTCCCAAAGGTTTTTGATGACCAGTTGGGAAAAATAAAACATGACTGTGTGAGACTCAAGCTGAAACCCAACGCTCAGCCTAAGTTCTTCAAAGCTCGGACAGTACCTTTCGCACTCCGAGCAGGTGTGGAAGCAGAACTAAGTCGGCTGGAGGAACAAGGTGTCATCTCAAAGGTAGAGCACAGCGAGTGGGCATCACCAGTTGTACCGGTAAAGAAAGCGAATGGGGACTTGCACATTTGTGGCGATTTCCGCATGGCACTGAACTCTCAACTGGAAATAGACCAGTATCCCCTACCCAGAGTAGATGACATTTTTGCCTTTCTTGCAGGGGGTCAAAAGTTCACCAAGCTTGATCTCAAACAAGCATATTTACAGTTTGAGGTCCATCCTTCTTCCTGCAAGTTTCTGACCATCAACACCCACAAGGGACTGTATAAATAGAATCGGATGGTGTTTGGGGTAGCCTCTGCCCCAGCCATTTGGCAACGAAAAATGGACGAGATTTTGGCGGACATTCCTTTCACGCAGTGCCTGCTAGATTGAGTTGAGTTGAGTTGAGTTGAGGTGCACTTTCTATAGCGTGGTCAATTACCCCGAAGGATCCCGACACGCTGCTAGATGACATGCTCATTACAGGACGGACTGACCAGGAACACAAGCAGAATGTGGAGCTTGTGTTGCGAAGACTCCAAGAACAGGGTCTGAAAGTGAACTTAGCAAAATGCCAATTCATGGTGCCTAAATTGGAGTTTTGTGGCCACCTTGTGCATGCAGAAGGTATACACACCACAGAAGCCAAGGTTGATGCTTTAGTCAAAGCTCCAGCCCCAACCAACGTCCAGCAGCTGCGATCATACCTTGGCTTGCTGAACTATTACCACAAATTCCTGCCAGATCTGGCACACACCTTGTTCCTGTTGAACAAGCTTTTGGAGAAACACTCCAGATGGGACTGGTCGGCTGCATGCCAGCTTGCTTTTGAAGTTTCTAATCGGAAGCTGTTGGCGTCACGCATGCTCGTGCACTATGACCTCCAGAAGCCTCTCACCTTGGCTTGTGATGCCTCACCCTATGGTCTGGGGGCGGTACTATCCCACATCTTACCAGATGGGTCAGAAAAACCAGTGGCATTTGCCTCCAGGTCTTTGACAAAAGCAGAAAGCAATTACTCACACATTGACAAAGAGGCTCTTGCGCTGATATGGGCAATTAAGAAGTTTCATCTTTACCTGTATGGTAGGGAATTCACCATACTGACGGACCATAAACCACTCCTTCAGATCTTTAGCCCTGACAAAGGCATCTCCCAGACTACTGCGGCCCGCCTCCAACGCTATGCCCTATTCTTGGGGGCATACAACTACAAAATTCAGTATCGTGGTCATGATGCCAATGCTAATGCGGACGCAATGTCCCGACTGACAGGAAGGTCCATGGACTCTTATCCACCGGTCTAGAGTTGTCGTCATCACGGATCCCGGACGGTGGTGTCGTTGATCCCCCGGACTATCACCTATCATAAGATCGAGCACACAGACGCCGACAGCTGCACGCTGATTCAGCTAAATCCAACTACTTCCCTTTTAGGGGATGTGCGGAGCGGCTTGCAATCTCTGCCAATATTGCTGATGATCAACACTTTGGAGTCTTCTCTGCTTTGGCTGTCCATTCATGGCATGCCGCGGACGTCATAGACCAACTCGGTGAGCGACGGGAACTTGAACTGATCAATGTTACCAAGGACACGGTAAGGTGACACTCTCCTGTTGAATGCAGGGGCGCCTAATTTGAACTCCCACTCAGCAAACATTGGACATATGCTCGTTGAAGCGGGACACTAGCTGCACTCTATCTGCTGCTTAATTATATGGAAGCTGTTAGGCCAGGTTCACACTTGTTCCGACAACGCTCCTACATTGGGAGCTCATGTCGCATGACGTGTGAAAATCAATGTTTCCCTATGAGAGCCGTCTTAACTGATCCGACACAAGTCGGTCCGTCTTTGAAAACACTCCCTGTACTACTTTGCTCCGACATTCATCCTACTTCAGCCCATTGAATATCATTGAAGTCGGACCAAAGTAGGAGCCTTGTCCTTATCAGACATCCGACATGTGATTACAGCAGCAGTCAGACTATCACAAAGTCGGTTCAAAGTAGTATCCTGTTCATGAAAGTCGGATGGATGTAGGACCAATGTAGGATGAATGTAGGACAGATGTCACAGAGCAAAGTAGGATGAAAGATGTACTGCTGTCGTGTAGTATAGTGTGAACCCAGCCTGAAACACTATGAACCACATAGACATCTATGGTACTATACAATACAATTGATCAATATCATCACTGATGGTTCTTCTCAGCACCTGCAGCATATGGGATTTGGTCATATATGACTAGATTCTCCAGCTACCAACCCAATCCTCTTGTGTGATATTATCACGTCATTTTCAGCAACTGGATCTTGTCAGGATCTATAGCCATTGCTTTAGCCCCTTGACATTAGCCACCGCTATTTCTATCCCCCGCGGGGACGCATTCATTGGGGTTTTTGTTCCCATATATCCAATTTGTTGTTATTTTTCTTATACACGGTGTATCACCGCAGGGAACCCCAATCAGTGCGGTTGCCACTGTCCGGATATCCGTTTCATCTTTGTTTTATGTTTGTATTTGTCTTTGTGTGTTGGTATCCAGCACGTACACAGTGGACTGGTTGTTCATTGGTGTGCCACTATTTGTTTATTTAGGAGACTAGAGACTAATTTGGCTTTGATTGATTGCAGCCTTCCCTTGTCAGGGATAGGGGGTGCTTTTAGAGATTTTTCTAATAAAATTACATGTATATATTATTTATTTGAGTATGGCCCATTATTGCCTATGTAGCTTCTTTTATCAACAGTGATCTCTCCAGTTCTTGGAGAAGTCCTGTTTGATAGCCCTCTTGTTTATGCTTGTCGTTACACCAGCCTGTCCTTCTTGTCTTCTGGGGAGATAGCAGCCCATACAACCAAGGATACCTTTCTAAAAAAAACAATACTCTCCTGGGTACGGTCCGGTTGGCTAGCAACTGTCACACAGGAGTATGAACCTTATTTCCGTAGGCGTATGGAATTAACTGTGGCTGGCAACTATGGGGAGACCGAGTGATCATTCCACAGACCCTCCGGAGACACATTCTGGACTTGCTACATACTGGTCATCCCGGGGGCACACGTATGAAACAAAAGGCCAGAGGCTATGTGTGGTGGCCAAACCTAGACTCAGATATCGCAACGTATGTGAATGCTTGTGCTGGATGTGCACAAACGGCAAGAGACCCTCCTCGAGGGTGCATCCAGGCCTGGACTTGGCCCACGGTTCCTTGGTTTCGCCTACACTTGGACTTTGCAGGCCCGATCAGAGGACACACCTTCTTGATCATAGTGGACGCCCATTCATAGTGGCCTGAAGTCATTCCTGTTACTCAGCCAACGACTAAGGCAACGGTTTCCATACTGTTACATCTCGCTGCTACGTTTGGATACCCCAGAGAAATCGTCACGGACAACGGTGCACAATTCACCAGTCAGGAGTTTCAGCGTTTCCTGACTGACCACAACATCAAGCACAAGTTGACCGCACCTTACCACCGAGCTACAAATGGTCAAGCAGAGAGGTTTGTGCAGACTTTCTAACGCTATTTCAAAGCTACAGTGGCTGCAAGTAAACAACAGTCTCTGTCACCCCAGCAGCTGGACTCCTTCCTGTCTGCTTACAGAAACACACCACATGCAACCACTGGGAAAACTCCGGCGGAACTCCTTCTGGGTCGACAGCCATGGACTGTTTTGGATATGCTGAGCCCTCAAACAGTCCAGGAACATGTACTACAGTCCCAAGACAAGATGGTCAAACACAATGAGCTCCCCCAATTCACAGCCCAACAAAAGGTATGGGCCCGATCTTATGGGTCTTCCAAAACCCGTTGGCTTCCTGCTGTCATTGCAGAGACTTTGGGACCCAAGATGTACAAGGGCCGACTAGAAGATGGTTCCATTTGCAGACGTCATGCGGACCAACTGCGTCCTCGTTCTCAACTGCCCGAATCCCTGATGCCGGCTGAACCACCAGTGTCTCAAGGATCTGCTCCCAGCGGATCAGGATGCACAGAGACTGATGATTGTGGGGACTCTGAACTTTTGAACTCAGCTCCAGCAGAGCCCTCCAGCTCTGGTCCGGAGGTCTGTTTACCCTCTGAGTTGGGGGATCCCTTCTTGGCCCCGCCGGTACCCATTCCGGCCAGCCCTGTTTCCTCCGGTCCCGAATCGCTGGATGCCCGGCCTCAACGACACTGTCGCCCTCCTGACCGGTTGCAGTTGCAAGAGTGGTTACGAGACTTTCGACGGGGCCGACGGAAGTGATTCGATGACATATTAACCGCAACTGTCCCTGGAAGCTTGAAGTCCTGTAATTCTCCTGTGTTTGGAGGACTGTTATTGAACAGTTATCAGTTAATGTTTTGTTTCTGTTATTGTTTTATTTTTTTTTGAGGGATGGATGGAAGGTGTTATACCTGAAGGGTTCCACATGTACTGGCACTTTAAGGCTGGCTCCACCCAGCAGTGATGACAAGGGTCAAGGGGTACAGTGGCCATCTTGGAGTATGCTCATGTAGGAAGCAGATAAGATGTACTGTCCTGAGATGCATGTTGCAGTGTACAGCCTGTACAGAATAAACATCCATTGCTCCAGACCAGAGTCTTGTGTCTCTCACAACACACAGGATATCACAAGGTTAAGGGCCTAAGAAATGATCTACAGGCCCAGACAGCTTCCCTGGAGGCCCACACAGCTTCCCTGGAGGCTGTGCTAACGCGCATAGCGGTGGCATTGGAGGGCCGACAGGCAGCCAGGGAGGGACCTGGGGATGCTCCCCAACCAGATGCCCCACCCCCCCAACCAGATGCCCCACCCCCCCAACTGAGGCTCCCCCCAGGCAACTGAGGGCCAGGAGCTTGGGCACCAGGCGTAGCCCGCGCCGGGGAAAGTGATTTTTTTTGTGATTTTTGTTCTTGCTCTGGTTAAGAGCCTCTTTGATTTTGATATATTGCTCTGGTTAAGAGCCTCTTTGATTTTGATATGCACACGGTCATTAGTGCAGACTACAGTGTGAATGGTGTGTGAATGGTGTGTGAATGGTGTGTGAATGTGGGGGGGTGGCACTCCTGCCAGTAAGGGGTGTCACCCTCGGTCTTTGGGGATAAGTTCTCCCCACGACCGTGTGAATGGTGTATGAATGGACAGCAACATCATTGGGGCCTTGACGCGGCGTTGCTGCTCCCAAGTCCTGCATGTTGGACTTGGGCTAATCCAATGTGATGTGGATGTGGTGTGTGTGATCTAGGGACCACAGTGGTGTGCATGCGTGCATTGTTCGTGTGCCATGATTAATGTGTGTGTTTAACGTTCAAAGATTCATTCCACGAGGCATCTCCTGACTGCTGTACCATCAGCAGACGGGGTCTCCTCTGGCAGGGGGGGGCTGTGTGGTTGGGGGGTCAGGTCATCACATATGTCAATCTCCAGGCCCTTTTTCACGGCGTAGTTGTGCAGCATGCAACATGCAACGATGATATGACACACAAAGTTGGGGGAATACAACAGGGCCCCCCCGGACTTATCCAGGCATCGGAAACGGGACTTCAGGAGGCCAAATGTGCGCTCCACCACTGCACGGGTACGTACGTGTGCCGCATTGTATTTTCTCTCTCCTCTGGTTTGGGGGTTCCGGAATGGAGTCATGAGATGGGGCCCAAGTGCATATGCAGAGTCACCTGGAAGGGAAAATACAGGAGGATGTTAGTCATGTATGTGCCCCTCGTGATGTTTGCATCATGGGGGGGGCAGTCATGCCTGCCACCCATGTCACTCACCAACCAGCCAGCTGTCACCATACACGTTCTGTTCAAATTCTGCTGGGATGGGGCTTTGACGGTATATGTAGCTGTCGTGGCTGGACCCGGGGTGTTTGGCACGGACATGCCATATGAGGTATTTGGCATCGACTATCACCTGTACGTTGATGGAATGCCAGTGCTTGCGATTGCGGTATATGTGCTCTGTGGCACGGGGGGTTGTAGTGCCACATGTGTGCAATCAATGGCCCCGTTGGTGCGTGGAAATACGTGAATTAGGCAGAAGTCACGCATTGCCTTCTGACGCAGATGCTCCTGGGTGGGTCTGATGATTTGGTTGGCCATGCGTCTGAGGATTGCGGGGACAACCTGGTGCACACATCTGCTCGTGCTGGTCTGTGACATCCCAGCCACCACTCCACATGTACGCTGAAAAGATCCAGTGGCAAGGAAATGAAGTGTTGCCAGTACCTTGACCATTGGCTGCAGTGCATGTGAGCGGTGTGTCTTGCTGGTGATGTCATCCTGCAGGGTTGTGGTTATTTCCAGGGTGGCAGCAGGGCTGAATCTGAAGAGGCGATACACCTCCAAATCACCCATGCCAAAGAGGCTAATGCGCGTTCAGTATATCCCCTGCCGTGCCCTCTCACGTGCCCTCCTCCTTCTACGCGCCTCTTCCTCTGCACACACTAGTAGTACTAACACCAGGCCTGCCCCTGGCATTATGGCATACGAATGTGTTGTCCTAAGTGTGATTGCTCAGCTCGTCAGGAATGGTGCTGCTGTAGTTGCTCTCCAGCTGACATGCACATGTCTGGAGCAAAACTACCCCTGCTTTATGAGGGGTAACTTTAGGCAAGCCATTCGTCTTACGCGCACCGTGCGTAGCCTTCGCCGATCGAGCGTAGTTTCGGGAATCAGCGCATCTCCCTCATTTGCATATTTGAATCCGCGCACCCGATCGCCGCCGGTGTCCCGCGATCACCCCCCGGAGCTGAAGAACGGGAGAGCTGAATGTAAACAAACCTTTCCCGTTCTTCACAGTGGCGCTGTCATTGATCGTCTGTTCCCTGATATAGGGAAAGGCGATCAATGACGTCACAAGTCAAGCCCCACCCCCCTACAGTTAGATACACAAATGAGGTCACACTTAACCCCTTCAGCGCCCCCTAGTGGTAAACTCCCAAACTGCAATTGTCATTTTCACAGTAATCAGTGCATTTCTAATGCATTTTTTGCTGTGAAAATGACAATGTTACCAAAAATGTGTCAAAATTGTCCGAAGTGTCCGCCATAATGTCGCAGTCACGAAAAAAAACGCTGATCTCTGCCATTAGTAGTAAAAAAAAAAATCATAAAAATCATAAAAATGCAATAAAATTATTTTGTAAACACTATGGGCCAGATTCTCATAGAAATTCGCTGGCGTAGCGTGAGCCATTTACACTACGCCGCCGCACCGTAACAGAATAAGTGCTTTATTCTCCATGCACTTGCTCCGTAGTTTGCGTTGGCGTAGTGTAAATGGCCCAGCGTAAGGCCGCGTAATTCAAAGGGGGCGGCTTGTATTTAAATTAAGTGCGCCCCTGCGTCGATCGAACTGCGCATGCGCCGGCCGGGGAAAAAGCCCAGTGCGCATGCTCCAGCTCACGTCGGAAAGCGTCGTTGAAACCGACGTCAAAATGACGTGATCGACACTACGCAACTCCCTATTCGCGAACGAATTAGTAAAACTACGTAAGCGACGGAAAAAGCCGACGCTGACCCCACGCCATACTTAACATGGCATCCGACGGCACCCGACGGCATCCGACGGTACTGCGTAAGGTTACCCCTGATATTAGCAGGGGTAACCTTACGCGTTCGTAAACGACGTACGCGACGACAGGGCGACGTAAAAGCGTTAGGGAATCTGCGTAGTAGCCTCATTTGCATAGGCAAATGAGAAAACAACGTAAAGGCCACCTAGTGGCCGGAGTTGTCATTACAACTACGATCCGCAAGTGTAATGGTATTACACTTGTCGGATCTTCACCCGTATCTATGCCTAAGTGATTCTAAGGCCGCGTACACACGAGGGGATATGTCCGCTGAAAACGGTCCGATGGACCGTTTCAGCAGACATCTCCGCTCGTGTGTATGGGCTAGCGGACAGATTTGTCCACCCGACAGATTTCAAAGCAAGCTTTGAAATCTATCCGGTGGGAATCTGTCCGCCCGACATGTCTGCTGGTTAGTACACTTACCAGCAGACATGTCGTCCCCCACCGCCGCCGCGCCGCTGCCGAATGGATTCGGCGCATGCGCGGAAGTGTTTTACTTCCTGGTGCGGTGACGTGGCGGTGACGCGGCGGCGTCAACGTCACCGCCGCGTCACCGCCACGTCACCGCGCCGTCCGGCGGCGGGGAATTTGATCCGATGGTGTGTACACGCCATCGGATCAAACTCCCGATCGGACATATGCGATGGAAATGGTCCGCGGACCGTTTTCATCGGATATGTCCGATCGTCTGTACGCCGCCTAAGAATCACTCGCATAGATACCCGGGGAAAAAAACGGCGATACGACGGGGTATCTGGCATACTCCGTTGTAGCGCCTCTGAGAATCTGGCCCTATAAATTTTGCGCAAACCAATCGATAAACACTTATTGCGATTTTTTTTACCAAAAATAGGTAGAAGAATACGTATCGGCCTAAACTGAGAAAAAAAACATGTTTTTTTTTATATATTTTTGGGGATATTTATTATAGCAAAAAGTAAAAAAATTTTTTTTTTTCAAAATTGTCGCTCTATTTTTGTTTATAGCGCAAAAAATTAAAACCGCAGAGGTGATCAAATACCACCAAAAGAAAGCTCTATCTGTGGGGAAAAAAAGGACGCCTATTTTGTTTGGGAGCTGCGTCGCACGACCGCGCAATTGTCAGTTAAATTGATGCAGTGCCGAATCGCAAAAAGGGGCCCGGTCCTTGACCTGCATTTTGGTCCAGGGCTTCTTAAGTGGTTAATGTAGAGAATGAATTATGACGGTATTAACCTAAAAACAAAAAATATATTATATTGTTGCTTACCAATCATTAGATGTGGCGGCTGCATTCGTTTTATTTTTTTAGACTTTGTTCACTTCTGTTCTCACCTGGTGATCTGGCCAGTACCGCGCCTCCTGTATTAGAGCGCTCCCCCCACTCTGGATGAAGGAGTACAGGAGGCACTTTTGGACAGCAGCATTGTTAGTCTGGGGAGGAGGGGGAGTGTGAAATGTATTAGCAGATTATTATTTATTTATTTTTTTACAAATGTATTAGTAGATTTAGATACACTAACAAACTGAAACCAAACTCCAGCTCACATGTTATAATCAGTTACAGCAAACAATTTTTTTTTCCCTTCTGTGATAAAGGTTTTACACAAATAAAAGCTGATCATTGTAAGCACCCCTGTCAGTGGTAAATAGTTTGTCTCATCGCTCTAACTGATACATCCGGAAGAGAGTCTGTTCTTTTGAAAAAACAGACTTGCTGGCCAGATCACCAGATGAAAATAAATTTAAAAAACGAATGCAGCCGTCACATCTAAGAATTGGTGAGCTGCCATGTATTAATTGTTTGACTTTTGGGATTAATATCGCTTTGAGGTAAAGAAAATGTCCGGTCTTTAGAATCACTTTAACCACTTAGGCCTCATTCACACATGGATTCGTTCAGGTCCGCCTGTCAGTTTTTCAGCCGAACCTGAACGGGCGCTTCATGCACCCCTATGGAGCGTCGGATGTCAGCGGAGACATGTCCGCTGACATCCGACCTGATCCGATACGCTAAAAACAGACATATGTGGCACACGTCCCCATCCGTCCATGCGGATCGGATTGGGTAAAAGCTGATGAAAAAGGACATGCTGTCCGTTTTCATCAGATCGCTCCATAGAGGACAGCGGGGCTCGACAAGCTCCTCCCCCGCTCAGTGAGCAGAGAGGAGCTTGTCATCCATCGGCTCAGCGGAGATGCAGGCCTACTCCGTTGCGAAGGAGTCCGCCAAGTGTGAATGAGGTCTAAAGGACCTTGGGTGTTTTTCAGATTTGGCGTTTATAAGACTAAAACTGTTTTTTTTTTTTGCTAGAAAATTACTTAAAATGTTACGCAGAGTAAAATGATACCCAACATGTCACGCTTCAAAATTGCGTCCACTCGTGGCATGGCGTGAAACTTTACCCTTAAAAATCTTAATAGGCGACGTTTAAAAAAATTGGTGGGTTGCATCTTTTGTGCTACAGAGGAGGTCTAGGGCTAGAAATATTGCTCTCACTCCAACAGTCGCAGCGATACATCACTTGTGTGGTTTGAACACCGTATATGCGGTGAGTGAGTATGCCGTATATACTCACGTATGCGTTCACTTCTGCACGCGAGCTCGTCGGGACGGGGCACTTTAAAAAAAAAAACATTTTTTTTGTTTTATTTATTTTATTATTTTTTACAAGGAAAAAAAAAATGGGTCACTTTTATTCCTATTACAAGGAATGTACACATCCCTTGTAATAGAAAAAAGCATGACAGGTCCTCTTAAATATGAGATCCGGGGGCAAAAAGACCTCAGATCTCATATTTAGGCTTAAATGCAAAAAAATAAAAAATGTTGTCATTTAAAAAAATTACATTTAGAAAATGTTGCTTTAAGAAGCATGGGCGGGACTGACGTTTTGACGTCACGTCCGCCCTGCTATGCTATGGGGACGGGTGGGGGCCATCTTGCCCTCACTCGCATCCCCACACAGCAGGAGAGAGGACCCGATCGCCTCCGGTAAGCGGCGGAGGGCACGGGAGAGCGGCGGGATGGGGGGGCCCTCTCTCGCCGCCGATAACGGTGATCTCGCGGCGAAGCCGCCGCGGAGACCACCGTTATCGTTTACAGGACCGTTCAAAGAAAAGATGGATACCTCGGTTGTGGCAGCAGCTGCTCCGTTACCGAGATATTCATCTTTAAAGTGCCGACGTAAATGTACATGAGCTCCACCCAGGAAAACAATATTTTCCCATGTTGTTTAAAAAAATAAAATAAAAAAAACCTGAAAAAAATAAAAAAATACTCACCCGAAATACCTGTTGCTATGCGGAAGTCCGTAATCTGCCTCTTCCACTCCGCGGTGTCTTTTCTTCTTGTCCTTCTCCTTGTGAATGGGGCGCGCTGCTTTCTGGGAACTGTGTGTGTTCTCAGAGAGCAGCGCGCCCATTCACAAGCCAGCGTGAGACTCACGCAGGCGCAGTAGGAAATGGGCAGTGTGTCTTCACTGGCTGTTTCCCATAGTGTGAATGGCGGCGTGGGACCCGGAGCGATCGTGGGAACGGCATCGGGGGGCCATCAGCGCGGGCAAGTAGGACAAGGTAAGTGTCCTTATTTAAAGTCAGCAGCTACACTGTTAGTAGCTGCTGACTTTAAAAAAAAAAAAAATCGCGGCTGGAGCTCCGCTTTAAGTGGTTAAGTAATAAAATATTTGGACTTTTCCAGGTGACATTTTTTAACACATAAATGAATAATCACCCGGCATCATCTCTGCTGTTTAGCCGTCAGACATGTAAAAGGTCATAAAAAACATTCTTGTGATTAGAATATTAAACATATGTATAGAAAGGAAATTGGGACTTTGAGTGAGGTTCATGACAACGTGGGGGTATGTTAAAAAGGAAGCATGTTTATTGGCATAAAACACAGTGTGGTACAGTGTCTGCTATGATGGGACTATACATGATAAAACACAGTTATAATACACATTGAAGGCACATCTTAGTAACAACTTGGAAACTCATATCACATGGCATTACATATGAAACATGGTACGTCAAGGGTACATAATGTTATCAATCAACAATGTATGACAGTAGGGAAATAAATGACCAGCTCCCATTAAAACATAAACACGCACAATGAAATCCTTAAAAAAGGCATGGCACAATTGGGATGACATGGGGTAAGGGATTGGTCATTTGTGGTTGCTTGTGAATCGATAAGTGGATCCATGATCTGATATGGGAATACGTTGGCATCCTATATTGCCCGACGCGTTTCGTGTTAGACACTAATCAGGGGTGGATGCTCCCACATCTAAAGAGATTGAGATGTGTATGAAAATGTAATGTCACTAAGCATAAAGGAAAGGCATATCTGTCAGTCCTAAACTTACGTGTCCCAAGTGCTTGATGTATCACAAAGGCGGCAAAAGGGTGTCAGTCCCGGAAGCTGAGGGGATCAAGCCACATGCAAATAAGGCGCAGCCATGGACTGTCACAAAGTACAGATGGCAAAAAGATGATTGGCTCCTCCTTTGGAATGGTGGTGAGATACTGGAAAACGCCATATAGTCTGTTTTAAACAGTAAATAAATGGTGTAAGGGTAGAGGACAACCTTACTAGATTAGGACCAGAGGCAAATAGAAGTAACAATATTACCTTGGTATGGAATAGCATGGGGCAAAAAATTCCCACACAATATGGCGTGATCCCATGGAGATAGAGAGGAATTGTGTGAAGGCAGCCTATATATCCCCCCTTCCCACTGCGCACAGCTGCTTGTTGGCTGATACCAACGTCACGTCGGCTAATCTCATGCCAGGAGGGGCTCCATTCGGGGCGGGGAAACCCGCCCACGATAACAGCTTGTCTCCATCGGCTGCGTAGGGCCGGGATGGTGAAGACGTGGCCCGCACCATGGCGCCAAAGATGACGTCAGACGTAAGTCACGTAAGCGTGACGTCGATGCGCTGTGGTCGCCACCCACATGCTCAGGAACTACCACACCCAAGGGGCGGGAAGGGGAGGAGAGAGGGGCGTGGAGAGAATATTTAACATGGATGTAGACCCTCCATATACCCAGCGATGTGACTATCCTCAGGTGATACACAGGAAGGAAACAAATCCTCCTACATAAGGTGTACTGGTTTATCTGCAGTCTTCTCTTCTCTATGGCTGCTCAAAGTGCAGAATTTAAAAAGCTTTTCCAAGATTTCAGAAACAAGGGCGTGGGGATCTGAATTACAGGGAATTCTGAGAGCTGATTGGTGGAAAACGACCTTCCCTTCACACAGCACCAGGGCCGCTGATAGAAATCATGGGGCCTCGTACAGTCTATCTCATGGGGCCCCCTTCAGCCACACCCCTGGTCCCTCCTTCAGCCCCACCCCTGGCCCCTCCCTAGACCTGAAACAAAGTGTAGATTTGTCTTCAAGTGATATTTATCACTGCAGACAGTGGTACCCGTGCCGCCAATGCCGTAATGTGCTGCAGGCAGTGCCACCCATGATGCTAATGCCATAACGCATGTGCTACCTGCTGACAGTGACACCCATGCCACCAATGTCATATGGTGCTGCAGACAGTGCCACCCATGCCGCCAATGGCATAATGCCATTGGCAGCATAAGTGGCACTGTCTCTGCAGGCAGCATATGCGTTATGGGTGGCAATGTCTGCAGCACATTACAGCATTTGTGGCATGGGTGGCACTGTCTCGGCAGGCAGGACATGAGTTATGGCCCATAACGCATGTGCTACCTGCAGACAGTGCCACCCATGCCGCCAATGTCATAATGTATAGATTTGGCTGCAGTAATAGTAGATCTTTTTTTACATTAATTAGTTATCTTCTCAGGTTGCCCGGGCCCCCCTTCTGGCTGGGCCCAGTACAACAGGGCCAGTTGTACTGGCCTATCAGCGGCCCTGCGCAGCACACAGGAACAAAGCTAAGGCTGTCAATCAGAGGCTGTGTGTTGGAGCTCCCTCCCCTGTCATCTTTTTTCTTTTGGTGTCAGGAAAACTCATCAGAAATGACCATGAGCCACATTTTTTCTGGCACGATAAATAGTTTTTTCAGGATCAGGAATTATGGGCCCCTTACACAGCTTCAGGCATGGGCCCCCTGGAGCAGAGAACCGGGGGTTTCTGATGCCTTAAATTGAGAAGCAAGAAGCAGGGGTGTGACGCTGTTGATTGAGGAAATTGAGAAGCGGGGGGCTGTGTATTAAAAAGTAGGGGGGGGAGGGTGCCACAAATTGGGGGGGGGGGGCGTTTGCCCTGGGGACCTCTGGGCCCTTTACAATAAAAAGAAATTAAAAAAAATATATAAAAAAATTATATAAAAAAGGGGGGTAGACATGCGGAGCCCTGTGGACCCCTGGGGACCTCTGGGCCCTTTAATAAAAACCAAAAAAATATATAAAGACATATAAAAAGGGGGATTGACATCCTGGGGGCCTCCGGGCCCCTGGACTCTTTAATAAAAAAAAAAAAAATATATATATATATATATATATATATATATACATATATATATATATATATATATATATATATATATATATATACATATATATATATATATATATATATTATATATATATATATATATATATATATATATATAAGGTGGGTTGCCATCTGGGGACCTCGGGGGCCCCTAGGAACCTCTGGGCCCTTTAATAAAAATAAAAAAAATCTATAAAAAAATAGATATATTTTTTTTTAAAGGGGGGTTGCCATCCAGGGCCCTGGGGACCTCCGGGCCCCTTACAGGTGTATTGCCTGTACCCCCCTGATGGTGGCCCTGTGTGCAGCCGAGCCAACCTGCAGCAGTATAACTGCGGTGGCTAGTTGGCTAGTGGTTAATTAAACACATTTATACTTTTCCCCCTGTCCTCTTAAAGGAGTTGTAAAGGAAAAAATGTTTTTGCCTAAAATGTATGTCTGCAAGGTAGACAGACAGAATAGTGTAATGATTCTGTTAAAAAAAATGAGTAAATACCTATTAAATTCCTTTATCTATATCACCTACGGCATTTTAGTTTCTGTTCTCTCATTCACTTCCTGGTTTGCAGCACTCGTTCATGTAAGAACTACATTTCCCAGTATACATTGCGGCACGCCCAGTAATTCACACCTCCTTGAAGTCTCTAAAACGTGGAGAGCGCCCTGCCGCACAGATGTAGCTCCCAGGAGGGGGCGAGCATGTCACTGACCACCGCAGTAAAGTCTCCCTTGACGGTGGTAAGTAACAATCAGACAAGCAGGAAGTGAACAGAACAGAGAAGAAATAGAGCAACTTCTGAGCAAAAACGAACAATGAGGAAGTGAAAAGAGGAATGTCTGCATGTAAAAGATGCTTATTATGGAAAAAAATGTTTTCCTTTACAACCCCTTTAACCCCTAACATTAGTTTAGCCCCTAACATTATTATAACCCCTAAACTTAACATAACTCCTAAGCATACAATCTGAATGTACAATCTGTTACAAATCTGCCATCAACTACTGTTTGTAGTGGAAGGTTCTGCATGGATACAATTTGAGTAGATTGCTTGTCTGTCTTTAGATTATATACTTTTTGCAAATCTAAGGCTGACCATACACTATACAACAAGATCTCCTTTAGTTTTTCCCAAGCTATGTCATATGAAGACAAACTTAGTATACAGGCCGGCCTGAATTTAGACTACTTAGAGGTAGTTGATATCAGTCCGGCCCGTCTTCTCCAGCACTGATGGTAGATGTAACGGAGATTGTACAATCAGATTATATAGTGTATGGTCAGCCCAATGCTAAATAAACCCCCCCAAAAAATCCTCCCCTTGTCTTATTGAGGTTGATTTACTAAAACTGGAGAGAGCAAAATCTGGTGTAGCTCTACATGGGAGGCAATCAGCTTCTCACTTAGGAAAAAAAAAAAGCCTGGAAGCTGCACCAGATTTTGCACTCTCCAGTCTTAATAGATCTCCCCCATTGGGTGTGGAAGTGATGGATGATGGAGGAGACTCTCCTGTGCTGAGATCTACCAGATCCACCGATTGAAGAAATATGTTATCTGTACAAACTGTGTCATCCTATGAACCAGATTCACAATTCTCACCAGATTTCACCAGATTCAGCTCAGATTTCCAGCATAATGATAATTTTACACGTCTCCTGACCCCCCAGATAGCTTTATAAGACCTTCTTCAACACATAACCCAACATAGAGGGGCTCAGTGAAGGTGGTGGTGAAGGTGTGGAGGTGTCTGATCGGGTCACACAGATCATAAAAGGACAGCTGCCCGGCCTCATAATCCACATAGATCCTGACTCTGTTACTGGAGAGATTGGGAAATATTCTGATCGGTTTATTGTCATGAAATAGAAAACATCCACCTCTACCCCTCCACAAACCCCAAGACGTGTTATTATATCCAATCCCTGCCTGCACTCCTCCTCTCCTCTCTATACTGGGATAACACATTCCGACTATGCAATTTTCTGACTCTCTGACATCCACTTCCCAGTAATGTCGCCCAGAGGAAAATCTCTGACTGCTTAATACCTGGGACCAGAACTGAAATCTCTCCGGTGTTTCTGGACGATTCTGCTTTATATCTGACCAGGATACAGTTTTTATGTCATCTGATATCTGTAGATAATTATGAGCCGTGTTCACATCCAGTAATATGTCTGAAGCTTCCTGTATATTGAATACAGGCATTACAGACATTGATACCTCTTTCATCATATCAGATAACCCTGTGTGTAATGTGTAAGAGATTCCAGACACATCCAGATCCTCTCCATCATGGAGGAGTCTATCACGTATCTCTCTGTCCTCATTATCTCCCTCCTCAGTATCACACAAGTCCCCTGTGTCTGATTCCTGTAGGACAGTCAGTGGGTCAGTCATGTTACACAGCTTCTCAATGTCCTCCATCTTCCTGGACAGATCCTCCTTCTTTATTTCCAGCTGATGGATCAGATCAGACAATGAGATCCGCTCTTCCTGGCTGGAGATGTTCCTCAGGGCTCTCTTCTCCAGGTCCTCCAGATGTCTCCTGAGCTCTATGAACAGGGCAGTGACTCTCTCTGATTCTTCTTGTACTTTTCTCCTGCGATCCTGCAGACTCTGGACTCTTTTCTCTGTCTCCTCTTTCTCTCTCATCAGCTTCTGCAGAACATTTCTCAGTTTCTGTTTCTTCTTCTCAGAGGCCTCATCCAGAGTCTCCACCTTGTGTCCCCGGTGTTCTCCATCCAGCCTGCAGGTCACACAGATACAGGCAGAGTCCTCAGTGCAGTAATATTTAAGAAGTTCTCTGTGGATGGAGCATTTTCTGTTCTCCATGGAAGTGGTGGGATCAGTTAGGACATGTTCTGGTGACTTGCTGTGGACTCTCAGGTGATTATCACACAGAAAAGCTTCACACAGCATACAGGATTTAACAGCAGGTACAGGAGAGTGAATACAATAAGTACAGAAGATTCCAGTCTTCCCTTCTTCCAGCTGAGTAGATCGGAAAGTCTCCACTATGTTACGTAGTGTTATGTTCCTCTGCAGTACAGGCCGATCCTGGAACTCTTCTCTGCACTGAGGACAGGAGTAACCTCCAGACCCCTCCTGTGTATCCAACACACGATCAATACAGACCCGGCAGTAGTTGTGACCACATCTCAGGTTTACTGGATCTGTATATGTGGTCAGACAGATGGAACAGTCCAGCTCCTGTCTCAGATCAGCAGACGCCATCGCTGACAGCAGAAGAGTGAAATGAAAGTGAAAGTCTCCGACAACGAAAATCTAAATGTCGTCTCACATTTCTCGGCACAGGGAGGGGCTGAGATGGTCTTGCAGCTTTTATCTTGAGGAAGTCTGTAGATAAACAAAATGTTTATAAGTTAAAGGGATCCAGTCCTACATTTGTGAATTGATCTCCGCTTTTTCTACATATTGTATTGGTTTTAAACTTTAAAGTGGAGGTTCACCCTAAAAAAAATTCTAACAATACATTGAGCCGACTGATTACACTGCGGGTATGCTGTTTTTTTTTTTAATTTCATACATACCTCGTTAGCGCCGTTTCATCCCTCGGCTTTCGGGTATGATTCTTGCTGGACTGGGCGTTCCTAGTTGATTGATATTCCTCCGACCAGCGCATACTGAGCGTCACGACTTTCCGTCAGAAGCCGAACGTCATTGCGCAGTCGCATGTAGAGTTGGCTCTATACGGCACCTGCGCAGCGACATTCGGCTTCTTTCGGCCGCCCGTGTGTACGAGGCTAAAGACTCAAATAGCACACAAGTTATGCAGGCAGAAGAACTGAATGTGAATGACTCGAATCTCAGAGCAGTGAAGCACATAAGATTCATGAGCTGCTGTGAGAAGTCTCTGATAAATCACAGAGAGCTCACAATGATTCTGTATTGGATCATCAGCTGTGTGTGAGTCAGCAAGACTGGACTGATAAGAGACTTGCTTTTTGCTAATTGTAACGGAATGAACCGTGACAATCAGAGACTTTGGAAGGATGAGAGATACTCCTGTGCCAGGGACACTAATAATTCCTGGGTTTAAGTCTACCCTGTGCCCTTTGGGTGTAGGGTGGCTAATAGGATCATAATTCATATATTACATGAAATGGGACATTAATAATAATTCATATTGCAGGACAAGGGGTTCGTTTTGACTTGAGACCAGGTCCACAAGACAGTGACTCATCCCTCTGTATAATAGGCTTTTGAAATGCTAAGTGAAGCCGGCTTGTGAAACACATTTCATTCTATTAAAAGGTGTTAATTGCATCTACTCCTAGACCATACATTGTCTATGGTACAAAGGTGTCAAGCCCCTTTAGAGACAGTACGTCTGTCTAGATTTGTGATTGAGGTTCCTTATATGTGTGTGAAGATTATCTGTTATTGTGTATTGTACTACAAAGTAGCAGCCTCTATTCAGGTGTATTGAATTAGCATGTCAATTGTGTTGAGTAAAGGTTAAGGGAAATCTATTGATGATGCGGTGCCCACATGTCTAGCTACTGATTAGATAATTAGCCTCAGTGTGTGAATAGAGGGGTGGAGATTGCATTGTCCCTTTGATTACTGTCACATGCTTGTAACTACATAAAAAGCTGAGAAGAAACCAATAAAGCATTTATTCATTGTGAAACCAGTACCAGAGCTTGTGTCTCGGTTATTATGGGAAATGGAATGGATCATGTATGCAAGATTGTCGCAGTGTGTCAGATAAGCTTGTCGTGGTTGGATGGCAGGTCGTAAACGGTGGTGACCGTTACATTGGTGGCCCAGCAGTGGGATGATTCCATCTTCAGAAGGACGGCTACAAGGGCACATGACAATGGAGACGGTGTATGAACGGATGAAGCTCTCTTCCCTCATTGACTTACTGGAGAGCCGGGGCAGACTGGCCAGCAACCGTAAGAAAAGGGACATTATCGCAGAACTGGTCGAAATGGATAGAGCTAAAAGGCCCGCCGTAACAGACAGGACACCCGAAGAAGCAAGTTTTGATCGGGCTGCTAACATAAGACTGGCACATTATGGTCCTAACCCTCCACCGGAGAGCAGGATGATCTGGGCAGAGATGCAGCTAGACGAGAGCTACAGAGCCCTCCGGTGGTATGTAGCCCAAGAGTGCCCATGGTCAGCGGATGACAGCCCCACAGAAGGCTATGACTATGATGGCCTGGGATTGTTGAATTGGAGGATGTCCAGTGATCCAGACTTCGGGGATGATTGGGAGTGCCGCTTGGAGGACATAATGGAGCACAGAGAGGAAAGATTGAATATCTCGGGAGGCCACTGGTTACAGGAAGATTTGAAATTTCTGGCCATTCGGGAATGGGAGCTGGAGGTCGCCTGTAGACAGTTGCTGGACTCTGCTCAGCAGCAGGGTGAGGCTCCCATTGCCTGGGACTATGAGGAAAGGTCAGATGACAACTGTGAAATCCTGGCTGATGAATCAGCAGTGGAAAATATGGAGATTGCCATCCCTAAAGCCGAAGCGGATGGTGTGGAGTTCCAGAGAGCCAGGGCGGTTGGCCCCTCTTTTCAGCAACAAGCTGAGGTGGTAAAGCTTTTACCCCCAGCTGAATCACTGGCAACAGAGCAGGGTTCCCCAGGCCTCTGCTCCCAACTAGCAGAAGAGGGGGTCCCTGTGGTAGTGGGTGGGACTGTGGTCTCCACTCACAGCAACCCAGCGGAAGAGCTGGCCGCATAGCAGAGAGTCATGGGCCTCTGCTCCTCACTAACAGAAGAGGGGGACCCTGTGGTAGTGGATGGGACTGTGGTCTCCACTCACAGCAACCCAGCGGAAGAGCTGGCAACAGAACAGAGGGTCACGGACCTCTGATCTCCACTAACAGAAGAGGGGGACCCTGTGGTAGTGGATGGGACTGTGGTCTCCACTCACAGCAACCCAGCGGAAGAGCTGGCAACAGAGCAGAGTGCCCCGGCCTCTGCTCCCAACTAACAGAAGAGGGGGTTCCTGGGGTAGTGGATTGGACTTCAGTCTCCACTGGCACAACCCCAGAAAATGGTACAGGACTGGGACAGGAGGATGTCGGCTTTGCTTTGCAAGCACCGGGGGGTTTTCCCCTAGCACCAGTGGATGGGACTTCATTCTCCACTGGTATACCCCAGAAAGGGGGGCAGTTGGCCCAGACCCCCAACAGCATGATGGACTGAGCCCAGCCACCCTGCCTTCTCTCCAGTGGCTGAAAGGACTCCAGGGAGAAGGGCCAGTCCAGGCCTCTGCCCAGCGGCAGGCGTGCTCTCTGAGAGAGGTAGAGGTTGGCGGGGTCAGTAATGCTCAGTTTGGAGCAATTTATTTGGGGTACTGTATGTATACCAGCATTGGAGGACTGGAACTACTAACTGACTTCGGAGTCAACCCGTTTGGGGTTCTCTCCTGTGTCCGTCTCCCACCGAAAGGGGAGAGATGTAACGGAATGAACCGTGACAATCAGAGACTTTGGAAGGATGAGAGATACTCCTGTGCCAGGGACACTAATAATTCCTGGGTTTAAGTCCACCCTGTGCCCTTTGGGTGTAGGGTGGCTAATAGGATCATAATTCATATATTACATGAAATGGGACATTAATAATAATTCATATTGCAGGACTGGAATATTACAAGGCAGGGGCATACCAATAGGGGTGCAAGGGGGGGGGGGCGATCCGCCCCAGGTACCACACATTGGGGGGGTGTCAGTGGCCGAGTGACTTCTCTATGTGGGGTGCGCTGCACACCCAACTGGGTGATACTGTCCAATCATCCCAAGGCATCCCTGCTGGCTCTGGCTGCTCCATTTCCCTTTAGGTGTTTTTAGAACACCCCCATCGCCACGGCCGCAATGGACTAGTCCAGATCGTCCACTCGTTTTAATGGCTGAATTCCCTCCTGCTAGCTCCGCCTCCACCCACCACTGCGGCCTCAGCCTATCATCTCTCTCCGCTGGGGTGGCTCAGCTGCTGCTTTCACTTTCACACACAGACATGAGGCAGGATCAGAATCGAATCTGGACCTCCCAAGTTTCTCCCTAGCAGAGGCTGAGTCTGAGTGAATCTCAGTCTAAGAGCCTGAGGGACAACAGTGGTGAGTGGGGGGGGTGTTGTATGAAGAAGAGCCTGGAGGAGTGTGTGTCTGCCAGCTCTGCCACCATGTGCTGACCTCATTTGGGGGGGGGGACCCCTGTCATGTGTACAACTAGCACTGTATGTAGCTGACCTGATTTGGGGGGGGGGGAGTGATTGCTCTGTCCGCCACCCCATCCCATGTGTGCTAGCACTGTATGTAGCTGACCTGATTTGGAGGGGGAGTGATTGCTCTGTCCGCCACCCCACCCCATGTGTACTAGCACTGTATGTAGCTGACCTGATTTGGGGAGGGGGGGTGATTGCTCTGTCCGCCACCCTACCCCATGTGTGCTAGCACTGTATGTAGCTGACCTGATTTTGGGGGGGGAGTGATTGCTCTGTCCGCCACCCCACCCCATGTGTACTAGCACTGTATGTAGCTGACCTGATTTGGGGAGGGGGGGTGATTGCTCTGTCCGCCACCCTACCCCATGTGTGCTAGCACTGTATGTAGCTGACCTGATTTTGGGGGGGGAGTGATTGCTCTGTCCGCCACCCCATCCCATGTGTACTAGCACTGTATGTAGCTGACCTGATTGGGGGGGGGGGGGTGATTGCTCTGTCTGCCACCCCACCCCATGTGTTCTAGCACTGTATGTAGCTGACCTGATTTGGGGGGGGGGGTGATTGCTCTGTCCGCCACCCCATCCCATGTGTGCTAGCACTGTATGTAGCTGACCTGATTTGGGGGGGGGGGGAGTGATTGCTCTGTCCACCACCCCCCCCCATGTGTACTAGCACTGTATGTAGCTGACCTGATTGGGGGGGGGGTGATTGCTCTGTCCGCCACCCCATCCCATGTGTACTAGCACTGTATGTAGCTGACCTGATTGGGGGGGGGGTGATTGCTCTGTCTGCCACCCCACCCCATGTGTTCTAGCACTGTATGTAGCTGACCTGATTTGGGGGGGGGGAGTGATTGCTCTGTCCGCCACCCCACCCCATGTGTACTAGCACTGTATGTAGCTGACCTGATTGGGGGGGGGGGTGATTGCACTGTCCGCCACCCCACCCCATGTGTACTAGCACTGTATGTAGCTGACCTGATTTGGGGGTGATTGCTCTGTCCGCCACCCCATTCCATGTGTACTAGCACTGTATGTAGCTGACCTGATTTGGGGGGGGGGGTGATTGCTCTGTCCGCCACCCCATCCCATGTGTACTAGCACTGTATGTAGCTGACCTAATTGGGGGAGGGGTGATTGCTCTGTCCACCACCCCACCCCATGTGTACTAGCACTGTATGTAGCTGATCTGATTTGGGGGGGGGGGGTGATTGCTCTGTCCGCCACCCCACCCCATGTGTACTAGCACTGTATGTAGCTGACACAATGTGGAAGTTATAGGCCGATATCTTTGCCGATATCTTTGCTGAATGTGGACCTTAAAATATTCAGCAAGATATTGGCCCTTAGACTGCAACATCATCTTCCCTCTCTGATCCACCAAGACCAGGTAGGCTTTATCCCAACAAGAGAGGCAAGAGATGACACTATTAGAGTTATAAACTTGATGCATATAGCAGATTTGTCTAAAACCCCTAGTGTGTTCCTTGGGACTGATGCGGAAAAGGCCTTTGATCGGGTGGGGTGGGAGTTCATGTTTTCAGTTTTACGATACATAAAATTAGGAGAGAAGATGGTTGGAAGGATTGCAAGCATGTATAAGAGCCCCATGGCGCAAGTAAAAGTAAATGGAATAACCTTGTCTCTATTTAAGATAACAAATGGGACAAGACAAGGTTGTCCACTATCTCCCCTGATATTTGCACTGACACTCGAACCTTTTTTATCTAAAATACGCCTTAACAAAGATATCAAAGGAATTGAAATAGGGGGAACACAACACAAAATAGCAGCATATGCTGACGATATGCTCTTCTCAATAACAAATCCGACAGTGTCATTACCGATTCTGATTAAAGAAATGGAAATATATGGCAGACTTTCATACTTCAAAATAAACTGTAGTAAATCAGAAGCCTTGATGATAGCAATACCAAAGTAAATATCAAAAGGAATAGGTCTTAGTTATAAGTTTAAATGGGCAGCTCAAAGTCTGAAATATCTGGGGACAAGGATCGCAGTGACCTCAAAGAAAATGTACGAACTGAACTTTGTACCGTTATTGAGTAAAATACGTGAATTATTGGAAAGATGGAATAAAGGAATGTTTTCTTGGTTCGGAAGGAGTAACATAATTAAGATGAATATATTGCCTAAAATATTGTATCTCCTTCAGGCAATTCCGATTACATTACCAAGGATTTTTTTTAATAGTCTACAAACAGCATTTACAAGGTTTATATGGGCTGGTAAGCAATCAAGAATAAAGAGGTCACTGCTGTCCTTGCCAAAACGATATGGAGGCTTGGCTGTACCAGATACTTTTAAATATTACCAAGCAGTTCATTTGGGTCGAGTACTCGATTGGTGTAGACACAAGAATATAAAGATTTGGCCAAACCTAGAGCAAGCACAGTGTAAGGAATTACTAAGTAGAGCCCCCTGGTGTTATAAAGAAGTAACAACTGATATTAAAAAACACCCAATAATAGGAACCACTCTACGGATCTGTCACAACCTATTCTCTAAGGAATTAATATCTATGCATAATTCACCCTTGACACCCATACTAGGTAATCCGCGATTTGTACCTGGCATACAGAAAGGACCCTTTATGGCATTGATTGAGAGAGGGATATATCAGATTTCCCATTTCAGAAGTCGGGGTAATTGGCCAACAATAAAGGGCTTGATGGATAAAAATGGAGCCTATCAGTAAGGCCGCGTACACACGAGGGGATATGTCCGCTGAAAACGGTCCAATGGACCGTTTCAGCAGACATCTCCGCTCGTGTGTATGGGCTAGCGGACAGATTTCTCCACCCGACAGATTTCAAAGCAAGCTTTGAAATCTATCCGGTGGGGATCTGTCCGTCCGACATGTCTGCTGGTTAGTACACTTACCAGCAGACATGTCGTCCCCCACCGAATGGATTCGGCGCATGCGCGGAAGTGTTTTACTTCCTGGTGCGGTGACGTGGCGGTGACGCGGCGGCGTCAACGTCACCGCCGCGTCACCGCCACGTCACCGCGCCGTCCGGCGGCGGGGAATTTGATCCGATGGTGTGTACACGCCATCGGATCAAACTCCCGATCGGACATATCCGATGGAAATGGTCCGCAGACCGTTTTCATCGGATATGTCCGATTGTGTGTATGGGGCCTTAGAGTTCTGGCAAGCAGCCCAATTAATACACTTTTTAAATACTCAGGTGATGCCACTGTAACGAGAACGGGAAATGACGCCATTTGAGAAACAGTGCATGAAAAAAGAACCAAGCACACATACAATATCTAAAATGTATGCAATATTGAGTAGTCCATCAGGAAATTTCCAGTTGCCCTTTATTCAGAAATGGGAAACAGACTTGGGGAGGTCTTTCGAGGAAAAACAAAAAACTAAAATGATACAAGCAATATTTAAGACAGCAACTTGCACCAAAATGCAGAAAAGTAATTATAAAATAATTGCACAATGGTACAGAACTCCAGATAAGTTACATAGATATTTCCCGAATATAAAAAATAAATGTTGGAGATGCAAGGCAGAGAAGGGAACAATGGTACACATCTTCTGGACCTGCTCCAGAATTAGGGGGTACTGGGGGGACGTCCGGAGGACTATTCAAAAAATTTGCAAAAAGGTTATACCGGAAGACCCAGCTCTCTTCCTCCTGCGTCTGTCAGATACTGCCTGGGGAATAAACGGGAACTCATTAATGCATCATCTGTTGAATGCTGCTAAAGCATGTATACCGCTTAAATGGAAACAAACACAACCCCCTACTTTGAGCATGTGGATTAGGAAGGTGGAAGAAGTGAACAGAATGGAGGACTTGATTTCGACAAGTAGGAAAAAAAGAGAAATATACTGTAAAATTTGGACACCATGGAATGATTTGATCCAGTCTGAGGAGAATGGAGGACTATTGGAGGGGGAGTAGGGGATGGGGGGGAGAGGGAGAGTGGAGAGAGGGGAGGGAAATGTAAATTTTTTTTTTTTTTGGTGGGGTTGCTTTGATTTGATTTTGGATAACGGTTAGAACTGGGTAGGGTAAACATGGGAAGGAACATGTGGATAAGGAACCATTAGTACTAAGGTAGAAGGGTGAACGGGGAGTGGGTTAAGATATTCCGGAAGGACATAGGAGAGCGTCCCCCCATGACCAGACACTAAGAAACTGGAAGTTTTTGACCTCTTTTTCTTTTTTTTTTTTTTAGAGCGTGATAAGAGGTTGTTTCCAGGGAGCTCCTTTCTCTCGCCATGAACCGAAATGGGGACCCAATGGGCCAAGCTCTCGGCTCGGTAGGGTGGGAGCGGTGGGTGGGGGGGGGAGAATGGGTCCCAATAGTGGGAATGTTGTTGCTTGGTTCCTTTTCCTTTTTTATTTTTTTCTCTCTTCCTTAATTTTTTGTGGATGGGATAAATAGTAAAGAGAGACTGCATTGTACTAAGATAACTGAATGTATTTTGTTTTTGTTTTTTAGCTAACATGAATGTTATCTCCCATGTTTTGTATAGATGTTGGAAAATTATTTGAAAAATAAAGAAATTAAAAAAAAAAAAAAGTTGGGGGGGGGTGCTAGATGTAGGATCCGCCCCGGGTGCCAAATGCTCTAGGTACGCCCCTGTTACAAGGGGTTCGTTTTGATTGAGACCAGGTCCATAAGACAGTGACTCATCCCTCTGTATAATAGGCTTTTGAAATGCTAAGTGAAGGCGGCTTGTGAAAGACATTGCATTCTGTTGAAAGGTGTTAATTGCATCTACTTCTAGACCATACATTGTCTATGGTACAAAGGTGTCAAGCCCCTTTAGAGACAGTACGTCTGTCTAGATTTGTGATTAAGGTTCCTTATATGTGTGTAAAGATTATCTGTGATTGTGTATTGTACTACAGCCTATATTCAGGTGTATTGAATTAGCATGTCAATTGTGTTGAGTAAAGGTTAAGGGAAATCTATTGATGATGCGATGCCCACATGTCTAGCTACTGATTAGATAATTAGCCTCAGTGTGTGAATAGGGGGTGGAGATTGCATTGTCCCTTTGATTACTGTCACATGCTTGTAACTACATAAAAAGCTGAGAAGAAACCATTAAAGCATTCATTCATTTTGAAACCAGTACCAGAGCTTGTGTCTCGGTTATTATGGGAAATGGAATGGATCGTGTATGCAAGATTGTCTCAGTGTGTCAGATAAGCTTGTCGTGGTTGGATGGAAGGTCGTAAACGGTGGTGACCGTTACACTAATGTAGCGGGGTCATCCTGTCAGAGTCTAATGACAGGCCATCCCCACTGGAACTTTATGCACGTTTGTAAATATGTAAGTTAATTTTAAGGAATTATGCATTGTGGGATTGGAAGTAGCGGGAGATATGGACTCCATTGTTCTCTTATGAGAAACAGACTACATTTCCCACAATGCTCTGCCCTGTTGGAGCATGTGATGCCTCCGCACAGACTTGTGGGGAGGTTACGTAAGGAGAGTGTGTGGCGCCTTTTCTCTCTCTCGGGACCAGCATCTTCTCCTCTGCGGAGCTGCTGAGGACAGGCACAGTCGTGCTGCTAGGCCAGAAGCCTGGGCCTTCATCCACGAGAGACCAGCCACCCGGAAGGAAGCAAGACTCCAGTATCCAGCCTGTGTACTCGGGGATCGGAGAGGAAACCCAGCTGACATCTGAACCAGTGGAACACCCTCGTCCGGGATCCTTGTGCTGTGGAGCAGTGATTCATCAACGCACTGACTGAGAGGAATTCAGGCGGATTGGCCTGTCGGGTGAGAAAGCACATGCTCAGCTCTTAATTCTCCCCTTAGACAGACACTTTAGTGCCACCTCACAGGCCACCCACACGTGTTTGGCCTCCAGCTTAAACTTAGAGGCCCTTTACTGTTTATAGTGGTTATACAGACGTGACTGACGCTGGCCAGCAATCAGCTCACCAATGTTGCTGTTAAGGATACTTTATCTGACTAATTCCCTATTATCATCTATTACTTGTGGATTACAAATTTAACATGCACCACCCGGCCGCAATGTGGACTGTAGCTGTTTTCAGGACCGCTCACTAGAGGGAGCTCACGGGCACGGACTGTTCACTTTAGTTTAGTTGAATGGTACCATTCTTTAGCATAAGATCTGTTTTTGTTTATAAGTGTCATCAGCTGATTTCCGCAAGGACCCTTGCGAAATCATATTGTGTTGCTGCATAACAGCCATTCATTTAATGATCTAAACTTATGTTTGTTTATTTGAGTGTGTCATGGACCATGAAATACTGAAATCCTAATTCATGTATTACAGAAGATTTAATTCTGAACCTCAGCCAGGTCAATAGACTCAGAAGAAATACTCATTGTCCATTGTGTGATAACCCTATCTAAAGCCTTTCTATTATCAGGTGTAAATGACTTCTGCCCTGTCTCAATTCTCCAGACGGCTCCATTGTTCTGTGGCTGGCTATTGTGTACATTGATTGACCCCCTGGGGCTTTTGTCTGAAAACACATCACAGGCCTGGCCACACATATTCAGGCTATTCAAGCATTGGGACCAATCTCTGCGGAGACATTTTCAAGTCCTCATTTGCATGGTTTGAGAGGACCAGAGTGAAGACTGCATACTTTACAATGGACCAATAGGAAAGCGGTTGTTGGGGGCGGGATGTTCCAAATCCTGTATAAAGTGTGCTGTGTAGTTTCAATAAAGTGTGTCCTGTTACATTCAGCATTAAGCCATGGCTCATGTGTGGATTATTCAGCGATTCCAGGGATATTCCTAGTCGGGGAATATTGGGTGATTTCTTTTATGGGAGAAGAAGGGAATGGATGGCGGAGATATGTTCGACTACCGTCACAACTGGTTGGCAGCAGCGGGATTTTCCCTTCTACTTTCCTTTACACCAGGATTCCAAGCAGACACTGGGAACAGTGAATGGAAGACTGGTACACCCGGCTTAAAAGAAATACACTGAAAGAACTACTAGAAGTTCGTGGAAGGATTGCTAGCAACAAAACCGAGCATGTCATCATAGCAGAATTAATGGAGCTAGACCAGGAGAACTCGGTTGCAGCAAGGCCTGCAGTACAAAAGATGGAGACACCAGTGATTCAGGATGAGGAATCACCAGCCAACAAGCTAATAAGAGAAAAATTAGCATGGTTCGGTCCGAACCCAACGGCGGATGTGGTGCTGAAAGTGATGACCCTGTTAGCGGAGGAGGCTAAACAAATAAGAGACGCAGAACTACAGTTAAAACTGGCAGCAGTCCAACAAGCAGCCGCACATTCTCCAAACAGTGAGTACAGCACAGCAGACACAAGGAAGATTCCGTTTAGCGCTTTTGAAGCTTTTGATGAGAAAGAACAAGAGCTGGCAACAGAGAAGAGTGCCCCGGGCCTCTGCTTTCACCTAACAGAAGAAGGGGTTCCTGGGGTAGTGGATAGGACTTCAGTCTCCACTGGCACAACCCCAGAAAATGGTACAGGACTGAAACAGGAGGATGTCGGCTTTGCTTTGCAAGCACTGGGGAATTTTCACCTCACATCGGTGGATGGGACTTCAGTCTCCACTGGTATACGCCATAAATGGTGGCCAGTTGGCCCAGACCCCCAACAGCATGATGGACTGAGCCCCGCCACCCTGTCATCTCTCCAGCGGCTGA
This sequence comes from Rana kukunoris, assembly GCA_029574335.1. Classification (NCBI taxonomy): domain Eukaryota; kingdom Metazoa; phylum Chordata; class Amphibia; order Anura; family Ranidae; genus Rana; species Rana kukunoris. Next base: position 473,974,920 of record CM056053.1, read on the forward strand.
AAGGACTCCAGAAAGAAGGGCCAGTCCAGGCCTCTCCCCAGCGGCAGACGTGTTCACTGAGAGAGGCAGAGGATGGCGGGGTGAGTAATGCTCGGTTTGGAGCAAGTGATTTGGGGTACTGTATGGATACCGGCATTGGGGGACTGGAACTACTGACTGAATTCAGAGACAACCCATCTGGTGTCTCCTACTGGGTTAGTCCCCTGCCAAAAGGGGAGATGTGTGACAGGCCTAGCCGGGACAGGGGCTTTTGGAGAGGATTGAATGCGAGCCTCTTGCCGTCCGATTATGGGCCAGGGCCTCAAACCAGGAAGGCGGATGGCAATATCCTGGCAAACAGTCCTGGAACCTTAAGACTACTTGCCCAACATCCTCGAGTGACCCGTTTGGGTCCCACTGCGGATGTTGAACTATTTCCCAGGGGGAGTAATGTCATGGACCATGAACTACTGAAATCCTAATTCATGTATTACAGAAGATTTAATTCTGAACCTCAGCCAGGTCAATAGACTCAGAAGAAATACTCATTGTCCATTGTGTGATAACCCTATCTAAAGCCTTTCTATTATCAGGTGTAAATGACTTCTGCCCTGTCTCAATTCTCCAGACGGCTCCATTGTTCTGTGGCTGGCTATTGTGTACATTGATTGACCCCCTGGGGCTTTTGTCTGAAAACACATCACAGGCCTGGCCACACATATTCAGGCTATTCAAGCATTGGGACCAATCTCTGCGGAGACATTTTCAAGTCCTCATTTGCATGGTTTGAGAGGACCAGAGTGAAGAATGCATACTTTACAATGGACCAATAGGAAAGCGGTTGTTGGGGGCGGGATGTTCCAAATCCTGTATAAAGTGTGCTGTGTACTTTCAATAAAGTGTGTCCTGTTACATTCAGCATTAAGCCATGGCTCATGTGTGGATTATTCAGCGATTCCAGGGATATTCCTAGTCGGGGAATATTGGGTGATTTCTTTTATGGGAGAAGAAGGGAATAGATGGCGGAGATATGTTCGACTACCGTCACAGAGTGCTTATGAAGTAAACTCACTCTCTTGATTTAAATATACTGTTGTGTGAAGTGTATTCTTCTAGTCTGGAGGGGCCATCTAAAATTCAGGTAATACTACTATTACATTGTTATTGAATATTGTATGCATGTTATTGTGCCCCCAGCCCAGCAGGGGTCACAATACACCCACCAGACTTCTGATGTGTTAAGGGAAGGTTCAAGAAAGTTAAAGAGGGGTGAGTTAAACCAAAAGAGAGTAGATCCCAAAAACAACCAGCGGCTCCTGAGGGGGTAGTGCTTCACGTGGGGGCTCGTCCGGGATAACTCTCTCGCAATCAAGCTTCCTCTCATACTAAAGCTCCACCCTTACCAAGAACAGCCATGGATGCTATTACCGCGTCTAGGTGGTGCAAAATAGAGAAAGTCAATCTGGGGAAGGGACTATTGGTCGAAGTTAAGGGGGCAGCCTGGGCAACAGAACAATTACTCCCTACACTCAAGGCCTTATCCAAGGATAATAAGCTATGGATAATGGACAGTGAGGTAGACCATGCAGACCCCCGCACCTATGCTCTATGTGAGTGGGATGAAGAGATCACAGATAACTTTTAGGGCGACAATGTGTACACTCCAGATGGTGTGGAACTTACTTTGATACATTCCCTTGGAAGAGAAGGATACCCCTACCTCTTCAAGTGCCCCGGTATACACCACTACCACCAAATATCAGGGATCAGCGGGATCTAAGTCTATACCATTGAAAGACATTAGCCCTGAGTTGTGTGCTGTCCTGACGGAGATTGTAACTCAATGTAAGAAAGACTCACCAGATTATTTGATGACAGGGTACAGGAAGCTTAGAATCTTTTCAGGGAGACAACCTATGCCATTCTCGGAGGATGGGTTCTAGGAATGGATGGATCATGCCACCCAGTCCATAGGAGAGTGGAAAATCCCTGAACCATATAGAAAACAGAGAATTATAGAGAGTCTCAGAGGGCCTGCATTGGAGGCCATACGCAACCTGAAGCTCAGCAAAGAGAATTGCACTGAATAGGTGCCAACCTTCGGAAACCCCAGTTCAAGTTCGAGTTGTAGCCACACAAGATCACAACACCCAAGTTGAACTTCTAAGGACACAAGTGTCCCAGCTGACGAAGATGGTGGCTGCTTTTACTGGCCAAGCAGAGTTCCCCCTTATCAACCCAGAAGGAGAGGGCATAGAGACCCCACTCATGGGCCGTATGATCACTTAGAAAAGCAAAGGAGACCCATAGTCTGTTCCAACTGTGGAGGAGTAGGACATGTAAAGGACACTTGTTCCAGCCCCATCATGGTCAGTAAGACAATGTATAAGCCGGTGGAAAACTTCAGAGGGCCCCGGTGAAGGAGTCAACCGGGAGCCCGCTTATAGCAGATGGCTCCAAAATGAAACAAAAGAAGACAGGACAACTCCCTCCGACATCACCCCCTAATTCCCGTCCATGTGATAGGACAGGGACCAAAGGAGACCCTCGCAAGAGAAGAGTGAAGATACGAGTTACAGGAGGAAGCGGAAAAGTTGCGCCTCGGAAGTTTCCTGAAAATTTAGTGGGGCCTTCCCCATTGGTGCCCATTCAAGTGGAGGGGATTTATACCAAAGCCCTCCTGGACACCGGAGCACAAGTGACTCTTCTATACAGAGACTTTTATGATAAGTACCTCTCTCACTTGCCCTTGCAGAAGTTAGAAGAGTTGGAAATATGGGGTATTGGAACTCAAAGTTTCCCTTATGATGGATATCTATCAATACGCCTAACCTTTGACCCCTCGATAGCCGGAGTAGCAGAAACCTTTGACGCCCTGGCGATAGTCTGCCCCCAGCCTCCAGGGGCCCACAAGAGCTCCCTTATCATAGGGACAAACGCGGCTTTGATCCGAAGCACTCCTGGCCCCTCTAACCGAAATAACGACGCCCACAGCTCAAAGGGTCCATCCAATGTTAAGGAGGGTATACCAAAAGCTGGTGATGGAAGGGAAGGACCCTGAAGAAGGAGTAGGAAGGATCTGGCGGTTAGGAAGGACTATGAAGGTCCTGCAGCCTGGGGAAGTGACCTGCCCCCGGGCCTCAGTCAAACTCACCTTGTCCCAGCTAGGCCTGTATCTTGCCCTTGAACCTGATCCGAGTGAATCCTCAGAGGGATTGGAGGTGATACCTGCAGTGGACAATGGGGTCTACGCGGGCACTGAGAGGGCTTAGGAGGGCAAGGGGGTAGTTTGGATGGGGGGGGGTAGGATCCAACCCCATAGGGGCTGGTGTCGTAGGGGGACGGGCTGGGGGTGCGCTGTAGCTACTGTGTTCAGGGACCATAGGATAATCACTCGAAAGGAAGTGCCCCTAAGAGGGCCCAGGTGGCCTCAAGATGGGATATGAAACAGGAGATACCTGGCAAGAGATCTGGGATTGAATGTGTTTATCTGGGGTTTTTTTTTTTTTTTTCTCTCGGGATGGTATATTAGAGGAAGTCTTATCCCTAGTGGTTAATTAAATCCAGTGCGAATTTATGTTTATGTGGATAGAAGGAGCGTGTGGAGGCGGCGGGAGACTCCTCACCGGGGGAGGCGTGGGTTAAACAACCCCGATTAGGCCATCACTCAGGGGGTTGGGTTTCTGAGTGACCAAAGTTTTGCTTTGGGATACCCTTAGAGGAGGAGGAGGACAATTTAGTTCCTCTCTTCTCTTTCTTAGGGTTCCAGTTTAGTGTAGGGGAATAGAGGGTTGGGGGGGGTTTTTTTTTTTTTTTCTTTCCTCTTTCTTCTCCTCTTCTCCTCCTCCTTGCGGGGTCCGAGTGCTTGGCCCCTTTATAGGTAGCGGAGGCGTCCCCAGAAATGGACAACCTCTCAGTAATTACAATCAATGTTAAGGGACTAAATATCCCGGAAAAGAGACGTATTTTGTTGCAGGACCTAAAAAAAAGAGGGAGGAACATAGCCTTGATACAAGAAACACATTTCAGGAAAGGGGGGCTCCCCTTTCTTAAGAACCGACACTTCCCGACAGTATACCATGCGACGAATCCTGCGGCAAGGAAGGGGGGAGTATCAATACTTATATCTACTAACACGCCATGGTCCTTAAAAGACTCCTTGGTAGACACCGAAGGGCAATACTTAGCGGTAAAGGGGATGTTAAGAGGAGCGATATTTACGCTCGCTACTTTCTATGCCCCCAATGCACAACAGGATCAGTTTCTGCGGAACTTCCTGGACAGGCTATCAGGTTTTCAAGAAGGTCAGTTGATTATGGGAGGGGACTTAAATGTCCCTCTGGACCCTATTTTGGATACGTCAACCGGTGCTTCTTCAGTTGCAGGGGGCACCCGGAAACGGATCCGACAGTTGCTACAACAAGAGACTTTGATAGATATATGGAGAATGATGCATCCGGGAGAGCGAGATTACTCCTTTTATTCTATCCCGCACAAGATATATTCACGTATTGACTATTACTTCCTGCTGCATAGTCAGCTTCATGCAGTTACAGAAGTCGGAATAGGTGAAATCTCCTGGACCGATCATGCCCCAATCCTCCTGGAGTTTAAAATAGGGGACGCCAGGCCTTCTAGAATGGGGGGCTGGAGACTAAATGAGAGATTGTTACAGGATGAGGTGGTGCTGGAAGATGTTCAGAGGGAGTTAAAATGGTACTTTGAGACCAATGACACCCCAGAATGTAATTTCGGGGTAGTATGGGAGGCCCATAAGGCAGTCATAAGGGGAGTCTTGATGAAACATGGCGCAAGGGTTAAAAGGGAGAGGGAGCGGAATATAACAACCCTTATGACAAAGATTACAAATTTAGAAAAGAGGCATAAACAGGGATCTAACCTAGAAGTAGAGAGAGAGCTTGGGATGGCACGCAGACAAATTACCGAACTGCTCTTACATAGAGCAAGAAGGGCGATACAAAATGGTAAAAGGCAGAACTATGAATACGGTAATAAATGTGGGAAGCAACTGGCGAACTCATTGAGGGAACAACACACTAAGACTTATATTCCCATGATTAAGGGGTCAGGAGGCGAGGAACACATGTTACCTGGGGAAATTGCACAGAGATTCAGAGACTTCTATAGCACTTTATATAACTTACAAACAAGTCCCCAACAACAACATGAGGCAATGGGTAATTATATAGAAACCTCAGGTATCCCGACCCTAACAGCAGAGATGAGTCAAGAAATGGAAAAACCTATAACCTTAGAGGAACTACAGGAAGCAGTGAAAAAAGGGAAAGGAGGGAAAGCACCGGGACCAGACGGGTTTACCATCGCTTACTATAGACTTTTTTTCCCTACTCTAGGCCCCTTTATGGTCAGAACGTTTAACGGCCTGGGTGATTCATGTTCTTTTCATATGGAAACCCTGAAAGCGGAAATAGCGGTAATACCCAAAGAAGGTAAAGATCCCTCTCAATGTGGGAGCTATAGACCCATTTCATTACTTAATGAAGATCTGAAGCTTTTTGCAAAAATCTTGGCGGCACGTATACAACAATATATACCCGGGCTTGTTCACAAAGACCAGGTGGGATTTGTCCAGATGCGGGAAGCCAGGGACAATACGATTAAGACTCTGAACTTGATCCATTTGGCTGATTCTTCCCGAACCCCGTGTGTCTTTCTCGGTACTGATGCCGAGAAAGCTTTTGATCGGATAAATTGGCAATTTATGTTTATGGTTCTGAGACACATGGGGTTCGGTAATAAGATGTTACAATGGATCATAAGTAATTATACTCAACCTACGGCACAGGTTAGAGTCAATGGAATATTGTCCCCACCTTTTAAACTATCCAACGGGACAAGACAGGGATGCCCGTTATCTCCTCTCTTGTTTGCGCTATCTGTAGAACCTCTATTAAATAGGATTCGACTGAATCCAGATATTAAAGGAGTGTCTTTTGGAGATGCAGAATATAAAATCTCGGCTTACGCAGACGATATGATGTATTCCTTGACGGACCCGATGGAATCCCTTCCTAAGTTGCTACAGGAACTGCAATTATACGGAGGCCTTTCCAATTTTAAGATAAATTATGATAAGTCAGAAGCAATGGGAGTAGCGATCCCGGAAGAGGATCTGCGGACCCTGAAGTCTAAATACAGATTTAAGTGGTCTGATAGCTCACTCAAATATCTGGGCACCTCCATCCCGGCGGACCTGACACAGGTTTTCAAACTTAACTTTGTCCCATTACTGGCGAAAATACGGGTCCTCCTGGATGGTTGGAAGAGGGGGTTCCATTCTTGGTTCGGGCGAGTCAATATCGTCAAAATGAGCATATTGCCGAAATTTTTGTATCTCTTCCAGACACTCCCCATTGATATACCAAAATCCTTTTTTGACCAGACGCAAACTCTCCTTAATAAGTTTATCTGGGCTAACAAATCCCCAAGAATTAAGAGGCGCATATTATCTTTATCCAAACGAGACGGAGGCGTGTCGGCTCCAGATATCCAGAGATACTATCAGGCAGCCACTTTGATCCGCCTGATAGATTGGAGGAGACACGGCGGTGAGAAATTATGGCCAGGCCTGGAGCAAGCCCAGTGTAGAAGTATACTCCATTTGGCAGCATGGTGTTACAGAGACCTGCCGATAACTATCAAGACACATCCACTGATAGGTCCAACACTGAAAGTTGCCTATGGGCTATTTGCGAAGGGGACTTTGTCCACTTTGGATTCACCACTTTACCCAATTCTGGGGAACCCCCTGTTCAGACCAGGGTTGAAGAAGGGACCTTTTAGTGGATTAATAGATCAGGGTCTGGTACAGGCATCTCATTTTGTTAAAGAAGGCTCATGGCATACTATGCAGGAGATGGTAACGGGCGGGACCCATTACCAACTTGACATATGGAGGGCATTACAACTACGGCACTTTTTAGATACTTTGAAATCCCCTATAAGATATGGGCGTAAACTAACAAGATTTGAGGGATATTGTAGTGGGAGCGGAGTGCTTCGACATGCCCTCTCAAGAATTAATGAATTATTAAACGCTCCAACGGAGGATGCTCAAATCCCTTTTTTCAATAGGTGGGAGGTGGAGATGGGAAGACCTTTTACAGAAGATCAAAAGAACAAAATACTTCGGAATATATTTGAATCATCAGTCTGTGTGAAGACACAGGAGATGAATTACAAGATATTAACTCAGTGGTATCGTACTCCGGTAGTATTAAAAAAGTGCTACCCAGACATCTCGGATAGATGCTGGAGGTGCGGTAAGAAAGAGGGAACATTGCTACATATTTTCTGGTTCTGCCCAAAGATCCTAAACTTCTGGACAAAGGTTCAGGGAATAGTACAGAAATTTAGCAAAGAAAAATTACCAGATGAATGGTCCTATTATTTAATACAGGACTCCGAGCTCTCTGTAAAATGTTATAGGAAATCTATGGTCTGCCACCTTCTAAATGCTGCCTGTGCCTGTATTCCAGGAATGTGGAAACAGACACATCCTCCAACAGTAAAGATGTGGCTTAACAGAGTAGAGGATACAAATAGAATGGAAGACCTTGTGTGGACCTCCAGACAGAAACGTAAGGTGTACCTTGATACGTGGACTGAATGGAATACTTTCAGATATTCAGAAGAGGGAGGGGCTTTGATGGATGCGTAGAGGTGCGTCGGGGGGGGATCCGACCCGGCGGGTGAGGAGGAGGAGAGGAGACGGACGGAGGAGGGGGTGCTTCCCACCCCTTCCCCTTTTTTTTTTTTTTTTTTTGGGGCCGGGGGGGGGGGGGGGACCATAGAAATTTTCCCTTTTTTTTCTTTTTTTTTTTTTTGGGTTGTTCGAAGGGGGGTGGGTTTGGGAAGATAACACCAAGGGTGATACCATAGGGGGTGGTCCGATTGCCCCTCCCTGCAGGGGACATTTAGATCTCCAGGCAGAAGAGGGGCTCACTGGCCTGATGTAGTAAGGGGAAGGTACCCACAGGCAAATAGAAGTACGGAGGATGAACCGGAGTTTAGGAGAGAAGGGATAGGAAATGTTTCGGGGGAACAGTCCTCTTCTATTCTTTGTTTAATGGATTTGATTTTGTACTATGTGGGTATTTATTTTTCTTCCTTTACTATTCTCATTTTTTGTATGTTGTAATGACTCTATGGTCAGGGGGATGACCCTTCATATGTATATTACAATGTTTGGAAAACAATAAAGTGAAATTGAAAGATACCTGCAGTGATCCCATTGAAGGTACTGGAGAAAAACCGTGGATGGGTATCCGTCAACGTCCGGAACCCCACCACCAGCCCCGTGGAATTGCCAGCCAGAGTGCTACTGGGTTGGGTACATCAAGTCACTCCGTTAGCCCTTCCCACCTGGGAGAGGACAAAAAGATAGAAGACTCAAAGAAGAGTCCCCAGTCTGATGGCGCTGAACTTCCACCAGGATGGAAGGAGAGAATGGAAGCTCAACTTAGTAGGTGGCAGAAGATATTCTCGAAGACTGAGTTTGATGTCGGATGTGCCAAAAGTGCCACCCACCGGATTCGACTGAAGGAAGACAAACCCTTCAGGGAGCGAGTCCAAAGAGTTCCTCTGGTGGATTTGAAAGACCTCAGGGAACAGCTTGCAGAGCTAAAAAGGACCGGAACTTTCCGAGAATCCAGGAGTCCTTACGCTTCCCCTATAGTAGTGGTGAGGAAGAAAAATGGTTCTCTGATGTTATGCATTGACTACAGAACTCTCAACAAGCGGACCATCCAGGGGCGGACTGACCATTGAGGCACTCGGTCACTGCTTGAGGGCCCCATGCCACTAGGGGGCCCCATCAGGCTTGCCAGGTTCAATAAAAACAGGGACAGTATGTCATAATCTGTGTTTTCTTTACATCTGACCCTGATATGTCTGAAACAGACATGCTTTTGATGTGAAAATACAGAGATTTTAGCTGCCCTGCCTTCTGCACTGCTTCCTGGCGTGGTGACCATCTGTAAGCCCAGGGACCCCATAATCTTCTATTGCCCGGGGACCCAATGAGTTGTCAGTCCGCCCCTGGGATCATCCCTGATCAGTACACTACCCCTCGGATTGAGGATGCACTACAGAGCCTGTCAGGAGCTAAATGGTTCAGCGTAATGGATCTGAAGAGTGGTTATGGTCTTCTCAACAACCAGAGCCTAGGACTTCATTCCTGCCCCCATCTGAAGTGGCAAATAGTGGGACACTTCGGCCAGAGGCCCCTGAATTCATACCTCAGACTGCGCTTGAGGAAGAACTGGAAGATAATGTGGATTTGTACTCTGCTGAGGATTTTGTGGAGGCCTCCAACCCACCAAACAGAGACCTAGACGACTCAGGGGCTGTGGAACCTGATGTGTCAGAAATAGAGGACGATGCTGTTCTTTAGAGTGATGAAACAGACCCTATTCTTCCTAACTCCTCAATGCCTGAGGAACCAAAAGAAAGAAGAACTATTCATCCTCCAAAGAGATTGACCTATAACCAATTGGGAGAGTGTTCTGAAGAAGCTATCCACTCCTCTAAGAGATCTAATGTTTTGTGTGATCCTCCAGCTGGCAATTTGGTGGAGGATAACCCCTGCTCACCCCCTGACACATCTAAAACTAATGCTGCAGTGTTAGTAAACAGCGGACAGGATAATCTGCCCATACCCAATGATTGGTGGGAGGTTCCCCTGTCCGCTCTGTGTCAATCAAAGAGTTGTTTAGCTTTGAGCAATAATGCAAGTTTATTACCTTGCATATTCTAACAATCTTTTTCTCCGCTTGTACTTGAGAAGCATGTAACAGGATGTTTAAATGACAGGCCATCCCCGCTGGAACTTAATTCACATTTGTAAATATGTAAGTTACTTTTAAGGAATTATGCATTGTGGGATCGGAAGTAGCGGGAGATATGGACTCCATTGACTCTTACGAAAAACAGACTACATTTCCCACAATGCTCTGCCCTGTTGGAGCATGTGACGCCTCCACACAGACTTGTGGGGAGGTTACTTAAGGAGAGCGTGTGGCGCCTTTTCTCTCTCTCGGGACCAGCATCTTCTCCTCTGCGGAGCTGCTGAGGACAGGCACAGCTGTGCCGCTAGGCCAGAAGCCTGGCCCTTCATCCACCAAGAGATCAGCCACCTGGAAGGAAGCAAGACTCCAGTATCCAGCCTCTGTACCCGGGGATCGGAGAGGAAACCCAGCTGACATCTGAACCAGTGGAACACCCTCGTCCAGGATCCTTGTGCTGTGGAGCAGTGATTCATCAACGCACTGACTGAGAGGAATTCAGGCGGATCGGCCTGTCAGGGTGAGAAAGCACATGCTCAGCTCTTAATTCTCCCCTTAGACAGACACTTTACTGCCACCTCACAGGCCGCCCACACGTGTTTGGCCTCAAGCTAAAACTTAGAGGCCCTTTACTGTTTATAGTGGTTATACAGAAGTGACTGACGCTGGCCAGCGATCAGCTCACCAACGTTGCTGTTAAGGATACTTTATCTGACTAATTCCCTATTATCATCTATTACTTGTGGATTACAAATTTAACGTGCACCACCGGGCCGCAACGTGGACTGTAGCTGTTTTCAGGACCGTTGACTAGAGGGAGCTCACATGCACGGACTGATCACTTTAGTTTAGTTGAATGGTACCATTCTTTAGCATAAGATCTGTTTTTGTTTATAAGTGTCATCTGCTGATTTCTGCAAGGACCCTTGCAAAATCATATTGCGTTGCTGCATAACAGCCATTAATTTAATGATCTAAATGTATGTTTGTTTATTTGAGTGCTTATGAAGTAAACTCACTCTCTTGATTTAAATATACTGTTGTGTGAAGTGTATTCTTCTAGTCTGGAGGGGCCATCCAAATTCAGGTAATACTACTATTACATTGTTATTGAATATTGTATGCCTGTCATTGTGCCCAGCAGGGGTCACAATACACCCACCTGACTTCTGATGTGTCAACCACTTCAATACCGCGTCACGTCCAAAGACGTGAACAGCGCGGACCTGAGGCGCCGGGGTCACGTCTTTGGACGTGATTTGCTTGTAAAACAGTCCCGACGCATCACCGAGGATCCGATGCGTGTACCCGGCGGCCGCGATGTCCGTCAGGTACACGCGATCGTCGGTGAGACAGCAGGGACGTGGAGCTCTGATTGTAAACACAGAGCTTCACGTCCTGTCAGTGAGGTGACAGATGCTGTTTCTCTTGTACATAGGGAGACAGCATCGGTCACCTCCCCCAGTCACCCCCCTCCCCCCATACAGTTAGAACAGACCCAGGCAATACATTTAACCCCTTCCTCACCCCCTAGTGTTAACCCCTTCAATGCCAGTCACATTTATACAGTAATTAGTGCATTTTTATAGCACTGGTCGCTGTATAAATGTGAATGGCGCCAAAAATGTGTCAAAAGTGTCCGATGTGTCCGTCGCAATATCGCAGTCCCAATAAAAATCGCAGATCGCCGCCATTACTAGTAAAAAAAAAATCTAAAAAAAAAATCATAATTATGTCCCCTATTTTGTAGGTGCTATAACTTTTGCGCAAAGCAGTCACTTATTGTGATTTTTTTTTTTTTTTTTTACAAAAATACGTAGAAGAATACGTATCGGCCTTAACTGAGAAAAAAAAAATATAAAAAAAAAAAAAAATGGGATATTTATTATAGCAACAAGTAAAAAATATATATATATTTTTAAATTGTCGCTCTTTTTTTCATTATAACGCAAAAAATAAAAACCGCACGGGCGATCAAATACCACCAAAAGAAAGCTCTATTTGTGGGGGAAAAAGGGACGCCAATTTTGTTTGGGTGTCACGTCGCACTACCGCGCAATTGTCAGTTAAAGCGACGCAGTGCCGGAAGCTGAAATTTCGCCTGGGCACGAAGGGGGTTTATGTGCCCAGTAAGCAAGTGGTTAAGGGAGGGTTCGAGCAAGTTAAAGAGGGGTCAGTTAAACCAAAGGAGAGTAGATCCCAAAAACAACCAGCGGCTCCTAAAGGGGTAGTGCTACACTAAATCTAGATGTTTATGTTAAAGTGGAGTTCCACCCTGAAACTTTTATTTTTTTTGCAAAAATCATAAAAAAAATTTAAAAAAAAATGTGAAAAAAAAGCTTCACCCCCTGTTTCCCCTACTGAGGATGGTGGCGCCGGGTATCAGGATCGAGGGATTGGCCTCCGGGGGGCCGACATCGCAGGCGAGTAGGACAGGTAAGTGTCCTTATTAAAAGTCACCCTTTAATTATGTTTTTGTATGTTTCAAGATATCTGTCTGTATACAATGATTAATAACTATTTTTGCTCTATTGCAGAGATTATAGAACAGTTTTTGGTATAAACCTAACAACAGCAAAAGTTACTTAACATTTAATATGCTAACTGTACTGAGTGTATCACAGGACTGAAGTTCATGATCCTTAAAGGGACACTAAAGTCAGGGCTTTTAAAAAAAAAAAAATAACAAACATGTTATACTTACCTCCACTGTGCAGTTCGTTTTGCACAGAGTGGCCCGGAAAGCTGTCTTCTGGGGTCCCTCGGCGGCTGTCTGGGCTCCTCCTCGCAAAAGCTTTCCCTCTTCATGCGAGGGCGCTCGCATGGAGGAAAGCTTTTGCGAGCGCGCTCCCGTGATACAGCGGCGCGTCATCCGCTCTGATTGACAGCAGCGCTAGCCAATGGCTGCGCTGCTATCAATCCGCCCAGCCTAGCCAATCAACGGCCAGGCTGGGAACCGAAGAGGACGCCGTGGACGCGCCCGGGAGATTCGAACGGTCAGGTAAGTACAACGGGGGCTCGGGGGGGGGGGGGGGGGTCGGTGCTGTGAATTATTTTTAACTTAATGCATAGGATGCAAAAAAAACTTGTACCTTTACAACCCCTTTAACCACTTTCCCACCGCGCCATAGGCATTTTACTGCTACGGCGCGGTGGAGTTATCTCGCCATTGTATTCTCTAGGATCTTTGCTAAAAAAGCATATATAATGTTTTGGGGTTCTATGTAATTTTCTAGCAAATAAATGATGATTTTTCCATGTAGGAGAGAAATGTCAGAATTGGTCTGGGTGTTCCAGAACGCCTGATGGTGCTCCCTGCATGTTGGGCCTGTATGTGGCCACACTGTGTAAAAGTCTCACACATGGGGTATCGCCATACTCGGGTGGAATAGCAGAATGTGTTTTGGGGTGTAATTTGTGGTATGCATATGCTGTGTGTGAGAAATAACCTGCTAATATGACAGAAACAAGTTTTTTATTTTTTTATTTACAGAATTTTCAGTCGTTTTTCTTTTATAGCGCAAAAAATAAAAAACACAGAGGTGATCAAATACCACCAAAAGAAAGCTCTATTTGTGTGAAAAAAAGGACAAAAATTTCAAATGGGTACAATGTTGTATGACTGAGTAATTGTCATTCAAATTGTGAGAGCACCGAAAGCTGAAAATTGATCTGGTTAGGAAGGGGGTTTAAGTGCCCAGTGGTCAAGTGGTTAAAGTGGAGTTCCACCCACATTTTTCACTCCTCACCATGCAGCACTAATGTGCATCCTTAACTGCTTGCCGACCTGCCGCCGTCATTTTACTGCGGCAGGTCGGCACGCCTGGGCGAGAGCCCGTAGCTCTACGTCGGCACTTTAAAGGCCACTAGGGGGCCTGCGGCCCGCGCGACGCGCCCCGCTCGCCCCCGCGCGCCGCGTGCGTGCTCGGCGGTACAGATCGAGGAATGGGAGCTATGTGTGTAAACACAAAGCTCCCGTTCCTGTTAGCGGGGAAACGCTGATCTTCTGTTCATACAATGTATGAACAGAAGATCAGTGATTTCCCCTAGTGAGGCCACCCCCCATACAGTTAGAACACACACAGGAACACACTTAACCTCTTCCGCGCCCCCTAGTGTTAACCCCTTCATTGCCAATGGCATTTTTATAGTAATACAATGCATTTTTATAGCACTGATCGCTATAAAAATGCCAATGGTCCCAAAAATATGTCAAAAGTGTCTGAAGTGTCCGCCATAATATCGCAGTACCGAAAAAAAAAAACGCTGATCGCCGCCATTACTAGTAAAAAAAAAATATTAATAAAAATGCCATAAAACTACCCCCTATTTTGTAAACGCTATAACTTTTGCGCAAACTAACCAATAAACACTAATTGCGATTTTTTTTTAACGAAAAATAGGTAGAAGAATACGTATCGGCCTAAACATTTAACATTGACATCTATGAAAAAGCTTGGTCTACTTGACATGGCACTGCTCCGGCCTAGGACCTTAAAGATCCCTTCACATACAAGCTTCCCCAGGAAGGCAAAACCAGGATCTATTCCATATGAACCTCTTCAGACCAACAGACCTAAAATAGGAACTCTATAGCATGCACCCTCCCCAGGCAGCAGCCCAGGGGAAAGAGAGCACCCCAAATATTTATATCCTGACCCAGCTGCACCACTGGCTCAGGAAATCCCTAGTGGCTGGCTGGGAATAATTGGAATGTTCATAATACAGACTCACAGTGATCCCTCCTACTTGAACCAGAGGTACCAGTGACACACCGTTGGTTGTCGGGGTATGCGGGCGGGAGGCTTATCGGAATCTGGAAGCCCCCTTTAATAAGGGGGCCCCAGATACCGGCCCCCCACCCTAAGTGAATGAGTATGGGGTACATTGTACCCCTACCCATTCACCTGCAAGAAAAGTGTAAACACAAATAAACCACACAGTGTATTGAAATATTTTATTAGTTGGCCGCCGGGGGGGTGTGTATGATCGCTTTTATAAAAGCGCCCCCCTCCGGCGGGCTTCTGCGGGGGGGTGGGTGCCGCTGTTCTTCACCGCCGTCTGGTTCTCTTCCACCGCCGGGGGGGAGCTTTGATAAAAGCGCCCACCACCCGGCGGGCTTCCTTCGACATCTTCGGCGGCAGGGGGGTCTTCTCCCACTCTCGGGGGTCTTCTCCCACTCTCCGGGGTCTTCTCCGGCTCTCCGGGGGTCTTCTCCGCTCTCCGGGGGTCTTCTTCTTCTTCAGGACTCGCCGCCACTATCTTCGTGTTAGCTCAATTACTGGCGGCGGCGAGTCCCCTCTTCTGTGACGTCGTCGTCTTCTCTTCTTCTTCTCCAGATGTTGACGCGCCGCTTCCTTCCGCTGTTATGGCTGGCGCGTGGCTCGCAGCGAGTTATATAGGCCTGTCTTGTTATGTCGCAGTCCCATCATGCTCCGGTAGGTACCACGTGGGAGAGCCGGAGAAGAGCTGGAGAACACCCCCGGAGAGCCGGAGAAGACCCCGGAGAGTGGGAGAAGACCCCGGAGAGTGGGAGAAGACCCCCCCGCCGCCGAAGATGTCGAAGGAAGCCCACCGGGTGGTGGGCGCTTTTATCAAAGCGCCCCCCCCGGCGGCGGAAGAGAACGAGACGGCGGTGAAGAACAGCGGCACCCCCCCCGCAGAAGCCCGCCGGAGGGGGCGCTTTTATAAAAGCGATCATACACACCCCCCCCCTGCGGCCAACTAATAAAATATTTCAATACACTGTGTGGTTTATTTGTGTTTACACTTTTCTTGCAGGTGAATGGGTAGGGGTACAATGTACCCCATACTCATTCACTTAGGGTGGGGGGCCGGTATCTGGGTGCCCCCTTATTAAAGGGGGCTTCCAGATTCCGATAAGCCTCCCGCCCGCATACCCCGACAACCAACGGCCAGGGTTGTCGGGAAGGGGCCCTGTCCTCATCAACATGGGGACAGGGTGCTCTGGGGTGGGGGGCCGCAGTGCACCCCCTGCCCCAGAGCACCTGACCCCCCCATGTTGAGGGCATGCTGCCCGGTACGGCTCAGGAGGGGGGGGCGCCCGCTCGCCCCCACTCCCCTCCTGACCGGCCGGCGTGCTTTGGATACGGGTCTGGTATGGATTGTGGGGGGACCCCCACGCCGTTTTTTCGGTGCAGGGGGGGCTCCTTACAACCCATACCAGACCTAAGGGCTTGTTATGCTCCTGAGGGGGGAACCCATGCCGGATTTTTATTTAAAATCTGGCGGGGACTTCCTTCTCAGGATTCATAACAAACTCCGCCCACGTGTAGAATTGGCGGGAATCCGCGTCGGATCCCCGTCGCTTCTATGACGCACTCGCTGGAATGTGCTTTTACTATTCCAGCGAGTGCGAGATGTCGGCAGCCTGTCGCCGAGAATCAGCGCGATGCTGTCGTGCTATAAACACATTCTCGGCGGCAGGCACTGTAGGGAAAGCTACAAATCAGCACTGGGTGGCTACAGTCATGAAAAACTACATTTAGGAGGCACTCCTGCATACTGGGCATGAATTGTTCCACAGCCCCTGCAGCTACAGAGATCAGTGCGGTTTTGTTTTATGGCCTATTTATTGCTTGTAGGGAATATATCAATACTTGGCTGTCCATAGCCTGGCCCACAGGTTCACATTAAGCATCTCTGACCCCTAAATCTAAACTCCAAACTGTTTATAGTATTGAATATGGGGTAATGAGTTAGAACCCCTGTCGAGTTATTTTTGCTGTCAGTGTCCCCTTCATTATTTCTCCTGGTGACCACTGACACTGACACAGAAAGTGTTGGAAATCAAACATTTCATGGCTGCCATTGGAACAGGAGATGAGGGAAACCTTCCAATGTCACCCTGTGTTCCGGTGACACCGATCTAAGAAGGTCATTCCTCTGAGATGGAGAGATTTTCTTCCACTTCCTATGTTAACCACTTCCCGACCACTGCATGTAGATTTACGTCGGCAAAATGGCACGTTAAGGCAGATGCACGTATATATACGTGCCTGCCTACATGCGGCGGTCGGAAACCCGCGGGGAGCGACCCAGGACGAGGGCGCGGCTAGAAACGTTCGTTTCTAGCCGCCCGCTCACGATCGCTCCCCGGAGCTGAAGAACGGGGAGAGCCGTATGTAAACACGGCTTCCCCGTGCTTCACGGTGGCGGCAGCATCGATCGAGTGATCCCTTTTATAGGGGGACGTGATCGATGACATCACACCTACAGCCACACCCCCCTACAGTTGTAAACACACACAGGGAACACACAAAATCCTACAGCGCCCCCTTGTGGTTAACTCCCAAACTGCAACTGTCATTTTCACAATAAACAATGCAATTAAGCCCTGGTTCACACTGGGCTGCGGGAGTGAAATCGCGCGAGTTCAGCTGAAATTGCGCGATTTCACTCCCTCTGGCAGTCCCGATTTCGGCGCGATTTAGGAGACATCTGTGCAGGTTTCTGCACAGATGTCAATGTAAATCGCGTCCTAAAATCGCAAAAAGTAGTACAGGAACTACTTTTTGAAATCGGTGCAGCGCCGCAGATGCGGCGTCGCACCGATTAGGACGGTGTCATTGCCGACAATTGCCGCCGATTTGAGATGCTGGGCTTAAATGCATTTTTTGCTGTGAAAATGACAATGGTCCCAAAAATGTGTCAAAACTGTCCGAAGTGTCCGCCATAATGTCGCAGTCATGAAAAAAATCGCTGATCGGCGCCATTAGTAGTAAAAAAAAAAAATGCAATAAAACTATCCCCTGTTTTGTAAACGCTATAAATTTTGCGCAAACCAATCAATAAACGCTTATTGCGTTTTTTTTTTAACCAAAAATAGGTAGAAGAATCATATCGGCCTAAACTGAGGGGAAAAAAAATGTTATATATGTTTTTGGGGGATATTTATTATAGCAAAAATTAAAAAATATAGAATTTTTTTCAAAATTGTCTCTCTATTTTTGTTTATAGCGCAAGAAATAAAAACCGCAGAGGTGATCAAATACCACTAAAAGAAAGCTCTATTTGTGGGGGAAAAAAGGACGCCAATTTTGTTTGGGAGCCACGTCGCACGACCGCGCAATTGTCTGTTAAAGCGACGCAGTGCCGAATTGTAAAAATGCCTTTGGGCATTTAGCAGCATATTGGTCCGGGGCTTAAGTGGTTAAAATACTTCCCCTGTTCTGGAGACAACACAAAATTTGGGGATCTTCTTTCACCTTCACTCTCTGTGATAGCGGTAATCAGGAGAAATAGAGAGGGTGACTCTCCCTAATGGGGGACAAAACAAAACAAAAAGTTTTGCCTTTAGTTATACTTAAAGCGGTGGTAAAGGTTTGTTTTTTATTTTCTAAATAGGTTCCTTCAAGCTAGAGCATTGTTGGGTCACTTACCTTTTCCTTCCATTTCCCTTCTAAATGTTTTTCCCTTTGTTTTCTTTGTCTGAATTTCTCACTTCCTGTTCCTCCTCAGTAAGCTGTTCTGACTGACTAACCCCCAGGGGATGATGGGGGCAAGCTTACAGGAAGTGAGAAATTCAGACAAAGAAAAAAAACATTTAGAAGGGAAATCGAAGGAAAAAGTAAGCGAAACAACAATGCACTAGTTTAACTACTTCCCACCCTGCGGCTGACTATATATGGTGTAAGGGGTTAGCTCGGTAGCGGGTGTGTGTGACCCCCTGTGTGGGTTCACTACACACTGAAGTGTACAGAGAGGCAGCCGAAGACGGTTGAAAACAAAGGTTATGGTTTATTCTTCCATATTGCTGGAAACAAGTGCAAGCATCGAAACAGCATAAACAAAACAAAACATAAAATAAACCCTTGCCACTTGGGGCATCTACCTTCCCAACACAGGAACCCAGTGGCGTAACCAGAGTCATGGGCGCCCGGGGCAGATTTTTTTTTCGCCCCCCCCCCCCTTATATAAACATGATATCAGGGCTGCAGTGTGGAGCTCCCTATTAAGCTATGGACCGGGCCAGGCCAACAATCTACTCCAGTGGAGTCCCAGCCTCAGCCTGTGGCAGAGGCAGGGTGTGCGCTGGGGAAGACTTGGGACATGCAGCCTGTCCCAGGTCTTCCCCAGCACACACCCTGCCTCTGGCCATTCTCTCCCTGCATCACATCCCAGCGACGCTTACTTGCTTGGCTGAGCGGGAGTCCCTGCAGGCGCCGCCGGACTGCAGAGCGCGTCGCCATCTTGGAGCCTACGCAGCGTGCGCCGGTGTTATGCCAAACAGGGCATCCCCTGCATCCTTCCAGGCGTGCCCGTGCCGCTGGGAGGTACCGGCGGGGGGCTGTGCGGTCAGTGGAGGAGCCACTCACTATACTATCCACAGAGCTGCCGGTCGATGGTGCCCCCCTCAGCTCAGCGCCCGGGGCAGACGCACCCCCTGCCCCCCTGGTTGTTACGCCACTGCAGGAACCTACCTATGGAGTCTGGCACAGCCTACTGCTGGGCAGACACTGCTGGTCATACAGCAGAGAAACAATAGTCTTTTTGATTTTTATCACACAGAAAAATCAACAACCACCTCACCTTCAGAAGTCTTTCCCAGCTCACTGCTCTCCTTAACTTAAAAAGCCTCAGGATGCAGCAATCAGTAGTCATCCTCTGGATGACTTATAGAGGTCTTAATTGCCTCATACTGAACAGCTGAAGTTTTCCAACGCCCTAAACCTTTCTGGCTACCTCTGTAGCCGACACCTGATAGTAATTGGTGAATTGTCTAAACAGGGCAGAAATGTATCTCCCGTCTGTGACAACACCCACAGATTTACCTGACTTCCTGTCACAACGGCCACAAGGTGGCTCTGATCTGCCGGGAGGCCGTCTATGTACATACTTATTCCCCTTGATGCCCCCTAGTGTTAACCCCTTCCCTGCCATTCACATTTATACAGTAACCAGTGCATTTTTATAGCACTGATCGCTGTATAAATGTGAATGGTACCATAAATGTGTCAAAAATGTGTCCGCCGTAATTTCGCAGTCGTGACAGAAATCGCAGATCGCCTCCATTACTAGTAAAAAAAAATAATAATAATTCTATCCCCTATTTTGTAGGCGTTATAACGTTTGCGCAAATCAATCACTATACGCTTATTGTGATTTTTTTTTTTTTATAAAAAGCCTGGAAGCTGATTGGTTCCTATGCAGAGCTGCACTGGATTTTGCACTCTCCAGTTTTAGTAAATCTCCCCCATTGGGTGTGGAAGTGATGGATGATGGAGGAGACTCTCCTGTGCTGAGATCTACCAGATCCACCGATTAAAGAAATATGTTATCTGTACAAACTGTGTCATCCTATGAACCAGATTCACATTTCTCACCAGATTTCACCAGATTCAGCTCAGATTTCCTGTAATAGGATCATTTTACACGTCTCCTGACCCCCCCAGACAAGTTTATTAAACCTTTCAATACACATAACCCAGCATTGAGGGGCTCAGTGAAGGTGGTGGTGAAGGTGTGGAGGTGTCTGATCGGGTCACACAGATCATAAAAGGACAGCTGCCCGGCCTCATAATCCACATAGATCCTGACTCTGTTACTGGAGAGATTGGGAGATATGATGATCGGTTTATTGTCATGAGATAGATAACACACACCACTAGCCCTCCACAAACCCCAGGACTTCTTATTATATCCAATCCCTGCCTGTTCTAATCCTCCCCTCTCTATACTGGGATAACACATCCCAACGCTGTAATCTTCTGACTCTCTGACATCCACTTCCCAGTAATGTCGCCCCGAGGAAAATCTCTGACTGCTTAATACCTGGGGCCACCGCTGAAATCTCTCCGGAGTTTTAGGACGATTCTGCTTTATATCTGACAAGGATGCAGTTTTCATGTCATCTGATATCTGTAGATTATTATTAGCTGTGTTCACATCCAGTAATATGTCTGAAGCTTCCTGTATATTGAAGAATACATTTACCTCGTTTATCATATCAGATAATCCTGTGTGTAATGTGTGTGAGATTCCAGACACATCCAGATCCCCTCCATCATGGAGGAGTCTATCATGTCTCTCTCTGTCCTCATTATCTCCCTCCTCAGTATCACACAAGTCCCCTGTGTCTGATTCCTGTAGGACAGTCAGTGGGTCAGTCATGTTACACAGCTTCTCAATGTCCTCCATCTTCCTGGACAGATCCTCCTTCTTTATTTCCAGCTGATGGATCAGATCAGACAATGAGATCCGCTCTTCCTGGCTGGAGATGTTCCTCCGGACTCTCTTCTCCAGGTCCTCCAGATGTCTGCTGAGCTCTATGAACAGGGCAGTGACTCTCTCTGTTAGACCACCTGATATTTCTTGTATTTTTCTCCTGCGATCCTGCAGACTCCGGACTCTTTTCTCCGTCTCCTCTCTCTCTGTCATCAGTTTCTGCAGAACATTTCTCAGTTTCTGTTTTTTATTCTCAGAGGCCTCATCCAGAGTCTCCACCTTGTGTCCCCGGTGTTCTCCGGCCAAACTGCAGGTCATACAGATACAGGCAGAGTCCTCAGTGCAGTAATATTGAAGAAGTTTCCTATGGATGGAGCATTTTCTGTTCTCCATGGAAGTGGTGGGATCAGTTAGGACATGTTCTGGTGACTTGCTGTGGACTCTCAGGTGATTATCACACAGAGCAGCTTCACAGTGCAGACAGGATTTAACAGCAGGTACAGGAGAGCGAATACAGTAAGTACAGAAGATTCCAGTCCTCCCTTCTTCCAGCTGAGTAGATCGGAAAGCCTGCACTATGTTACGTAGTGTTATGTTCCTGTGCAGTACAGGCCGATCCCGGAACTCTTCTCTGCACTCAGGACAGGAATAACCTCCAGACCCCTCCTGTGTATCCAACACACGATCAATACAGACCCGGCAGAAGTTGTGTCCACATCTCAGGTTTACAGGATCTGTAAAAATGTTCAGACAGATAGAACAGTCCAGCTCCTGTCTCAGATTAGCAGACGCCATCGCTGACAGCAGAAGAGAGAAATGAGACTAAAAAGTCTCCAACGATCTAAAGGTCATCTCACATTTCTCGGCACAGGGTGGGGCTGAGCTGGTCTTGCAGCTTTTATCTTAAGGGAGGTTGTAGATAAAGAAAATGTTTAAAATTATAGGTATCTGATCCTACATTTGTGAATTGATCTCCGCTTTTTTTACATATTGTATTGATTTTAAACTTTAAATTGCATGTGCAGACAGGGCACAAAACTGTCTGTTTGACTCAGAAAGCTGCATGACAATCGGGTAACTAATATTTGAATAATTGAGGTTCTCAATGGCAGCTTTTTGGTTCTCTTTAAAGCAGAGCTCCATCCAAAAGTGGAACTTCCGCAATAAGCACTCCTCACCCCCTTACGTGCCACATTTGGCATGTCATTTTTTTTTTAGGAGAGTGGGTACCTTTTTGCCAGTTACCGAGCTCCCATTTCTGCTCGGCCGCCTAGGTGACTCTCCCCCTCCCTCCCTGCAATCTCCTGGGTCACGTCACAGATCTGAGAAGATTACCTGGCCACTGAGAAGGCGCATCGTGACTTGCGCACGTGCAGTACGCACCCAGATGATAAGCCGCAAGCTGTCAAAACAGGGGTGCCCACACTTGTGATTCCGGCACCACGGAGAGGAGAGGGAGAGGAGCGAGGCTTCGAGTGGCCACATCGCTGGACTGTGGGACAGATAAGTGTCTCTTAAAAACGAGTGGAACTCCACTTCAAGACCCAATTCACACCTTAAAGAGAGAGGAGGCAATAATAACAAATTATGGAGGTGGTATGGAGAGGAGGCAGTGACACCATATAATGATAAAGTAGGTAAGATAAGAAAAGTCCATAAAAGCTGTCAGGAAAGCTTCCACTCGCTGGTGATACCATCTGATATTTGGAGTGCAGTACTGATTGAAATAAACCGCGTAATTTAACTGGTTTATATTTAAAAAGCACAGCTTCTGCTGTTAAAAGGCTATACTTAGCGTTCTGGACGAATGATGGATCGTGAGACAGATTCGTGAATTATCGTGAATAAAAACCGTGTGTTTTAATATACACACTAAAATAATTACAGGTACATTTACAGTACAGTAATAATATCTTCAAATAAGAGTTCAAAAATAATTGAACAGTCCTTAGAATGCTTGTTAAGATGGCCGCTTGCCAATGTGTGCTTGAGAGATGTCTGTGTGTGTCCTTCTTGATGGTAGATGGCTGAAGAAGGCTGAAGTGAAGAAGGCTCACTTTCCTTAAATATCCTACAACTCTTTTGTTTGACTTTCGCGCTGAAAACTAACCACTCCCACAGGGAGTGATCTAGAATGAATCATGAATACAACATCTGGTTTCAATATCTATCAACTTTTACATAGGAAATTCATTCTGAACAGTAGACTAATCAATCACTGATATTCTTCAAAGAAAGTGGCTTGGCTCTTAATTAAACATTCAACGTTCAGTAGATAACATTACAACAAGACATCTGGAATAAGAGTTCCATGCACATGCATATATTTACAAAATCCATCAAACCTGTCAGCTTCTGGGATTTCAAAGCTCGAGTTCAAGGGATCACATCAGGAGATTATTAGCTCAAAAGGTCTCATACTCATTCGTTAAATAAGAGAATATATATATATGATTTAAAAACTCTATCCGGATAGAATTTTTAAATATTAGAATATAACATTCCCCTCTGAAATATGAATAATGATCATATTTTCCTAATCATTTATACAAACATTCATGTCACACGCACTCTGACTTTGATCCAATAACTCCAAATGTATTGTCACCTGTAACCGAATTTGCAACTCCAGAACCCAATCTTCTCTTAAGCCTATTTTGCAAGATATCATCACCTTTCTTGATTTCATTTCTGATTTGCTTATACAATTTTTTCATTCTAAACATTAAATATAATTGATATATAATGCATAACATAATAATAATAAAAATAATAACTATAGGGTGCGATAAAATATTTCCTGCTGCGGAGGTAATTGAAGTTTTTCCCTAAATAGAAATACTATTTTTGAATTGCCGCCACCAACTTAAGCCTGTTAACGTAGTCCATTGATGAACTATTTCTTGTAGATTCCCTTGCTCATGTTTGAACAATATTTCTGCATGCTTAAGTTCTTTAGCTAAAGCCATTATTAAACCTTGATCCTTTTGAATTACATTAACCCATTCCCTCCAAGGGAATTCATCTATCTGAGATATATTGTATAGTGATGAACTGACACTAATATTTCTCAATAATAAATTAGATAAATTTGATCTCAACCCATTAACATTTATGGCCACTAAATCTCCCTCTACACAATACAAACCCCGAGTTAGGTTCTCTGTGTTTGTACAAGAGGAAAATAAAGTGTTAACCCTTTCTGTATCTCTCATGATCTGAAAACAAACCTTCCTTTTATCTACAAGAGTGATTAATTCGGAAGAAGTTTCAACTTTCTCTATTCTTGCTGAACATAATGTATGATTATGATAACACGAATGAAATATGCTTTTATCTTGATTAGGTAAACAAATAACTTTAGATTGAAATTGTAAACATGATGACAGATCTAATTGTACTAATTCAAAATTATCCTTGTTAAACGCAAAATCTGTATACTGCAATTTATAATATAATAATTGAGTATCACTAATTGGTAATCCCAAAACAGTAATTGGAACCAAAATTTGTTCTCTCCCTGCTATTGGAATCATAGAAGAACTATAACATATTTCCTGTCTACATCCTATCCATTTATTTACCCATAAATCAGTATGATTTCTTGCATATGCATATTCTCTGGGCAAATTCTGTAAAATGCCAAAAGGGGTAACTCCACCTTGAAATGCCTGTGCAATTATTTTAAAATTAGTGGAATATTCTGTTTGAATTTCTAAATATGCCCTGGCAATATGAGAATGTTCTTCACTTGTCATTAAATTGAGAGTAATATTCTGAAGATGCAATATGGAGGGACCCATTACATTAGCTGTTTTAATAACCATGTCTTCTAATATCTGATTTAAATTTCTTTGGATCTTAAAACCTTTACTTCCCACTAAACCTGCTGACTCAAGATCAGACTTTAACGTGTTAATATCCATACTATTAGCTATGCCACTGATTATGCCTATTCCACCTAATGCACCTTCAATAATACCGCGTTTATTTCTGTTATTCCTACTATTAATTCCAAACCATCTTTCAATACCCAATTCCATATTAACCAAATGTCTTTGACATTGTGGAAACCTTGTAGAAATTTTCCATTCTGAAATATTAAAACTCCATAATAAAATGACAAACTTTCCCTCTCTCAATAGAGCTCTGGATTGTAAATGGTTAATCTGGAAGGGCTTGGCAAGAACACTGTTTTTACCAACACATGGAGTCTTCCTTGGAGACATAACAATTATACTTGCATTAGCACATTTCAATGGATAACCTTCTATCAATATGCAGCACTCATATATACCAGTATCATTTAAAGATACACCTGATTGGTGATAAATAAATTTATCATCTATCCAATTCACACTACCAAAAACACCTTTATGAATCATATTAGTGGTACTGTGAAGAAAGCTACCCAAAAATGCACCATTCCTTTTCCAAGTTAACAATGAATTTTGAGGTAAATATATTTGAGTACTACACATCAAATTCAATCCATCTTCATCTTCAATTACTTTCAAAGACTGTGGAGACACTTTTATTTCTGGAACAATAATATCTACCACAGTAATGGTAATTTTGACTCGTAATTGAGTAGATTTTCTTATTACTCTAAAATCCCATTTTCTTACTATGTCTCCTCTTTCATCTCCAATTATATTTAGATGTTCTGGATCTAATATTTTAACAAAACATTGAAAAAGGTAATAATACTGATCTACTGGATACAATATTTTCCCAGAGCTTATCACATCATTATTGACATCTCCAGACCAAATTGTTGAATCATTACCTTTTACAACTAATGTCCAAAAAGCTCTTTTCAGTATATTACATTCAAAAGTCTTGGTTAGATTATTAAACCTATAAAATCTTTGCATTGCAACGAAACTTGTTTTCAACTCTATTTTAACTTTGATTTCCACCTCATTACTATGAATGAAATATTATTTCATACAATGATATTCTTGCCCTACAACTATATACCCAAATAAATCTTCAGCTGTATTAATATTGGTATATCTGAACCTATCCAAATTTTGATCTACATTAATATCATTGTCCACATTTCTTTTGTTTCTTAATACTGTAATGTCTTTCTTGAGAAAATGTTCAATCCTGTTAACCTCTGCATGGCTGGAACAGTTTGTGATATATTTTACCACTGACAAAAATGTCACTAGAAAGAAAATGAATCCTGTGACGATGACGATGATGATCAACCTTCTCTCTTTAAAATATTACTCTTTTGTAATCAACTTTCCTTCTTTGATCAATTTTTTCAAAAATCATTCCTAGAAAAAAGAAAAGCAGTATCATTTATCTCAAAATATAAATTTTTATCTCATAAAATACCATTATTATCTCATAATATACCATTATCACCAATTGATGTGCACCCATATTTTTATTGTCTACGTGCACTTATCACTGAATTGAGAGGTCTTTGAACTTACACCATTAATCATTATTTTTTCTCTATTGCCCCTCTGTGCAAGTAGACAAAAAAATTAATTGGGAAACACAAATTACATATTCCATCCTGTCATTAATTCACAGTGTTGCAGAAGATGCTGTACTTCTGACACTTCATCAAAACAAACAATATTTCACATTGCTTTCATGATTTTGCCTTTAAAATGAAATCCTCTGTCACTGCTGAGATTTGCTGGTATTCCCCACACTGGAAAAACCATGATTCAATACTATTCTAGCAGTTGTCAAAGCATCATCTTTGCAAACTGGTAAAATTTCAAACCACCTGTAAAAAGCATCAACCAAAACTAAAACAAATCTCAATCCATTTTTCCCTGATGATAAAGGACCTATATAGTCTATTTGTATGGTAGACCAAGGTCTATCTGCTGAAGAAATTCTTTGTAAAGGAGGTTACTGACCCTTTGGTCTACACTGTCTGTC
The DNA here is from genome assembly GCA_029574335.1 of Rana kukunoris. Taxonomy (NCBI): domain Eukaryota; kingdom Metazoa; phylum Chordata; class Amphibia; order Anura; family Ranidae; genus Rana; species Rana kukunoris. The sequence continues at coordinate 474,001,829 of CM056053.1, forward strand.
TATTCCATTTTGTCCCAATAGAACTTTCCTTTAAGAATTTCAGGCAATTTCTGCTTTACTCATATAACCTAAACATTCATGATTGAAATTAGCGAATTCCACTTGAAGATGTTGAGGCCCAACAGGACGCAAACACCCATCCGTTTCATGACATAAAACCTCGTCCTCACGAACCAAAGGAGGTTTTAAATCACCCATAAAAAAACTCAGAAGTGACTTATCCCTTCTTTGTTCTTCAGCAAATGAGGGCATCTGTGTGTCTGTTTTCCTGACAACATTAACTGGTATCAATTCAGGTTGAATCACCATTTCATCATGTGAAACTACTTTCTTTGCTAAAGTCCCTTAAATAAAAACTTCAAAATACTAATAAAGATTATATATATATATATACATATATATATATATATATATATATATATATATATGTGTGTGTATGTATGTGAAGCTGAATCAGCTTCCTTCTGTGTGTGTCTGAGAAAGAGATCCCTAGGCTGTCAGAATCTCTGCGTGTCTCCCTAGCTTCTAAAAAAAACACACTCCTCTAACTTACCCCCACCTTTTCTTTCAAAGGCAAGCTGAAAACACAAAACCCCGCGAAATTTAAAACACAAGGCTTCAAACTATGTGAATAACTGGTATAAGTATCATATAACTTGTACTAAATCTTTGAACCAAATGACACTACATACATAGACATATTTCTTCCCTATTCTTTTCTTTTGTCTTAAAATCATTAAAATCAATTCACTTAATGTCTAAAACGTTACAATATGATCTGTTACTTTTACTGCATAATGCACACCCAGTACACTATGTATGCTTCTAAAACAGGTAAACAACAATAAAGGCTGTCTCTTTCCAAACAATATTCCTTAAAATTTCACTTCACTTTTCATGAGCTAAACGTTACATATATTCCACTTAAAACCCCTTCTTTCAGAATTGTCTGCAACTCTGTCAGAAGAATAAAATATTTCTTTATTACTTTAACTTTCTGATTTCCAACATGAAATCTGTAAAACTTACATCAAAACCTTATTCAATAAGCCTTAAAGTCATAACCAAAAAAAACAAATTCCAAGCCACTCATTAAGAAATATATCTGTTGTTTCCTCTCAGTGTGACATTAGAAGGAACAAGTGACTTGCTACACTTTAAATAATATTGTTCTTCTTGTCTTAATTGAATATTAAAACTTCTATGCCTAGACATATTATTCCATCTTACAGAGTAAACTTCATAACGCCTTGGGGACGTTTTAAAATTATGTGATTTCCTGTTACTCCAACAAAATGTTGCCATGTGACCCTTCCTGTGACAAAAAGAACATTTGAAAACTTGCTTTCTCTTAACATATGGCGATGAATAATCACATTGTTTCTTAAACTGAACAAACGTAACACATTCCTCATCTGAAGAAGTTACTGTATTGCCCCTTGATTCACATCTTGAATCGCTTTCAAAAACAGTTACTGTAGTTTCACTTAAATCTGAAACAGCACTAGTATCCAATGTGTCTGCATGCTTCTTAACCTCCATATTATCTGAGAAATGAGCAAATTCTGTTAATTCAATATCTGACTGCGTTTTTTCATTCTGGACATGCTCAACATAATTACATACAGTTTCACAGTTTGAACAACTAGCTGCATTAGATACATTCTCATGTGTTTGCATATTTTCTGCATTTCCCTCGGAAATCATTGAATTAAAACCTGTAACTAGTTTCATTACATTAAATAATTTCCTCTTAGTCTTGGCTAATGAGAATCTCTCTGTGTCAATAGCCAGATTAGATTCTAAACATTGCAAATATAACGACTTCCATAAAACAGAATAACAGATCTGTTTCGATAAACCTTTACATTCATTAGCTGAACATTTAATACAATCCATGATTTACTCACCGATTAAAGAAGTCCTCTGTTCTACGACAATCTCCGCACGAATCTCCAGGTCATTCACGAAGCATCGATCAAATTCTTGCTTTCTCTTGCTTCTAGCTTCTTAGTCAAACGTTTCAAAAATTACTCAGTACACTCCCTTCTCTGCCCTCCGATAGCACTTGAGAAAGTGGTATAAAATTTGAATAACGTTGATCGAGTGGATGGTTAATAATGAAATAATCTGCGTCTTCTAGGTTCGTTTTTCACTCTTTCCGAAGTTTCTCTCAGTACTGACTTGTCCCCACTTCAAAAATTGAGGCAGTTGTAGAAAAACTGACGAAAATATGAGCGACTGGCGGCTGAGCCAATGAAATAAACCGCGTAATTTAACTGGTTTATATTTAAAAAGCACAGCTTCTGCTGTTAAAAGGCTATACTTAGCGTTCTGGACGAATGATGGATCGTGAGACAGATTCGTGAATTATCGTGAATAAAAACCGTGTGTTTTAATATACACACTAAAATAATTACAGGTACATTTACAGTACAGTAATAATATCTTCAAATAAGAGTTCAAAAATAATTGAACAGTCCTTAGAATGCTTGTTAAGATGGCCGCTTGCCAATGTGTGCTTGAGAGATGTCTGTGTGTGTCCTTCTTGATGGTAGATGGCTGAAGAAGGCTGAAGTGAAGAAGGCTCACTTTCCTTAAATATCCTACAACTCTTTTGTTTGACTTTCGCGCTGAAAACTAACCACTCCCACAGGGAGTGATCTAGAATGAATCATGAATACAACATCTGGTTTCAATATCTATCAACTTTTACATAGGAAATTCATTCTGAACAGTAGACTAATCAATCACTGATATTCTTCAAAGAAAGTGGCTTGGCTCTTAATTAAACATTCAACGTTCAGTAGATAACATTACAACAAGACATCTGGAATAAGAGTTCCATGCACATGCATATATTTACAAAATCCATCAAACCTGTCAGCTTCTGGGATTTCAAAGCTCGAGTTCAAGGGATCACATCAGGAGATTATTAGCTCAAAAGGTCTCATACTCATTCGTTAAATAAGAGAATATATATATATGATTTAAAAACTCTATCCGGATAGAATTTTTAAATATTAGAATATAACACTGATGTCCACCAGCAGGTGGATCCTGGCAGGATGGAGCAGATATCTCCTCCTGCAATTAGGAATCACCTGAACCTGACAGCAGGTAATGGTATAAAAACCTGGCAAGTTCAACATACTTTGCCTTGGCTTCGTCTTGTGCCCCTGATTTGAACCTTGATCCTGAACCTGTTGCCCAAACCTGTTATCTGATCCTGATCCCGACTCTGATTCCAATCCTGATTCCAAACCTATTTGTACCTGTTCCTGTCAGTCTTGTATCCCTGGATCGCTGCCCTGCTATCTGATCCCTTCCACCGTCTTCCTGTCCATTGCTCCTTGTCCCCCATTTGCTGATCTCCTGTTATGACCATGGCTTAGCTAGACTACGATTCCGGTATTCCCCTCTGTCTATATTTATTCGTCTGATTATTGCTACGTTGGGTTCTTGTCTAATTTTGGTTTGTTGTACACTGTATATTATTAGAAGTGGTTGTGTTACATATTATTCACATTTCATGAATAAATTATTACGTTCTTCACCTATATACGCCTGGTTCACTTGTGCAGTCCACACAGTTCTGATCACATCTGATTCATGACAAAAGCATGAAAAGTTTATTACGAAGACAATGTCAGTAGTAAACCAAAAGAAATACTAGGAGGAACCAGCAGGAGAACCATAATTGCGGTTGGCAGACAAGCAGAGTGGTTCAATGGTAGTTCAGCTAAAAAAGGTAGGCAGAGATCAGAGAATAGTCATTATCTGATCCAAGGTCATACACGGGAAAAAGTAATATAGCAGAGTAGACAAACAGGCAGCTTGATCAGGTAATACACACGTTATCAATCTCTATCACAAGCATGAGACTGCAGGCTTTGCTGGCTTAAATCAAATCTGGTCTCCGCTCAGAGACTGACCACATTAATCACCTTGCAGGTGGATGGACAGACAGACAAGGAGAATGCCATAGCCAAAACCAGGATGCTGGAATAAGAAGCAGGAACGCAATGCTCCTGAAATTAATACTGTACAGTAACACAAGGACATTTCACTTTGTCACTACTTTGAACAGTCCATCTAGTAGAAGCCAAGGGTATGGACAGTATTAGTATACTACAAAGTTTGAATGAATACTCTGCGCTATGGTAATAAAAATATAAATATATTAAAGAAGCTGCTCCTCTAAAGTGGTGTGAAAACAACTTTAGCAATGTGGGGGGTGTATAATAATAAGGGGGCGCTAATAGTAAGTGATAAATAAATTCCAAATTCTAGCTTGAAACAATATATTAACTATAGGTCAACAATATAATAGTGATTTAAAGTGCACGTGCTTATATAATGACAACATCAAAAAATAGGTGCAAACAGGTCCAAAAAATGCAGCAATGGTCACTAAATGATAAGCATTGGTAAGTCCATGCATCAAATAGTTGACTTGAGAGTAGACGCCATCACCACGGAACAGATATCAAACTGGCAACCCCTGGTAAAAGATAGAGGTAAGTGCCTACTTACCAGACCACCATGACCCTTTGTATGAAAAAAGGATCAGGTGGAGCTTTAGTACAGTTGGTGGCCTAAGGTCCGTACTGGTACCTGGATGGGACTGGCCAAGAATGGACTCTTGTGCAAGTGCCGAGACCTTGGCATTAAGGAATCAAGCGTATTGCAGCTAGATGTGACGTGGAGCACCAGCTGCACTGTGTTTCACTCTCGTGGGTAGGTGTAGTGTGCGTTCCACTGCCCCTCTGTGCCAAATATGGAAGTGGCTGAACGTGACCAGGAATGCCTCGATTTCATCTATTGATGTCGTCATTAGGTTTGTCTTATCCAAGCAAGCTTATCCAAACTTTGTCAGGAAGTCAGGAAGTTTGTCTTATCCAAGCAAGCACTGGCACTGGTGCACAAGTGATAGTAACAGCAAACAGTTACTACCGTGTTTCCCCGGAAAAAAAAAACATATAAATTTGGCTGCATAAAATGCATTAGGGCTTATTTTCAGGGGATGTCTTATTTGTCCCCCCTCCCTGTCAGCTCAGGAGTCAGCATCTCTGTAATCCCCAAAATAAACCCTAGTAGAAGTCCTTGTAAAATCACTTAATTCGCTCAGTAAATGGATTATATAATGTTCAGTGTGTCTTTATGTAACATTGTAGAAAATACCTTATTTACAGCCCTGCTTTTACATGACCCGCCGGAGCTCTTCTTCCCCATTCTTTTCTCAGTGCTTTAATTCCAGGCCAACATAGCCAAACATCAACTCGGTGAAAGGAGAGTAGGTTGATGAGGAAAGAGAGATTCTCAATGTTAGGCCTGGATACATGTACAGCAAAATCAGCCCCTTGAGAATTACAATTTTGAATGCGTCGCCACTCAATGCCTGAGTAGGTGGGATGTCTCCCGGACAGATCCCTCTCATGGACCTGGCAGCCAGGACGCCAACTTAAATGTTGACTGGGAGGAACAGGTCTCTTTCACTGACCCGGCTCTAGGCCTCTGCCACAGGCCAGTGTAGTTTAGATAGTTTGTAAATGTCCGAACAGAGCAAATCCTCCCAGCAGTTATCTCAGCACAGATCACCGGGTGACAGCAGAGCGTACCTGTCTATGGCCCGGGCGCCGGATCCTCTCTACGGCATCGGGAACCCAGTAAGTCACTGGGGTCCCTTTAGTTTCGTCTCTGATTGAGACTCAGCAAGGCCTGAAAGCCTGGCCAGGTGGGCCACGCCGGCAGGGTCCATGGATGCGCACACCCTGAAGGTGGGTGCCGCACCCTGACTCCGGGACCCCGCGCAAGAGAAGGAAGAGAACCCAGAGCACATGACCTCCATCACAAATATACCCCACAACTGATGGAGACCATCCCGATGGAGAGGGTCTCGCAGTTAACTTTGGCCTCTATGCAGGCCGCACGGGCTATATGGCTGTTGAGGTCCTCTATCTCGTCCAACGGGCTTGTCTTCTGTAGGTGAGAGAACATGGCAAACTCCCGGTGGGACTCCGGAGGGCAATACAGTGGCACGTCAATCCCTCGGGGCCTCTGTCTCCCCATTCTCCCCAGGAAGAGGGATTTTCGGCCACGAGGTCTCTGCCTCTGCGGTAACGACTCCAGTCGATCGATCCACATGGTACTCCCTCGGGAGCCCGACCACTGGCATCGTAGTGAAAAGATGGGCCCGACACTGGATGCATTGGGAGAAAGGCAGGGGGCAAACGGCCAACTCCTCACATCTTGGGCAGGTAAGGCCCAGCATCTCCACTCCCTTCGAAGACAACAGAACGAACTGTCCCGCCGTGGACAGCCGAATGCCCGTGTCCGTCACAGACATCTGGAACCCTGCAAGCTCGGAAGGCAACCCCGGCTCAGATGTGGGACGCCTTAAGGCAGGTAAAGTCTCCAAGGTTACGGGCATCTTCAGCAGCAATCCGTACTCCTCAAAAAAATGGTGGTTCTGCCTTCTTGGCTCGTGGATGGGCGTGACTTTGCTCGCTTGGCACGAAATCTCCAATGCACGTCTCACGCAGGGGAGGGTGACTCCTCCCAGACAGCAGAACTCGTCTGGACACGTTGCAGGCGCGTGCCAGGCCGCACGCACGCTTCAATTCAGCGAAACGGGATCAAACCCCGACTTTTGCTGGACAGTTCAATACACGATTAAGACACTGACTTCTGATTGTCAACAGCAACAGCCGAATCCTGGACGAGCACCCACGTATAGCGTCACCCCCGAAAGGGCCGCTGGATTAATAATGGGATCGGCAGATTAAGTTACCCTTGCTTGGTCTTGGGGTGCACCAGAAGCCACTAAGTAGTAATTGAGTGTGCACACAATAAATAAAGATTTGCTCAGTGCTGTAATTCCAGGCCAACATAGCCAAACATCAACTCGGTGAAAGGAGAGTAGGTTGATGAGGAAAGAGAGATTCTCGATGTCAGGCCTGGATCCTTGTACAGCAAAATCAGCCCCTTAAGAAATACAATTTTGCATGTGTCGCCACTCAATGCCTGAGTAGGTGGGATGTCTCCCGGACAGATCCCTCTCATGGACCTGGCAGACAGGACGCCACCTTAAATGTTGGCTGGGAGGAACAGGTCTCTCTCACTGTTATATTCTTAAAAACTAAATTGAATCTGGTCTAATCATTAAGAATATATATTTCTATTTAATATGATGTGAAAGTGAGTTTTGAGTCAATGATCTCCTGATGTGACATTTAAACCTGAGTTTTCAAATTCTAGAAGCCGACAGGTTTTGATGGATTTTGTAAATATTATATATATATGTTCAAAAGGAATCTCTATGTGAAAATAAGATTGTGCTTTCATATATTTTCTGAGAATGTATACCTTCCCCCATTTCTTGTTGTAATTTTATCTACAGAATGTTTAGGCTACCATCCCCCCCATTTCCTGTTTAATTAAGAGCTAGACCATTTCCTCTGGAGAATGTCAGTGATTGATTAGTCTACTGATCAGGATGAAGCTGATAGATATTGAAACCAGATGTTGTATTCATGATTCATTCTAGATCACTCCCTGTGGGAGTGGTTAGTTTTCAGCGCGAAAGTCAAACAAAGGAGTTGTTTGATATTTAAAGAAAGTGAGCTTGCTTTGGCCGGTGCATTGCCATGAAATGAGATTTGCCATGGAATGAGATGGTCCGCCTCCATCACATTCTATTGGCTCACTCATGTCACGTGACCTATTTAAACGTCAAGTATTGACGCAAACATCAGTCACAGCTAGGCTATCATAGGGAGAGGATCTCCTCTCCCTGTGATAGCCCGATAGCGCTGTCAGCAGCGTGCCTCCCGCCAGCGCTAAGTACACCCCGCACCCGCAGCTCTTCCCCGTCCCCCGTGCTCGCAGTCACAGCTAGGCTATCATAGGGAGAGGATCCAGCTAGGCTATTATGTCAGCAGCGTGCCTCCCGCCAGCGCTAAGTACACCCCGCACCCGACTCGCCCCGTTCCATGAGCCTTAACGGGGGAGTAGAGCTGCGAGCACGGGGGACGGGGAAGAGCTGCGGGCGCGGGGTGTACTTAGCGCTGGCGGGAGGCACGCTGCTGACATAATAGCCTAGCTGGATCCTCTCCCTATGATAGCCTAGCTGTGACTGCGAGCACGGGGGACGGGGAAGAGCTGCGGATGCGGGGTGTACTTAGCACTGGCGGGAGGCACGCTGCTGACAGCGCTATCGGGCTATCACAGGGAGAGGAGATCCTCTCCCTATGATAGCCTAGCTGTGACTGATGTTTGCGTCAATACTTGACGTTTAAATAGGTCACGTGACATGAGTGAGCCAATAGAATGTGATGGAGGCGGACCATCTCATTCCATGGCAAATCTCATTTCATGGCAATGCACCGGGAGCCTTCTTCTTCTCAGCATCATCAAGAAGGACACACACACACAGACTTTTCTCTGCATACATTGGCAAGCGGCCATCTTAAAGATTTTAACAAGCATCCTAGGCACATGCTCTAAGGACTGTTCAATTATTTTTGAACTCTTATTTGAAGATATTATTACTGTACTGTAAATGTACCTGTAATTCTTTTAGTGTGTATATTAAAACACACGTTTTTATTCACGATAATTCACGAATCTGTCTCACGATCCATCATTCGTCCAGAACGCTAAGTATAGCCTTTTTAAACATAAACCAGTTAATATACGCGGTTTATTTCACTCACTGACCCGGCTCTAGGCCTCTGCCCCAGGCCAGTGTAGTTTAGATAGTTTGTAAATGTCCGAACAGAGCAAATCCTCCCAGCAGTTATCTCAGCACAGATCACCAGGTGACAGCAGAGCGTACCTGTCTATGGCCCGGGTGCCGGATATTCTCTGTGGCATCGGGAACCCAGTAAGTCACTGGGGTCCCTTTTAGTTTTGTCTCCGATTGAGACTCAGCAAGGCCTGGAAGCCTGGCCAGGTGGGCCATGCCGGCAGGGTCCATGGATGCGCACACCCTGAAGGTGGGTGCCGCACCCTGACTCCGGGACCCCACGCAGGAGAAGGAAGAGAACCCAGAACACATGACCTCCATCACAGATATACCCCTCCCCAGCATGCCTAGTGGGGAAAACCCTTTCCAATTGGCTGCTGGGGAAGACTCTATCTGCCAGAAATCCCTCTGGCTCCCACTGCCGGCCAAAGATGATACTCACATCCCCAGAATGCAGTCCGAGCCAGTGGACCTTTCCAAAATGACACAGGTCATTAACCTAAACAAATCACGACCAGGAGCAATGTAACTCTCCCAGTCAACTAGTTTTTAGTGTAGTGCCCATGCTGGAAGCAAGGGGGCACTACACGTGATTTTACAAGGATTTTAACAAGGGCTTTTTTTTAGGGTAGTGGTTAGTAGTGCAGCCATCCTAGAAAATCGAGATCCTATTTTTGGGTAGGTCTTATTTTTGGGAGAAACACGGTAGGATCCTAGACACAGGTCTGTACTTACAATGTCCCTGGATACTTGTCCCCTTCCAATATCAGCCAGACATTTACCCATTTACTCTTCAGACCAGAATCCCACTGAGACCCATTAATTTGCTCGAAATATTCTCAAGAAATCAGTCCCCCCGTCCCCCCCCCAGCTCTGGCTTAGCTGGGACCTTGATAAACTCTTATAGGAACTTCTACGGGGCTGCCCTGAAGGGTAATAGCCTTTCAGGCTGGGATCTTCTACTCGTGGACAAAAACAGGGCAGCTCTAGACCCTACACTATTAATGTATTCCTCAGCAAACCTACTGGGCACCCACCCAGAGGGATTGGCTGAGGCAACATAAATATTCATACTGCTGATCTGCCTTTCCCACTACATTCTAGAATCTCCCAGAAGACAGGGGGAAACAATCAAACCTGCAACAAGTAAAGTCTACAACAGCGCAAAGCAATCATAAACATTTTCACTGACTACAGAGGAGCCAAAAGAACTGAATTTACCTAGCCAACCTAGCAACCTATCTATGAGGGTGCCACAGAAGAAGTAAGAAGGGATGGCAGTGGGAAAAGATTATGAAGGAGGTAAGGATAGGAGGCAGTGAGACCAGATTATTGAGGAAGCAGGGAGAGGGGACAATAAGACCAGATTATGGAGATGGTAGGGAAGAAATGCAGATTAGGCAATGGAACCAGTTTATGAAAGATATAGGGAGAGGAGGCAGTGTGACCAGACTATGGAAGGGGTAGGGAGAAAGAGGCAGTAAGGTTGGATTTTTGGGGAATTAGAGATAGAAGACAAGATTATATAGAAAGTAGAAAGAGGGGGAAGTGGGATTATGTTGGAGGCAGGGGCGGACTGACCATTGAGGAACCCGGGCACTGCCCGAGGGCCCCATGCCACTAGGGGGCCCCATCAGGGTTGCAAGGCTCATTACAACCAAGGTCAGTATGTAAAAATCGGTGTTTTTTTTACATCTGTCCCTGATATGTCCAAAACCTACATGCTTTTGATGTGAAAATCCCAAGATTTTAGCTTCCCCGCCTCTGTACTGCCACCTGGCTTGGTGGCCATCTGTAAGCCTGGGGGCCCCATAATCTTCTATTGCCCGGGGGCCCCATGAGTTGTCAGTCCGCCCCTGGTTGGAGGTAGTGACAGAAACACATGTAGCGCCCCCTTACTTTCAGTACGGGCACTACGCAGGCCATGCTGGGGAGGGGTATATTTGTGACAGACGCCATGATTCGTGGTGGTGTGAGCTCTCTTTGCGGGGTCCAGGCTCGGGGTGCGGCATCCACCTTCAGGGTGTGCGCATCCACGGACCCCGCCGGCATTGCCCATCTGGCTGGAGTCGCATGCTACGCGGAGTTCCATCCTGATAATGAGAGTGACCCCAGTGACTTACTGGGTCCCCAACTTTATTGAGAAGATTCTAAGCTGAGGGCTAAATGGTGGAGAACCCAAAACCAGGTTGTCCAGGAAACTTGAACGAACCATCGGGGATCCGGTCACCAAGACCTTGACAGGTACATGGCAGCTGTCAACCAGTGACCCTTTCATTGCATTTACTGGGAGGATTTGCTCAATCAGTCTTGTTCATTTGAGTACTGAAGTACTAGGCCTGTGGCAGAGGCCCGTGCCAGGCCTGTGGCAGAGGTCTATTCCTCCCAGCAACCTAAAGTGACATTTCGGCTGCCAGGCTTGTGGCAGAAGTCTGTCCGGAAGCACTTCACCCACTCTGGCTAGAGTGGCGACGTTTGGTACATTGCTACTGAAAGCAGGCTTGCTTTCTTCATCATCCAGGGCCTGATACCGCACTTGTTGATGTTGGCAGTGTTGGGCCTTGGAATAAAGCATTTGAAAAACCCATCGGATGACTGGACATTCGCTCACTGCTACTACTCATTGCTACTACTCCTAGACATACTACAAGGTAACTTAATACACCCGAAAACAACCAGCGGCTCCGGAATGGGGTAGCGTTACACACAGAAGAATGGATTATGGAAAAGGTAGGGAGCAGAGGCAGTGTGACTACTACTACTACTCTGTAATCCAAAGAGCTTCAGAGCCAATTGAGGAAATGCAACCCTGGCCCAGACCACACATATAGAGCACCTTGTATAATTTTCCATCTTTAACTTGTTTTTGCTGAGGAACCTTTGTTCCAGAACTACCCCACAGGAGAACTTTGGAAAAGAACAGAAAATACTACAGAACTGGTAAAATGAACCATTTTTGCCAAATACTGCCCCGAACATATATATATAAAAAAAAATCCCAAATCTTTCCAAATGTGTTTTAATAGTGAATTGCTGGCTCACAGCTAAAAGTAAACTAAAGAAAATTGTGAACATGACTTGAATTTTCAGCAAGGCAGAGGTAATTTTGACATCAAATTGTGATTTCGTTTTAGTGATAATCTTTTGACTAAAATGCCATTTAAATTTTAATCGTATTTTAGTCATCTGAATTATTTTAGTTTTAATCATATCCCCTCAGAGCAGGCAGATGACAGGTCCGTGTCTGCTCTGGTATGCAGAACAGACACAGCCCGCTTTCCTCTATGGGGCGGTCAGATGGAAATAGACTGTATGTTCATTTTCATCTGATTGTCATCCGATTCGTCTGTTTTTAGCGGACTTTATCGGATCGGTTTGCCAGGTGGGTGTCAGCAGACACATGTCTTCTGACATTCACTTCCCCATAGACAACAATGGGTGGTCTGATCAGGTCCGCCTGTCAGTTTTTAAGTCGGTCCACTGGTGTTAAAAAAAAAAAAAGCTTTTTTCTTCTTTTTTTCCTTTCAGCAGCTTAGTAGATAATATATTGCACTATTGTACTACCACATAGGAATACGTAGGGGGTACTTATTTTTATAGCACAAAACATGTAGAAGTGGTGAAGTAAACACGCTGACAAACATAAGCTGCTAGCAAAACCAGTCAGATATACTGTGTAATCAAAAAAATACATAAAAAATGCAGCGATAGTAGTGATATTATATATATATTAGGGTTGTCCCGATACCACTTTTTTAGGACCGAGTACAAGTACCGATACTTTTTTTTTTTTTTTTTTATGTACTCGCCGATACCGAATACCGATACTTTTTTTTAAATGTGTCCCCAAATGCAGCCATGTCCCCCACATATGCAGCCATGTCCCCCCCACAAATGCAGCCATGCCCCCCCCCACAAATGCAGCCATGTCCCCCACATATGCAGCCATGTCCCCCCCACAAATGCAGCCATGCCCCCCCCCACAAATGCAGCCATGTCCCCCCCACAAATGCAGCCATGTCCCCCCACATATATGCAGCCATGTCCCCCATACCTAATAATGATGCCGCCGCCGCGTTAATCACCGTGTGGCGAACATTACAGGCAGCTTTCGTTTGAATATCTGTTTTCCTTGCCCGCCGTGTAAAGGACACTCCCCCTTGCTCGGGATCGGACAGATCCGTCCAATCCCGAGCAAGGGGGAGTGTCTATGGGTGGCGGGGCAAAACAGCTATTCAAACTAAAGGTGCCTGTAATTTTCGCCGCACAGTGATTAACGCATCAGCAGCGGCTTTGCGATATACGGCGGGGGGGGGTCAAGTATTCTATTTAGGCATCGGGGGTATTTACGGTAGTACAAGTACTCCTGCAAATACTCGGTATCGGTACAACCCTAATATATATATATATATATATATAAAACCAACCCAAAAATAGTGACACACCAATGTAAACAGTCCAAAATTATGAGATAAATGAAATATATATATATATATATATATATATATATATATATATATATATATATATATATATATATATATATATATAAAGTGTATAAGAAAAGGAAGAAAGTCCGGGGAAAAATATTTGTGCGATCATGAAATAAATGCAATCCAATTTATATGTGATTAAATTCCACCATGTGATCCACCATCATGATAAGATGGACTCTTACCAGGGTTGTAGGACTCTATTATGGAGTCAAAAACACCCAGTGTGATAATTGTACAAGGCAACATGTATCATTCAAACACAGAGATCAGGGATTCAGCAGGTTCAATGGTAACTCGTTAGGTATACAAAATGTGTTTTCATCATGGATAGGGAATGAAATAAAACATCCACATAGTGTAAATCTGTAAAAACATTGTAGCGCTCACCCCCGAAGGAGCCACTGGTTGTTTTGCGTATTGAGTTACCTTGTAGTATATCTAGGGGGTAGTAGCAGTGAGTAGTAGCAGTGAGCGAATGTCCAGTCATCAAATGGGTTTTCTAAATGCTTTATTCCAAGGCCCAACACGGCCAACATCAACATGAGGTAGGATAGGAAAGGTTGATGAAGAAGAAGAACAGTGCGGTATCAGGCCCTGGATAATAAGGGAAAGCAAGCCTGCTTTCAGTAGCAATGTACTAATTCGTCGTCACTCTAGCCAGAGTGGGAAAAGTGCCCCCGGACAGACTTCTGCCACAAGCCTGGCAGCTGAAGTGTCACTGTTAGGTTGCTGGAAGGAACAGACCTCTGCCACAGGCCTAGTACTTTAGTACTTGATGAACAAACAGATTTAGCAAATGCTCCCAGTAAATGCAATAAAGGGGTCACCGGTTGACAGCTGTCATATACAGTAACTGTCAAACTCCCGGTTCGTTCAAGCCCTTTTGGATCACCTGCCTCCGGGGTTCTCCTAAAGCCGATCCCCCACCGAACGGCATACAGCCTGGGATCTTCTCAATGAAGTTGGGGACCCAGTAAGTCACTGGGGCCCCTTTGAACATCTGGATGGATCTCCATGGAGCATGCAGCTCTGGCCAGGTGGGCCATGCTAGCGGGGTCCATGGATGCACGCACCCTGAAGGTGGATGCCGCACCTGGAACGTGGATCCCCCATGGAAAGAACCAAGAATCATGGCGCCTGTCACAAATTTACCCTCCCCCAGCATGCCCCGCGAGGTAAAACTCCTCTAATTGGCTGCTGGGGAAAAGTGGCTCTGCCAGAACCCCTCTAGTGTCACCTGTCGCCCAGGGATGGGATCGCATCCCTGGAGCACAGACTAACCCACAGGAAAATTCGGGAACGACAGCAGCCCAGAAAGGAACAAATTATGAATGGGAGCAAAATAACTCTCCCATTCGCCCACTAACTTTAGCATAGTGCCCGTACTGAAAGTAAGGGGGCGCTACAACACTTTAATAAAAAAAGGGGGCTAAAAAGTACTCACAATATCACTGAGTCAACTGGCTCCCAGTTCATGTTGCTGGCTTAAGTGATTTTCTAAACAGAAGTGTGATTTTTTAAACACAAGTGGGAAGAGTTAAAAAACAGGAGTTGAAAACAGAAGTTAAGACAGGAGTCTTCTAAACTGTAAGTAACATCTTAAACTTCCTACAAGTAATTATATTGTAACTGGGAAATGTGTGCTAGCAGGGTTGAAGGTTTTGCTCAGTGCACAGTGTGTCACATGTATACAAAATTGGTGCAACAGCTCCAGGATGGATACCGCTGTGACAGATGTGAGCAGGTTGCCCTTCTGGAAGCTCGCATTAGAGATCTGGAGGAGCAAGTTGCAACACTGGGCAGAAAGGACAACCTTGAAAGGGGTCCTCTGCTCGCTGAGCAGGTGGTCAGTGGGGTTAATGTGGAGGGTGGAGGGGCAAGTCAGGATTATCAGATAGGAAGATGGGTTAATGTAGTTAGAGGGAGTGGAAGGGGCTTGCAGACAAGGAAGGCCAATCCTGTGTTTGTGCATCAAAACAAATTTGCCAAGTTGGGTGAAGATGTGGAGGTGGCTAACACAGAGATGGCAGCCCTAGATGTTACTGCTACCCCTAACAGCCGGGAGAGCAACCCATCTAGTAGAAGTGGTGAGGGGAGTGCAGGTAGGCCTAGACAGTTGGTGGTAATAGGGGATTCTATAATCAGAAGGACTGATAGAATAATTTGTTGCCAGGATCGCCTCAACCGAATGGTTTGCTGTCTCCCTGGTGCCAGGGTTCGGCATGTGGTGGACCGGGTGGATAAATTACTGGGAGGGGCTGGGCATGACCCAGCTGTCTTGGTCCATGTTGGAACCAATGACAGTATACATGGAAGGTGGAGGCTCCTTAAGAATCAATTTACAGAACTAGGCTGCAAGATGAAGGGAAGGACCTCCAAGGTGATATTCTCTGAAATATTGCCTGTGCCATGCGCAACACAGGAAAGGCAGGGGGAGATTAGAGAGCTGAATGCATGGCTAAAGACCTGGTGTAGGAAGGAGGGATTTGGGTTTCTAGAGCACTGGGATGACTTTTCATTGGGGTGCAACCTATATGCTAAAGATGGTTTGCACTTGAATGGAAGGGGGTCTGCTGTGCTGGGGGAGAGGTTTAGGGGAATGCTGGAGGAGTATTTAAACTAGACTTGAGGGGGTAGGGTGAACGTGAATTACATCGGGCACACAGGTCAGTTAGGGGTCAGACATTAATGGAGAGTGGAATAGGGATAGATGGAGGTGGGGTTATGGCAGGTGACAAGAAAGTTTCCATGTTGCAAACAGCCATTGGAAATTATAGTGCCATTTGCACTACTAAAAATTATATGAATCATATGAAAAACGCCAGCGAAAAATGTAACAATACATTTAAGTGTTTGTTCACCAATGCCAGAAGCCTTCCAAGCAAAACAGGTGAGTTGGAAGCTCTGGTGCATGAGGAGAGCTATGATGTAATCGGTATTGCTGAAACTTGGCTTCAATCCTCACATGACTGGGCTATTAATATTCCTGGCTATGCTCTCTTTCGGAAAGACAGGGTAAAAAGGAAAGGTGGAGGGGTCTGTCTCTATGTGAGAAGTGACCTCAAAGCAAGCGTGAAAGAGGACCTGGTTGATGGAGACTGTGATGAAGTTGAAGCATTATGGGTGGAACTGCATACAGATGTGCGTAGTTCAAAGCTAATCATTGGAGTTTGTTATAGACCACCCAATGTTAATGAGGAGGTGGAGACTCAGCTCCTTGCACAGATGGAAAGGGCTGCAAGGGCAGGGACGGTGATAATAATGGGGGATTTTAACTACCCAGAAATTGACTGGAATAATGGAATTTCTGGGACAGTTAAAGGACAAAAATTTAAAAACCTATTGCAGGACAATTTTATGGTCCAGTTTATTGAGGCCCCAACTAGGAATGATGCTCTGTTGGACCTGGTAATCTCAAACCATGCAGAGCTTATTACTAATGTTCAGATAAAGGAACACCTGGGTAGCAGTGATCATAACATGATTTTGTTTAATGTAAACTATAAGCAAGAAATACATACAGGAAAGATAAAAACACTTAATTTCAAGAGAGCAAATTTTCAAAGCATGAGGACTGCTCTCCAGGGCTTGGACTGGGAGGGAATATTGGCACCGATGAACACAGAACAGAAATGGGAATTGTTCAAAAAGACTCTTTGGAACCTCACTGCAAAGTATATTCCCAGTATGGACTCCAGAGATAGAGATATCATTTTGCCCCCCTGTACAAATCATTAGTAAGACCTCATCTGGAATATGCAGTCCAGTTTTGGGCCCCAGTTCTCAAAAAGGATATCGGAGAACTGGAGAAAGTGCAGAGAAGGGCAACCAAACTGATAAGAGGCATGGAGGAGCTCAGCTATGAGGGAAGATTAGAGGAACTAAATTTATTCACTCTTGAGAAGTAGTGTTGCTCACGAATATTCGCATTGCGAATATTCGCTACGAATATTGCATATTCGAGTATTCGCGAATATCTCGAATATCGCGGCGAATATTCGCTATTTCGAATATTCGCATTTTTCAAATTTCGAAAAAAAAAATCGCAATCAATTTCGCAATCGCGATTTTCGCAATCGCGAATTTCGCAATAGCGAAATTTCGCAATTTTTTTTTTTTTTTTTATAAATATCGAATATTCGTGATATTTAAAAAAAAAATAAAAAAAAATCGTGAAATTTCGCATTAGCGAAAATTCGCATTGGCGACAATTCGCAATTTTTTTTTTTTTTTCATAAAATATCACGAATATTCGATATTAACGAATATTCGCGAATATTCTTCGAAATATCGCGAAATCGAATATGGCGTATTCCGCTCATCACTATTGAGAAGAGGAGAATAAGGGGGGATATGATCAACATGTACAAATACATAAGAGGTCCATATAGTGAACTTGGTGTTGAGTTATTCACTTTAAGGTCAACACTGAGGACAAGGGGGCACTCTTTACGTCTGGAGAAAAAGAGATTTCACCTCCAAATACGGAAAGGTTTCTTCACAGTAAGAGCTGTGAAAATGTGGAACAGACTCCCTCCAGAGGTGGTTCTGGCCAGCTCAGTAGATTGCTTTAAGAGAGGCCTGGATTCTTTCCTAAATGCACATAATATAACTGAGTACTAAGATTTGTAGGTAAAGTTGATCCGGGGTAAATCCGATTGCCTTTCGGGGGATCAGGAAGGAATTTTTTCCCCTCCTGTAGCAAATTGGATCATCGCTCTGCTGGGGTTTTTTGCCTTCCTTTGGATCAACTGTGGGTATGGAGTTGGGTGTATGGGAGGATGTACTGTGTTTTACTTTGTTTTATTTTTTATTTTTTTTATGGTTGAACTGGATGGACTTGTGTCTTTTTTCAACCTGACTAACTATGTAACTATGTAACTATGTAACTATGACATCTCAGATCAATCCAAAGCAAAATGAAATCATGGAGGTATATCAGCTTGTGTACACAGCAAGACAGGCGTGGCAATGGCACGTACATAGGCTCCGCCCTACATGTTTTGTCACAACTAACATCATCGGGGGCAAGTACATGTTGTAGATAACCATGCAGTATTTGTATGCATCCAGCAGGGGAGGGTTATATTAATTGACCAATCGATTATAGGAATATGGCCGCCAAAAAAACCTAAGCCTCGATTGAAGACCAACAACAGGATCAGGGAGTATGCCTCATGTCCTGTGTCATATCCGGCCAGTTTGTGAACAAGCCTCGATTTCATTGGAAATGGCTGCCAATGTGTTCCAAGCCTCGATATGGAAAACTTACTTTACATAATAAAACATGTCCATCGCAGAATTCGGAAACTGGATTGAGGCTTGGGTTTTCTGGTGGCCATATTCCTATCATTGATTAGACAGATGATATTGTTTTTTTTTTTCGTATGAAAACCTTACTATTTAAACGAAAATCCGACAAAAATTGTATAGTCTGCACATTCAGCTTTTGTCTGACGAAAAACCGGAATAGGCTGTCGAAAGCACCGAACTAACGATCCGAAAATTGACAGATCGTTCAGACAAAATTTCACTTCTGATTTTCATATTGTGTGCATAGCTTTTAACTGTCCCTGATTATGAGGGACTGTCCCTGTGTAGTGCCATGCTCCCATTGAGTAGGTGTTATGTATTGAATTATAGTTGCCGTGCCGTGCCGTGCCTCCTATCAGTGCCCATCCTTGCCGCCTATCAGTGCCCATCCATGCCGCCTATCAGTGCCCATCCGTGCCGCCTATCCCTGCCCATCCGTGCCGCCTATCCCTGCCCATCCGTGCCGCCTATCCCTGCTCATCAATACTGCCTATCCCTGCCCATCCGTGCTGCCTATCCCTGCCCATCCGTGCCGCCTATCCATGCCATCCATGCTGCCTATCCATGCCACCTATCTGTGCCGCCTATCAGTGCCCATCCGTGCTGCCCATCAGTGCCGCATATTGGTGCCCATCATCAATGCCACCACATCAGTGCCACCTCATCGGTGCCCATCAGTGCCACCTTATCAGTGCCAGTCAGTGCAGTACCATCAGTGCCCATTAGTGAAGGAGAAAACATACTTATTTACAATGTTTTATAACGGAAACAAAAAAAAGTTATTTTTTCTAAATTTTCGATCATTTTTTTTATTTTTTTGCAGAGAATAAAAACCGCAGAGGTGATCAAATACCACCAAAAGAAAGCTCTATTTCTGGGTACAAAATTATAAAAGTTTAGTTTGGGTACAGTGTGGCACAACCGCGCAATTGTCATTCAAAGTGCAACAGCACTGAAAGCTAAAAATTGGTCTGGGCGGGAAGGTGTATAAGTGCCCGGTATGGAAGTGGTTAAGGGCCAGACGCAGTTTGGCGGGATTCGTCTTCCGATTCCTACCTGATGACCCTCCTGGCCTCAGGGAAGTTGAGCTGTTTCGTAGCCTCGGGCCGGCTGGCCCGAGGCATAGCAACTGAGAGGAGGCCCAGGAGTTTCTGGGGCCTACTGATCCAGGGATGGTCTTTCACTACTTTATCTATGGA
The DNA here is from genome assembly GCA_029574335.1 of Rana kukunoris. NCBI lineage: Eukaryota > Metazoa > Chordata > Amphibia > Anura > Ranidae > Rana > Rana kukunoris. The sequence goes on from CM056053.1 coordinate 474,021,586, forward strand.
AGGAAGCTGAACCTGTGGGATTCAATTGATGGACGTACCCTGGCAGATTTGCCTCACTGTGCTGCCGATCTGGCTGAAAGATTCTTGGCACCGTGAGTTGTGTAACTTTTGTTGGAACTGTATCAAGTGTGCAGTTGGTTAGACGATCTTGTGGCAGAAGATCGTGGAACGGCCTGGTGACACTTCTCAAGTCTGTGGCAGAGACTTTGACGAGCTTTGCACCAGCTGCTAGGCCAGTGAGAGTAGGCCTATCTAGTGGTTGCTGAAATCGAGTGTGGAGCTGAGCTAATCCTCTGGATCTAAGTTATAGCCGTGATCCCTTCTGTTGGAGAAATTTGCTTAATAAAACCCTTGAAAGAGACTTTGTATTTGGTGCATACATTCTTATGGACAACTCTTCAAGGAGAACCCCTGAATTGAGCGTATGGAACAGTAAGGTAATGGCAGGCCCAAATTCGGGGGTAGTGCTACGCCTGATTTGGAACAAAGTCCCTCTTTCCTTCTTTCCTCCTCTTGTGTCCCACATTTTGGTCTGATCTACATAGTTGTATATAAAATTAACTATTTATCCTTCAAAAGGTGTTTCCCAGTGATTGTTTCATCCAATTTCTAAATTGCTGCTTTTGTAAATTTCAAAAACCAGTATAAAGAAATACTAGTGCTAAAAAAAAAGCACTTGTGGGTTTAAGTAATCATTCTTTTTGTATAAGTTTCCATTAAGGGGGTGTGGCAGGGGGTGTGTCCTATGCATACATCATTTTGTAATAGGTGTAACTCATTCCCATCACAGAAAGTTGGGAGGTGTGTGGTGTGTACGGGCCTCAAGTCTCTGAATATATCACAGATTATCTTTTGTATGATAAGCTGTCTGTGTGTGAGGCAGGCAGCAGCAAGGCTGAGTCTGTGAATGACTCAGATGCCCCGTACACACGTGCGGGATTTCCAAGGGGAAAGCCGAGAACCTGCTCGGTAGCTTTTTCCTCTACACATGGACGGTTTTCCCTTCGGGAAAACTAAGATGAGAGCTTTGGTCGTGTATGCTCTATCGCAGTTTTTGCCATATCAAAACTGCCAAAAAAAGTCCGCCGGAATCCCGATGGGAAAGAAGAGAGCTGGTTCTCTTTTTTTGTCCGGCGGTTTTTGGCAGTTTTCCCATCTAAAAAACTGCGAGGGAGCATACACACGGCCGGGATTCCGGCCAAAAGCTCTCCTCGCAGTTTTCCCCTTCGGGAAAGCCGGCCGTGTGTACGAGGCTAAAGACTCAGGGCCAGATTCACATACAATTAGATTGGCGTAGAGTATCAGAGATACACTACGCCGCCATATTGTACCTGGCTCTAAGTCAAATCCAGGAAGATTTTGGCCCGTATTCACGGACGACTTACGCAAAAAAAAAAATTGAAAATTCGACGCGGTAACGACGGCCATACTTAACATGGGCAGTCTAACTATAGACTGAATAATAGCAGCTTTAATTTTACGCCGAAAAAAGCCGACTAGCGACGACGTTAGAGAATGCGACGGCCGATCGTAACTTCGTGGATCGCTGTAAAAAGCTATTTTGCATACCCGACACGGAAAACGACGCAAACTCCACCCAGCAGGCGGAAAAAGATTGCAGCGTAGATCCGATGGTGTACGAAGACGTAAGCCTGTCAGATCGAAGCCCGAAGCCGTAGTATCATGGTTTGAGGATTCAAACTAATGATACGACACAGGAAATTTGAAAGTACGCCGGCGTATCAGGAGATAGACCGGCGTACTAGTTCTGTGAATCTGTCCCTCAGAGAGCACACAAGTTATTCAGGCAGAGGAATTGAATGTGAATGACTCGAATCTCAGAGCAGTGAAGCACATAAGATTCATGAGATGCTGTGAGAAGTCTCTGATAAATCACAGAGAGCTCACAATGATTCTGTATTGGATCAACAGCTGTGTGTGAGTCAGCAAGACTGAACTGACAAGGACTTTCTAGTTGCTAAATCTAGATGTTTATGTGAAAGTGGAGTTCCACCCTGAAATCATAAGAAAAATTGAAAGAAAAATGTGAAAAAAAAATCTTCACTCCCTGTTTCCCTTACTGAGGATGCCAGGAGCTGCCAGGATCGAGGGATAGACCTCCGAGGGGCTGACATGGCGGGCGGGTAGAACAGGTAAATGTCCTTATTAAAAGTCAGCAGCTACAGTGTTTGTAGCGGCTGACTTAAAAAAAAAAAATCGCGGGTGGAATCCCCCTTTAACCACTTAAGCCCCGGACCAATATGCTGCTAAATGCCCAAAGGCGTTTTTACAATTCGGCACTGCGTCGCTTTAACAGACAATTGCGCGGTCGTGCGACGTGGCTCCCAAACAAAATGTGCATCCTTTTCTTCCCACAAATAGAGCTTTCTTTTGATAGTATTTGATTGCCTCTGCGATTTAAATTTTTTGCGCTATAAACAAAAATATAGCGAAATTTTTGAAAAAAAAATATATTTTTAAATTTTTGTTATAGGAAAAATCGAATAAACTAAATTTTAGTCAAACATTTAGGCCAAAATGTATTCAGCCACATGTCTTTAGTAAAAAAAATCGCAATCTAAAAAAAAAAAAAAAATTAGCTACCTAGTGGCAACAGTGACACTAATACAGCGAACAGAAAACTGATCGCTTAGTGACACTGGCAATAGGGGGTGAAAGGGTTAACTAGGGCGGTGATCAAGGGGTTAAACCCCTATTAGGGGGGGTACGTGGCTACCCTGGACCTAACACTAACTGCCTGTCACACTGCCTGTCACACTGACACTAAATGCAGTGATCAGTAAATATATGATCACTGCATTCAGTGACACTGTGACAGGGGGCTGGGGGGGGGGGGTGATCTGAAGGGGTTAAGTGTGTCTATGTGTACTGGTGTCAGTGTGCTGTTGGTGCGACTTACTGTGATGTCTTCTCTCCTCTCGCCGGATCGAAAACACCGCCAAGAGGAGAGGTGACATTACTTCCTCTGCTTGTGTTTACATTATACAGGCAGAGGAAGTGCAGAGCGGGGGGAAGCCGATTTGCTGGGAGCGATCGCGAGGGGGCAGACAAAAACGAACAGCCGCCCCCTCATCCCGGATCGCTCCCAGAGGTAAAACGCCCGCCGCATGTAGCGGGGGGTGGGGTCCCGATCAAACCCCTGACCCGCAAGAATGCAGGGACGTACTAGTACGCCCATCTGCCTGTACGTGCCATTCTGTGGACATATATCTACATGTGGTGGGCATTAAGTGGTTAATTATGTTTTTGTATGTCTCAAGATATCTGTCTGTATACCATGAGACCTAGGGCTCCTCCTACTAGGACAGGAAACACGTTAACCCAACCGGATAAAAGGGCGGTCCTACAGGCCCCATGCCAATCTTCTCGAGAACCGTAGGACTTCCCTGAAAAACATATGCATAAAACACATAACTTCCATACAAAACTGGGTGGGAATCCGGCTGTCCTGGAAGACTCTCAGAAAAGGAGTTACCGGCAAGGCCAACTCATCTTTTCTCCCAAGCGTCTTTCAGGACAGCCCATGAGACGATGAGCCATAACTTACCAGTCTAGTGTGGGACAACTGCCTGAAGGACCTTTCGACCAAACGCCTGTTCTTGAGCAGATAGCAGATCCAGGCGGTAATGCTTGATGAAGGTCGAATAACTGGACCATGTGGCAGCTTTGCAGATTTGTTCCGGTGAAGCACCAGCCCTCTCAGCCCAAGACGCAGACAAAGCTCTCGTTGAATGCGCAGTAACAAAAGGTGTAGGAACTTCTCTAATTGTATAAGCCTCTGAGATGGCCTGCTTAATCCATCTAGCTTTAGATGCACTCTTACCCTTGTGTGTGCCTGAAAAAAGAACAAATAAGGCATCTGTCTTCCTGAAGGTCTTGGTTACCTCCAGATAGATGAGAAGAGTTCTTCTCACATCTAAAAAAAAACTAAATTTCTTCTCCTGGTCACCCTGAGGTGAACTACAAAAGGATGGCAGTACAATATCCTGTGATCTGTGGAATGTACTGGCCACTTTAGGTAAAACCCCTGGATCTGTTTTTAACACAACACGATCCTCAAAAATTGTGAGAAATGGTTCTCTTATTGATAAAGCCTGTAACTCGCTTACCCTACGAGCTGAGGTAATTGCTACTGAAAAAAATGTTTTTAACCACTTAAGACCCGGACCAATACGCTGGTAAATGACCCAAGGTGTTTTTGCGATTCGGCACTGCGTCGCTTTAACAGACAATTGCGCGGTCGTGCGACGTGGCTCCCAAACAAAATTTGCGTCCTTTTCTTCCCACAAATAGAGCTTTCTTTTGGTGGTATTTGATCACCTCTGCAATTTTTATTTTTTGCGCTATATACAAAAATAGAGCGACATTTTTGAAAAAAAAACACAATTTTTTACTTTTTGTTAAAAAAAAATCAAATAAACTAAATTTTAGTCAAACATTTAGGCCAAAATTTATTTAGCCACATGTCTTTAGTAAAAAAAAAAAATTGCGATAAAAAAAAAATAGCTACCTAGCGGGAACAGCGACACTAATACAGCGATCAGAAAAATGATCGCTTAGTGACGCTGGCAATAGGGAGTGAAAGGGTTAACTAGGGCGGTGATCAGGGGGTTAAAACTTTATTAGGGGGGGTGGGGGGGCTATCCTGAACCTAACACTAACTGATTTTACACTGCCTGTCACACTGACACTAAATGCAGTGATTAGATCACTGCATTCAGTGACACTGTGACAGGGGGGGTGGGGGGTCAGATCGCAAGGGGTTAAGTATGCCTATGTGTGTGTGTGTGTCAGTGTAATGTTGGTGCACACTTACTGTGAGGTGTTTCTCCCATCGCAGCGGTTGGAAATACCGCTGCGATGGGAGATTACATCACTTCCCCCTTCCTGTGTTTACACAGGAGGAGGAAGTTACACAAAGGGGGAGCGCGCGCATTGGCTGGGAGCGATCGTAGGGGGGCGGGTAAACACTGACATCCGTCCGCTCGTCCCGGATTGCTCCCAGAGCCAGGGGGACCCCCGCACGCCGTGGAGGGGGTCCCGATGGGACCCCCGGACCGCACGAAGGCGGGGACGTAAATTTACGCCCTTGTGCCTGTACGAGCCATGTTGTGGCCGTATATGTGCGTGCGGGGGTCCTTAAGTGGTTAAAGTAAGTAATTTAACAGAAATATCCTCTAAGGGCTTAAAAGGGGACTCTACCAGAGTTTGAAGCACCAGGGACAGGTCCCAAGCTGGACAACTTCTTACCACTACTGGCCTGACCCTAAAAATGGATTTAAAAAATCTTGCTATCGTAGGATTTTCCAAAAGAGAAACCTGGAGGAAAACGCTGATAGCTGCCGCCTGTACTTTCAAGGTACTAACTGAAAGACCCTTGTCGACACCCTCTTGAAAAAAATCCAAAATAGAAGGGATATCATGCGTTGATCTTTGGTTCTCAGACAACCATGAATTCAATTTTTTCCAAACCTTGGACTATACGGCTCTAGTGACTGGTTTTCTGCAATTCACCAAAGTTTTGATCACTTTGTCCGAAAACCCCTGAGCCTTCAATATCTTTTCTTCAAATACCAAACCGTCAAGCTTAAGGAAACCACCTGTGGGTGCGACACTGTACCCTGCGACAATAAGTCCTCTCTCTCCTGAAGTCTCAATGGTAAAGGTTCGTCCTCCACCACCACAAGCTTCTTTTTACCTTGGTAGGTAACAGAACCCTTGACTCCAGGGACCTCGCGTCTCCATCCCAATTTTTCAGAAGAAACATCTGTAATGGCCTTTGATGGAATCTTGCCCATGGCACTGCGGGGAAACACGAAGTCATAAGACCTACTGTCCTTGAAATTTCCCTCAACGAGACCCACTAATTGGTCTGTAAGGTTGAAACCGCTTGCACCATCTTGGAGACCTTCTCCTCTGGATGAAAAACGTTTTGGTCTACTGAGCAAAAGTTGTAGCCCAGATACTTCACTCAGAGGCGGCTCTAGGCTTTGTGAGGCCTGAGGCGGCGTACACACGATCGGATATATCCGATGAAAACGGTCCGCGGACCATTTCCATCGGATATGTCCGATCGGGAGTTTGATCCGATGGCGTGTACACACCATCGGATCAAATTCCCCGCCGCCGGAAGGCGCGGTGACGTGGCGGTGACGCGGCGGTGACGTTGACGCCGCCGCGTCACCGCAACGTCACCGCACCAGGAAGTAAAACACTTCCGCGCATGCGCCGAATCCATTCGGCAGCGGCGCGGCGGCGGTGGGGGCCGACATGTCTGCTGGTAAGTGTACTAACCAGCAGACATGTCGGGCGGACAGATCCCCACCGGATAGATTTCAAAGCATGCTTTGAAATCTGTCGGGTGGAGAAATCTGTCCGCTAGCCCATACACACGAGCGGAGATGTCTGCTGAAACGGTCCATCGGACCGTTTTCAGCGGACATATCCCCTCGTGTGTACGCGGCCTTAGGCAAATCTTATGCCGCGTACACACGGTCGTTTTTTGCGATGAAAAAAAACAAAGTTTTTTAAAAACGTTATTTAAATTCATCGTGTGTGGGCAAAACGTCGTTTTTTGTCTTAAAAAAAACGACCAAAAAAAATTCCAACATGCTTGAATTTTTTGTGTCGTTTTTCAAAACGTCGTTTTTTGTTTCACAAAAAGTCACCGTGTGTAGCAAAAATGTTGTTTAAAACGGCGTTTTTCAACCCGCGCATGCCCAGAAGCTAGTTATGAAGCGAGCTTCAATGGAAAAAAGTGGTAAACGTAACCTCGCTTTTTGTGAAAAAACGATGGTGTGTATGCAACATCGTCTTTGAAAGTGACGTTTCAAAAACGTCGTTTTTTACTTCACAGAAAACATCGTTTTTTTTCATCACAAAAAATGATCATGTGTACGCGGCATTAGACATGAGGCCCCACTCAAGCCCATAATGGAAAAAATAATTCAAGCAATAGAAATTTACTGTATATATTGCATAATATTAAGAACCTTAAATCCTATGAACTATGAACCCACAGTTTCTAGAATTTTCTCTAACCAATTACTCTTTAATCAAATATCATTAAACATATATATGAATTACAGGCACACAAATGTACATAGAATTTGTGCAGCTGCTACTAGCAACATCTTATAACAAAAGTCAAAACCCATATTTCTCTATTTACATGAAGGTCAGTTAATATAATCCAGCACAGAGTTCCCCCTTACATCAGAGTCTGCCGGATTCACCCTTACAGTGCAAGGGGAACTTTGATGTAAAGTGGAACGCTGTGCATCATGATGTAAGGGGGAATGTTGCAGGCTTTGGTGTAAAGGGAATTCTGATGTAAGGGGGAGCTCTGGTGACCAGAGATCACCTTATATCAGAGTGCACAGCATTCCCCTTTACATCAGAGTCCGCAGAGTTCCAACTTGCATTTAAAACAGAAACTGTAATGTGGGGGGGGGGCGGGGGGACTCTGGTGACTCCAGAGCACCTTCCGCAGAGTGAATGCACTAAGGTAAGGGGGGTTACTGATATAAGGGGGAACATTTATATTAGTGCCCCCTTACCTTACTGTATTCACTCCCCCTAACATCAGTGATCCTCCCTTCAGACAGGCCCTGCACCGCTGTCACTGACCTTCTTTCAGGTGCACCGTGCAGGGCTCAGTCGGACGGTCCTCTCTGGGATCCAGCTTGGCGGCTCAGGTTTCACCCTATATTATCCTCTACACAGTCCACACATGTCTGACTACTCCCATGATCATTGTCCTAGCAGCACTCCCGCTCTTGGCTCTTCAGTAGGCTACCCCCAGAGACTGCAGACATGATACAGTAGATAGTTAGGGACTGCAGACATTAAACAGGAGATGGTCAGAAAATGTGCAGACATACTACAGGAGATGGTCAGAGACTACATATATGTGATACAAGATATGGTCTTATTTAGTAATGACAAACAAACCCTCACCTGGCTAACATGGATACACCACATTGCTGCAGCAGACACCAAATATTAGAGAGCCACAGCCACAAGATCCTTCTATACACTCCCCTGTCCCCTACTACAAGCAAGAGAAGCAGACACATTTGCTTTGAGCGCTCTGCAGAGCATTCTGGAAGGTGTAGTCTTTGCAGAGCGCAGGCACTGGCAAGGCCAAGTCTAGTGTGTGGTGTGGAGAAATACTACTACTGCCATGCTATGTGGTGCCAGCTTTGGGAAAAAGCTAGGACAGCAGTAGAGCTTGCCATTGGCTGTAGCTGATGAGATGTTCTCTATGTGAGGGGGGTGTTACAGCTGGCTGGTACCTCCATGGCTTTACCACAATGTGTGCTGACCCACTCACTCTTTACCCCAACATCCCAAAAAACAAACACACACATAGACATATCTAAAAAAAAAAAAACACTTTAATAATGTAAACATTAAGATCTGGTTCACACTGATTACTCCAAGCTCACTGATGATTACCACACACTGGTTTCTAGAGGTTACTGCACTTCATTACCGCTCACTGATTGCTTGCTAGCGGTTACTGCAGATTATTAACGTTCACCAATTGGTTGCTAGAGGTTACAGCACATCATTATCTCTCAGTGGGTGGCAGATCAGTATTGTGATGTGTGGTGCAACTGTTGGGGTACAGTTGGTTGGATGACAGGATGCAGTTCGGGGTTATGGTGGCATCATTGGAGTGAGAGGCTGAGATCATATCTCCCCTATAATGATAGGGGGCAGGGTGATAGGATTCCAGAGGTGGGGTACCGGAGGGGTGAGCATGATAATGACAGAAGGCAGGGTGGTAAGATGGCAGAGGTGGGGTAGAGAGGATTAATGGGGATGTTGAAGACAATGTGTGGAGTGGTAGGAATCTGGCAGGGGGGATAAAGATGACAGATGGTGGGGGGTTAAAAAGCTGGTAGTGGGGTACAGGGGAAGTGAAGATAAGAATGATGAGATAGGGTGGTTTGGATGCTAGAGGTGGGATACAGGGGGATGATGGGAATGTTGATGACAGGGGACAGGGTGGTAGAATGTCAGAGGTAGGGTGCGGGTATGATGATAGTGGGTGGGGTGTCAGGAAGCTAAAAGTGGGGGACAGGGGGTGAAGATTAGAGGGGGTGGGGTGGTAGGCAACTGGCAGAGGGGTGCAAGGGGGGGGGGGGTGAACATGACATAGGGTGGGGTGGTAGGATACCAGGCACAGGGAGATTGTGATGATGATGGAGATGATTATGACATGGAGTGTGTGGTAGGAAGCTGACAGTGGGGTACAGGGGGGTGAAGGTGACAGGGGATGGGTGTAAGGAAGCTAGCAGAGGGGTACTGGGGGGAGTAATGATGACAGGGGGTGGAGTGGTAGGAATCTGGCAGTGGGGATAAAGATGACAGGGGTGGACTGGTAGGAAGCTGGCAGTGGAGTACAGGGGGGATAAAGATAATGGGGTGGGGAGGTAGGAAGCTGACAGTGAAGTGCAATGGGGATAAAGATGACAGGATGAGTTGGTAGGAAGCTAGCAGAGGGGTACTAATTGAGGTTGAAGATAACAGGGGTGGTAGGAAGCTGACAGTGGGGTACAGAGGGATAAAGATGAAAGGGTGGGGTGGTGGGATTCCAGGCACGTGAGGATTATGATGAGGATGGAGATGATGATTATAGGGAGTGGAGTGGTAGGAAACTGACAGTGGGGTACAGGGGGATAAAGATGACAGGGGGTGGGGTAGTAGGAAGCTGGCAGAGGGGTGAGAGGGGGATAAAGATGACAGGGGTGGGGTGGTAGGAAGCTGGCAGAGGGGGGATAAAGATGACAAGGGTGGGGTGGTAGGAAGGTGGCAGAAGGGTGCAGGGGGATAAAGAAGACAGGGGTGGGGTGAATCTGGCAGAGGGGTGGGGGGGGGGGTAAAGATGACAGGGGTGGGGTGGTAGGAAGCTGGCAGAGGGGTGAGAGGGAGATAAAGATGACAGGGGTGGTAGGAAGATGGCAGAAGGGTGCATGGGGGATAAAGATGACAGGGGTGGGGTGAATCTGGCAGAGGGGTGGGGGGGGTGTAAAGGTGACAGGGGTGGGGTGGTAGGAAGCTGGTAGAGGGGTGAGAGGGAGATAAAGATGACAGGGGTGATAGGAAGATGGCAGAAGGGTGCAGGGGGGATAAAGATGACAGGGGTGGGGTGAATCTGGCAGAGGGGTGGGGGGGGGTAAAGATGACAGGGGTGGGGTGGTAGGAAGCTGGCAGAGGGGTGAGAGGGAGATAAAGATGACAGGGGTGGGGTGGTAGGAAGATGGCAGAAAGGTGCAGGGGGGATAAAGATTACAGGGGTGGGGTGAATCTGGCAGAGGGGTGGGGGGTGTAAAGGTGACAGGGGTGGGGTGGTAGGAAGCTGGTAGAGGGGTGAGAGGGAGATAAAGATGACAGGGGTGGTAGGAAGATGGCAGAAGGGTGCAGGGGGGATAAAGATGACAGGGGTGGGGTGAATCTGGCAGAGGGGTGGGGGGGGGGGGGTAAAGATGACAGGGGTGGGGTGGTAGGAAGCTGGCAGAGGGGTGAGAGGGAGATAAAGATGACAGGGGTAGGGTGGTAGGAAGATGGCAGAAGGGAGCAGGGGGGATAAAGATGACAGGGGTGGGGTGGTAGGAAGATGGCAGAAAGGTGCAGGGGGGGATAAAGATGACAGGGGTGGGGTGAATCTGGCAGAGGGGTGGGGGTGTAAAGATGACAGGGGTGGGGTGGTAGGAAGCTGGCAGAGGGGTGAGAGGGAGATAAAGATGACAGGGGTGGGGTGGTAGGAAGATGGCAGAAAGGTGCAGGGGGGATAAAGATGACAGGGGTGGGGTGGTAGGAAGATGGCAGAAGGGAGCAGGGGGGATAAAGATGACAGGGGTGTGGTGGTAGGAAGATGGAAGAAAGGTGCAGGGGGGATAAAGATGACAGGGGTGGGGTGGTAGGAAGCTAGCAAAGGGGTGCAGGCTGGATGAGGATGAAAGGGGGTGGGGAGGTAGGATGCCAGGCACATGGGGATTATGATGAGAATGACAGGGTGTATGTTGGTAATGCTGACAGTGTGGGATACAGGGGAGATAAGTACAAGTACAGGAGGTTATGTAGTGGAATGCCAGGAACAGGGGGGGATGAGGAGGATAATGATGTAGGTGGCATAAATATCAGCTGTGTGAGATCACACTCAGCCGGCAGCTGTGATTTCCGGGTCAGCCTTGCTCGGGAGGCTCAGTGTCACCATAATCCCATACCTTGTAGATCGGACTGTCAGACTGGCTCCTTGATGAGGCGGTGGTGCCAGCTCTGGCAGGTCCATCGTGGAGAGTAGTGAAGCTGCACACATTAGATATAGAGTGAATGAGGGCGCTAAAAACGGAAAATTGTATACTCACCTTTCCGTAATTTTCCTTTCCTGACGCATCTTCATGGCAGCACACACTGGGTTGTGACTCCGCCCCCACAACCTGACAGGATTGGTTAGCTATAAATTTGAAGGGGAGACGCCCCGCATCATTCTCTGTATATATCATCATAAAACAGCAGGGTGGGCATCTGTGTGCTGCCATGAAGATGCGTCAGGAAAGGAAAATTACGGAAAGGTGAGTATACAATTTTCCGTTTTCCTGACGCATTCATGGCAGCACACACTGGGATATAACTCGCCAGTCGGGAGGGTGCAAGAAGACAGTAATATTTATTCTTTATAGCGCTGAGGAATTGGCTCTAAGAACAGATCTGCCGAAGTCGACGGTAGCCAGGAGAGCAGAATTCACTCTGTAGTGAGAAATGAAGATGTGTTGGGAAGACCAAGTTGCTGCTCTGCCTATGGTTTCCGGTGAAGTCCCGCAATATGCTGCCCAAGAAGTGGCCTCTGCCCCTGTCGAATGAGCCCTAATGCCCTCTAGGAGGCGTAAGTTGCTGGATGGAATAGATCTCCTTGATAGCTTTAACAACCAAGAGGTAATGGTACGGGAGGTAGCTGGCTGACCTCGTCTGCTCCCGTGTGGGATAATCAAGAGAGAATCCGTCTTCCTGAGATGTAGCTGTGACGTAACTGGAGATGGTAGACTTGACATCCTAGTCATGGGACTCGCCCCTCTCATTAGTAAAAGACGAAAGGACGATGTCCTGGTTATAATGAAAGGAGGAAGTTACCCTTGGATAAAAATGGTCTGAGGGCTTCAGAACCACTCTGTCAGGGAAGAACACTGAATAGGGGTTCCATAGCCATAAGTGCTTGTATCTCAGGCGCCCTCTTAACTGAGGTGATAGCAATACGGGAAGCCATCTTCAGAGCTAGGTTCCACGGTGAGACTAAGTTGAATGGAGGAAAAAGGTGGATTGGACAGGGCCTCGAGTACTACACAGAGATCCCCTGTTGGAAAGGCTGGCCTCCTTGGTGGTCTGATCTTACGTAGGCCCTGAGGAACAGAGTGACCAGATGATGAAGAGCCCATCTAGTACCCGTCATGGCTGAAAGGGCAGATACTTGCACCTTCAGGGTACCCAAGCCCGGGCCCTTGTTAAACCATGACTGAAGAAATTCAAGAATTTGAGATGGGATTCCAATGTCTTTGCTGCTATGACACGAACCTCTCCCAGATCCTAGTATAGGTGACATCAGTGGAGCTCCTTAGAGCTTGTACTAAGGTTGATATTACCTCCTGAGAGTATCCTAGTTCCCCTAACCTAGCCCTCTCAGCTTCAAAGCTGGCAAATGCAGCTTCTCTGGGCTGGATGGAAGAATTGCCTCTGATGTATGAGATCCCAGGTTACTGGAAGATGTATTGAGGCCGCGTACCTAGTTGTAGCAGGGTCGTAAACCATGGCCTCCTCAGCCGGAACGGTATTAGTACAATAACTGAGGCTGAGGACTTCCGAAGTCGGGACAGGAATCTTGTAATCCGAGAAGTTGGAAGAAAAATGTACCCCAGCTCGCAGCTCCATGGAAGAACTAGGCAGTTTGTCCCTTCAGGTAATGGAAAGTGGGCTCTGGACAGGAACCTCTGACACTTGGAGTTCTTTGGCGTGGCCGCTAGGTCGACTTCTGGTTCTGGTACTAGTTTTCGTAAGAATGGAGAATACCTGTTGGTTCAGGGACCGTTCGTGTGTTTGAAAGTGCCTCTCGGCTTAGGTAGTTGGCCAACGAATTCTGTGTTGCTGGGACGCATACTCCCCACAGATCTAACAGGTGCACTTGTGCTCCTTCCATTATGAAGCGTGCGACTCCTGATGCCCCCCTGTCTCTGGATACATGACACCGCTACTTGTTGTCCATCCTGATCAGGACACTCTTCCTCTATAGAAGAGGCGCAATGGCCAGGAGGGCCTGAAAGGCTGCTCTGAGCTCTAAAATATTTGACACTATGCCCTGAGCCCGAAAATGCCACTGTCCTTGGGCTACTCAGTCTAGATAGTGTGGACCCCATCACCCCTGGCTGGCGTCCGATGTTACTACTTCTGGACTAGGGGGAACTTTTGGAATGGACTCCCTGAGGTCGGACGGGTGTGTCCACTACCATACTAATTGCCAGTTCGGGATGTGAATGGTTTGGAGTATTGACGTTCTATTCCACTGCCTGAGAAAGGAGTTCTGTAAGACTCGCATGTGCCACAGGGGCCACTGTATCAAGGGTATGGATGCTGACATGGACCCCAGGGTACTGAGGCAGGCTCTGACAGTTAGACGTCTGGATGATAGCAGACTTTGTATCTTCTGGAGCAAGGGCTTCAGCCTCTCTTGAGGGAGTTGCACCCGGTACAACCTGGTATTTTATTCTGCCCCTAGGAACACCCTAACTTGCCGAATGCTCTGGGTGCTGAGGCGATGCCGAATGGGGGGCACCGAAATTGGAAATGGGATTGATCGATTCAGAACCGAAGGGACCTCTGGAAGGTAAGATGAACTGGGATGTAAAGGTAAACGCCCGAAAAATCTAGAGATAGCATCCAGTCTCCCACGTCCACTGACAACAAAATGGACTGAAGGCTTTTCCAATCTCAGGGCCTCTATTTTGATCGTCTGTTGAAATTCTTTAGGTCCAAGACTGGACGTAGATCCCCGTTTTTTTTTTTTTTTTGGACCAGAAATAAAGGGGAATAAAACCCCCTCCCTTTCTGGTGCGGAAGTACTTGGTAGGCTGGAATGTGTTCCCTGGCAATGTGCCCATGAATTTCCAATTGTGACGGGTCTTGATAGAGGATAGTGTTCATGGATCTGTTATATGAGTTGCCCATATCCGAGCGAATCTCTTGAGTCTGGTGCTCACCTGAGCTGGGTGGGCAGACGGACCCTCCAAAAAGGACTTCTGCTGTTCCCCAGCTGTGATTGGCTTACTGTATCTACATGAAGGAGGGTCGAGACTTCCAGTCCCTCCTAAATTCCCTGCCGGGCGGTAGGATCTAACATCCCTGTACTTGACAGGAAGATCACGCCTGTAAGCGGGGCCCTTCTGGGGCTCTGGTTTTCCTATCGGAGAAATCAGCCCAGACTTTCCCCCGGTAACCTTGGAGATGGCCGAGTCCATCTTTGTGCCGAATACACTTGAGCCGCCATATGGAATTTTGCACCAGTTGATTTTGACGCTGCCTTCGCTATCCAGGGTCTCAGCCATAAGGCTCTTCCCAGCCATGAAGTCGCCCCCTCAGGAGCCGTAAGCCAACTTAATTTTCCTGCAGGGAGGAGAATATCTTCCCCTGGTCGGCTCCTTCTAGAATGGGATTCTCAACATTAGCTGCCTATGCAGCGATAGTTTTAGCGACTGCCGCTGTGGTGATAGCCGGCCTACAAGCGGCTCCTGTCGTGAAGCAGGCTTTCTTCAGTTCTATATTGATTTTATGATCAAGAGCGTCCCGGAAGGTAACTGCGTCTTCAATCGGTAGAGAAACGTCTCTAGCGAGTCGCATTAAAGATGAATCGACCGTAGTTGCATTGATCAAAGAATCGATCTTAGACTACCACAAGGGGTACAATCTGCAAACTTGTTGCTCATACTGGGCCGCTTATGCGACCCCCCCACTTATCCTTTATGAGGTTCTCCAGCTCTTCGATGAAGGGAAATGATTCAGGACCCCCTTTTCAGCACCGGGAAATATTTCTGAACCTTCAGAAGTTCTGCCATAACCTCCTCCCAGCCGATCGCTTCCTTGAGTGAATGGGCAAATGGTTCAACCAAAAAGAGACAGTCCGACGCCTGCTCACACTCCTCATTCTTAGAGAGGGTTACTGCACCCTGGCGTAACGGCCGGGCGATGTGCTTGGGGAAGGATCGCCCACATATGATCCCTGTGGCGATTCTCCTAGGAGTTCAGTATCTACTCTGGCCTCTGAATCCTTGGTTACTTCGATGAAGCACGAGTGGCAGGCCAATTCCCCTGGCAAGGATGGCGCCCCGCATATTTGGCAAACATTTGCCGTGGTGCGGGTAAGATAGCTCTGTCTGGGATGAAGGTAATCGTCTGCGGTGGGACCGACTATGACGGGAGTGCTGTGACACGAGCGGCTATGCCTTGATTGAAGAAATCAAGAGGGTAACCTTGAGCGATTTCTTGCGCCTTCTGCCGGAAGCATGGCTAGAATCTCCCTCTGTGCCGCAAACTTGCGTCTCTTGACCCGATAGGGCTACCAAAACTGTAGCGTCAGTGGCCAGGCTCTCTTTTTTGTCTCCCCTCTACTTACCACCTTCTGGATGGCCTCTATACCTGGTCAGCTGATGGTGGTCTGCGAGGGCAGTGGCCCCCATGAGGATAGCAGAGAGACAGCCCGAAAAGGTGGGAAAAAAGAGAGAAGGGAAAACATTACAATATGTTCCCCCCAACATTTCTTATTTATTAAATTAATATAATAATTTTATATACATATATCTATCCCTTTTTTTTTTTTGGATTATATTAATTGTTAAATTATGGATACACTTTCTTCTATGGCATGTTATAAATTAATATATAAATGTATTGAATGAATGAATGATGAAACTTATATAGCGCGGCACATGCAAACTGAATCGCCTCTGGGCGCTTGTATAATATCTTCTATCCTATTTATTCCTTTTTTTTTTTTTTGTGTGTAATCAATTAGCCCAGGCTGATCTGGGACATGCCTGCACACACCTGGTGCAATCTTCACTCTGAGTAGAGCAGAGCAGCAGTGCGGCAGCCAGAACTACAGAGCAATAGGACTGTTTCTTTTTTCCTTCTTTTTTTTTAATGACGCGCGCATGTGCAGAAGCTACCCGCTCGCCCGGCGCCATTTTGGAAGAGGGCAGAGGAGACAGGCGGCGTCATCACTGAGCTGCGCGCATGTGCAGAGCGCCAAGGGGTACGCAGCGGTGACCCCGAGAGTATGGGGTGTCAGAGGAACCACAGGGCTCAGCAGAGCTGAGAAAAAAACAACAGGCAGACAAAGGTACAAAACGGACTAACCTTAGGTGGTAAATGTAATGATACAAATACCTTTGTGGAAGGACACACTGCACTGGAAGGAAAGACAGAGCGAAAGTGGGGGCCACTGCGAGATTTGAAGCTTCTTTAAAGCTTGCTACAGATGCCAGTATAATTCCAAAGCCCCTGAGACCACCAGAACGGGGTTCCCACCATAAAGCTCATTTAGAGACTGTACAGGAGGGACTTCCAAACAGGAGAGGCTGAACCTGCTGGGGCGATTTGCGGTAAGAGGCATGCTTTTTGCTTGTTCATTCAATCTTGTCAGGTGAGGATGAAAAAAGAGAATGGTGCGGGGCGTCTCCCCTTCAAATTTATAGCTAACCAATCCTGTCAGGTTGTGGGGGCGGAGTCACAACCCAGTGTGTGCTGCCATGAATGCGTCAGGAAAAAGGTAATACTCTATCTATATGGTAGAGAGGAAGAACCCAATTGAAAATGTGGATAAATGCATCATAGGGATGCCAAATTAACAACAATCCATAGTGACATTTACAAAGGTGCAAAGTATCAACCAATCTTGCAATCAATCAACTTGAGAAAAACACTTAACAAAAAATTGGCTTGTGAACGCAATAAAAAAATTACAAAATAAATAATAAATGCTGTGCATATCTGATCTGTGGTAAGCGCATAATCATTTTTCAGCACGTTTTGGTGATACTAAGAATTTCCATGGTGAAAGGCTGCCAAGCACGTCTGTGATCAGATACCCTGCATTCCTGCACATCTATTTTCATCTCAGTTTTTCACTGGACTTTACCACATATATAATTTTTATATTTTTCTAATACACAAATATTTTTGTGTAGAACAGATTTATACTGTCCTATGAATATAACGGTTGTCACCTTCTAACTAATGCACGCTAAAGACAATTTTCTCTAATTATATGCACAGCATTTATTATTTATTTTGTAATTTTTTTATTGCGTTCACAAGCCAATTTTTTGTTAAGTGTTTTTCTCAAGTTGATTGATTGCAAGATTGGTTGATACTTTGCACCTTTGTAAATGTCACTATGGATTGTTGTTAATTTGGCATCCCTATGATGCATTTATCCACATTTTCAATTGGGTTCTTCCTCTCTACCATATAGATAGAGTATTACCTTTTTTAGCGCCCTTATTCACTCTATATCTACTTTTTGCAGCACACCACTGTATACACTGAGGAGCAGCTGTTTGCTACGTTGGTTGCCCAACGCAGTAAAATATATTTTTTTATCACTTAGAGTGATACACTTTATTAATTTATCCATTTGGCGCGGAAATCACTTCACTTTCCAAGCTGCACACATTATCCCACCAGCTCTGCACATGGTAAGATGGCAGAGATCCATGGAGCGCGGCTGAAGGGGCGGAGCTGGGGAGGGGAGTACATAGAGCCACCCACTGACCTCGGGCAGTGCTGAAATGGTCAGTCCGCTCCTGGCCAGGGAAATCCACCCAGCACTGCGGCCGCGAATCCCGCATTAAGGGCGGCTCTGGGGACACCAAACAGGGACATTCCCTAACACTGTTTCATGCACACATTAGGCAAATTAGGCGGCCGCGAGGCCCCTGAAAACTGCCTAATTTGCCTAATTAGAGAGCCGCCTCTGACTTCACTTTCTGGGCCGGAACTAGGGAAGACTTGTCTCTGTTTATCAACCAGTCTAGGGATTGAAGTAAGTCCTGTACAGTCTGGAGATCTTTTAGTAATTTTTGGTAAGACTCTGCCACTATCAGGAGGTCATCCAGGTAAGGGATAAAAGTTATTGTCTTTAACCTTAGTGGTGCTAGTGCCTCCCCCAATACTTTTGTGAAAATGCGTGGGGCAGGGGACAGACCGAAGGGGAGGGCTTGAAACTGAAAGTGACAAACTTCTGTTCCCATTTTGACCGCTATTCTCAGAAATCTCTGGAATGCTGGATGGATCGGGACATGCAGATAAACATCCCTCAAGTCCAAAGTGGCCATGAAGCAGTTTGGGTAAAGCAGGTTTTTGATAGAAAACACTGTCTCCATGCGGAAGTGCTTGTACCTGATCGATTGGTTTAGAGACCGATTCAGAATGAGCCGATCATTTCCTGAAGGCTTTCTGATAACAAAAATATGGGAATAAAACCATTTGTTCTAAACTGAAAAGGGAATAGGAATCAGGACTAACAGGTCTCCTATTTGGAGACTCAGAGCTCTCGCTTTCTCCTGATCTTTGGGAGGAGAGGTGATCAATATCCGCTCTGGTGGTTGGCAGGAGAATTCTAGCCTGTACCCATTTGCCACCAGATCCAGTATGAAAGGACTTGAGATGACTGCTGTCCACTGTGGGAGAAAGGCCCTCAATCTTCCTCCCACTGGAAGATGCTGGTCATTGTGGCTTGGCGGGCTGATGAGGTGCGTTAACCACTTTAGCCCCGGACCATATTGCTGTCCAATGACCAGAGCACTTTTTGTGATTCGGCACTGCGTCGCTTTAACTGACAATTGCGCAGTCGTGCGACGTGGCTCCCAAACAAAATTGGCGTCCTTTTTTTCCCACAAATAGAGCTTTCTTTTGGTGGTGTTTGATCATCTCTGCGGTTTTTATTTTTTGCGCTATAAACAAAAATAGAGCAATATTATTTACTTTTTGCTATAATAAATATCCCCCCAAAAATATATAAAAAAACATTTTTTTTCCTCAGTTTAGGCCGATACGTATTCTTCTACATATTTTTCGTTAAAAAAACCCGCGATAAGCATTTATTGATTAGGGGGTCGTTTTATGGCATTTTTATTAATATTTTTTTTTACTAGTAATGGCGGCGATCAGCATTTTTTTTCAGTTCTGCGACATTATGGCGGGCACTTCGGACACTTTTGACACCGTTTTGGGACCATTGGCATTTTTATAGTGATCAATGCTATAAAAATGCATTGTATTACTATAAAAATGCCATTGGTAGTGAAGGGGTTAACACTAGGGGGCAGGGAAGGGGTTAAGTGTGTTCCTAGGTGTGTTCTAACTGTAGGGGGGGTGGCCTCACTAGGGGAAATCACTGATCTTCTGTTCATACATTGTATGAACAGAAGATCAGCGTGTCCCCCGCTGACAGGACCGGGAGCTATGTGTTTACACACATAGCTCCAGGTCCCCGCTCTGTAACGAGCGATCGCGTGTGCCCGGCAGCGATCATACCTGCCGGGCACGCGCGTGGGACTCGGGGGCGAGCGGGGACACGCGCGCACTGCCTTTGGCGGCACGCACGCGCCCCCTAGCGGCCTCTATAGAGCGGACGTATAGCTACGGGCTCTCGCCCAGCAGTGCCACCGTCCCGCAGTAATGTGACGGCGGGCGGTCGGCAAGTAGTTAAACAAAACGCCCCCTCTACCTCTGCCTTTTTGCCTGGTCCAATGCTTCTTGGGCCTATTATGCTTTTCTCTAGGACCCTGCTGGGCCCAACCCTGCCTGCTTTGGCCACGAAAATTCTGCCTGTCTGCTTCTTGTTTTCTGGAAAGGCCTTTTTTCTATCGGCCGTATGTTCCAGTGCCTCCTGCAGCCCAGGACCAAAAAGATGATCCCCTGTTAGGGTTAGCCCACATAGGCTCAATTTAGAGGCTGCATCTCCTGACCATGTCTTAAGCCAGAGGCTTCTTCTAGTAGAATTCACCAAAGCTGAGGTCCTAGCTGTCATTCTAATCGACTCTGCGGAAGAATCAGCTAAAAACCCTACAGCCAGCACTGAAAAGGAGAGGGAAAGATTTTAGAATCTCCTCCCTAGAGGTACCTACTAAAAGATGAGTTTGGATTTGCGTTAGCCATTCTTCCAAATTTCTGGCTACACAAGTGGAGGCGAGAGCCGGCTTAAGATTCCCCATAGCTGAATCCCAGGCTCTGTGAAGAAGGACATCTCCTTTCTTGTCCATCGGATGCTTAAGCGTACCCATATCATCAATCGCAAGGTCCGAATTTTTTGAAACCTTTGAAAGAGGTGTGTCTAACTTGGGATCTTTGTTCCAGGGCAGCACTGCATCCTCATCAAATGGAAACCTTCTTTTTAGGTTACCAGAAAAGAAAGGTTTTCTCTTTGGATTCTCCCACTCTAGCTTGATAGTATCAAGGAGGGAACTGTGCACTAGTGTTGAGCGGAATACGCCATATTCGATTTTGCGATATATCACGAATATATAGAAGAATATTCGAGAAATATTCGCTAAAATCGAATATTCGTGATATTTTGTCCAAAAAACAATATTGCGAAATTTCGCTAATGCGAATGCGAAATTTCGCTAATGCGAATGCGAAATTTCGCTAATGCGAATGCGAAATTGATTGTGAAATTCTCGTCAGCACTGGGAGTAACTGGGAGGCAGGTTCCTATTGGTTGCTATGGAGGTTGCTAACCTCTGACAACTGTGGTAGGAGAACTTTGATTGGCTCTGATGCAAAAGAATAGCGGAGAAAATAATCGCGCAATATTCTTTTTGCCGAATATTCGCATTGCGAATATTCGGCAGCATTAAAGGATCGCCTCAGCTATTAGGCCCAGGGTCTCTCTCTAATCATACCAGCAATGCTTTTAGACATCGATGGAGATCACTAGTATGTGATCTGTTTTAAAAATAAATTTGAAAAAATACGAATATTCGCAATAGCGAATACTCACCGCAATATTCGATTTATTCGCGAATACTCGAATATGCAATATTCGTAACGAATATTCGCAATGCGAATATTCGTGAGCAACACTGCTGTGCACTGGAAAGACTTTAGATTTCTTTTTGTGCAAACTTTTGTACATAAGGTCATGTTTAGACAATTGTACCACCTCCTCCTCCTCCATTTTAAAAGTTGTATAGATCGCCTTTAGTAAGCTATCCACGTCTTCCAAAGACAATTTAAATCTTGAGCCCCAGAGGAATCTCTACCCTTGGGTTCTGTATCTGACCCTGATTCTCCTGGAGAAGAACAGGTAGATATGGCTTCAGCCTCAGAGTCTTCACTCTCTACACCCAACTGCGGAGTGCTAACGACTGGCTTTTCTTTTTGAGAATGTACCCCGTGGGGGAGCCTGAATTTTGTCAATTAGGTCCCTAAAAGAGCTAAAAGTGGACTTAAGCTCATTTCGGACCGAAGTCAACATTTTCTGACAAGAGGTCACCGGATCATCCCTCACTAAACCATCTATACATGTGCGGCAAACTGTTTTGCACCAAGTAGTGCTCAGTTTATTTCCGCAAACCGCACATTTACTTTTATGTGGCTGCGCTTGGGATTTGTCCTGGGTCTTGGCCTGTAAGACAAAAAACAAATGGCACCAATAAACACCACAAGCCACAAAATATACTCTATCACCACGTGCAGGAGAAAGGAAAATGTGTCCCCTAACACCAAATCCTATGAAAAAAGTGACCAAACACTTTAAGGCTTACCTGAGAGGTGCTGGTGTTGGAGACTGCATCTGCCTGAGAGGGTACTGCAGGAGAATCCATGCCGCCCGTCTGGTAGTCTTACAGCCTGTGCTGCTTCTACCAGCGATTACCAGGAAGCCATTCAAATCCTTTTTCGCGCCGCTTATGGAGACAGGAACCACGTCTCTGTCGCCCGATGATGATGTCACGCGACCTGGAAGAGACCCCCGCCGGATCTTCCTGTGGGCCAGCTTGGAGCACAGAAGCTCGGCCCCTTCAGCGCCAGTGACTTCCTTGTTTCCCCGCACGAATCAGCCACGCTGAGTGCGGAAAGAAGCCCATGCTGTGTATCAATTACAGCCGTCCAGCCATGCCGAACAGCGCTAGGGACCCGACGCCAACCCAGTCCTGGCCCTCCCCAGGCACAGAGAAGAAGGGCAGCAGATACTCCAACCTCCCCAGTGGAAACATTGCTATGGCAAGGAGGTTAGGAAAAAATTAACAACATACCCCTCAGACGGCCGTTAGAGCCCCTGCCCATGAGACCTAGGGGACCAGGTTCCTGAAACATGTTACCCCCTGTCTGGAGGAAACACTAATACTGGCATGGGGCCTGGAGGACCGCCCTTTTATGCGGTGGGGGTTAACATGTTTCCTGTCCTGGTAGGAGGAGCCCTAGGTCTCATGGGCTCTCCTGGAAGACGCTTGGGAGAAATGTTCTTGTCATCGGTGGGGGTAAACATCGCCATAATTGGTATTGGGGGAGAAGCAGTGCCTCATCATTGGTTTAATTGGATGGAACAGTGCCCCTTTATTGGTAACATTGGGAGGGCAGGAATAATACCACATCATCAGTATCACTGGTAAGCAATAATTCTCCATCATTAGTATCAGTGGGAGGAATAGTGTCCCATTATTGGCATCAGTGGGGGATATTGTGCTTCATTGCTGGTGTCAGTTGGCAGAATAGTGTCTTGTATCTTTGGGAGTAGTGACCCAAGGGCCAGATAAAAGTCAAGCAAAGGGCTGCATCCGACTCCAGGGCCGCAGTTTGGAGACCACTGCTCTTGGGTAAAGCACTGGAATAATGACCAAAAAATCTTAAATAGTCGGTACCTGACATCATATAATAAAATTTTGGACAGCAGTAGCCAGTATCTCGATTACCGTAAGACTTACTCACTATGGAAATCTTTCCGGAGTCATTGCTAGAGTAAATACACCAGCTCAGTATGAGTTGTTGATAGCCTTTAAAAATCTTTCTGTGGTTAGATTTAAGGAATGATGGCAAAACTGGATCGCACACCCTAGAGCAGGGTTGCCCAACCTTTTGAAGAGTGAGGGCCTCTTAAGCGACTTTGTAACTGGTTTGCGGGTCACAATTACTGGAGCGGGCGGATGGCAGGTCAATGTCCGCTCTGCATATGCAAAGTGGACACGGACACAGCCGCATCAATTTGGAGGTAGAAGACAAGCCGGTTTACATCTGCCACTCCTTATAGGTACCGTATTTATCGGGGTATTGCGTGCTCCTGCGTATAGCGCGCACCCCTAATGTCGACCCGAAATTCCTGTAAAAAAAATATTTTAGTACTTACAGTTTTGGTGTCTTGCGCGGCGTCCATTGGCGGCCTTGTCCGGTCCGGCGTCCGTCTTCGGTGTCCTCCTGGCTTCTCCAGCGCTGTCTCGAGTCGAATCCCCGCTTCCCGCACTCAGTTTGAACATATACCGAGTGCAGTACACTCGGGTACATTCGGCAAGGCTCGGCTTCGCTCGTGCTCACGCTCTGTGACGTTTATGCGTGAGCACGAGCAAAGCCGAGCCTTGCCGAATGTACCCGAGTGTACTGCATTCGGTATATGTCGGCGGCTCAGTTCAAACTGAGTGTGGGAAGCGGGTATTGGCGTATATCGCACACCCACGATTTTCACCTTATTTTAAGGGGAAAAAAGTGCGCAGTATACGCCGATAAATACGGTAAATTGAGGGCCCAATTGGGTTGGACTGACCGTGTAAAAGGGACCAATGGGTGCAACGCAGTGTACCTTTGGCTTTTCTGCACTTTGCAATTGACTTCTATTATATTCTGCAGGTTTGGTGCACTTTCAGAAAGCTCAAACTTGCAGGCAATAACAGAAGTCTATGACTCTGCAGGTAACCCGTAGGTGTGCTGCTCTGCATCTGCGGATCAGTTTGAAAGCAGCCCAGTAACCACTGCAGAACAGATATACCCCTATATACACTGTGATTTTAGTAATAAACTGACCTTTAACAACTTGCATACTGGGCACTCAGTGGCGTCACTAGGGTTGGTGTCACCTGGTGCGGTAAAACATGGTGTCACCCCCCCCCCCCCCCCCCCCCCCCCCATCTAGGCTGCCTAGCACCATGCAGGAAGTGCACAGTCACGGGGCGCACTCCAAACCAGCCCCTGTAAATGATAGTATAGGGCGGTATAGTGGCAGGTTAGGGTAGAATAGGGTGGTATAGTGACAGGTTGATGTGGTATATGGCAGGTTAAGGTGGTACAGGGCAGGTTAAGGTAGTATGGGGCAGGTTGGGGTGTTATAGAGCAAGTTGGGGTGTTATAGGGCAAGTTAGGGTGGCATAGGGCAGGTTGGGGTGGTATTGTGCAAGTTAGGGTGGTACAGGAAAATGAGGGTGGGAAAGGGCAGGTTGGGGTGGTATAAGACCGGTTGGGTTGGAATAGGGCAAGATGGGGTGACACAGGGCAGGCTGGGGTGGTATAAGGCAGGTTGGGGTGACACAGGGCAGGCTGGGGTGGCATACAGCAGGCTGGGGTGGCACAGGGCAGGCTGGGGTGGTATGGGGCAGGCTGGCATGGCACTGGGCAGGCTGGGGTGGTACACAGCAGGCTGGGTGGTATGGAGCAGGCTGGGGTGGCACAGGGCAGGCTGGGGTGGTACAGGGCAGACTGGGGTGGTAAGGGGCAGGCTGGTATGGCACAGGGCAGGCTGGGGTGGTATACAGCAGGCTAGGGTAGCACAGGGCAGGCTGGGGTGGTACACAGCAGGCGTTGGCACAGGGCAGGCTGGGGTGGTATACGGCAGGCCGGGGTGGCACAGGGCAGACTGGGGTGGTATGGGGCAGGCTGGGGTGTTACACTGCAGGCTGGGTGGTATGGGGCAGGCTGGGGTGGCACAGGACAGGCTGGGGTGGTATACAGCAGGCTGGGGTGGTATGGGGCAGGCTGGTATGGCACAGGGCAGGCTGGGGTGGTATACAGCAGGCTGGGGTGGTATACAGCAGGCTGGGGTGTTTTGGGGCAGGCTGGGCTGGCACAGGACAGGCTGGGTGGTATACAGCAGGCTGGGGTGGCACAGGGCAGGCTGGGGTGGTGTGGGGCATGCTGGTATGGCACAGGGCAGGCTGGGGTGGTATACAGCAGGCTGGGGTAGCTGTATAGCTGGGGTAGCTGGATTTCCTTTAGTTGAACTAACAAAAGTGTGTCCATTCTAGAGCTGGTAACATTGAGGGTATTCAGTATCATTTTAAAGAACTGTTTTTGCGGGTAAGCGACATAGGGGAGGAGTATGGATGGTATATAAATGGAAAGTATGTGCAGGTGAGGGAGAGGAATGTGGAGGGTCTAACATTGGGCACTATGTACAGGAGAAGAGTGCAAAGGGTACGGCAAAAGGCACAATGTACAGGAGAGGAGTGTGGAGGGTATGACAGTGGGCAGTATGTACAGGAGAGAAGTGTGGAGGGGATGACAGTGAGCAGTATGTACAGGAGAGAAGCGTGGAGGGTATGACAGTGGGCAGTATGTACAGGAGAGAAGTGTATGACAGCAGGCACTATGTACAGGAGATGAGTGTGGAGGGTATGACAGTGGGCAGTATGTACAGGAGAGGAGTGTGGATGGTATGATAGTGGGCACTATGTATAGGAGAGGAGTGTGGATGGTATGATAGTGGGCACTATGTATAGGAGAGGAGTGTGGAGGGTATGACAGTAGGCAGTATGTACAGGAGAGGAGTGTGGAGGGTATGACAGTGGCCACTATGTACAGGAGAGGAATGTGGAGGGTCTAACAGTGGTCACTATGTACAGGAGAGGAGTGTGGAGGCTTTGACAGTGGGCAGTATGTACAGAAGAGGAGTGTGGAGGGGATTACAGTGAGCAGTATGTACAGGAGAGAAGTGTGGAGGGTATGACAGTGGGCGATATGTACAGGAGAGAAGTGTAAGACAGCAGGTACTATGTACAGGACAGGAGTGTGAAGGGTATGACAGTGGGAAGTATGTACCAGAGAGAAGTGTGGAGGGTATGAAGGGGCAGTATGTACAGGAGAGAAGTTTGGAGGGTATGACAGTGGGCAGTATGTACAGGAGAGTAATGGGGACGGGATGATAGTGGGCACTATGTATAGGAGAGAAGTGTATGACAGCAGGCACTATGTACAGGAGAGGAATGAGGGGGGTATGACAGTGGGTGCTCTGTATAGGAGAGGAGGGTATGATAGTGGTCACTATGTACAGGAGAGGAGTGTGGAGGGTATGACAGTGAGCACTATGTACAGGAGTGGAAGGATGTTTAGGGACTGCGTAGTGGTTAAGCGGGTCATACATGGATTGAAATTACACCAATTATGCAGAGACCAGCCATAGTCGATCTATGTATGGGCTAGCTGGTTTTACACAAGTCAATCTATTAATCGACTTGAGTACAACCAGCCTGTTTTTCCCAAAACAATCAGTGCTGCCAGATATAGATAACAACACTGATCATTGTACTCACTGGCAGAACACAGTAACACTACTGGAGTGATTCCCCCATCCACAGGTCAGCAGGTGAGAGGGTGTGTGGGGACAGGCTGGGGAGAGATACCAGTCAGTGGCTGGGTAGGCACTGGCTAGTATCAGAGCCAGATACACACAGGTTACATACGTCGCGATCGTTAGAGCGAGAGCAATAATTCTAGCACTAGACCTCCTCTGTAACTCTAAACATGTAACCTAAAACATTTTTAAAGCATCGCTTAGGATACCAAAAAAAATCATGCTAACTTTAGTGTTTTTTTTAAATTAATTAAACGGTTTATTTCCAAAAAAAAAATTGAAAAATTGCTGCGCAAATACAGTACCGTGCTAGAGCTGCACAATTAATCGTTAAAAAATTGTAATCTCGATTCAACCCTCCTGACATCTCTAATGCAGAGTTTGCTTTCATATAACAAGTGGAGAGACTTTCAGCTGTCAAAAGAAAATATCTGGGCAGTCTGCTAAGTTCTTATCAGGAAACATTGGGGCAGATTCACAGAGAAATGGATTATCGTAGCGTATCAGAAATACACTACGCCGCCGTTTTTTACCTTGCTCTACGTGGAATTCAGGTAGATTTTCTACGGTAAACGACGGCGGCGTAGTGTATTTCTCCCGTCGCAATCCATCTGCGCGAGTAGGGGGCGTGAAACATTTAAATTAGGCGCGTTCCCGCGGCGATCGATCTGCGCATGCTCCGTTCGCAAATTTCCCGCCGTGCATTGCGCGAAATCACGTCGTGACGTCATTCGTTGTTTATGTAGCGTACTTTACGGGCGATCCACGTCCCGACGAGTTACGTAAACAAAAAAATTTTTTAAATATATTCGAAGCGGGAACGACGGCCATACTTAACATGGGCTACGTAAAGTTAGAGCAGCAAAAAGCTGCTCTAACATTACGTATAAAAAAATAGACGAAAACGATTGCGACGCCCGCTCGTATGTTCGTGAATCCCCGTAAAAACACATTTGCATATCCCGACGCATCAAAACGACGCGAACTCCTCCCAGCGGCCGCAAATAGATGGCAGCGTAGATCCGAAGGCTTACGAAGACGTAAGCCTCTCGGATCGAAGCCCGAAGCCGGCGTATCATGGTTTGAGGATTCAAACTAGTGATACGCCGCGCGAAATTTGAAATTACTCCTGTCTAACCCCAGTTAGACAGGCGTAATTGTTTTGTGAATCTGCCCCATTGTAACTAACGCTTTCTTCATAGATCAAAGGGATAAACTTCTGTGTGTAAAGAAAATATCCGGGCAGTCTGCCAAGTTTGTAAACAATATGAAACATTGTAACCAACTTCCTTTTTAGATCAAACTTGTGTGTAAATGCAAGAAATGTAACCACTTAGGGCCAGATTCAGGTAGATGAGAGTATCTTTCCTCTGGAGTAACGCTTCTCATTTACGTTACTCTGAAGACCCTTTCAGCGCAAGTCCTGTAATTCACATAGCAGTTGCGCGTAAACTTGCGCCAGAGTAACGATAATGCGCTGGCGTAACCCGACGCAAGTGGAAGTGGGTGTGATCATATGTAAATGATGGGCGGAGCCCAGCGCAGAGGCTTACGTTCAGCGCATCAACCACGGAGCATGCGCAGTGAGTGCGGCTCCACTCGCCCCCCTTGTGCGCATGCTCACAACTTCCGTCGGCACCACTTCCTGGGAAACGTCAGCGCAATGCGTTCCGCTGGGCGCTTAAAAGCGCTGGCGAAAACGCCATTCCGGCGCAAAAGTATTTCCGCTTCCCCCCACCCCAGGGAAGATACTTTTGTGCTGTGATGGCTGCTCCCGCTACCCCCAGAGAGAGGAGGAACCTCAACTTTAATTCACAGGAGGTCTCAGTGATCATTTCGGCAATGGAGACGGATAATGATTTTCTCCATGGCAAAAAAAGCCGGAAGACCAGCCGGGAGAGGAAGCAGGGCATCCTGGAGTCGATTGCTGCCAGGGTCAATGTCCTGGGCTACTCCACCCGGACTGCTGGGGACATACAAAAAAAAATTAATGACCTGCGGCGCAAGGTGAGGGACAAGGTGGCCTCCATCAGGAGGTATGAGAGGGGCACAGGTGGTGGTCCCCCATGTCCTGTCACCCTAACCGCAGAGGAGGAGGTGGTTGCTCGCTGCCTGGAGAGGGAGCAGGTGGAGGGGGTCGCAGGCTATGACTCCGTGGAGGAAGGCACAAGGACAGGTAAGTGTTTTATAATCCCCTATTTGTTGTTTTGCATTTGGGGGGGGAGGGTACATGTGCCAAGTGTGTGGGACCACCAACATGTGTCTGCTTTGTGTCATCCACAGATGACGGAGCTGGGCCATCATCTGTCAGCGTGCATTCCACCCCATCCCCCCCACGCCATCGTGTGCCCGAGCCACTGGGTGGTGAAGAGGTTGTGGAGGAGGAGAGTGGCCACACCACACCTGCCGAGGTGGTTGTGGAGGATCCTGCTGTGGCAGAGCAGGACTTTTCATTAGTGTTGTCTGTCTCCTCCCCTTCTCCTGGGCCGTCTGTCGTCCCCTCCCCCATCCTTGGAAGCCCCTCAAGGGCGACTCCTTCCACCCGAGGACAACCATCTTCTGGCCCCAGGAAGGCGACCCAGAAGACCAGGGGGGTGTCTGATGGTATACAGGACCAGTTGGCGAGGGATCACGCCAGGCAGACGGAACAGATGGGGGCCATAGCGGTGCACTTGGAGAAAGTGTCTGACAGCCTGGGCTCCGTTGCCAACCTCAGCAACGCAGTGCAGGATGTAAGCTGCAACTGCGCTGCAGTGGTCACCACTTTGGGGGAGGTGCAGGGGGATATCCGGCACCTTACTGCAGCCGTCCAGGCCAACAGTGCTGCCATCCGGGACCAGGGGAGGCTGAGTCGGCGGGCCCAGCATTATCAGGTCACCCGTCAGCTCCGGATGCAGGCCCAGACCAACTCCTACCTTGGACGGATAGCCAGGGCCTTGGAGGGCACGCAGGCCACACCTGCCAGGAGTGGCCCACCTGGGGATCAGCCACCTCCAGATGCCCCCCCACCCCCACCCACTCCATCCAGGCAGCTGCGGAGTCAGAGAGGGGCCCCCAGAAGAAGCCCCCGGCATCCCCGATGAGGCCTTTTCTTTATTTTTTTGGTTTTATATTTTTGGTTTGGACATACTCAGGTCATGAGTTTATTTTTTCTTTTTCTCAGGTTTTGAGATTTTGTTTCTTTTAATTATCAGGATATGATATTATTAATTTATTTTTGTACTGCACACGGTCAGGAGTGCAGGGGACAGTGTGAATGGTGTGTGAATGTGAGGGGGTGGCACTCCTGAAAGTAAGGGGTGTCACCCTCGGCCGTGGTGGTGAAGTGAACCCCACGGCTGAATGAATGACGTGTGAAAGGTGTGTGAATGGACAGTGACATCATTGGGGCCTTGACGCTGGCGTTACTGCTCCCAACTCCTACATGCTGGACTTGGGCTAATCCAATGCGATGTGCATGTGGTGTGTGTGATCTAGGGACATCAGTGGTGTACACGCGTGCATTGTCTGTGTGATTAATGTTTTGGTTTAGTGTCCAAAGATGCCTACAGCGAGGACCCTCCTGACTGCTCTTCCATCAGCAGACTGGGTGTCCTCTGGCAGGTGGGGACTGTGTGGGTCGGGGGTCAGGTCATCACGTATGTCAATATGCAGGCCTTTTTTCATAGCAAAGTTATGTAGTATGCAACATGCACCGATGATCTGACACACGAAGGTAGGTGAATACAATAGGGCCCCCCCGGACTTATCCAGGCATCGGAAACGGGACTTCAGGAGCCCAAATGTTTGCTCCACCACTGCACGGGTTTTGATGTGTGCTTCATTGTATTTTCTCTCTCCTCTGGTTTGGGGGTTCCGGAAAGGAGTCATGAGATGGGGTCCCAGTGCATATGCAGAGTCACCTGTAAGGGAAAAGACAGGATAATGTTAGTCATGCATGTGCGATTTCTGTTGCGCATCACGGGAGGGGATAGTCATGCCTGACTCCCATGTCACTCACCAACCAGCCAGCTGTCCCCATACATGTTCTGGTTAAATTCTGCTGGGATGGGGCTCTGATTGTATATGAAACTGTCATGGCTGGACCCGGGGTGTTTGGCACGGACGTGCCATATGAGGCGTTGGGCATCGGCTATCACCTGTACGTTGATGGAATGCCAATGCTTCCGATTGCGGTATATGTGCTCTGTGGCACTGGGGGGCTGTAGGGCCACATGTGTGCAATCAATGGCCCCCACAGTGCGTGGGAATCTGGCAATGTTGTAGAAATCTGTCATTGCCTTCTGCCGCAGCTCCTCAGTGGTGGGTCTGATGAACTGGTTGGACATGCGTCTGAGGATTGCAGGGACAACCTGGTGCACACATCTGCTTATGGAGGATTGTGACATCCCAGCCACCACTCCACTTGTACGCTGGAATGATCCACTTGCAAGGAAATGAAGTGTTGCCAGGACCTTCACCAGTGGCTGCACTGCTTGTGAGCGGTGTGTTGGGCTGGTGATGTCATCCTGCAGGGTTGTGGTTAGTTCAAGTATTGCATCTGGGCTGAATCTGAAGAGGCGATACACCTCCTCATCCCCCATGCCAAAGAGGTTCATACGAGTGCGGTATATCCTCTCACGTGGCCGCCTTCTTGGTTCCAGGGGACCCATCAGTAGTTCTAGGACCACAATTGCCCCTGGCATGTTGGCACACAGAGGTGTTGTCCTCCTTGCAAGTGTGGTTGTTCAGCTAGCTCCTATCGTCGGTAACGCTGCTGTAGCTGCTCTCCTGCTGACCTGTGACCGTCTGGAGTAAAGATAAAGCAGCCTTTTGTAGAAATAACTTTGCGCCGGACGGACCAGATACGCGCGGCGCATGTAGCCAGCGTATGGTGCTAATCCGTTCGTGAATTGGGAAATCTCCCTCATTTGCATATTTGCAGGGGAAATCAATGGGCGCGACTGATGCGCCCAGCGAAAATAAGCGCTGACGATACTCTGGCGTCGGAACGTTCCGCCGGTCGCAAATGACCCGTTATTGGGCGCATCTAGTTTGGTGGGTACGGGCACATAGAAACGACGGCGCATCATCACAGTTACGCGGCGCATATCCAAATACTCCAGCGCAAGTGTTCGTGAATCTGGCCCTTAAAGTCCAACACTTGTTACTTAAGTAAAAAGCAATATTTTTTGCTAGAAAATTACTTGGAACCGCCAAACATTATATATATTTTAGCAGAGACAAAAATGGCAATTGCTGCAATATTTTATGTCACACTGCATTTGCCCACTTCAATGAATAATAAAAACCATAAAAACAAAACAGTAAAGTTAGCCCATTTTTAATTTTTTTTTCATTTTAATGTGAAAGATGATGTTATGCCGCACGAATTGTGAGAGAATCGTGATCTATCATCTAAGCAAAAAAATTGCAATTGTCATTTTAGCCAGAATCGTGCAGCTCTATACCGTGCAACATAAAAAGTTACAAAGACCACCATAGAGTAATTTTATAGCAAAAAACAAATGATGATTTTTTTTCTCAGTCTGCTGCAGTGTGTCAGCTTGTATTTATAATGGCCGCTCTGTATGTAGCTTCTGACAGGCTGTGCAATCAGGCCCGTATCTCCGGAACCATAAATGATAGCCATCCCATATTTTGACTGGTGGTGGGGTAGGTCTTCAACTGCCTTCCCCCCCCAAATGTGGGGTTTATGTGACCTCTGGTCGTCGAGCTACAACCCCCGAAGTCAATCTTTTTTTTTTTAAGATTTTTTATTTTTTTGGGCAAATGGGCCTATCTTGAGAAAGGGGCCTGGAGCTGCAGCTCCAACAGCCCCTATGTTAGTCCGGCCCTGTGTTTGAGAGTCCTCCCACACTATCTCTCAGACGACCTGCCAGTACCATGGCAACCCCCCCACCTAACCTTGGGCTCAGGCCGGCGGTGGACACCATGAAACCCCCTCGCAAGCTGAGTGTCACCCTTTACTAGTTCACTTCCCTCCCGCCTGTACTGTGCTCACACATGTTCCGGGAGTCTGGAGAGGAGACAAGGACAGCATCACAGCATGCAGCCGTGCCGGCTCCTCCCCCACTGTCCCCGCACATTGTATTGAGCACGCAGAGGAGATCCCGGAGGGATCCCCAGTCTGCCTTCTGCCTTACTCCCTCCTCCCCCATTCTCCCTGCACATCGCATTGAGCAGAGGAGATCTTGGAAGGGAAGGAGGAAACCACTGCGCCCCTCTCAATGTGGCGCCAGTCTGAGCCGGGTGTTACCCTCTGGCGGGTGTCACCTGGGTTCGGGCCGCACCCCCATAGCAACGACACAGGCTCTGGGCATGTCAGCAAAAAAAAAAAAAGTAAAAAAATATATATATATATATATATATATATATTTTTTTTTAATTTCGGGATGGTGTCACCCCTCTAAGGGTGTCACCCGGGAGCGGGCCGCACCCCCCGCACCCCCCTAGCAACGCCTCTGTGGGCACTTACACCCCCCTCCTGCCCAGGTAAAATTTCAGCTTGCGGCACTGCGTCGCTTTAACTGACAATTGCGCAGTCGTGCGACGTGGCTCCCAAACAAAATTTACGTCCTTTTTTCCCCACAAGTAGAGCTTTCTTTTGGTGGTATTTGATCGCCTGTGCGATTTTTATTTTTTGCGCTATAAACAAAAAAGAGCGACAATTTTGAAGAAAAATACAATATTTTTTACTTGTTGCTATAATAAATATCCCAATTAAAAAAAAAAACACATTTTTTTCTCAGTTTAGGGCGATACGTATTCTTCTGCATATTTTTGGTAAAAAAAATAAAAAAAAAATCGCAATAAGCAAATGGTTTGCGCAAAAGTTATAGCGCTTACAAAATAGGGGAGAGAATTATTATTTTTTATTATTTTTTTTTTACTAGAAATGGCGGCGATCTGCGATTTTTATTGGTACTGCGACGTTATGGCGGACACATCGGACACTTTTGACACATTTTTGGCGCCATTCACATTTATACTGTGATCAGTGCTATAAATATGCACTAATTACAGTATAAATGTGACTGGCATTGAAGGGGTTAACACTAGGGGGTGAGGAAGGGGTTAAATGTGTATCCTAGGTGTGTTCTAACTGTGGGGGGAGGGGGGATGACTGGGGGGGTGACCGATCTGTGTCCCTATGTAGGAAGGAACACAGATCGGGCTCCTCCTCTCCAGAGACAGGACGCTGTCTCTGTGTAACACGGCAATGAGAGATGATCTATGAGAGATCATCTCTCATTCGCCCACAGATCGCATCGCAAACGGCCACTCTGATTGGCCGTTCGCCGCGATCTGTGATTGGCCGTGTCCAAGGGACACGGACAACACAGGGCTTCCCCGCAGCACGCTCTACAGCGCGCGCTGGGAACGCCTGAATGACATGCCGTCAAATGACGGCATGTTGGATATTCAGGCCCGTGCTGTTGCCGTCATCCGGCGGTAGCGCGGGCCTGAAGTGGTTAATAACAGTATTCTATTCCATCCCAGAACAGGAGGTCGCGGGCCACATCAGAGGGCTAAGCGGGCCACTGGTTGGGCACCCCTGCCCTAGAGCTTCTAATTATCTTAAAGATTCTATTAAAATATTATAATGCTAAAATTATTAGGCTATAATACAGTGGTTCTCAACCTGGGGGTCGGGACCCCCTCGGGGGTCAAATGACGATTTGCCAGGGGTCACTGAATCTTGGGTAGGGATGAGCTTCGTATTCGAGTCAAACTCATTTTCGACTCGAACATTGTATGTTCGATCATTCGTCAAAATACGAACAAAGCGGGTCGTTCGCGCCACGGCCCATAATTCACTGCGACATTGCTGGCTTATGATTGGCTAGGCATGCACTATGACCCGCAAGCATGGCCAATCACAGCGCCGTCAGTACAGAGAGCCATAATTGGCCAAAGCCAGGGTGGGTCAGTGGTTGGGTGGGTGGCTGGCACAGTGCACCCTGCTGGGGCTGACGGAGAGGGGGGTAGGCTGATGGAGAGTTTGGGCTGATAGAGAGGGGGGGTTGACAGAGAGGGGGGGCTGACAGAGGGGGGGGGCTGAGAGAGAGGGGGGCTGATGGAGGGGGTGAGTTGACGGAGAGCGGGTGGGTTGACGAAGGGAGGTGGGCTGACAGAGAGGGGGTGGGCTGACGGAGAGGGGGTGGGTTGACGGAGAGGGGTTGGGCTGACGGAGAGTATTGCATAAGGATTGTAACTTCACTCACACCTTACTTCAGGCTGGGTGTCTCAGTGCAGAGTCAGGCCCTTGCACCTCTTCTGGGGGGGGGGGGGCGGATTATTTATTTCTGTCACGTCTTGTCTTCTCCTTAAGCCAGCACCTGCCCCGGCCCCAACTCACGAGCTCAGCAAGTCACATGTGACTTTCGTGATGCCGCTCGTTCCCTCCCCTGACATGCCACATGAGGTGGGAGTTAGGAGTTGTAGTTTGCTGTGCCTGCGCTGATAAGTAACTTATCTTTAGCGCGGCCGGACTACAACTCCCACC
The DNA here is from genome assembly GCA_029574335.1 of Rana kukunoris. Classification (NCBI taxonomy): domain Eukaryota; kingdom Metazoa; phylum Chordata; class Amphibia; order Anura; family Ranidae; genus Rana; species Rana kukunoris. The sequence continues at coordinate 474,056,721 of CM056053.1, forward strand.
ATGCAGCGCAGCCTGCACAGGAGCAGCCACTCTAGCCAACCAACCGACTTCTCGCAGCGTCACTCGATTTTTTTTATTATTTACAGCCAGCCCAGCGGCCGTTAAAGATAATGTAGACACCGGCTTGGTGGGAAATCTCCGCCCATCCCGAACCTGGGCACGTCCATTCACACTCCACGGGGAGTGTCACTCTTAAATCCGCTCCGAGGAACTCCATTTCCTACAGCCGGCCGCTGGAGTCTCTCATGCCGCCCGCCTGCACCCGCGGCCCGGCTGCAGAAGGGCCACGGCCCGGTAGTGGGCCGCGGACTGGGGGTTGACGACCCCTGCTGTAAAGGGCTTCAATACTGTACGAGTGGAAGGGAGTGCTAAATGTTCGTGGGTTAGGGTTGCAAATTACTTGTCTTGCCTTGGGTGCCGACAACTCACTCTACGAAAATTATTTTATTGTTAGGGGTCCCCAAAACTTGGGCAATTTTATCAAGGGGTCACACCACTAGAAAGGTTGAGAACCACTGCTATAATATGAGGTTCTATACTGTTTAATATCTTATGCTGTGTACACACGATCGGTCCATCCAATGAGAACAGTCTGATGGACAATTTTCATCGGTTAACCAATGAAGCTGACTGATGGTCAGTCGTGCCTACACACCATTGGTTAAAAAACTCCCTAAAAAAATGAATAAAAATCCAATAGTGGGTAACACGGTCAGGATCTGTGCAGCAACACTACCTATGATGGGTATCGAGCCCAGGACCTCCCCACTATACCCAGTGATAGGTAACCCCCTCTTCCCATCGGGATACAAAGACGGAGCATTCCGCAGTTGAGAAAAAGAGAGTGTATACAAGTAGCAAGGTATATCCACATGGGAAGATGGGTAACCATAACGGAACTGATGGAAATAGGAAATGTATTCCGTTTGAAATTCTGGAATGCACTTCAGATAGTTCACTTCCTGAACACTTTGCCAAATCCAGAGAGCTTTGAAAGACCACTCATGAAATTCGAGAAAATATGTAATGAACAAGGAACATTACTACATAGTCTTTCAATAAGCTATGAGTTATTAGTGCGATCGGAAGGTTGCCCTCTGAAATGCGTTCAAGAATGGGAAAGGGAATTGGAAAAGTCCTTCAGTCCGGAACAGCGACAATGCATATACAGGCGAACACACCAAACATCAATATGTGTGAGAATACAAGAGACAAACTATAATGCCGCGTACACACGGTCGTTTTTTGCGATGAAAAAAACGACGTTTTTTAAAACGTCATTTAAATTGATCGTGTGTGGGCAAAACGTCGTTTTTTGTCTTCAAAAAAACGACCAAAAAAAAATTCCAACATGCTTGAATTTTTTGTGTCGTTTTTCAAAACGTCGTTTTTTGTTTCACAAAAAGTCACCGTGTGTAGCAAAAACGTCTTTTAAAACGACGTTTTTCAACCCGCGCATGCCCAGAAGCTAGTTATGAAGCGAGCTTCAATGGAAAAGAGTGGTGAACGTAACCTCGCTTTTTGTGAAAAAACGATGGTGTGTATGCAAAATTGTCTTTGAAAAGTGACGTTTTAAAAACGTCGTTTTTTACTTCACAGAAAACGTCGTTTTTTTTCATCGCAAAAAACGACCGTGTGTACGCGGCATTTGATCTTCACGAGATGGTATAGGACACCAGAAAGGCTAAGCAAAATGTTTGCAGAGGTATCAGATAAATGCTGGAGATGCCAGGGAAGCAAAGCAACGACACTACACATATTCTGGGAGTGCCCAATGCTAAGGAGTTTTTGGGCAGAGATTAAAAGAGCTCTACAATTTTGCTCAGATTATGAGATTCCGGAAGATCCGGAATTCTATCTTCTGCATTTAAACCAAATACCAGAAAAAGCCTATAGGGAAATAATTATATGCCATTTATTAGATGCCGCTAAGGTCTGTATAACGAAGAGGTGGAAGTCACCAGTTCCACCAACAGCGGAGATGTGGATATGTAAAGTTAAGGTAATAAGCAAATTAGAAGAGTTAGTTCTGACAACACAATATAAATGGGGAAAATATTTAAGAACGTGGACTCCCTGGAAGTCCTATATGGAATACAGGGGTGAAGGCTAAGGAGTATAAGGCTGAACAGTATAGAAGGAGCCCGGGAACTTGGATTGGGTATAAGTGGGATTTAATGAGAAACCACAGGAATATGGAGAAGTGTCAGAGGAGAGGGAAGAAGGGTGGGTTTTTTTTTTTAATCTTTCCTTTTTTTTTTTTTTTTCTCCTTCTTCTTCTTTCTCTCTCAGTGATGTTTGGAAAGGGGAGAGATACGTAAGAAGGAGATATATGTTTGATTTTGACAACAAGGTAAAAGGGGATGTTTAATAATAAGATGGACCATGACTGTTGTGTTGTTTTGTAATAATGGTCTGTTATGTATTTTTTTAATTTTTTTTATATACATATGTGTTGTTCTGATTTGTTTTAAACAAAAAAAGAATTATAATCGGAAAAAAAAAACAATCGCGTCAGCACACGGTGACGTAAAACACAACGGCGTGCTGAAAAAAATGAAGTTCAATGCTTCCAAGCATGCATCGACTTGATTCTTAGCATGCGTGGATTTTTAACTGATGGTCGTGCGTACTAACGATCGATTTTGTTCTATCGGTTAGGAATCCATCGGTTAAATTTAAAAAAAATAATTTTTTTTTAACCGATGTTTAAATAACCCATGGCGCCCACACACGATCAGTTTTGACCGATGAAAACGGTCTATCAGACCATTCTCATCGGTTTGACCGATCGTGTGTATGCGGCATTAGTTAACTTCCTCTAATTCCCTAACCTTTACCTAAATGCTTTAGAAATACTAGTGTCGCTCTTTGTACCGTACCTGTTTACAGTGTGCCCCCAACGGAGTAAACAGGTTATGTAAAACTATACACGAGAAATAAATATGATGCTTTTTATAATGGGAATTATCAGGTATGATTTCAAATATTCTGATTGCTGTTAAATATATTGGTAAATGTTAAGTAACCTAAAAGTTACTGAAAGGAAATAGTAGGTACAGTATTCTGAACGACCACCTTTCTTGTAGGTACACCAACAGGGCCATCAGATATCTGGAGACACCAAATGAACGAGACACAAGAGGCAGGTTGTACATTCATAAGCTGTCTGAATTATTGTAGCTTGTGTCTAAGCTTTTATTCAGTTACAAAACAAAGAAAGGCGTGATTATAAGAAGGCATACGTAGGCATACTTGTCCTTCTGCTTACACAAGCTTATCCTATTGTGCAAAGTATCACATGACTTAAAGGAGTTGAAAAAGACATTTGGTTGTTGTTGCTGAAATGACTGTTTACAGGGTATAGAGACATAGGGCCAGATCCACAAACAATTACGGCGGCGTATCTCCAGATACGCCGCCATAATTTCAAAATTGCACCGGCGTATCTTTGTTTTGTATTCACAAAACAAGGTACGCCGGAATTACGCTAAGAAACGACTGACGTAAGTCTCTTACGCCATCGTATCTTAGTTGCATATTTACGCTGGACGCTAGGGTCACTTCCGTTGTTTGTCCACGTAAAATATGCAAATGAGGTAGATAATGAATGAATGAATGAATGAAAACTTGTATAGCGCGGCACATGCGAACTGAATCGCCTCTGGGCGCTTGTTGTTCCTGTCTCCTTTGATATCAAAAGAGAAAAGTCTTGACCTTTTTCCTAAATGCTAGGTGGTTCTCCTCCAACCGAATGCTGGTTGGTAAAGCGTTCCATAGTCTGGGACCTTGGATCGCGAATCTCCTTTCTCCCTTGGACTTGAAGTTGGCTTTCGGAACCTGGAGCAGGTTCTGATTCGTGGATCGCAAAACGCGATTGGGATTATGCGCTTTTATTATTTCGCATAAATAAAGGGGGGCATTCCCATGGACACATCTATGTGTAAGACAGAGAGCTTTAAAAGCGATTCTGTCTTTGACTGGCAGCCAATGAAGTGCTCTCAGTGAAGGTGAGATGGATTCCCAGGGTTTTTTCCCAGTCACCAGTCTGGCGGCCGTATTCTGAACGACTTGCAGACGAGCGATTTGGTACTTGGGGAGGCCGAGGTAAAGGGCATTTGCATAATCCAGTCTGGAGTTAACAATTGCTCCCACCACGACCGCTAAATCTTCTTTAGGGACGAACGGAGTGAGTCTGCGTAGTAGGCGCAGCAGATGGTGAGATCCGCTGACTACTGACCCTATTTGTGCGTCCATTGTCATAAAGGAGTCAAAAATGACCCCTAGGCTTTTGACTTTGGCGCTAGGGGTGATGAGCTTGCCCAGAATGGGCGGGGGGGTCCATGCTGTTGAAAGTTGATTCATACGCTTGGCGTGAAACAGGAGAAGTTCTGTTTTCGCTCCATTGAGTTTAAGATAACTCTTTGTCATCCAGTCCTCTATCAAAGAGAGACATGTCTCTAGATTGAGGTGGTGATCCTGTCTGTTGCAGATGCGGAAATAGAGTTGTGTGTCATCTGCATATGAGTGGTAGAGCAGTTTTTGGCTGCTGATAATCTCAAAGAGAGGACGAAGATATATGTTAAACAGCACTGGTGACAGAGGCGATCCTTGAGGGACTCCGCATGTTACTGTGCGTTTGTCAGACGTGAAAGGTCCTAACTTCACTGTTTGCGATCGGTTTTCCAGAAAAGAGGAGAACCAAGATAGATCGCCTTCTGCGACTCTGGCTACTTCAGCAAGCCGAGTCAGTAACAGATTGTGGTCTACAGTGTCGAAAGCGGCACTTAGGTCCAACAGAACTAGAAGACAAGATTCTCCTTCGTCTGCGGCCTTGAGAACATCGTCCCATACTTTCAGTAATGCTGTTTCTGTCCCGTGTCCGGGACGGAAGCCTGATTGCAATGGGTCAAGTAGCTTGTGGGTATCTAGATGCTGTTGCAGCTGTTGTACCACTACTTTTTCCATTATCTTTGAGAGTACGTTGAGGCTAGTTATGGGACGGCGGTGGAGTGGATCCTTGGGGTCCAGGGAGGGTTTCTTCAGGATGGGTTGGATTACACCCTCTTTCAACTGTGAGGGCACTATGCCTTCCAAGAAAGACTGGTTGATAAGCTGCGTGATGGGAGGAGCCAGAATGTCGGCGCATTCCTTCAGCAGTTTAGTGGGGATAACGTCATTTGGCGCTGTGCTATTACGCAGAGTACAAATGACATTCTTAGTGGTCTCGATGGAGATGGGTTCCAGGGCGAACTTACCTGATATAGAAGAATTACTATGGGTGTTGTGTGAGAGGCTGCAGGGGGGGCTGAGGGGGGAATTGTTTTGCTGAATGCTTTCACGGATCACCTCGATTTTATTAATGAAGTAATCCGATAGTTCATTGCAAAATTCTTGTGTGTCCGAGCTGGGGGTTTCAATGCATCCTGGCTTCATGGTCTGGGTGACCATCTTGAAGAGTTCGCGGGGGGCGGATTAGGGCGCCGTTGATAGCCTCCGAAAAATAATTTTTCTTGGCTTGGAAAATTCCTTTGTGGTATTTTCTTGTAGTCGCCTTGTAGATGGATAGGTTTAGCTCTGAAGAACATCTTTTCCAGGCAGATTCGGCCCTTCTGCGTTCTTGCTTCAGTAACGACAGTTGGTTGCTAAACCAGCTGCGGTTGGTTTTCCGGATGCGGGTTCGTCGCTTCGGCGCTACCAAGTCGGCTGACTGTAGCATGGCCGAGTTTATGGCTTCCAATGTTTCAACGGCCGTTTGATGCGGCGGAGTTGTTTCTATTTTTTTCCTTAAAGTGGTTTTGAAGAGTTCCGAGTGGAGCTTCTTCTGACATCTAGTCCAGTGTGTTGTCACTGGATTTGATGTTTTTGTTGCGGGGGGGATTGTGGAAATATTGAAGGTAATTGCATGGTGATCTGTCCATGGCAATTTTTCATTTTCCCAAATTTTTATTTCCAGAGCTTGTCTGAAAATAAGATCAAGTGTGTGACCTGAAGCATGTGTGGGCCCACATACTAGTTGCTGCAATCCTAATCCTTCCAGGTGGTCAATACAGGCGTCGGCAATGGGGTCCTGTGAGGAGTTGGCCCAGAGATTGAAATCCCCGAGCAGCAACAGGTGTTTGCTGTTGAGGGTATAAGTGGAGAAGAAATCCGTCCATGATGATAGCAGCTGCGATTTTGGGCCGGGCGGCCTATAGCAGAGCAGAATGTGGACGGTCTCCTTTGAACTTGCTTGAAGTTGTAGAGTAAGGGTTTCCATGAATGGAAGAGGGTTTTGGCGGACTGGTTTGGTGATCGTAAGATGAGTCTTGAGGATCACCGCCAGGCCGCCTCCTCTTTGCCCTATTCTGTTTTCCGTTATGATACGGTAATTTTCTGGCACCAGTTCTCCTAGAATGGTGTTACAGTCGGCTGTGAGCCAGCTCTCTGTAATAAAAAGACAGTCTAGATCCTTTTGTTGAATGAAGTCGCGGATTTCTAGTCGGTGTTTTACTGCCGATCTTGTGTTGATCAGAGCACATGATATGTGCTTGAGCTGGGGTAAATGGCTGAAATGACTGACCGTCGATCTATGATCGATTCTCAATAGTCGCTCAGTTCTTAGGGCCTTTTTGGTGATGGCTGGCAGTATTGCGGCGCATTGCCTCAAACTCCAAATGGTTTCGGCAGAATATTGCCTACGTGCCATGATCGTCAATACACGGGGGGGGGGATTTCGGGGCAGTGGGGAGAGGAATTGGCTAACTCCTCTCTCCAGGCTTGGTCCAGAGGAAGGCAAAAAACCCCGGCGGTGCTCGGCCAATATGCTCCAGCAGGGAAAAAATTCCTTCCTGACCCCTGTAAGAGGCGATCGGGTAACCCCTGGATCAGGCTTCTGTGCTTTGGAAAGACAGGGGGGGGGGCTGGGGCTGTGAGGGGGACCCTGTTGCTGGTCAGGCGGGATGCCTGTTCAGGCAGTGGGAAGAGGGCTGACAGGGTGATTCTTTAATTGAACAGGGGGCTGAGGGGGTGAGAGACAGGCCGGGTAGCTGGCCCTCTGGGGTAGGGGAGGTTTCCTGGGGCTGAGAGAGGACCACAGAGGCGTGGGGAGCGGCGCGCCGTTAGGCCGCAAGTGAAGCCGCGGTCTTTCCTAGACCGCGGCCCCGCGATTCGGAGCGGCCTGGCGCGGTGCCCTCAACAGAGCACCAGAACGGCGAAAACTACACGGGCGGAGGAATAGAGGAAGGGGGGCCCTTGGGGCCCTTGGGGATGATGGAGGTAAGGGAGGTGAGGGAGTGCAGGGGAACCTAGGCTGGGGAAAAAAAGAAGATTCCTGTCTCTCGGGACAGAGAAGACTGCGGCTTGTCCTGACAAGGACGGCCGCTTTTAGTCCCAGGGAGAGCAGGCAGACTTACCTTCAGAGGATGGGGACTGGAGCAGAGAAGGAGCTGGAGCAGGAACGGGGGTGGCCAAAAAACCCTGCCTATCCAGGGAGTATGAGCCACACGTCCCACTGCTGGGATCCGTGCGCCAGTATCTGCTACTCCCTGGTTCAAGCCCTAGGAGAGAGAGGGGGCCGACACAACCAGCAGTAGACACCTGGTCGTGAAATCAGCACAGAGAGAGGAGAGAGCACGTCTTGCTGCACGTCTTGCTGCTTCCTTCTCTTGCTGTTCACTGATCATGGGGGCGCCTGTCACTAGATATGTCGATCAACGAACGTACATACGCCAGGCGCAGTGTTTTTACATTGTTTGCATAAGCATATGTCCGGCGTAAAGTAACCCCTGCTGTATAGAGATGTACGTAATGTTAAGTATGGACGTCGGGGCCAGCGTCAAATTTTCCGTTGTTTACGTAAACCATTGGCAAATAGGGATTTGCGTAAGTTACGTTCACGTCATTGTCATTGATGTTTTGCGACGTGATTTCACGCATGCGCACTGGGATATCTCCACGGACGACGCATGCGCCGTTAAAAAAAAAGTCATTTACCTGGGGTCATGTTGATTCACATGAAATCACGCCCACATCGAACTTATTTGAATTGCGCGGCCTTACGCCGCAACAATTACACTACGCCGCGGTAAGTTACAGCGGAAATTCTTTGAGGATATGGATACGCCGCTGTAACTTACAGTGGCGTAGTGTAACTCAGTTAAGCTACGCCAGCGGGACATCTTTGTGGATCTGGCCCATAATAGTTAACTGATTCCTTTTAAAAACGATTAAAAATAGATAAAAATCAATCATATAATGTACCTACAGTTTCATTTTTGCATGCTGTTTCCTGTCTCTCTGATGTACAGAGTCACAAAACCAATACAGAGCCAGTGATGGTTTGGAAAACGAAAGTGATTGGTGATGAGGGGTTTTAGACACACAGCAATCACACCTCCTTGATTAGTGACCACAGAGAGAAAGCTCCCAGTACTATGGTAATCAGGAAACAGACAACCAGGAAGTGTGGAGATCAGAGAAGAATTACAGAAACTTAAGAGCAAAAATTAACAATGAGGACATGAAAACAGCACTGCATTAAGGTAAAGGAAGCTATTAAGATAAAAAAATAAAAATGTTACAAACCTTTTAAAGTTAAAATAGACAACATGAGGAGTAAACAATAACAATTCCAGGAAATCGGCTGACCACAGCCAACCAAACTTCCTGCCTATGTGCACACCGTTTTATCACAAGACAAGATACTGCAAGACAATATATAATTTACTTAAAATCAGCAAAAGGATAACTTCAGAGGCGCAGTTCGTATATATTAGATTACAAAACACAATGGGCTTATTACATGATCCGTTCAGTTACTACTCCATATATTTAATTTCTTTCCCTTATTGTTTTTGTTATACGGAAAAACGTAATAAAAATGTAATGTTAAAAAAAAAAAATGCCGCCCTATACAAGTTATAATGAATTGCAAAAACACATAAAATGACAAAAGTCAATAAAACATTTTTTTTTCCAAAGGAAGATAGGTGATAAAGTCTTTAAAATCGTGTTCAAAGGATGATAAATGACCATACACCCGAGTGCATTTTTCACTGTGATAATACAAGATGTACTCTTACTGGATCTTTAGACTCCACATTATAGGAGTCAAAACAGACATGGATTCACAAAACATGTAGGATCCATTCATGTAGACATAAGTGGGGATGGTGTCACGGCCGACCGTGCTGGTTCTCACTCTCTCATAGGTGTCATGTAAAGAAAAGAGAATGTCCACATAGTGTAAAACCGTAAGGTGGTTTTATTAAAGCGGTATTTCACCCTAAATATAAGATCTCCCATGCGATCCAGCATACTGGCGTCAGCGCCAGTATGCTGGGTTTTTTTTTTTTTTAATCGCACACTTACTGTATTATAGTGGAATTCCTTTTTTGTCCCCCGTGGTGGACGGCGCCAGTATAGCGCGTCACATCTTCCTAAAATACCCGATATGGACTCAAGTAATCTCGGCGAAAATGCGGCGCCTGCGCACAGACCTAGGAGCTGACTGCGCAGGCGCCGTATTTCTCCGAGTCCTACGGCTATGGCGCGTCACGCCCTCCGAAATAGGACTCGGAGAAATACGGCGCCTGCGCAGTCAGCTCCTAGGTCTGTGCGCAGGCGCCGCATTTTCGCCGAGATTACCCGAGTCCATATCGGGTATTTTAGGAAGATGTGACGAGCAATACTACAGCCGTCCACCGCGGGGGACAAAAAAGGAATTCCACTATAATACAGTAAGTGTGCGATTAAAAAAAAAAAAACCCAGCATACTGGCGCTGACGCCAGTATGCTGGATCACATGAGAGATCTTATATTTAGGGTGAACCTCCGCTTTAAGAAAAGTGTTGCTGAATAACTTACACAAGTCCAGTAAAATGAGGCATATAAATGAAAAGTTTCCCAGGTTAAAATCTGCAGATTAAAAATCAGGCTGGCATGGTGTAATAGGACATATAATCCACCCTACATGTTTCGTCATATGTGACGTCAATCGCTTCTCGGTTTGAGAATTTATAATTCATATATGTGTATATTTACCTTGAATAAAATGATATTGTATTTTATCTTTACTCCCCTGTGGCTAAAGTCCCATTTATTATGGGTGGGGGTATCTCCTTTTTTGATTCTATTATATTAGGGATGTTGGCAGCTTAACTGGGTTTAGCTGGAAGTACCTTTCTTATATCTGTATGTGACGTCATAGGGGCATCATGGAATCTATGTCCTCTTACACCACAACAGCCCAATCTTTGATCTGCAGATTTTAACCAGGGAAACTTTTCATTTATATGCCACATTTTACACTATGTGGACATTCTCCCTTTTCTTTGTATGACACCTATCAGAAAGAGTGAGAACCAGCATGGTCAGCCATGACACTATCCCCACTTATATCCAATGGATGGATCCTCCATGTTTTGTGAATCCACGTTTGTTTAGACTCCTATAATGTGGAGTCTAGAGATCCATTAAGAGTACATCTTGTAATGAAAGGTGAAAGGTGCACTCGGGTGTATGGTCGTTTATTATCCTTTGGACACGATTTGAAAGACTTTATCACCTATCTTCCTTTGGACATTTTTTTGCATTGACTTTTGTCATTTTATGTGTTGTTGCAATTCATTATCACTTCTATAGCGTGGCAATTTATGTTTTTTACACAAACGGTTCTGTTGTGTGATTGCCAGATGCTTTTTGGTCACTTATGTTTATTGTTTTCACCTGCAATACCAATATCCCACATACCATTACTAATTGTTAATAACAGCACTACATAGTGTTTTGTATTTGTATGTGAGCTGGACCCAACAAAATTCATTGATATTGTTATTAACTAAACTTTTTAGACAGATTATAACAATACATGTTAAAAGTTTAATTGTGTTTTATATTATTATTCTTGTGTATTGAAGTCCGCCACAAAGAAACCCCAAGATGCTCTGTTCATAACGAGTTACTTAGTGGGTAATGCTCGGGGGACGGCACACAGCTCAGCATCAGGAATAATGTCACGTTTATTAGCATTCAGCCATTTGGCGTCCCGACGCTCAGTTCCCGGGGGCAGCTTGAAGGTGAATTTCTGGAGCATAGCAGAGAGGAGAAGGAAGAGCTCCATTCGGGCCAAATTCTCTCCGGCACAAACACGCTTTCCTGTAGAAGAGTTGAGGAAAATGAGGCAGACCTATAAATCTTACTGAATTTTGTCATATTTTATCAAACACATTAAATGATTTGCCTAGCCCAAATCAGTAACACATATTTATAACTAGTGTTATTCTGTTATTTGTCAGTAATATTTTGCACAAGCTTGAAGATCAGCCCAGGACAAAAACTGAGGAGTGAATTCCTTGATCTATATATGGAATCTGGATCCACCAATCTTGGACAAAGCCCCTGCAACGGGAGGGTCCGTGGGACCCAGAGGCTCTTGCAGGGTGTGGGGTACTCCTGTTTCAGCTTCAACGATGACTCTTGTGTCTAAAGTCATCCTATGTCCACTAGGGGCATAGGATGACTGAAAAATGATATCTTGGACTACATGAGATGGGGCAGTAATGTAATCCACAATATATTCAAGAATGTCTGCAAGAACTAATTACAGGTTGTTGATTCGGAACCCAACAGGTCAATAGAAGAGTGACTCATTCATGTAGGAACACAGACTGTTAAGGGGTAAAGGGTCACTAAAGGAAAGAAATTGGGCTGAAATGACTGTTTTCAGGGTATAGAGACATAAAAGTTAACTGATTCCTTTTAAAAATGATTAAAAATAGATAAAAATCAATCATATAATCAACCTATAGTTCTAGTTTCGTTTTTGCTGTTATTTCCTGTCTCTCTGATGTACAGAGCCAGAGAGCAAATAGAGGGCAGTGATGGTTTGTCTAAAACCCCTCAGCACCAACCCAGTTTCAGTTTACATACAGTAATCACACCTCCTTGATTAGTGACTACAGTGAGAAAACTCCCAGCACTGTGGTTATAAGGAAACAGACAACCAGGAAGTGTGGAGATCAAAACAGAATTACAGCAGCATCAAAAGCAAAAATTAACAATGAGGACATGAAAACAGCACTACAGTAAGGTAAAGGAAGCTATTTAGCTAAAAAAAATCCTTTAGTGACCCTTTAAGTCTGCTACTGTCATGTAAACTAACCTTAGTCTGGCTTCTAAAGACTTTTTCATTGTGTGATGCTAATTGACACTGTATTGTGTAAATTTATATTGATAATAGATGTGTATTGTGAGCTAGCACAGTCTAAAGGTCAGATGTCTGACTTATGTCTACTTAAGGAATGTGTATTGTATAGCAGCTGAGAGAAGCCAGAGTCATGATGTCTGACTAAAAGATGTGTATTGGAGGCTCGTTAGTAACCATTGTATAATGTTGTGGTTGGAGTGTGTCATTGTCCATTTGATTACTGCACGTATTCTTTTTGGTGTATATAAGAGCCTGCCTTCTCAATACAGATTGTCTATTTGTTTTGCACCAGAGAACAGAGCTGTGTCTCGTTTCTGGGGGAAATCCGTATGGGTCCTGTTCGCCGGATTGTGGAGTGTCGATAAGCTGTCTTGGGTTCGGAATGGAATATCTTAAAAAGGGATTTTTAAATACAGCTTACCTGTAAAATCCTTTTCTTGGAGTACATCACGGGACACAGAGCGGCATATTCATTACTTTATGGGTTATATGGAGTACCTTCAGGTGTGGACACTGGCAATCTCAAACAAACAGGAAGTCCCTCCCTATATAACCCCCTCCCCTAGAGGGAGTCCCTCAGTTTTGTAGCAAGCAGTATGCCTCCCAAAATGTTCCCAAAAAGAGGGGTGGGAGCTCTGTGTCCCGTGATGTACTCCAAGAAAAGGATTTTACAGGTAAGCTGTATTTAAAAATCCCTTTTTCTTTCTCGTACATCACGGGACACAGAGCGGCATATTCATTACTATATGGGATGTCCGAAAGCAATGCTTTAATGAGGGGAGGGAGACATCTTCCAAAGAAGGATTTAATTTAGAGGTATACTCAAATACTAGTAAATCCAACTTAAACGAGAAATGTAAATCTCAAATCAAATCAAGGGAGCCCCCTCAGATCCTGAGGAGCTTGAATCGCGGCCTGTAGTACTGACTGCCCAAAGGCTGTATCCGCATTCCTTCTTACGTCCATTTGATAAAATTTTGTAAACATGTGGACTGACGACCACGTTGCTGCCTTGCATATTCGAGCCATAGAGATCTGATGATGATGTGCTGCCCAGGAGGTGCCCATGGCCCTGGTAGAATGGGCCTTTGCCGACAAAGGAGGAGGAGGCAACCTCTTCAAACCGCAGGCCTGAACGATTAATTGTTTAATCCATCTTGCGATGGTGGATCAAGCAGCTGCCTGACCCATCTTGGGCCCTTCCGGTAAAACGAACACCACATCTGTTTTCCGAACCTTCTCTGTAGCTTTAAGATAGGCCTTTATGGCCCTGACAATATCCAACGTATGCAGCAACCCCTCCTTTCTAGAGGTGGGTTTTGGAAGAAGGATGGAAGTACCACATCCTGGTTCAGGTGGAAACTGGCTATAACCTTTGGTAGAAAGGAAGAATGAGGACGGAACCCCGCCCTATCCTCATGTAAAATGAGATATGGTTCCTTACAAGATAAGGCTGCCAATTCCGATACTCTCCTGGCCGAAACTATGGTGATCAGAAATACCGACTTTCCAGTCAGTAAAACCAAGGTACCTCAGCCAACGGCTCAAGGGGTTGTTTCTGTAGAGTTGACAGAACAAGATTTAAGTCCCATGGACAAAGTGGTGATTTGACTGGAGGATTAACACGTAAGACTCCCTGTACGAAGATCTTAACCAGCGAGTGGGCGGCCAGCGGCCTCTGAAACCACACTGATAAGGCTGAAATCTGTCCCTAGATCGTGCTTAATGCCAGGCCTTTATCCACTCCTAGCTGGAGAAAACGTAATACTCTATCAATGGTATCCTTGCGGGAAACCCATCTCTTAGCCTCACACCAGCCTACGTAGGCCCTCCAAACCCTGTAACAAAATTACCCTGGAGGCCGGCTTTCTAGCCTTAATGAGGGTAGGGATTACCTGCCTAGACAGACCTCTACCCCTGAGAATCAGGGATTCAGCCGCCAGGCCGTCAAATTTAGACGCCGTAATGCAGGGTGGAGGATCGGGCCTTGTGAGAGTAGGTCTGGCCCTAGAGGAAGAGTCCAAGGGCCTCCCGCTGCCAATTTCAGGACTAGTGAGTACCATGCCCTCCGGTACCAAGCTGGGGCTACCAGGATAACCGGCCTGTGCTATGATCCTGCGCCACCGGCGGGGTAGTAACTGCAGTGGGGGAAATGCATATAGAAGTTATGATTGATGCCAAGGGCAAACCAACACATCGGTTCCGCAGGCCATAGGGTCCCTCGTTCGAGACATGAACCTGTCTAGCTTCTTGTTGAATCCTGATGCCATGACCTCCAGGTCTGGCACTCCCCACGTCTGGCAGATTGTCCGAAAAAAACTTGTGGATGCAGAGACCACTCCCCCGGCGACAGGGTTTGGCGACTTAGGAAGTACGCCTGCAGGTTGTCCACCTCGGGAATGAATGTCGCCGATATGCAGGGTACATAAACCTCTGCCCACCGAAAAACCAAGCTCCTCTCACTCTGAGTGGCTTGACTCTTGGTTCCCCCTTTGGTGGTTCACTTATATGCCACCGCTGTGGCTTTGTCTGAATGACTTCTCACCGAGGACCCCTGTAATCTGGATGTCTATGCCAGGAGGGCTAGCCGAGCCGCTCAGAACTCCCAGACCTTGATGGGCAGCTGCCTCTCCGCCTCTGCCCAAGTTCCTTGACGAGTGAACTTGTTCAAGACCGCTCTCCAGCCTTCCAGACCACTGGGCAGAACCAAGCTGCTAGAATTGCTGCCTGTAGGACCCGAGTGTGGAAGCGTGTGGTATCGCCTCGAACATGGCCATCGCATACATAGGCGAATAGTTGGCTCTTTTTGCTTAGAACCAACTGAATCAATCTTTTGATAGCCTCGACCTTTACCAGGGGCAGGAACATCCATCTTCAGTTCTGTGTCTAATCTCGTGCCGAGATATTCCAACTGCTTTGTAGGTTGAAATGCTGATCTTTCCCCGGTTTAGGACTCAGCCGAACCTCTCGAGGTACTGAACCATGAGGGCTACTACGCATTCCACCAAGGAAGCGAGTGATCTTATGATTAAGAGGTCGTCCAGGTATGCCAGGACCGAGATCCCTTGGATCCTTTAGACTGACTAGAATAGGAGCTAGGACCTTCGTGAATACCCGGGGGCCGTAGCCAGCCTGAAGGGGGGCGCCACGAATTGGAAGTGACGCTGTATCACTGCGAAGCGTAAAAACAAAAATATTTGATGTGGCTGAAAGACCTGGTACATGAAGGTAACCATCCTTTATGTCTATAGAAGCCAGATCCTTCTGGAGTGTGGCGGCTGCTGACCAAACGGATTCTATCCGGAAAGAGCGAACCCTTAGGTAAGCCTTTAGACCTTTTAGGTCCAAATTGGTCTGACATTGCCGATGAGCCCTGGTATGACAAACAGATTGGAATAGAAACCTAGCCCCTGTTCTTGGGCTGGTACCTCTACCATTATGCCCTGGTAAAGCAGGTGATCCAATGCTGCCCGCATTGAGGCCTCCCTTGTGGAGGAAATTTTAGAAATTCTAATCTGTAGCCTGCGGCCACAGATGATCGGACCCCCTCTGTCGGGGACCGATCCCCAGAGGCCTGTCCTTGCGATCCATTGTTAAAAGTTTGATCGCGCAGGAGGACCGTACTGCCTGAAATTTGAGGGCCCTGGAACCGGGGGGAGCTGCCCTTTTAAACGCAGGACCCCGGAACTTCCTTTGACTGGTAAAAGGGTACTTTTGCCACTTGAAACAGTCTGAATGTATTTATCCAGATCTTTCCATGGAAGGGCAAACCTGCCAGCAGTCTTTTACATGGGGCTCGGCCGCCCAGTTCTTCAACCAAAAGAGCCTTCTCATATGCACTAAAAATAGTGACAACGAGACGCCTGCTGGATGGAGTCTTTTTATAGCCTCTACCGCAAAGCACAGAGCTCTGGGAATATCCAATAACTCCTCTGCCTATCGGGCAGGGATGTCTAAGCATCTGTTTTGTCTGGTTCCTTAATGCCTGAAAAAAAAACTCCAATTGTAGCCACTGCTGGCTGTAGCCAGGGATGCTGGAAAAAGTGTCTCTAAACGTTTATCGACCGGGACCTTAAACATTTGTTTCCCCTTAGGCCAGTTAATGATTTATTCACCCATGAGATGGCTGCGTCTACCGTTGGGAGCGCCCCCTTTCTTTAGAAAAATGTCTTTCTTTATTACATACCGCTCTACCACTCTTCATTTTTTTGTTTTTCTTGATTATATAATTGTTAAAATTGATTGTAACACCTTAGTTCTTTAAATAACATATAGCTTACTTAAAATTGCTTGTAAATACAAGTAATACTAAGATTTGATATGTAAATTCAACTAATGCTATCATCTAATGCAGGGGTCTCCAAACTTTCTAAACAAAGGGCCGGATATCTGTCCTCCAGACTCTAATGCCGCGTACACACGATCACTTTTTGTGATGAAAAAAGACGAAGTTTTCAAAAACGTCATTTAACCACTTCGGGTCCGCGCTATTGACAGAATACGTCAACAGCGCAGACCTGAAGCGCCAGGGTCACGTCTTTGGACGTGATTTACTTGTAATTCCCCCGCGCGCGCCACAAGGTGGCGCGCTGCGGGGAAAAACAGTCCCGACGCATCACCGAGGATTCGATGCGTGTACCCGGCGGCCGCGATGTCCGTCCACGTACACGCGATCGGCGGTGACAGAGCAGGGACGTGGAGCTCTGTGTGTAAACACAGAGCTTCACGTCCTGTCAGGGAAAGGAGACAGATGCTGTTTCCCTTGTACATAGGGAGACAGCATCGATCACCTCCCACAGTCACCCCCCTCCCCCCACACAGTTAGAACACACCCAGGCAATACATTTAACCCCTTCCTCACCCCCTAGTGTTAACCCCTTCAATGCCAGTCACATTTATACAGTAATTAGTGCATATTTATAGCACTGGTCGCTGTATAAATGTGAATGGCGCCAAAAATGTGTCAAAAGTGTCCGATGTGTCCGCCGCAATATCGCAGTCCCAATAAAAATCGCAGATCGCCGCCATTACTAGTAAAAAAATATATATTAAAAAAAAAATCATAATTCTGTCCCCTATTTTGTAGGTGCTATAACTTTTGCGCAAAGCAGTCACTTATTGTGATTTTTTTTTTTTTTTTACAAAAATACGTAGAAGAATACGTATCGGCCTTAACTGAGAAAAAAAAATATTTTTTTTTTTTAAAAATTGGGATATTTATTATAGCAACAAGTAAAAAAATATATATATATTTTTAAATTGTCGCTTTTTTTTGTTTATAACGCAAAAAATAAAAACTGCACGGGCGATCAAATACCACCAAAAGAAAGCTCTATTTGTGGGGAAAAAAAGGACACCAATTTTGTTTGGGTGCCACGTCGCACGACCGCGCAATTGTCAGTTAAAGCGACGCAGTGCCGGAAGCTGAAATTTCGCCTGGGCACGAAGGGGGTTTATGTGCCCAGTAAGCAAGTGGTTAAAGTCACCGTGTGTGGGCAAAACGTCGTTTTATGTCTTCAAAAAAACAACCAAAAAAAAATTCGAACATGCTTGAATTTTTTGTGTCGTTTTTCAAAACGTTGTTTTTTGTGTCATAAAAAGTGATGGTGTGTGGGCAAAACAGTGTTGAAAACGACGGCGAGTGCCGTCGAACGTGGTGTACGTCACCGCGCTTTGCTAGAGCATTTTGGAAAAACGATGGTGTGTATGCAACGTCGTTTTGGAAAAAAGTTTGAAAAACGTAGTTTTGTTTCATCACAAAAAGTGATCGTGTGTACGTGGCATAAGGGGCTGGACTGTGGCCATCAGGTGTACAAAATCCCCCATCATTGGTGTCATTGGACCCCATCATTGGTGTCATTGGGAGGAGTTTTGCCCCATCACTGAAAGGAATTTTGCCCCATCACTGAAAGGAATTCTGCCCCATCACTGAAAGAAATTCTGCCCCATCACTGAAAGAAATTCTGCCCCATCACTGAAAGGAATTCTGCCCCATCATTGGTGTCATTGGGAGGAATTCTGCCCCATCATTGGTGTCATTGGGAGGAATTCTGCCCTATCATTGGTGTCATTGGGAGGAATTCTGCCCCATCATTGGGAGGAATTCTGCCCCATCATTGGGGTCATTGGGAGGAATTATGCCCGATCATTGGTGCCAATGAATAAAAAAGCACCCCAAGGGCCGGATAAAATCAAGCAAAGGGCCACATCTGGACCCCGGCCTCAGTTTGGAGACCACTGATCTACTGTAATGAATATTTTGTCAATTGTACCAAGGTTTATATTTACAAAATCAATAAACAAATTTGACAAGGTCACTATGGATGACAGAGTGGGGGATTGGATTCTATGGAGACCACTATAAATTACAAACTGGGGAACTGGATTCTATAGGGCCTCTATGGATGACAGAGTGGAGGATTGGATTCTATGGAGGCCACTATGGATCACAAACTGCGACATTTGATTTTATGACGCCTGCTATGAAACACTGACCCCTGCTGCTCCTTCATCTGTTGGCTCCCACCACCAAATACCCAGTGCTTCCAAGTATGAGGGAACACATGATCTGTACCTATGATGCAGTACTTGGGACTAGCGACCAATCACTAGGCCCAAACACTGTAAGATGGTTAAGGGGTGACATAAGCGTCCTAAGTAAGCTCCAACACCAGGTATTTTGTCCATGACAGTGGAAGGATTGGCAGGGGAGCACTGTAAAAGGTGGTATAAGGTAGCAGAGGATGTCTCTTCCTTGAGTGGGCAAGGTTACAGGGTCCCTTTAAGAACTCTACAAGAAGTCAGATTTGTAGACACTTGTGTGATAAAATATACAGTGCCTTGATAAAGTATTCATACCCCTCAAAATTTTACACATTGCCATGTTACTACCAAAAACGTAAATGTATTATTGGAGTTGTCTGTGATAGACCAACGCAAAATTGTGAAGTGGAAGGAAAATTATAAATGGTTTTCCATTTTCTTTTTTACAAATAAATATGTGAAAAGTGTGCGGGGCATTTGTAAAGCGCCCCCCTTAATCAATACTTTGTAGAATCACCTTTCACTGCAATTACAGCTACAAGTTTTTTGGGGGATGTTTTTACCAGCTTTGCACATCTAGAGAGGGACATTTTTGCCCATTTTTGTTTGAAAAATAGCTCAAGCTCTGTCAGATTGCATGGAGAGCTTCTGAACAGCTATTTTTAGGTTTTGCCACAGATTCTCAATTGGGTTTAAGTCTGGTTTTTGACTGGGCCATTCTACCACTTGAATATGCTTTGATCTAAAGTCCATTCCATTGTAGCTCTGGCTGTATGTTTAGGTTAGTTGGTCTTGCTGGAAGGTGAACCTCTGCCCTAGTCTTAAGCCTTTTGCAAACTCGAACATGTTTTCTTCTAAGATTGCCCTGTATTTGGCTACATCCATCTTCCCATCAACTCTGGCCATCTGCCCTGTCCCTGCTGAAGTAAAGCATTCCTACAACATGATGCTGCCACCACCATGTTTCACGGTGGGGATGGTGTGTTCAGGGTTAGTGTAACGGTCACATCTCATGTAATACATGAATTATGATTTATTAGCCACCCTATGCCCAAAAGGGGCACAGGGTGAACGTAGACCCAAGTGTTCTTAGGGCCGCTGGCACAGGAGTATTCCCCATCCCTCAAAAGTCTCTGGGTGTCACGGGTAATCCTATTACAGTAAGTTTCCCACCACACATAGAGTTTTGCTTTTGGGCCAAAAGGTAAAATGTTGGTCTCATCTGACCAGAGCACCTTCTTCCACATGTTTGCGGTGTCCCCCACATGGCTTCCCACAAACTGCAAATGGGACTTCTTATGGCTTTTTTTTTTTAACAATCGCTTTCTTATTGCCACTATTCCATAAAGGGCAGATTTGTGGAGAGCACCACTAAGGCCGCGTACACACGATCAAATCTATCTGCTGAAAACGGTCTGACAGACCGTTTCAGCAGACAGATTCGATCGTGTGTACGGGCGGACAGACAGATTTTTCCAGCAGACAGATTTTAAAGCATGCTTTAAAATCTGTCTGCTGGGAATCCGTCCATTCGATATGTCTGCTGGTTAGTACGCTAACCAGCAGACATATCTGCCCGCACATGCGTCGAATGGATTCGACGCATTCGCGGAAGTGTTTTACTTCCTGGTGCGGTGACGTGGCGGCGTCAACATCACCGCCACGTCACCGCGCTGTCTGCCGGTGGGGATTTTGGTTTGATCGTGTGTACAGCGATCAAACCAAAACAGCCCAGCAGACAAATCTGTTCAAATCGGTCTGCCAGACCGATTTAAACAGATGTATTTGCTCGTGTGTATGCGGCCTTATAGTTGTCCTGTGGACAGATTCTCCCACCTGAGCTGTGGATCTCTGCAGCTCCTCCAGAGTTACCATGGACCTCTTTGTGGCTTTTCCGATTAATGCTTTCCTTGTCCAGCCTGTCAGTTTAGTTGGATGGCCATGTCTTGGTAGGTTTGCAGTTGTGCCATACTCTTTCCATTTTCGGATGATGGATTGAACAGAGCTTTGTGAGATGTTCAAAGCTTGGGATATTTCTTTTATAACCCAACCCTGCTTTATACTTCTCCAGAACTTTATCCCTGACTTGTCTGGTGTGTTCCTTGTCCTTCATGATGCCGTTTGTTCATTACGGTTTTTGAACAAACCTCTGAGGGCTTCACAGAACAGCTGTATTTATACCAAGATTAAATTACTCACAGGTGGACTGCTAATTTGGAGGCATCTAAACGCAATTGGTTCAACTAGATTTTAGTTAGGGGTATCAGAGTAAAGGGGGCTGAATACAAATGTACCCCCACACTTATCACATATTTGTAAAAAAATTGAAAACCATTTATAATTTTCTTTCCACTTCAAAATTATGTGCCACTTTGTTTTGGTCTATCACATACAATTCCAATAAAATATGATTACTTTTTTGGTTGTAACATGACACAATTTGGAAAAGTATGAATACTTTTTTCAAGGCAATGTATTAGCGAGAAGAAATTGTTTAGTTCACCCCCGTCTGACACTGACAGGATAATGTTGTGGGATTTCTCACCTGCTGAGAATGGCATGAAGGCCACCCGATTGCGGAACTGACCCTGCTCATCCAGGAAGTGCCCGGGGTTGAACCGTTCTGGAGTCTCCCATTGAGAGGGGTCATTAAGCACCGATGTCAAGAATGGGAGGATGATGGTACCCTGGTAAAGGAGAGAGAGAGAGACTATTGTACACAAGTAAAAACACATCATACAGCCTCAGTGCCAATTACATCATGTGAATGTCTGCAACAAGCTAAATACACAAAATTGTACTTATTTATCGGGCAGTAAATGTTGGAATAACTAGGAAGAGTATAATAATGCAGAGTAAAAAAAAAATTATACAGGTGCCCAAACAGAACAAGAAACTTGTTTCTTATTGGCTTTTGTACACTGTGGTATGCGGATAAGCTACCCATCGATCATGATCAACCTGTCAATTGCAACCGTCTGACAGGCAGACAGCGACCGTGATTGTGCCCGTGATGGCAACCACGACCGCGCCGCCACTCCTGACCACCACTGCCACATTTCAGATAACAGCAGCATTCTATATTACAGTCCAGGCCAGTGCTAGGTTAGGGGCGGGCCAGACAGGAACAGGTGAGACCGCACCAATCAGTGAGCAGAGTCCCTGCCCAGCCAGCCCAGCAGATCCCAGGGCTGTGTCTGTGTAAAGATGAAGTGATGTAGATAAATATGAATAATCAATGTGATAATTAAACAATGTCCTTATAAACAAATAAGTGATGAATAGTCAAATCTATAGTGAATATGAACACTATAATATAATATATTTATTTTTATATATATATATATATATTTTTTTTGACTTTACATCTGGCTTTCTTTTGGATGAGTTCTCTATTGAAGACTTCTCAGCCACTTCATTGTCCTTGGCTCATGAGTTATCTCTAGACAAGGGTGCTACATTACATACTACGGACCTCTGAATTGAGAAGTACTTGCTACTGTCCCCTAAACTTTTCAAACCTTCCTTTTTTAATGGGGCAATGCTAGGTTATCTCCTAAAAAAAATATGGGCTGGTGACTTTTGATCTCTTCTATGTTGTTCAAGGAGATCTCCACCTCTCCAAGTTTGCCTACCCTGGCCCCTGCTGTAGTACATTATGTAGCGCCCTTATACTTCCAGTTAGGACACTATTTAAATTTAGAGGGGGGATGAGAGAGTTACTTTGCTCTCATCCATATTTCATTGTGTAAAATTGTTCTGGCTGGGCTTCCTGTGGTCCCATTCTGTCTACCAGGGATGCAGTTCCATTCTTTGGTCATCAGGTGGCACCAGAGGGCCCAGGCAGGAACCGCCTTTCCCCAGCAGCCAATAAGAGAAAGTTCTCCCTCGCAGGGCATGCTGGGGGAGGGTATTTCTGGCCATTGTTTCCGGGTCTTCTACCTGCAACGGGCGCACGTGCTATGTGGAATTCCAGACTCTGGGCCCTCATGGCTCAGGGCAACTAAAGTCGCAGAGGGGCCCCAGTGACTTACTGGGTCCCCACACCGAGAAAGAGAGCGATCCCAGGCTGGAGGTGCTGTTCGGTGGGGAGTCGGTCTGGGATGAGCCCGGAGGCAGGTGATCCTACAAGACTCAGACAAGCCATCGGGGATCTGGGTGACCAAACACTGACAGGTTGTATGTTGCAAACTGTTAGTCGGTGGCCCCCAAATTATTGACTGAGAGGATTTGCTCTACATCTCAAGCACTTGAGTATTGGGCCGGTGGCAGAGGCCCTCTACTGATCTAAATCTTAATAGAGCCAAGTCGGTGGCAGAGACTTGTTCCTCCTCAGCGATTCCAAGTGACGCTCTGGCTTCCAGGCCTGTGAGAGGGACCTGTCCAGGGGCACTACACCCACTGGAGTGACGACGAAGTGAGACTAATCCTAAGAAGCAGGACTGCTTCCTTTCTTTTATCCATAGCCTGAATCTGCAAAGTTCTCTTTTCCACCAACTTATTCTGTCTACCTCAAGTTGCCTGTTGGTCGTGTTGGACCAGGAAATAAAAGCATTGAAAACGTCAATTGATTGCCTGGACATTACTTCACTGCTCTCAGCACTGCCATCACCCCTAGACACCTCACAGGGTAACTTAAAGCGGTTGTTCTGCTGGAAAACGTTTTTTTTTTTCAGTCTACTCTGCTACTGTTCAAATACAAATTTAGTTACTTACTAGTGCCGATCTTGCAGCCGCCACGATCGTGATTGGCCAATAAAGAATGTTTTATAAAACTTTGTGATTGACATTGCCATCTTCTTTGTGGGCACTCTGAATCCCTCCTGTATGTCTTCCGGGATGCGGCGATGGGGAATATGTATACGCCCTCATCACATGACGCGATTTTCGGGTCACGTGACCCGCTCCCCGCGTCACGTGAGAGCACAGCTAGCACGATACTAGCTAGTTCTGTGAATGTGGTGTGATTGGCCCGCACGTCACTGCATAGAGGCCTGACAATCGGCGCCCACAATGCACAGCGCCGTCGGGCAAAATAGCTACACGCCCACTCCCCGCATGGATGGAAACCCGGAAGCACAGGATATTACAGGTAAGGGAGCATTGAAAAATAAAAACTTCAACGCTATGTTTCTTAGATGGGCTTGAGGTTAAGGATGCTGTAAAGTTGATTTTGAGGGTGAACCTCCGCTTTAAGTACGCCGATCCCAAACCAGCGGCTCCTGCGGGGGTAAGCGCTACAATTACATTGTGCCAAGGTTTACATTAAAAATAAACAAGCTGTATCACATCTAAATGGTAGCTTGTCACGTGCAGAACAAGAAAGCAGTCACTTTTCTGCCTGACATAAATACTGCATGCGCCTATATACTCCCATACCCTACAACTATCCCACGACGCTGATGGTTGTCCTTTTTTTTCCCCATTTTTGGTGCAGTTTTATCGCTATTTCCCTTATTATCTGCACACTCTGGCACACATGGGCTGACATATGTCATAGTCGTATACCTTCGGGAGGGTGTATCCACGGAACTCGATGTCTTCTGTCACTGCGTGAAAGAGAGCAATTGGTGCCAAATCTAGAACTCTCTGTATTTCATGGATGACGGCGTTGGTGTATGCCAGTTGTGGTCTGTTTTCAATCCCAGGTAGATGCAATGACTGCGTCACCTCATCAATTTCTTGTTGGACCTTTGCTGAAATATAAAAAGGAATTACCTGTGATTTCCTAAAACTTCTATGTCAAAAGGGAATTGATAGACTTTTTTGATATGTACATTGTGAATGTGTGCTTCCAGCATGGAGTTTGTTTTTCAAATGCTCACCACTACGAGCTGGAAAAAGCAGGGGAGCACAGTATTGTAATGTTAGTTACATAGTTACATAGTTAGTCAGGTTGAAAAAAGACACAAGTCTATCCAGTTCAACCATAAAAAAATAAATAAACAAACAAAATAAAACACAGTACATCCCATACACCCAAATCCATACCCACAGTTGATCCAGAGGAAGGCAAAAAAAAAAACAGCAGAGCGTGATCCAATTTGCTACCGGAGGGGAAAAAATTCCTTCCTGATCCCCCAAGAGGCAATCGGATTTACCCCGGATCAACTTTACCTACAGAACTTAGTACTCAGTTATATTATGTGTATTTAGGAAAGAATCCAGGCCTTTCTTAAAGCAATCTACTGAGCTGGCCAGAACCACCTCTGGAGGGAGTCTGTTCCACATTTTCACAGCTCTTACTGTGAACAAACCTTTCTGTATTTGGAGGTGAAATCTCTTTTCCTCCAGACGTAAAGAGTGCCCCCTTGTCCTCAGCGTTGACCTTAAAGTGAATAACTCAACACCAAGTTCACTATATGGACCTCTTATATATTTGTACATGTTGATCATATCCCCCCGTATTCTCCTCTTCTCCAGAGTGAATAAATTCAGTTTTTCTAATCTTTCCTCATAGCTGAGCTCCTCCATGCCTCTTATCAGTTTAGTTGCCCTTTTCTGCACTTTCTCCAGTTCTCCGATATCCTTTTTGAGAACTGGTGCCCAAAACTGGACTGCATATTCCAGATGAGGTCTTACTAATGATTTGTACAGGGGGGGCAAAATGATATCTCTATCTCTGGAGTCCATACCTCTCTTAATACAAGAAAGGACTTTGCTCACTTTGCAAACCGCAGGAGATTATGGAATAATTATAGACCGGGTGAGAACCACTCATCCTATTCAGTCGCCCAGTGCTTACCAATAATCAGTTATTTCAATCATTTGTCTCCATGCAGCCATCAACTAGTCATCTCCTGCAGTGCTGTGCAGTTGTTGGAGACAGTCTCAGGATTTTGCTAGGCTAAAGAGATGCTCAGAAGAGACATTTGGTGGTCAATGAAAGATGTGGCCTGTGGGTTCCACAAAACATGTAGGTTGGGGTAAATTGAAGTATTTGGGATAACTTGGAGGAACTCAGGGTATTTGTGAGCAACTCAGGGTATCAGGTGGAACTGCCAGTATCTTGGGGTATTGGGGGGAACTGAACAACTCGGGTATCAAGAGTAACTGTGAATACCATGGGGTATCAGGAGTAACTGAGTAACTCAGGGTATTGGGAGTAATAGTGGTTTCAGGAGTAACTGGGAGTAGCTGGAGTACTGGGAGTAACTGAGTAGCTTGGAGTACCAAGAGTAATTTGGAGTAAGTGGAGTACACTTTCCAGTGACTCAGTAACTTAGTAGTCTGGGGGAACTTGAAGTAATGAGGTAAATTGGAGTAACTTGCAGTACCAAGGTAATTTGGAGTAGCTTGGGCCTAGGGATCAGTGAGACAGGAGCAAAGAAGAAGAAAAGGATTATCCCTTTAGAACAGCAGGTAAGATGTCCACCAGGATTGGGACCCAGTGCACATCTTGCTCCATGTATGCTTTCCTTGAAGATCCGTTCAAGAGCGAATACTGCTGTGCGAGATGTGATTTAGTAGTTTCTCTGTAAGCCTCGATCCTGGATCTAATCAGGTGTCAACGGTTGAGAAGCATTGGCAAACTGGAAAGGAGCTTGGATATTATCCAACAGGTGCTGGCGGCAGCCAGTATAGAGGGGGTGGAGATATGGAGGTACAGGAGCTAGAGGTAGGTAGCTGGGTGACATTTGGGAGGGGTAGAGGGAAGAGCATTAGGAAAGCTAGTCCTGAGGGTACACCCCAACAAATGTAACTCCACACAGTAGTGCAAGGCTTTCTCCCTGGTGTGGAGAAAGCCTCTTGAGGGGGCGAGCAGGCAAGTCAGGACACTCTCTACTTTGCAGATAGAGAAAGGAGCTGTGTGTTAGTGGGTGTCCTGACACTCCTGCTCGCCCCCTCCCTCTTAAGAGGTTTTCTTCACACCAGGAACAAAGCCTTGCATTACTGTGTGTAGTTACAGACAGAAGAATATGAAGTGAGGATTTTTCAGAAGAAATAAGGACATTTGAAAGCAAAATGGAAGGATGAGGTAAGTGAAGACGGACTGCACTAAGGTAAAGGAAGCTATTTAGGGAAACAATTTTTTTCCTTTACAACCCCTTTAACCACTTAAGACCCGGACCTTTAGGCAGCTAAAGGACCCGGACAGTTTTTGCGAATTCGGCACTGCGTCGCTTTAACTGACAATTGCGCGGTCGTGCGACGTGGCTCCCTAACAAAATTTGCTTCCCTTTTTCCCCACAAATAGAGCTTTCTTTTAGTGGTATTTGAACACCTCTGCGTTTTTTTTGCTCTATAAACAAAAATAGAGCGACAATTTTGAAAAAAATGCAATACTTTTTGCTATTATTAATATCCCCCAAAAATATATAATTATTATTTTTTTCCTCAGTTTAGGCCGATACGTATTCTTCTACATATTTTTGGTAAAAAAAAAAATCGCAATAAGCTTTTATCGGTTGGTTTGCGCAAAATTTATAGCGTTTACAAAATAGGGGATAGTTTTATTGCATTTTTACAAATTTTTTTTTTTTACTACTAATGGCGGCGATCAGCGATTTTCTTGTAACTGCGACATTATGGCGGACACTTCGGACAATTTTGACACATTTTTGGGACCATTGTCATTTTCACAGCAAAAAATGTATTTAAAAAAAAAAGACAAAAATGACAATTGCAGCTTGGGAGGTAACCACAAGAGGGCGCTGAAGGGGTTATGTGTGACCTCATTTGTGTTTATAACTGTAGGAGGATGTGGCTGTAGGTGTGACGTCATTGGTTGTGTTTCCCTATAATAGGGAACACACGATCAATGAGGGCGCCACAGTGAAGAACAGGGAAGCTGTGTTTACACGCGGCTCTCCCCGTTCTTCAGCTCCGGGCCGATCGCGTGACTCATAGTTAGTTACATAGTTACATAGTTACATAGTTAGTCAGGTTGAAAAAAGACACAAGTCCATCCAGTTCAACCATAAAAAAATAAACAAACAAAATAAAACACAGTACAATCACATACACCCAACTCCATACCCACAGTTGATCCGCAGTTGGTCCGCTTGTCCCGTGGCCGCGGTCACGGAGCTTCGGACCGGGTAGCGGGCTCGCGCCCACGACCCACAGCTGGGCACTTAAAGAGGACATACCTGTATGTGCTTTTGACCAGCCGTGCCATTCTGCCGACGTATATGTGCAGGAGGCGGTCCTTAAGTGGTTAAATGTATTTTTAAAACACCTCCTAGTATCAACTTAAAAGTTGAACTGGAGGCATTTTTTTTTGTGTAGTGTTGGATGGAGTGTGCAAGGTTTGGAATATCTGACAGACAAACAAAACAAATTATTCTGAATTACGTATGCCAGGGCTAATATGAATCTTACCTTGGACATCGGGATGATGAGCCAAGAAGACCAAGCAGAATTTCAGAGTGTTAGCAGTGGTTTCAGAACCTGCTGCTAACAAACCCACCGTCGCCGCCATCAGGCTGTCATCACAGAAATCTGGGTCCTCCTCGTGCTCCACCTGAGAAAAGACAGAGAAAGGAATAACATCAGCCAGCAGAAATGAGCAGACAGCCTGAGCTGAATGCTACAGCAGGCTCCCAAGGCATTACAGTATATATTCAAATACAGTATTTGTTTTTTAGAACTTTGCAAAAATGATGAATCATATTTACTTGTTCAATGGGTGGTGAGTTTTTCTCTGTTGAAAAGCTATGGCCTGTATAAAGTCGTGTGCCTGGTCCCTATTTGCATGTTAAGGTTCCTGCAGTGGGAGTCCCGGTGTTCTGCCGAGATGTGTCCCCCTGGTGGATAATGCCCGCCCTGAACTGCGCAGGCGCAGCACTCTAGCTCCGAAAATTACCGAACATGAGCTGTAGACTGAGCCTGCGCAATGAACAGGGCATAGTTACAGTTGTTGCTGCACGCTCGCTCCACTCTGCAACAGTGCAAAACTCGCCCTTCTTTTCATACACCCGCCCCCCTTGCAGATGATATAATAGTAATACACAAGCCACGGGGGGCATGGTGTGTGTATTATTATATTGTCTGCAAGGGGGGGGCGGGTGTATGAAAAGAAGGGGGAGTTTTGCGCTGTTGATGGGGGAGTTTGTGGCATCCGCCCCTTACACGATATAATTGTATTATACACGCCCCTTGCAGAGTGGAGCTAACATTGTGAGCGTGCGTCAGCGTGTGGCACAATATTGTGCTCATTGCGCATGCGCAGTGTCCAGGCGATTGACAGCTGTGTTGCGCTTCGGCAATTTTCGGAGGTCCGCTGCGCCTCTGCAGGATAGAGCAGGCGGTTCGCTGCGCTTGCGCAGGACAGAGCGAGCAAAATCCACCGGGGGACAATTCTCGGCAACCAAAAACCGCAGACGTGTGCCAGAAGCTGAGAATTTTTGGGCCAGTGGCTGCAGTTCTTTAACTTAGTAAAGAAATGACTCATCGCCCACCAGACAATTAAGTATTGATCTATTTTATCTTTTTTTTTTTTTTTGGCAAAGTGTTTTTAAAAAAAAAATGACGACAAATTTGTGGAGAGAAGAAATGCAAGGCAATTTGTGGACATGAGGAAAGGTGATAAATAGGGAGCAAAATTATTATTTGAAAGAAAAGAATAAAAAGAAAGGGGAAGGTGAGGATTGGAGATTAGGGGAATTGGAGAAGGAGGGAAAAGAAGAGGAGAAATAGGGAATGGAGAGGCAAATAGAGTAGAAAGAGAAGAAGAAGAGGAGAAAGGAAAAGACAGAAATGTAGAGAAAATAAATAGAAAAGGAGGTAAAAGAGTATAGGAAAGGAGATAAGAGAGAAGAAAAATGGGAAGGAGAGGAAAAACAAGGAATTGAGAGGGGAAGAGAGGGATAGAGAAGGGAGGGTGCTGGCAGCGCAGCAACTGAATGCTGTTATTTGCTTGAATGATACTGCAAGTGAGTTAGCAGCCCTTAGTGGTCAACAGTGGTGGCCACTCATACGAGGTGCAGGGGTGCTGCCCCCCAATCCATGTGCCCGGCCCCTAATCTTCATGCAGGGCGCTGGATGTATGGATTTCAATGTTTTGTTTTTTTTCTTGGAGGAATATGATTAGAGCCTGAAGCCTCAAACACACTCGGTTTTCTCGGGAAGAACCAGCAAGAAAACTGCTGGCAGAGCTTTCTTGCCTAATAAACCAAGCGTTTGTCCAAGGCTTTCAGGTTTCTCGTCTGGAAATCTGGCCAGAATCTCGACGAGAAAAATAAAGAATCTGCTCTCTATTTCCTCGTCGAGATTCTTGTCGCCCTGTTTCCCGACGAGAACCCCAAGAGTGTGTAATTACCTGACGCCGTGGAAACCCACGCATGCTCGAAATGACTTTGACACATGGGCGGTAGCTTCCACGGCATAGGTAGGATGAAGCAAGATGGCGGCGACGGCATCGAATGTGATGAATTCATGCTCGTCGTACGCAATGACGTCGCCGCTTTCTTGCCTTTCAAGAGAACCACGGTTCTTGCCATGCTAAGTATGGCGTCGGGACAGCGTCGTCTTTTTCCGTCGTTTACGTAGTTTTACTAAGTCGTTCGCGAATAGGGATTTACGTAAACGACTCTCACGTCGGTTTCATTCACGTTTTCCGACGTGAGCTGGAGCATGCGCACCGGTCTATTTTTGCGGCCGGCGCATGCGCAGTTTGATTGACACGGGGGCGCGCTTAATTTAAATACAAGCCGCCCCCTTTGAATTACACGGTCTTACGCCGGGCCATTTACACTACGCTGCCGCAACTTACGGAGCAAGTGCTTGGAGAATACGGCACTTGCTCGGTTAAGTTGCGGCGGCATAGTGTAAATGCCTTACGCTACGCCGGCGGGCAATCTACGTGAATCTGGCCCATTGCCTTTTGCTAGCAGCTGTATATTAGGGGCCAGATTCACAGAGCCATTACTCCGGTGTATCTCCTGATAGACCAGAGTAATTTCAAATTACCTGCGTCGTTTCATTAGTTTGAATCCTCAAACCATGATACGACGGCTTCAGGCTTCTATCCGACAGGCTTACGCCTTTGTACGCCATCGGATCTACGCTGCAATCTTTTTCCGCCCGCTGGGTGGAGTTTGCGTCGTTTTCAGCGTTGGGGTATGCAAATTAGCTTTTTCCGGCGATCCACAAAGTTACGATCGGCCGTCGCATTCTCTTACGGCATCTGTAGTCAGCTTTTTGCTGCGTAAAGTTAGGGCAGCTATTATCTGGTCTATCGTTAGACGGCCCATGTTAAGTATGGCCGTCGTTCCCGCGTCAAATTTCACATTTTTTTTTGTTTTTGCGCAAGTCGTCCGGGAATAGAAATGTATGTAAACGACGCTACTCAAAAAAATCTGAATGGAGCATGCGCAGTTTGATCGCCGTGGGGACGCGACTAATTTAAATGCTTCACGCCCCCTAATCGCGTATTTAGATTGCGCCGCGAGAAATACACTACGCCGCCGTACCTTACGGGCCGAAATCTACCTGAATTCGTCTTAGAGCCAGGTAAAATACGGCGGCATAGTGTGTCTCTGATACTCTGTGCCAGGGCAATTGTACCTGAATCTGGCCCTAGGGTTTTTAGCGCTCACTATTTTATTTTCACATTGAGATTCAGGAGTAGTCAATGTTGGAAATAAACAAGGAGGGCTAGATTCGGGTAGAAGAGCGTATCTTTGTGCGGGCGTAGCGTATCCTATTTACGCTACGCCTCCGCAACTTTTACAGGCAAGTGCTGTATTCACAAAGCACTTGCTCCGTAAGTTGCGGCAGCGTAGGGTAAATTTGCCGGCGTAAGTGCGCGTAATTCAAATTTGGCATGTAGGGGGCGTGTTGTATTGAAATCAACCGTGACCCCACGTAAATGACGCGCCGAACGAACTGCGCATGCGCCGGCCGTGGACGTATCCCAGTGCGCATGCTCAAAATTATGCCGCAAATACTCATCAGTTTTGATGTGAACATAACTTACGCAAAGCCCTATGCGCGAACGTTTTACGCAAACGACGTGATCGACGGAAAATTCTACGCCGGCCCGACGTCGATACTTAAAGCGGTATTTCACCCTAAACATAAGATCTCCCATGCGATCCAGCATACTGGCGTCAGCGCCAGTATGCTGGGTTTTTTTTTTTTATCGCACACTTACTGTATTATAGTGGAATTCCTTTTCTGTCCCCCGTGGTGGACGGCGCCAGTATAGCGCGTCACATCTTCCTAAAATACCCGTATTGACTGCGTCACGCCCTCCGAAATAGGACTCGGAGAAATACGGCGCCTGCGCAGTCAGCTCCTAGGTCTGTGCGCAGGCGCCGCATTTTCGCCGAGATTACCCGAGTCCATATCGGGTATTTTAGGAAGATGTGACGCGCTATACTACAGCCGTCCACCGCGGGGGACAAAAAAGGAATTCCACAATAATACAGTAAGTGTGCTATTAAAAAAAAAAAAAAAAACAGCATACTGGCGCTGACGCCAGTATGCTGGATCGCATGGGAGATCTTATATTTAGGGTGAACCTCCGCTTTAACATTACGTACGCCTCATATAGCAGGGGTAACTTTACGCTGGACTTGCGCTTACGCAAACAACGTAAAAAAATACGACGGGCCGCAAGTACATTCGTGAATCGGCGTATCTAGCTCATTTGCATATTCGACGCGTAAATCAACGCCACCTAGCGGCCAGTGTAAATATGCAACTAAGATACGACGGCGTAAGAGACTTACGTCGGTCAGATCTAAGACAAATCTATGCGTAGCTGATTCTAAGAATCAGGCGCATAGATACGACGCCGCTCACTCAGAATTACGACGGTGTATCTGGAGATACGCCGGCGTAACTCGTTCCTGAATCTGGCCCTGGAGTGACTAAGTTGTTTTGTGGGGTCGTTAGTCAGAAAGTGGCGAATTCCGGAAAATGTTTTGGAGGTTAAGACGGCAAGTTATCGCAAGTTATTGGATGTGCGGGCTGAAGGTGAGGTCAGAGTCTAGGATTACACCCAGCACCCTGGCATGTGTGGAGAGAATATTAAACATTCCACATATACACAGCGTTGTGGCAGTGGTGCGCATACCTTGCATTTTGACACTTTCCACTAGTAACTATACAGCTTTTTCCTCCACTCCCATGTTCGGTTCCCACCAAGGTCAACCAAAAGGTGGGGGGGGGGGAGAAGAGAAGAGCATGACAGTGACGAGGCAGAGATACTGCCTTGCTGGCTATGGCCAATAAACCAGGAACCTGGTCCTGGCCTCCATACAATCAAGGCGGGGAGGCAAAGTACTTCAGGGTCAGAAGCAGAGATTCCCACTGAAAAGGCAGGAGAGGTCAAAATTGAGACAGTCAGGCGGCGTACACACGTACGAGAACCTCGACGGGTGGAACACATCGTTCCGCTCGTCGAGGCTCTCGGCCGGCCGTCGAAATCGGCGACCCGCCCATCGGGAATGGCAACCAGTCATTCATCCAGGTGGGCCGTCGAGCAAATAGAGAGCCTGCTCTCTATTAGCTCGACGGGATTCCCGACGGGGCGAGCCAGGAGCGTACACACAGCCGAGGTTCTCGCTGGAATGCAGCTCCCAGCGAGGTTCTCGCTGGTTTCTAGCGAGAACCTCGGTCGTGTGTACGCCGCCATAGTCCATCTCAAGCAGAGAGCTATGAAGACCTGATCAACTTCAAAGCCCAGGTCAGACAGTCCTTTGGCAGCTGGAATCCCATTTGCAGAAGATGAGATAGACTCTTAGGCCTCATTTACACATGGATCCGTTCAGGTCCGTCTGTCAGTTTTTCAGGCGGACCTGAACGGACGCTCCATGCATGTCTATGGAGCGTTGGATGTCAGCGGAGACATGTCCGCTGACATCCGACCTGATCCGATCCGCTAAATACAAATGTATGGGGCACACGTCCCCATCCGTCCATGCGGAGGACAGAGGACCGCTCCATAGAGGACAGCGGGGCTCGAGAAGCTCCTCCCCGCTCAGTGAGCAGAGAGAGGCTTGTCATCCGTCGGCTCAGCGGAGATCTGCCGCTGAGCTGGCGGACTCCGTCGGAACGGACTGCGACGGAGTCGGTCATGTGTGAATGAGGCCTTATGAAGGCAGGATTTGTACAAACCCTGGTGACAATATCACTTTCCCTGAACTGGATTAGTCATTGTAACGGTCAGCACCCTGTGTACCCTGCCTAGGATCGGCCCTGGCATATCTGGCAGGGTCGGCTTAGTATAAAGCACCATACAGAACCATTTGCAGCAATCCCTGAAATCTTATCCTCTCCACTACCACCAATTATATTCACACGGCCATTCTCCAGAGCGGTGCTGTTTGTGATTAGCTGGGTTAAAGCAATATGGCCAATACTTATCAAGGACAGTTCAAAAGATGAGGGTCCAGTGTATTTACCTCTTTTATCTTCAGCAGGAAATAATCAATCAAATCTCGGGGGGCCTCAGGCTTCAGGGTGCGTTTGTGCTCATTGATGTAAGTTTGCACAAAGTTCTCTAGGTAGGAGTTTTCCTTAAAAGCAATCTTTGGTAATATTGGCAGCTTGAGCAGAAACGGGAATACGTTGCAGAGCTGTCCGTCAGAAACACAAGGAGTAAACAATTAAAGAGTTACAATGTATGTCAGTGAAAAATAAAATTACACAAATGTACATCTCTACAATACATTCACATTTTCTATGTTTTAAAATAGATTTGGGGTTTACATTAATTAATTTACTTTAACCTTAAATACCGTATATTTCTAAAACGGGAATATTATTGATAAAATACAATACAGTAAGAAAACAGCACTGACATTTTGAGTCAAATTAAAGTCATTCAAGAAAACTTAGAAATGCGCACTACTGGTTTCCTCCAGTAACCATGTAGTAGTCTAAGGGCCAGATTCAGAAAGAATTTACGCGGCGTATCTGTTGATACGCCACGTAAATTCTAGGATGCGCCTAGGAAGCGCTTTGTGAATACAGCACTTGCCTGTCAAAGTTGTGGAAGCGTAGCGTATATAGGATACACTACGCCCGCACAAAGATACGCTCTCCATCCTGAATCTGGCCCTATGTATGTAGTAGTCTATGTCTAGTCTAGTCTATCCACCTTACCAACCGCTCAGTATATTCCAAACTTCTCCTCCAATACCTGCACTGGCTCCCTATCACCCAGCGAATTAAATTCAAAATACTAACCACAACCTACAAAGCCAATAACAACTCTGCCCCGAGCTACATCACCAATCTCATCTCTAAACATATCCCAAACCATCCTCTCCGCTCTTCTCAAGACCTCCTACTGTCAAGCTCTCTTGTCTCTTCCTCCCATGCTCGTCTCCAGGATTTCTCCAGAGCCTCTCCCATCCTCTGAAACTTACTACCTCAACCTGTCCGGCTATCCCCTACTCTTGCTACCTTCAGGCGATCCCTGAAAACTCACCTCTTCAGGGAAGACTATCACATCCCCAACTAATCTTTTACCACTTCCATCAGCTCATTCCCCACAGTTACAACCTTTTGTACCACCAGCCCCACCCCATTAGATTGTAAGCTCTTCTCAGGGCCAGATTAAGAACATCATGGGCCTGGTGCTGAGGATTTTGGTGGGGCCTTTTATAAATAATAAATAAATGCGATAGAATCACAGCGCAGCAATGGAGGGCCCAGTCTGACAATAAGTGTACCCTAATGTGCTAATATGCTGTGCATACTTGTACATTGTGGCATAACCTACCCCAGGGCCTCTAAAAAGTAGTAATGTCAGGAAAGTTTACTACCGCTTTAATATCACAGGATCCCAGAAACCTCTCATAGGGCCCCCTACTGACCCAGTGGCCCTTGGGCAGTGCATAAGTGCATAGTTGCCAACATTTAAAAAATATTTTCAGGGACACTTTTTTTCACAAGTGCTATATTTAGAGTAGCTGAGATCCCCGATGTTCCTCTGTACATCACAGTAGTAATCACAAAATTAAATAAGTTCTAATAATGGAACAGAACAAATATGAGAACTGAGATTTCCTTTAGTTGAACTAACAAAAGTGTGTCCATTCTAGAGCTGGTAACATTGAGGGTATTCAGTATCATTTTAAAGAACTGTTTTGCGGGTAAGCGACATAGGGGAGGAGTACGGACGGTATATAAGTGGGAAGTACTGTATGTGCAGGCGAGTGAGAGGAATGTGGAGGGTCTAACATTGGGCACTATGTACAGGAGAAGAGTGCAAAGGGTACGGCAAAAGGCACAATGTACAGGAGAGGAGTGTGGAGGGTATGACAGTGAGCAGTATGTACAGGAGAGAAGCGTGGAGGGTACACCAGTGGGCAGTATGTACAGGAGAGAAGTGTATGACAGCAGGCACTATGTACAGGAGAGAAGTGTGGAGGGTATGGCAGTGGGCAGTATGTACAGGAGAGGAGTGTGGATGGTATGATAGTGGGCACTATGTATAGGAGAGTAGTGTGGAGGGTATGAAAGTGGGCAGTATGTAAAGGAGAGGAGTGTGGATGGTATGATAGTGGGCACTATGTATAGGAGAGGAGTGTGGAGGGTATGACAGTGGACGCTATGTATAGGAGAGGAGTGTGGAGGGTATGACAGTGAGCAGTGTGTAAAGGAGAGGAGTGTGGATGGTATGATAGTGGGCACTATGTATAGGAGAGGAGTGTGGAGGGTATGACAGTGGACGCTATGTATAGGAGAGGAGTGTGGAGGGTATGACAGTGAGCAGTATGTACAGGAGAGGAGTGTGGAGGGTGCAACAGTGGGCACTATGTACAGGAGAGGAGTCTGGAGGGTATGACAGTGGGCAGTATGTACAGGAGAGGAGTGTGGAGGGGATTACAGTGAGCAGTATGTACAGGAGAGAAGTGTGGAGGGTATGACAGTGGGTGGTATGTACAGGAGAGGAGTGTATGACAGCAGGTACTATGTACAGGAGAGGAGTGTGAAGGGTATGACAGTGGGCAGTTTGTACAGGAGAGGAGTGTGAAGGGTATGACAGTGGGCAGTATGTACAGGAGGAGTGTGGGGGTATGACAGAGGGTAGTATGTACCAGAGAGAAGTGTGGAGGGTATGATGGGGCAGTATGTACAGGAGAGAAGTGCGGGGGGTATGACAGTGGGCAGTATGTACAGGAGAGGAATGGGG
Source organism: Rana kukunoris (assembly GCA_029574335.1). Classification (NCBI taxonomy): domain Eukaryota; kingdom Metazoa; phylum Chordata; class Amphibia; order Anura; family Ranidae; genus Rana; species Rana kukunoris. The sequence goes on from CM056053.1 coordinate 474,093,548, forward strand.
ATGGGATGATAGTGGGCACTATGTATAGGAGAGGAGTGTGGAGGGTGCGACAGTGGGCACTATGTACAGGAGAGAAGTGTATGACAGCAGGCACTATGTACAGGAGAGGAGTGTGGGGTATGACAGTGGGTGCTCTGTATAGGAGAGGAGTGTGGAGGGTATGATAGTGGTCACTATGTACATGAGAGGAGTGTGGAGGGTATGACAGTGAGCACTATGTACAGGAGTGGAAGGATGTTTAGGGACTGCATAGTGGTTAAGCGGGTCATACATGGATTGAAATTACACCAATTATGCAGAGACCAGCCATAGTCGATCTATGTATGGGCTAGCTGGTTTTACACAAATCAATTTATTAATCGACTTAAGTACAACCAGCCTGTTTTTCCCAAAACAATCAGTGCTGCCAGCTATAGATAGCAACACTGATCATTGTACTCACTGGCAGAACACAATAACACTACAGGAGTGATTCCCCCATCCACAGGTAAGCAGGTGAGAGGGTGTGTGGGGACAGGCTGGGGAGAGATACCAGTCAGTGGCTGGGTAGGCACTAGTGTTGAGCGGAATACGCCATATTCGATTTCGCCATATATCACGAATATATAGAAGAATATTCGAGAAATATTCGCTAAAATCGAATATTCGTAATTTTTTGTCCAAATAACAATATTGCGAAATTTCGCTAATGCGATTGCGAAATTGATTGCGAAATTCTCGTCAGCACTGGGAGTAACTGGGAGGCAGGTTCCTATTGGTTGCTATGGAGGTTGCTAAGCTCTGACAACTGTGGTAGGAGAACTTTGATTGGCTCTGATGCAAAAGAAGGGCGGAGAAAATAATCGCGCAATATTCCTTTTGCCGAATATTCGCATTGCGAATATTCGGCAGCATAAAAGGATCACATCAGCTACTCGGCCCAGGGTCTCTAATCATACCAGCAATGCTTTTAGACGTTGATGGAGATCACTAGGATGTGATCTGTTTTAAAAATAAATTTGAAAAAATACGAATATTCGCAATAGCGAATATTCACTGCAATATTCGATTTATTCGCGAATACTCGAATATGCAATATTCGTAACGAATATTTGCAATGCGAATATTCGTGAGCAACACTAGTAGGCACAGGCTAGTATCAGAGCCAGATACACACAGGTTACATATGTCGCAATCGTTAGAGCAAGAGCAATAATTCTAGCACTAGACCGCCTCTGTAACTCTAAACATGTAACCTAAAAAATGTTTAAAGCATCGCTTAGGATACCTAAAAAAAAATAGTGCTAACTTTAACTTTTTCTTTTAATGAATGAAACAGTTTATTTAAAAAAAAAAAAACATGTTTGAAAAGAGCTACACAATTAATTGTTAAAAAATCGTGATCTTGATTTAACCCCCCAACATCTCCAATGCAGAGTTTGCTGATTCTTTCATATAACAAGTGGAGAGACTTTCAGCTGTCAAAAGAAAATATCTGGGCAGTCTGCCAAGTTCTTAGCAGGAAACATTGTAACTAACGCTTTCTTCTTAGATCAAAGGGATAAACTTCTGTGTGTAAAGAAAATATCTGGGCAGTCTGCCAAGTTTGTAACAACATGAAACATTGTAACCAACTTCCTTCTTAGATCAAACTTCTGTGTGTAAATGCAAGAAATGTAACCACTTAAAGTCCAACACTTGTTTAAGTTAAAAAGCAATATTTTTTTGCTAGAAAATTACTTGGAACCGCCAAACATTATATATATTTTAGCAGAGACAAAAATGGCAATTGCTGCAATATGTTATGTCACACTGCATTTGCCCACTTCAATAAATAATAAAAAACATAAAAACAAAACAGTAAAGTTAGCCCATTTTTTTTTTTTATTTTAATGTGAAAGATGATGTTATGCCGCACGAATCGTGAGAAAATCGTGATCTGTCTTCTAAGCAAAAAAACTGCAGTTGTCATTTTAGCCAGAATCGTGCAGCTCTATACTGTGCAACATAAAAAGTTACAAAGACCACCATAGAGTCATTTTCTAGCAAAAAACAAATGATGATTTTTTTTTTTCTCAGTCTGCTGCAGTGTGTCAGCTTGTATTTATAATGGCCGCTCTGTATGTAGCTTCTGACAGGCTGTGCAAGCAGGCCCGTGGGGTTTCTGTGACCTCTGGTCGTCGAGCTACAACCCCCGAAGTCGATCCTTTTTTTAGATTTTTTTTTTTTTTGGGCAAATGGGCCTATATTGAGAAAGGGGCCTAGAGCTGCAGCTCCAACAGCCCCTATGTTAATCCGGCCCTGGCTCTTCTGAGCAGGGACCTCTTAATCCTCTTGTATTTTATTGTATTGTAACTGTATTGTCTCCCTTTTTATATTGTAAATCGCTGCGTAAACTGTTGGCGCTATATAAATCCTGTATTATAATAATAATAATAATAATAATAATAGGGAATTATGTAACATCACAGGAGTGTGAGTGCTGCCGACACCCCTAATCGAATAGAAGATTGAAGGATTCCCCCAGGGGAGGGGCTTTATAGGCAGCAATAGTAAGCGTATATATAGTAGTACCAAAAACAAGAAATTATTTTATGAAAATCAATAAATATTTAATTATATAGAAAAAAGATCATACAATATGACATAATATAACACTTAACAAGTCATAGAGTTGCAAAAAATTTTGAAACTGATCCACATAAGTAAACTCTACAAGGCCCTACGCGTTTCGGGGTTTTCCCTTCTTCGGGGGCCGGAGTCTGTGTGGAAACAAATTAGGTTGCATCAGGTTTACATAAACATAGCATCAAAAATATATAACTTTAACAATCGCGTCAGATTTTAATACAGCAAGCATAATAAGTAAAAGATAGACAGAAAAACATACCAGTCAAGAGATGGCAACTCAATAAAAACACAGGGTAAAAAAGTCCATGGTGAAAAATTCCTGAAGGGATGGTATACAGGAGTTGGGGGGCAGGCACCGTGCATCCAAGGGAAGCAAACCCCAAGCCAAAAACTGCCAAGCTTAGGAAAGTTGTATAATTCCTAAAATGAAGGACACAATGCAAAAAAGATATATATATCTATGCAAAGTAAAAAATAAAATATAATAAATATAATGGTTCTAGTATATATGTATGTGTCATATCAATTTGTGTCAAGGTCTTAAATAATTGTAAGTTATATACCTGACAACAGGGAGTAACCCATAAGAATGGCCAGCAGGGGTCAGCGGAAGGCACAGCACAATAGATTGTCTCCCTATCCAAAGGAGGTAGTACTTGAAAATGGCCAGAGGGGGTCAGTGAGAAGCACAACACAAGGAGGCTGAAAACGAAGGAAATTTGAAAAAATATAAATAAAACAATTCCTAGGTATGGAGATAAGCAAGGAAGCAAAGGAGTATTGGAGAAGGGAAGGCTGACAGGAACAGACCGTCAGCCAGTGATGTACCTTTTAAATGGATGTGTAGAACCATCGCCGTCAGCCAAGTCAGCCATTCCCATGAGATGGCTGTGTATAAATAGGCAAGGGAGGGGGAGTGGTCACAGGAAGTAGTAAGAGGTATGAAATATCACATGACCAATGATAGTCACATGGGCGGAAGTGTTATGGCAACTGTCAGCAAAGGACGTCCGAGGAATTGGGAAAAAAAAAAAAAAAAAAAGAAAGAATCATATGTTAGAGCTGTGCTGCTGGGGATGAAAAAAGGGGTGTGGATTTAAGTTCCCTTACTGGCAAATTTGAGTATCGCTTAAATGAAGGCAGTGGGCAATGAAGGGGTACAGAGAGCAAGCCCGGAGAGGGGAAAAAGTCTAGCAAAGTCCCCTGTCCGAGCAAAATCCCTGTCCAGCGCAAAAATTGACCCAACAATCACAGGGCACATAGTGCCGTGTGACTGGGCCAAAAAAGGGGGCCGCCAACTGAAGGTGGCGGCCTGGGTGCGCCGTGCTTCCCAAGAGGATGAAGGTGCCGGACTCCCCAAGTCAAACCAGGCAAAAAAAAAAAAAAAAAAAAAAAAAAAAAAAAGGAACCCTGTGTAATTATAACGAGGAGGCATCTCATATAGAAAAACATGATACCTGAATCTTGTTTGTCCAAGGGAACAAGCAAGAAGGCTTCAAAGAGAAAAGCACAAACACAACAATGAATACAAGAATGACAACAAAACCAAAGCACGTCTAGAAAGCGGGTTATGAAGATAAATAATATGTACAGCAGACAAATATAATTATCATTGTAAACATATGTAACAAAGATGACTGCAACCACCTCACTCTTTTTCACAACCACCCGAAGAGAACCCTTCTAAGAAGGGTCTAAAACTAATCTGTTCGTTTAGACCAGGAAAACTAGTCGCTTTTTTTTTTTGCCTGGTTTGACTTGGGGAGTCCGGCACCTTCATCCTCTTGGGAAGCACGGCGCACCCAGGCCGCCACCTTCAGTTGGCGGCCCCCTTTTTTGGCCCAGTCACACGGCACTATGTGCCCTGTGATTGTTGGGTCAATTTTTGCGCTGGACAGGGATTTTGCTCGGACAGGGGACTTTGCTAGACTTTTTCCCCTCTCCGGGCTTGCTCTCTGTACCCCTTCATTGCCCACTGCCTTCATTTAAGCGATACTCAAATTTGCCAGTAAGGGAACTTAAATCCACACCCCTTTTTTCATCCCCAGCAGCACAGCTCTAACATATGATTCTTTCTTTTTTTTTTTTTTTTTTTTTTTTTTTCCCAATTCCTCGGACGTCCTTTGCTGACAGTTGCCATAACACTTCCGCCCATGTGACTATCATTGGTCATGTGATATTTCATACCTCTTACTACTTCCTGTGACCACTCCCCCTCCCTTGCCTATTTATACACAGCCATCTCATGGGAATGGCTGACGGCGATGGTTCTACACATCCATTTAAAAGGTACATCACTGGCTGACGGTCTGTTCCTGTCAGCCTTCCCTTCTCCAATACTCCTTTGCTTCCTTGCTTATCTCCATACCTAGGAATTGTTTTATTTATATTTTTTCAAATTTCCTTCGTTTTCAGCCTCCTTGTGTTGTGCTTCTCACTGACCCCCTCTGGCCATTTTCAAGTACTACCTCCTTTGGATAGGGAGACAATCTATTGTGCTGTGCCTTCCGCTGACCCCTGCTGGCCATTCTTATGGGTTACTCCCTGTTGTCAGGTATATAACTTACAATTATTTAAGACCTTGACACAAATTGATATGACACATACATATATACTAGAACCATTATATTTATTATATTTTATTTTTTACTTTGCATAGATATATATATCTTTTTTGCATTGTGTCCTTCATTTTAGGAATTATACAACTTTCCTAAGCTTGGCAGTTTTTGGCTTGGGGTTTGCTTCCCTTGGATGCACGGTGCCTGCCCCCCAACTCCTGTATACCATCCCTTCAGGAATTTTTCACCATGGACTTTTTTACCCTGTGTTTTTATTGAGTTGCCATCTCTTGACTGGTATGTTTTTCTGTCTATCTTTTACTTATTATGCTTGCTGTATTAAAATCTGACGCGATTGTTAAAGTTATATATTTTTGATGCTATGTTTATGTAAACCTGATGCAACCTAATTTGTTTCCACACAGACTCCGGCCCCCGAAGAAGGGAAAACCCCGAAACGCGTAGGGCCTTGTAGAGTTTACTTATGTGGATCAGTTTCAAAATTTTTTGCAACTCTATGACTTGTTAAGTGTTATATTATGTCATATTGTATGATCTTTTTTCTATATAATTAAATATTTATTGATTTTCATAAAATAATTTCTTGTTTTTGGTACTACTATATATACGCTTACTATTGCTGCCTATAAAGCCCCTCCCCTGGGGGAATCCTTCAATCTTCTAATAATAATAATATGTGACCATGTAGTAGGTGCTAGTGGTAGGAAGGAAGACAAATCCACCAATGATGATCACCTACCATGTGCAATGGGGATGTAATATTCTTTATGTGTCGGGAGGTGTGAGACATCAGATCATGTAACTTTGGGTCTTTGTAGTCAAAATGTTCTCCAAATAACACTGAACTGATAATATTCCCAACAGCGCTGGCCATGATCAGTAGTGGGTTGAATGGCTTTCCTGAAATAAGGAGAACAATTAGATGTCTTTTACAGCTGAATTTTTTTTTTGACAATTTCTTTACACTTGGAGATTGAAAAAATGAGTGCCATAAAACATGTCTGAAAGGGACAACTGTGCCACTGGGCCCATTTGGACCCATGGGGATAGACAAAGTTATCAGGCCTATAGTTCTGAGGCACTACAATGTTTTTAACCACTTAAGACCCGGACCAGAATGCATGTAAAGGACCTTGCCCCTTTTTGCGATTCGGCACTTCGTCGTTTTAACCGCCGCATGTACATTTACGTCGGCAGAATGGCACCGACAGGCATATCAACGTATATATACGTTGCTGCCTTAGGGGGGTTCGGGGGTCCGATCAGACCCCCCCCCCCCCGTACATGCGGCGGTCCGCACCGCTGTAGGAGCGATCCGACAAGAGGGGGCGGCTATTCGTTTCCTCCGGATTAGTGTCAGCGTAGCCCCCGTACCCCCCCATATAAAGTTTTAACCCCCTGATCACCGCCCTAGTTAACCCTTTCACTCCCTATTGCCAGCATCACTAAGCGATCATTTTTCTGATCGCTGTATTAGTGTCGCTGTTCCCGTTAGGTAGCTAATTTTTTTTTATTGCAATTTTTTTTTACTAAAGACATGTGGCTGAATACATTTTGGCCTAAATGTTTGACTAAAATTTAGTTTATTGATTTTTCTTATAACAAAAAGTAAAAAATATTGATTTTTTTCAAAAATGTCGCTCTATTTTTGTATATAGCGCAAAAAATAAAAATCGCAGAGGCGATCAAATACCACCAAAAGAAAGCTCTATTTGTGGGAAGAAAAGGACGGGAATTTTGTTTGGGAGCCACGTCGCACGACCGCGCAATTGTCTGTTAAAGCGACGCAGTGCCGAATAGCAAAAAAGTGGTTAACTGACAATTGCGCGGTTGTGTGACGTGGCTCCCAAAAAAATTGGCGTCCTTTTTTTCCCACAAATTATACTTTCTTCTGGTGATAGTTTATAACCTCTGCGTTTTTATTTTTTGCGCTATAAACAAAAATAGAGCGACAACTTTGAAAAAAATTCAATATTTTTTACTTTTTCTATAATAAATATCCCCCAAAAATATATATATATATATAAAAAAAATGTCCACAGTTTAGGCCGATACTTATTCTTCTACCTATTTTTGGTAAAAAAAATAAAATTAAAAAAAAAAAATCGCAATAAGCGCTTATCGATTGGTTTGCGCAAAATTTATAGCGTTACAAAATAGGGGAAAGTTTTATTGCATTTTTATTTTTATTTTTTTTCTACTAATGGCGGCGATCAGCGACATTATGGCGGACACATCGGACAATTTTGACACATTTTTGGGACCATTGTCATTTTCACAGCAAAAAAAATAAAAATGCACTGATTCCTGTGAAGATGACAATTGCAGTTTGAGAGTTAACCACTAGGGGGCGCTTAAGGGGTTAAATGTGACCTCATATGTGTTTCTAACTGTAGGGGAGCAGGGCTGGACGTGTGATGTCATTGATCGCCTTTCCCTATATCAGGGAACAGACGATCAATGACAGCGCCACTGTGAAAAATGTGGAAGGTGTGTTTACACACACACACCTCTCCCCGTTGTTTAGCTCCGGGAGCCGATCACGGGACTCCGGCGGCAATCGGGTCCGGCGGCTATCGGGTCCGCGGGTCTCATGGCCGCGGTCACAGAGCTTCGGACCGGGTCGCGGGTGCACACCCGAGACCCACGGCTGGGCATTTAACAATCACGTACAGGTACGTGATTGTGCCCAACCCAGGGCTGTCTTAATGAGAGGGCACACCTGGACACTGCCCAGGGGCCCCAGCTGCATGGGGACCCTGCACTTTGCCCAAAGCAGCTGGTCTTTGAGCCCATGCTGGCCCGAAATTGGGGGCCCCATGATGGCACTGAGAGTGATAGATACACAGGGGAGGCAGTCTGCCTCCTACCTACTTGATGTCTGTTTACCTGCGCTGTCTCTATTGTAGGGGCCACAGAGAATTACTTTGCCCAGGGGCCCAAGATTCTATTAAGACGGCCCTGTTTCTATCGACTAATTCTTGAAAGTAAGTGCGTAACTTGGGGCAGGCTGATAGGGTCCCAGTGCATTACTTTGCCCAGGGGCCCATGATGCTATTAAGATGACCCTGGCCCAACCGTGACATTCTTCCGACGTATATCGGCGTTAGGCAGTCCTTAAGTGGTTAAATGAAAAAAAAACTAGAGCCAAGTGCACTTAGACTGAGGTAGACCATTTCTTGAGGGTGACCTAAGGTTAAATATTAAGTACCCACAGTTCAGAAATGTTCTCTATCCAGACCTGCCTAAAACCTGGAAGTCTTGTCTGACCTTGCAGGCCTGAATGGCCACCCGTTCAAATGAGTTTGGTGGATTCAGGCCCAGTACAGAGCTGCAGGGGGCCGTCCCCAAACTGTTCCCACGAAGTTGGGAGCATAAAATTGTCCAAAATGTCTTGGTATACTGAAGATTTCCTTTTCACTGGAACGAAGGGGCTAAGCCCAACCCCTGAAAAACAACCCCACACCATAATCCCCCCTCCACCAAATGATTTATATTTTGGCTAGTGCACAAAACAAGCTCCATAAAGACATGGATGAGTGAGTTTGGAGTGAAAGAACTTGACTGGCCTGCACAGAGTTCTGACCTAAACCCGATAGAACACCTTTGGGATACATTAAAGCGGAGACTGGGAGCCAGACCTTCTTATCCAACATCAGTGCCTGACCTCACAAATGCACTTCTGGAAGAATGGTCAAACATTCCCATAGACACACTCCTAAACCTTGTGGACGGCCTTCCCAGAAGGGATGAAGCTGTTATAGCTGCAAAGGGGCGGGGCCAACTCAATATTGAACCCTACGGACTAAGACTGGCATGTCATTAAAGTTCATGTGTGTGTAAAGGCAGGTGTCCCAATACTTTTGACAATATAGGGCCAGATTCAGGTAGATTGACGCATCTTTCCGGCGGCGTAGCGTATCTCATTTACACTACGCCGCTGTAACTTAGAGCGGCAGGTCCAGTATTCAGAAAGAACTTGCGCCCTCAGTTACGGCGGCGTAGTGTAAATGGGCCGGCGTAACCGCGCATAATTCAAAGTAGGCTGGTAGTGGGCGTGTTGTATGTTAATTACTCGTGACCCTACGTAAATGACACGCCGAACTAAAGGCGCATGCGCCGGCCGTGGACGTATCCCAGTGCGCATGCTCCAAAATCACATCAGAAATACTCATGGATATCGACGTGAACGTAACTTACGCACAGCCCCATTCCCGGACGACTTACGTAAACGACGTACAATACGGCGCTGTTCCGACGTCCATACTTAACATGGGTTGTGCCTCATATAGCAGGGGTAACTTTACGCCGGTCGAATACCTACGTAAACGACATAGGGCCAGATTCAGGATGGCGAGCGGTTCTTTGCGGCGGCGTAACTTTTCCTATTTACGTTACGCCGCCGCAACTTTACCCGCAAGTGCTGTATTCACAAAGCACTTGCGTGTAAAGTTGCATCGCGTATCGTAACTTGGGCGGCCTAATTTAAATTTGGCGGGTATGGGACGTATGCTATTTAAATTAGGCGCGTCCCCGCGCCGAACGTACTGCACATGCGTCAACCATTGAAAAATCCCAGTGCGCATGCTCCGAATTAGGACGGTGTTTTTGACGTGAACGTAATCAACGTAAATCCCCATTCACGGACGAGTTATGCAAACGACGTAAAAATTTTCACATTTCCCACGGTCACGACGTCCATACTTAACATAGGATGCGCCATCTTTTTGGTGCTTTATCTTTACGCCGGGAAACCCCTTACGGAAACGGCGTAAAGTCACTGCGTCCGGCGGGCGTACGTTCGGGAATTGGCGTATCCTGCTGATTTACATATTCTCGGCGTAAATCAGCGGGAACGCCCCTGGCGGCCATTTTAAAATTGCATTTAAGATCTGACGGATCTTTCCTGGAAACCGGCGTATCTTGTTTTCTGAATACAGAAAACAGATACGCCGGCGCAAAAACAGAATTATGCCAGCATAACTCTACCTTAATCTGGCCCATATACTGTATCAATACGCCGGGCGCAACTACGTTCGTGAATCGGCGTATCTAGCTCATTTGCATATTCTACGCCTAAATCAACGGAAGCGCCACCTAGCGGCCAGCGTAAATATGCAACTTACGTTGGTCGTATTTTAGCAAAATTTACGTCGGTCGTATCTTAGCAAAATTCCGACGTATCTTGCTTTCTGAATACAGGAAAAAGATACGCCGGCGCATCCTAGAACTTACGCAGCGTATCAACAGATACGCTGACTTAAGTTCTTTCTGAATCCGGCCCATAGTGTATATAAATCCAATCTTATTCTTCCACCATCGATCCCCCTTAATAGGATGGAGCCCGATTGCTGTTGTGGGAAATGATTGCCAATATGGATTTTCATGTGTGCGTGCAATAGACTCATGCACAGGCTAGTTCGCTGTTAGTAGCTGAGTAAAGCAGCCAGTGGGCCTCGATTATTAGACCAGCCTTTTTTTCAACCAGTGTGCCGCGGCACACTGGTGTGCCGTCAGAGGTTCTCAGGTGTGCCGCGGGGTCAGTGGAGAGAAGGCTGTCAGATGAGCTCGCCTACCGAACTGTGAGAAGCTCTGTCGGCTTCAAAAATGAAACTAAAGTGCAGAGGAGTGTGCTGTGCTCTCTGCTTCCCCCTAGAGTGCAGTACCTGGCGAAAAGAGAAATCTGGAAAGGTACTGAGCTAGAAGCTAGATTTTTTTTTTTTAAATGGCTTTATACATGTGTGTGTGTGTGTGTGTGTGTGCACATGTGTCTGTCTGTGTGTGTGTATGTGTGTGTGTGCACATGTGACTGTATGTGTTAGGGTGACCACGTGTCCCGGACTGCCCGGGATTGTCCCGTAATTGATCGCTTTGTCCCTGGTCCCGGGCACCGTCGTTCCGGGACAATACATTGTCCCGGAATTGCCCCCTTGGCCGATCTGATGCCCCCTAAAAATTGCTGCTGTCCCTCACTGCCTGCTGTGCTAGTTCTGTCCAGCGAGATCGCTTGATTTCCCCCCCAGACACTGCCTGGCTCACTGCCAAAATAACTGGTTGCTAGGCATAGCCCGACTGGCGTCTAACAACCAGTGACGTCACGACGAGAAGGAGAGTGGAGCCCCAGCATTCCGAGCGAGGCGGTGGAGAATTCCGCCTCGCGCCTAAGCCCCACCCCCGACTCCGCCTCTTCCCTGGTGGCTGTTCCTGCGCTGGAAGAAAGGTAAGCTAAATGCTCCCTGCACTGCCCTGACTGAGACTCATGGTCACTCTGCTCCATCCCATACACTGCACCCTCCAGTCATGCTGTACATTATACTGCCCTCCACTACTACCCCCTCCCATCATGCTGCCCCCCCTCCCATTATACTCCACTGCACTGCCACCCCTCCTATTATACTGCCCTCCAATGCCAGTCTGCCACCCCTCCTATTATACTGCCCTCCAATGCCAGTCTGCCACCCCTCCTATACTGCCCTCCACTACTACCCCCTCCCAACATACTCCACTGCACTGCCACCCCTGCTATTATACTGCCCTCCAATGCCACCCCTGCTATTATACTGCCCTCCAATGCCAGTCTGCCACCCCTCCTATTATACTGCCCTCCACTGCCACCCCTCCTATTATACTCCCCTCCATTGCCACCCCTGCTATAGTACAACTTACAGCAGAACATGACAGCAGGAGAGAGGTATGTGTACATCCTATCACTGAGCACCACTGTCCCTCCATCCACCCCACGGTCCCTCCATCCACCCCACTGTCCCTCTATTCACCCCACTGTCCCTCCATCTACCCCACGGTCCCTCCATCCACCCCACTGTCCCTCTATTCACCCCACGGTCCCTTCATCCACCCCACTGTCCCTCTATTCACTCCACGGTCCCTACATCCACCCCATGGTCCCTCCATCCACCCCACGGTCCCTCCATCCACCCCACTGTCCCTCCATCCACCCCACTGTCCCTCTATTCACCCCACTGTCCCTCCATCCACCCCAATGTCCCTCCATCCACCCCACGGTCCCTCCATCCACCCCACTGTCCCTCCATCCACCCCACTGTCCCTCTATTCACCCCACTGTCCCTCCATCCACCCCAATGTCCCTCCATCCACCCCACGGTCCCTCCATCCACCCCACGGTCCCTCCATCCACCCCACTGTCCCTCTATTCACCCCACTGTCCCTCCATCTACCCCACGGTCCCTCCATCCACCCCACTGTCCCTCTATTCACCCCACGGTCCCTTCATCCACCCCACTGTCCCTCTATTCACTCCACGGTCCCTCCATCCACCCCATGGTCCCTCCATCCACCCCACGGTCCCTCCATCCACCCCACTGTCCCTCCATCCACCCCACTGTCCCTCTATTCACCCCACTGTCCCTCCATCCACCCCAATGTCCCTCCATCCACCCCACGGTCCCTCCATCCACCCCACTGTCCCTCCATCCACCCCACTGTCCCTCTATTCACCCCACTGTCCCTCCATCCACCCCAATGTCCCTCCATCCACCCCAATGTTTCTCCATCCACCCCAATATCCATCCATCCACCCCACTGTCCCTCTATTCACCCCACGGTCCCTCCATCCACCCCACGGTCCCTCCATCCACCCCACGGTCCCTCCATTCACCCCACGGTCCCTCCATCCACCCCACTGTCCCTCCATCCACCCCACTGTCCCTCTGTCCATCCCACGGCCCCTTTGTCCACCCCACTGTCCCTCTATACACCCCACTGTCCCTCTATACACCCCACTGTCCCTCTATACACCCCACTGTCCCTCTACCCACCCCACTGTCCCTATATCCACCCCACTGTCCCTCTATCCACCCCACTCTCCCTCCATTCATCCCACTGTCTCTCTATCCCTCCCACTGTCCTTCCATCCCACTGTGCCTCCATCCACCCCACTGTCCCTCCATCCACCCCACTGTCCCTCTATTCACCCCACTGTCCCTCTATCCACCCCACTGTCCCTCTATCCACCCCACTGTCCATCTATCCACCCACTATCCCTCTATCCACCCCACTGTCCCTCTATCCACCCCACTGTCCCTCTATCCACCCCACTGTCCTTCTATCCCTACATCCACCCCACTGTCCCTCTATCCACCCACTGTCCTTCTATCCCTACATCCACCCCACTGTCCCTCTATCCACCCCACATCCACTCCACTGTCCCTCCATCCACCCCACTGTCCCTCCATCCACCCCACTGTCCCTCCATCCACCCCACTGTCCCTCTGTCCACCCCACTGTCCCTCCATCTACACTAACTGTCCCTTTATCCACCCCACTGTCCCTCTATTCACCCCACGGTCCCTCCATCCACCCCACGGTCCCTCCATCCACCCCACGGTCCCTCCATTCACCCCACTGTCCCTCTATCCACCCCACTGTCCATCTATCCACCCACTATCCCTCTATCCACCCCACTGTCCCTCTATCCACCCCACTGTCCCTCTATCCACCCCACTGTCCTTCTATCCCTACATCCACCCCACTGTCCCTCTATCCACCCACTGTCCTTCTATCCCTACATCCACCCCACTGTCCCTCTATCCACCCCACATCCACTCCACTGTCCCTCCATCCACCCCACTGTCCCTCCATCCACCCCACTGTCCCTCTGTCCACCCCACTGTCCCTCCATCTACACTAACTGTCCCTTTATCCACCCCACTGTCCCTCTATTCACCCCACTGTCCCTCTATTCACCCCACGGTCCCTCTATTCACCCCACGGTCCCTCCATCCACCCCACGGTCCCTCCATCCACCCCACGGTCCCTCCATTCACCCCACGGTCCCTCCATCCACCCCACTGTCCCTCCATCCACCCCACTGTCCCTCTGTCCATCCCACGGTCCCTCTATACACCCCACGGTCCCTCTATACACCCCACTGTCCCTCTATACACCCCACTGTCCCTCTATACACCCCACTGTCCCTCTACCCACCCCAATGTCCCTATATCCACCCCACTGTCCCTCTATCCACCCCACTCTCCCTCCATTCATCCCACTGTCTCTCTATCCCTCTATCCACCCCACTGTCCTTCCATCCCACTGTGCCTCCATCCACCCCACTGTGCCTCCATCCACCCCACTGTCCCTCCATCCACCCCACTGTCCCTCTATCCACCCCACTGTCCCTCTATCCACCCCACTGTCCATCTATCCACCCACTATCCCTCTATCCACCCCACTGTCCCTCTATCCACCCCACTGTCCCTCTATCCACCCCACTGTCCTTCTATCCCTACATCCACCCCACTGTCCCTCTATCCACCCACTGTCCTTCTATCCCTACATCCACCCCACTGTCCCTCTATCCACCCCACTGTCCTTCTATCCCTACATCCACCCCACTGTCCCTCCATCCACCCCACTGTCCCTCTGTCCACCCCACTGTCCCTCCATCTACACTAACTGTCCCTTTATCCATCCCACTGTCCCTCTGTCCACCCCACTGTCCCTCCATCTACACTAACTGTCCCTTAATCCACCCCACTGTCCCTTTATCCACCCCACTGTCCCTCTGTCCACCCACTGTCCCTCCATCTACACTAACTGTCCCTCTGTCCACCCCACTGTCCCGCTGTCCACCCACTGTCCCTCCATCTACACTAACTGTCCCTCTGTCCACCCCACTGTCCCTCTGTCCACCCACTGTCCCTCCATCTACACTAACTGTCCCTCTGTCCACCCCACTGTCCCTCCATCTACACTAACTGTCCCTTTATCCATCCCACTATGTACATATTACGCCCTGCCATAGACTCTGCATTCCCCATTTAACATTACCACATTCTGCACTATATAAGTCATCCCAAACTCTCTTTAATAACACTCCCTTTAAGCCGATATTTAGCGCTGTTTAAGACCTGTCCACTGTTCCCCACGACGCGCTTTGTGCAACAACTGCCCCAAACGTCGAATTTTCCCCCCCAAAAATCACCTTTTTTTTGGGGGGGGGTGTGTCCCTGAATGGCAGTTTGGAGATGTGGTCACCCTAGTATGTGTGTGTGCGCGCATGTGACTGTCTGTATGTGTGTGTGCTCATGTGACTGTCTGTATGTGTGTGCACATGTGACTGTCTGTATGTGTGTGTACATGTGACTGTCTGTATGTGTGTGTACATGTGACTGTCTGTGTGTGCACATGTGACTGTGTGTGTGCGCGCGCGTGTGTGCACATGTGACTGTCTGTATGTGTGTGTGCGCATGTGACTGTCTGTATGTGCGCATGTGACTGTATGTGTGTGTGTACATGTGACTGTCTGTATGTGTGTGTACATGTGACTGTCTGTGTGTGCACATGTGACTGTGTGTGTGCGCGCGCGTGTGTGCACATGTGACTGTCTGTATGTGTGTGTGCGCATGTGACTGTCTGTATGTGCGCATGTGACTGTCTGTATGTGTGTGTACATGTGACTGTCTGTATGTGTGTGCACATGTGACTGTCTGTATGTGTGTGTGCGCATGTGACTGTCTGTATGTGTGTGTACATGTGACTGTCTGTATGTGTGTGTACATGTGACTGTCTGTGTGTGCACATGTGACTGTGTGTGTGCGCGCGCGTGTGTGCACATGTGACTGTATGTATGTGTGTGTGCGCATGTGACTGTCTGTATGTGCGCATGTGACTGTCTGTATGTGTGTGTACATGTGACTGTCTGTATGTGTGTGTACATGTGACTGTCTGTATGTGTGTGTACATGTGACTGTCTGTGTGTGCACATGTGACTGTGTGTGTGCGCGCGCGTGTGTGCACATGTGACTGTCTGTATGTGTGTGTGCGCATGTGACTGTCTGTATGTGCGCATGTGACTGTCTGTATGTGTGTGTACATGTGACTGTCTGTATGTGTGTGCACATGTGACTGTCTGTATGTGTGTGTGCGCATGTGACTGTCTGTATGTGTGTGTGCGCATGTGACTGTCTGTATGTGTGTGTACATGTGACTGTATGTGTGTGTACATGTGACTGTCTGTGTGTGCACATGTGACTGTCTGTGTGTGCACATGTGACTGTGTGTGTGCGCGCGCGTGTGTGCACATGTGACTGTCTGTATGTGTGTGTGCGCATGTGACTGTCTGTATGTGCGCATGTGACTGTCTGTATGTGTGTGTACATGTGACTGTCTGTATGTGTGTGTACATGTGACTGTCTGTATGTGTGTGTACATGTGACTGTCTGTATGTGTGTGTACATGTGACTGTCTGTGTGTGCACATGTGACTGTGTGTGTGCGCGCGCGTGCGTGCACATGTGACTGTCTGTATGTGTGTGTGTGGACATTCAAGGACAGATGAAATAAGTACGGATTTTACAAACTGTTCGTAAATTTACTGAAAGTTGGCAACCCTGGTATGTATGCGCATGCGTGTGTAAGCCTGTGTTTGTATGTATGTTTTAATCCTGACACCCCCCCCCCCCCTTATTGCTGTACCATGACAATGGACTTTGTAAGGCTTGTTTGATAGCAAGGACTGCTGCTTCTCTGAAAAGCAATCCATGCACAGGCCGTAAAGTGGCATTATGTTGCCTCTTTACTACCTGTTTCAAGCCCGTAAATGCAGCATCACTACACCGCAACCGTGCAATGCACACAGTTGCGGGGTAGTTGCAATGCACCCCCATTCACCCTCGGTATACCTCAAGTTGCAGCCACAGCATGTGAACACCCCAGCTGCAGCCTCTGCAGCTAAAGGTAGAGAAGTTAAAGGTGGTAAAAACGGCTTAACCATGTGGTTTTACCGCCCCTTTGACATGTGAACAAGCCCTTGGTTCACATCTGTGCAGCTGCATGTAGGGCAGACCATTCATTTCAATGGGCTTCTGTACCCACAAAAATGCAGGGCAACAAGTCCCCAACCTTCTTCTTTTTTTTTAATTGCACTGCAGCAAAAGCACCCCACATTTTTGAAATTGTGTGGGTGTACCATTAAGAATTAATGGTACACCTAAAGAGCAGAGCATTTGTCTGTGTGTCAGGGATGAGCGCAATTTTGCACGTGTTCTGCGACACACCGTAATGTGAACCAAGCCTTGGACTGGGGTGCCTCTAGACTGAAAATACTTTTTAAGGGTGCCCCGACTGGAAAAAGGTTGAGAAACACTGTATTAGACAATCAGGCCCTCCCTTTACATTTTCTGAACATGCAAGCGTCTACATTTTTCATTAATAAAAATTAATGAAAATATTTTCACCCACCTTCAGTCTCAGCAGCTGCCTGTTTTAGATAAACTGTCTCCTCCTGCACGCGGGATTCCATAGTCTTCTTCCCCATCCCAAAGTTCCTTAGAGAGGAGATGGTGAAGCGCCGCAATGGACGCCACCGCTGGCCACTAATACCTAAAGAAGAAAATAATCCTCAGTGACAAGTTACAAATCACAGGACCAACTATAATTAAAGGGGTTGTTTTTCACCCTAATGCATCCTCACCTTTGTTAATAAAGTTTGTTAATGAACAACATAAAGTTTTTACCTCAGAAGCCATTGTAGTTCTGATGCAGGTAACGGAAGATCTTGTAATTTGCCTCTAGATACACTGCAAGTCTATTTATTATTTCCCAAAGTTCATTTTATACTTTGACTGCATTGATATGTGTTTCATATAGGATGTATAGTAATATTTAATGTTGTACTTATTACAAAGTAATAAGTAAAGTATAAGTATTACTTATAATAAGTATTACTTATTACAAAGTAATATGTAATACATATTGTAATTCTACGTTTCTCTAATTGTATTGCAGTTTACAGAACTATTGATAGAAGTAAATTCAGTTTTGGAATAAAACACAACACTATTTCTGTCTATTTTGTTAACCACTACCCGCCCGGCCTATAGCAGAATAACGGCCGGGCGGGGGTTCTGTTATATGACGTCCAGCAGGATAAAATGCAGACGCGCGCCCACGGGTGTGGCGTGTCAGTCTGACACGGCACATCTCCGGTCGTGGTATGGAGTCTCTGACATAGGCTTCTTACCACGTGATCAATTTATTTTACATGCTGCCATTAGTCAGTGGGCTCCATTGACAGAACCAGATTGCATGTGGTATTTAGGCGGTTTCCTAAATATCGCATTTGATCCTGAAAATGTCAATTCATTACTGTTTTAAGCAGTATTTGCTGCATAAAAACGCTCGGTAAATACTGCATAAAACGGGTGAAAGTCAATTCACAAAAAAATAAATAAAATGCATGGGGTAAATCAGTACTTGTTAAGGAGCGGGCATCTGCTGTGACCTTAAAGGGGAGGTTCCCCTAAAAAGAAACTTTTAACATTGCCTGTGTCTTGTTAAAAACATTTAGAATCGGCTGGTAGTTTAAAAAAAAAACACCCGTACATACCATTTTCGGCATGTACTCTCACCGCTGCTTCCGGGTCTGGCGGCCGGGGATGGGAGGGCCTGCTTCATTGACAGGCATCCGATCGACGCATACAGCGCGTCACGAGATGCCGAAAGAAGCCGAACGTTGGTGCGCATGCGCCGTATAGAGCCGCACCAACGTTCGGCTTCTTTCGGCATCTCGTGACGCGCTGTATGCGTCGATCGGATGCCTGTCCCCGGCTGCCAGACCCGGAAGCGGCGGTGAGAGTACATGCCGAAAATGGTATGTACGGGTGTTTTTTTTTTAAAAACTACCAGCCGATTCTAAATGTTTTTAACAAGACACAGGCAATGTTAAAAGTTTCTTTTTAGGGGAACCACCCCTTTAACAACTGATGGGTCATCAGCTGCCAGCGGGATATCCCAATGTCAGCTGAATTGAAAAATAAAAAATAAAACATTTTAAGAGAAAAAACGACATGGGATTCCAAGACATGCTAGACCCTTAAGTCAGTCAGTACATCAGGATTGATCTCTCTCTATATATATATACATACATATACAGTACAGACCAAAAGTTTGGACACACCTTCTCATTCCAAGAGTTTTCTTTATTTTCATGACTAAGAAATTGTAGAGTCACACTGAAGGCATCAAAACTATAAATTATCACATGTGAAATTATATACATAACAAAAAAGTGTGAAACAACTGAAAATATATGTCATATTCTAGGTTCTTCAAAGTAGCCACCTTTTGCTTTGATTCCTGCTTTGCACACTCTTGGCATTCTCTTGTCACCTGAAATGCTCTTCCAACAGTCTTGAAGGAGTTCCCAGAGATGCTTGGCACTTGTTGGCCCTTTTGCCTTCACTCTGCGGTCCAGCTCACCCCAAACCATCTCGGTTGGGTTCAGGTTCGGTGACTGTGGAGGCCAGGTCATCTGGCGCAGCACCCCATCACTCTCCTTCTTGGTCAAATAGCCCTTCCCCCGCCTGGAGGTGTGTTTGGGGTCATTGTCCTGTTGAAAAATAAATGATGGTCCAACTAAACGCAAACCGGATGGAATAGCATGCCGCTGCAAGATGCTGTGGTAGCCATGCTGGTTCAGTATAAATCCCCAACAGTGTCACCAGAAAAGCACCCCCACTCCATCACACCTCCTCCGCCATGCTTCACAGTGGGAACCAGGCATGTAGAGTCCATCCGTTCACCTTTTCTGCGTCGCACAAAGACACGGTGGTTGGAACCAAAGATCTCAAGTTTGGACTCATCAGACCAAAGCACAGATTTCCACTGGTCTAATGTCCATTCCTTGTGTTCTTTAGCCCAAACAAGTCTCTTCTGCTTGTTGCCTTTCTTTAGCAGTGGTTTCCTAGCAGATATTCTACCATGAAGGCCGGATTCACACCGGAGTCTCCTCTTATCAGTTCTTCTAGAGATGTGTCTGCTACAAAAGGTGGCTACTTTGAAGAACCTAGAATATGACATATTTTCAGTTGTGTCACACTTTTTTGTTATGTATATAATTCCACATGTGATAATTCATAGTTTTGATGCCTTCAGTGTGAATCTACAATTTTCATAGTCATAAAAAAAAAGAAAACTCTTGGAATGAGAAGGTGTGTCCAAACTTTTGGTCTGTACTGTATATATATATATATATATATATATATATATATATATATATATATATAAAATACATACACACACACAGTACCTAATGTACATCAGAACGGGCTGAGTTCTGATAAGTGTCCTGACAAACTTACTGAATCCTCTGTTGGGGGTGTGTATCGTTGGTATAAATGGCCGGGCACTGAACACCTCAGCGTGGTTCAGCAATGCATCCTTCACCGTCTCATAACCGCAGAGGACCACCATCGGCTCCGTCAATTTCCAGATGGTGAACATCGAGCCATACTTTTGGCTGAGCTGTCATAGGTAAAAAGAAATGTAGAGAGACAAAAGGTCAATAATGTCAGGAAATCTCTCTCTGCGAGGTCAGAGATTTACAGTGCACCACCCCCAGCTCAGGCCTTGTTGCCAAATAATATGCAGCAGCTGAACCCATTATTTAAAGCGGAGCTCCACCCTAAAGTGGAACTTGCGCTGATCGGAACCCCCCCCCCCCCCTCCGGTGTCACATTTGACACCTTTCAGGGGGGAGGGGGGTGCAGATACCTGTCTAAAGGTATTTGCACCCACTTCCGGCCCAGAAATTTCGGGCAGACTGCGGGCATGTCGTCAACCCACCTCCCCCCGCCCCCATTGTGTGCTGGAAACACTCAGCTCCCAGTACACAGCGGGAGCCAATCGGCGTGACTCGCGCATGCGCCATAGGGAACCAGGCAGTCAAGCCGGAGCGCTTCACTTCCTGGTTCCCTCACCGTGGATTGAGGGGGGAGCAGCAGAGTGACGAGCGATCGCTCGTCCTCTGCTGCGGACGGCGCTGGAATCCAGGACAGGTAAGTGTCCTAATATTAAAAGTCAGCAGCTGCAGAATTTGTAGCTGCTGGCTTTTAATATTTTTTTTTCAACGGACATCCGCTTTAACCACTTCAGCCCCGGAAGGATTTACCCCCTTCCTGACCAGAGCACTTTTTGTGATTCAGCACTGCGTCATTTTAACTGACAATTGCGCGGTCATGCGATGTGGCTCCCAAACAAAATTGGCGTCCTTTTTTTCCCACAAATAGAGCCTTCTTTTGGTGGTATTTGATCACCTCTGCGGTTTTTATTTTTTGCGCTATAAACAAAAATAGAGCCACTATTTTGAAAAAAATTCAATATTTTTTACATTTTGCTATAATAAATATCCCCAAAAAATATCTAAAAAAACATTTTTTTTCCTCAGTTTAGGCCGATACGTATTCTTCTACATATTTTTTGTAAAAAAAAAATCGCAATAAGCGTTTATTTATTGGTTTGCTCAAAATTTATAGCATTTACAAAAAAGGGGGTCGTTTTATGGCATTTTTATTAATATTTTTTTTTACTAGTAATGGCGGCGATCAGCGTTTTTTTTCGGTACTGCGATATTATCACAGCCTATGATTGACAGCCTTAGCTCTGTTTTTTGTGGTTTGTGAAGGAAGATGTGTCTCTTCCCACCAATTAGCTCTCAGAGCTCTTCTCTCCTGAGCTCCGCAAAGTGTAACTTCAGTTCTCCACCCCTGCTTTCTGAAAGCTCAGACAAGCTGTATAAATTCCGGTTGTAGGGGAAAAAATTCAGGCAGATAAACAGGTACAACTTATGTAGGATGATTTGTTTCATCTCTGTGTATCACATGAGGCCAGGCACGTCACTGCATCTTTGTAATGTAGATGTTCCTGAGAGGAACTTGCATGTCTCTGGCTTTAAGTCTTTCCAAGATCCTCGCAGGCATGCTGCAGCAAAGTCAAACTCCTGAGTTGCATGCATGATTTGGTGTTGGCCCAAAGAAAGCATTGAAGCCAGAGGATCAGAATGACAATGGGCTTAAAAAGACACTTAAAGCGGGGTTCCCATTACGTTTTTCAATTTTTTAAAATATCACCTTTCATCTTGCGTTTTTACATCTCTCTATAGTCTCACTTACTATTTGCAAAAGGCCCGCCGTTCCGCCGATTTATTTCAAACGAATACTTTATATTCCTCTCTGCTGAGCGTTCCCATTTTGCTTGTGGGCATTGTGAAGCCCACAAGCAGTTGCTTCCGGGAATACTGGGGATGACTAGCTGAAAGGGCCGCACCGGTCCTGCCCCATTCTCGTGCGTCCGCAATAGAAGTCAAACACTTGGGTTGCCATCACAACGAGCGGCGGCGGCGAAAGTGCGCGCCGTTGTGATGGCAACCCATAAACATCAACAAGCCCGGAGACACAGGGGAAGCGCATGGCATCCTGGGACCTGAGGGAGCTGACGTCAGGATCCTCGGTATATAGGAAGGCAGATTTTGTGGGACCGCATAGCAACAGGCATTTTGAGGGAACTTTTTTTTTTTTTCAGGTCGTAGCTACAATATAAAGCAAACTTACATTTTTGATGGAACCTCCACTTTAACCACCTTACGCTCATGCTATGGTCAAAAGATGGCTACAGCACAGGCTTCCAGTAGATATCCTCCCGTGCCTTTTTGTACATATACCTTTTTATTTCAGTAAAAGATAAGATAATATAAGATAAGATAATATTTGTGCTGGAGTGTCATTTAAAAGGTGCCTGCAAAAAGGGATGTCTGTCAGGTAAGTCAGCCCCAATGGGTCATCTTCAGAGTCGGGGATCAATGGAATTGGTGTACATTGATTTCTTGTGTCTGGAACCCGACCTGAGTGGGTGGTGTAATGGCCTAGTTGTGACAGACCATTTTACTCGTTATGCTCAGGCTTTCCCAACCAGGGACCAGCAAAGATGGTACTGTAGCAAAGACCTTAGTGGAGAAGTTTTTCATCCATTATGGGCTGCCTCATCACTTACACTCAGGTCACGGCTGGGACTTTGAGAGCAAGCTAATCAGAAGATTGTGTGAACTTTTTAATATGCAAAAATTAAGAACCACTCTTTTCCATCCACAGGGAGACCTGCAACCTGAGCATGTCAATCGTACCCTGCTAAACATGCTAGGGAGCCTTCCTTTGGAGAAGAAGCAACATTGGGGTCATTATATTGCCGCAGTGGTCCATGCTTACAATAGCACAGCGAATGACTCTACTAGGTATTCTCCTTACCGGTTGACGTTTGGTGAGGAAGCTCGCTTACCGGTGGATCTAGCTTTTGATACATCTTTTGATCACACATCTCAAGCCCCTTTTACCAAGGGTACATCAACAGGCTTCGGAAAAACTTGAAGACTGACTATGAGAAAGCTAAGGCAGCATCCACCGCTAAGGTACAGAGAAACTAAAAAGACTTTGATCTTAAAGTAAGGTTTCAAGACTTGCAACCTGGAGACTGGTGGTGCCGGGAAAGCATAAGCTGGGTAATCAATGGTGTTCTCTGCCCTACATTATTTGCAAACGTTTGTCTTCTCATATATTAGATCTGACCTCAAGGAAAGACTGGTCCACTCAAACTTGGCATCGAATTCACTTGCTGCTAAAATCCGAAGCCAACAGAGTGCTTCCACCTTCTTGTCCAGAGACATATCAGTCTCCTACCCTACGATCCAGGGATCATCGGGGTCACAAACTCCTACCTCTAGAGGAGAAGTGTGATGAGGACGAACTAACCCTCAATTGGCTATGGGTACCCTCACCTGACAACAGCCCTTCTGCATCTCAAGTTCCTTGGCAGAACAGTAATGAAGCATCCCCCAGTTGGAAGACACGATCTCCCCAGATTAAGGTTAAAGGGCCTGTGCTTACCCCTGCAAGAGGGAGTGGGGAAATTAAGATAGACTCAAGTGACCGTTTAGAAGTGCTAGATCCTGTGGAAGTTCCTGCTCCTCCTAGTCATGAAGTAGAAAGTGAGGGTGTTTTGGAGAACTTGGAAGAACTAGAACTTGAACCTGAACCTGGATGTAGTTTCTGGGAAACAGATCATGATCCAGAGTCATTGGAAAGCATCTATTCTAGACTGAGACAAAAGATTTGCCCTCCTAAAAAAAGACCGACTTATGATGCCCTTGGGGAAAGCTTGAATGAACTTATCACTAGCGCAAAACATTCTAGCCAAGCACTTCCCTCCTTTTTTGAGCCTTTGACAGAGGATGACATTGTTCCACCTCCTGACACTACTGGATCTGCCACAAATTTATTACTGACCTGTCACAAAATTGATATGCCTTTAGCTGATAATGTATATAGTTTATTGTTAGAGGATGCTTCGCTAGGTCAGTTGTTGTTTGTTTACTTTGTGTACTGTAAAGTGATTTCACAGGTTGTGGTCTGTCTTCGGGGACCAAAGACTTTCAAGTGGGGGGGGGGGGAGGATGTAGCAACCGTGGACTACAGTTACTTTAGTATGCAGACCACCCCCATTTATTAAAATGTTCCCCTAGTGCTGGGCTCCAGTAAGTGTCATCATATTTGTGAGCCATCCAGGGAGGATTGTGGGACTAGTAGTCTGTGGAGCAGCCATTCTCATGCTGTGATATTACCCCTGGACTACACATTCCAGAGTTCCTTCTGGAACATGAACAGGCTTCTGGGAGGACCTAAAGGTCAGCAGATCTGCCCCGCACTCTCTTCTCCCTGGGCCTCACCGAGTGAGCACTAGTGTTGCTCACGAATATTCGTATTGCGAATATTCGGCTCGAATATGGCATATTCGAGTATTCGCGATATATTCCGAATTTCGCTGTGAATATTCGCTATTTCGAATATTCGAATATTCGTATTTTTTCTATTTTTTTTTAGAACAGATCACATCCTAGAGATCCCCATCGACGTCTAAAAGCATTGCTGGTATGATTAGAGACCTTGGGCCGAGTAGCTGCAGCGATCATTTTAAATTGCCGAAAAATCGCAGTGCGATTATTCGGCAATAGCGATATCGCGCGATTATTTTCGAGAAATTCGCAATATTGTTTTTAGCTAAAATAACACATATATTCGATTTCAGAGTGTTACTGTCGAAATTCCGCAATCAATTTCTCATTCGCATTTTTGCGAAATTACGATAAAATATCAAGAATATTCTGAGCCAATCAGAGTGCTCCATTCCGCATTTCTCGAAATTTCGCAATTATTTTGTATTATAAAATATCACGAATATTCTGAGCCAATCAGAGTGCTCCTTCCGCATTTGCCGAATATTCGCAATTATTTTGTATTGTAATATATCACGAATATTCTGAGCCAATAAGAGTGCTCCATTCCGCATTTCTCGAAATTTCGCAATTATTTGGTATTATAAAATATCACGAATATTCTGAGCCAATCAGAGTGCTCCTTCCGCATTTCTCGAAATTTCGCAATTCGCATTCGCATTCGCATTCGCAATAGCGAAATTTCGCAATCATTTCATTTCCAAAAAATATCTCGAATATTCGTATTTAGCGAATATATCTCGAATATTCGACTATATATTCGAGATATATCGCGAAATCGAATATGGCATATTCTGCTCAACACTAGTGAGCACCTCTCTGTTGCTGAGCGAGAGGACTGCAGCCTATTATGTGGTGATCGAGTAACTCCAGTCTGGCCCAGGAGGGCTCAGTTCCGCTTGCTGTTTGTCAGATGTCTGCACGGCAGCAACCTATCGGACAGATACAGCGACCACTCGTATCCAGCAACTGGTGGGCATCGTCAACAGGCTCCTACCCAGTTCCCTCGTTGTTGAGAGGGCAGTTGCCCATTGTTTTCATATAATCCTAATCTGGTTGCTTTGCTTTAACATTGTGTACAGACACCTTGCCCATGGAAACACTTTACTGCATTACATAGATAACTGTATCCCCAACCTACTTTCATTAGGATATAAAGGTTGAATAGGTGTCAGGTCACCTGTCACCAGATGACAAATGCACCCCGTTGGAGTCAGGGGTGCACCGCAAATTAGTGAACCCTATAGCAACCTGCTGCGGATGGACAGGAAGCTTGAGCCGAAGATTCCCCAGGGCGTAGAGTCTAAGGTCCAGCTGGTGTTCACCAGAGCCTCTTGTGGTTAGGATGGCCTTCGCTGCAACTGAACCCAGGTCTCTGCTCCAGGAGTCCCCCAGGTCACACTATGTAGGGACAGAGGGGAAGCAGCCACTTAGGACACAAGGGATAGACGAGGATAACCAAGGAACAGGCCAAGGGTCAGGGTCATAGTTACATAGTTACTGTAGCGGAGAGCAATATTAAACTCCACGATCTCCGCTGGTAACCAGGGTAAATCCACAGTCAGCATTGACAAGTAAGGCAATGTCCCAAATCTCCCTCAGTAACCAGACGACACACAGCTCTGAGAGTCAACTGACTTTTTATTCACAGGCTTCCATATTTATATAATTCCCCATGCAAGGGGTTTCCAAACAGCCAAATAGATTTAACAGGGGTAATACAGGGAGGACCAGATGGGGAACTTAACAGTTTGGATAATTCTCCCATCAGGCATTGCTGCACAAGGGAAAAGTCGGTTGATAGCTGGGGTCTGGGGTTATGTGTTGTGGGAGTTTGGTTTAAAACTGCCGAACACCGATTGGGCAACATAAAACTAAGTACTTGAATGCTAGTGGCTTACGGCTGCCAGCATATGAATTACTATGCCCACATAAGACCCAGCAGAATACACAGCATATAATACAGACAACCATTTGACATGTAACGTCCAGCATTCCAGAAGTGGCTAGGTTTGCCACAATGCTCCCCCAGAACCAAGCCGGCATACACAGTCTGATCCCAACGGATCGGCTTGGGGATGTCCGGGGGTGTACTTTCACAGATCACTTTTCAAGTTCAGTTTGTCTAGATAACCCGTCGGCATTACCGTTTTGCTTCCCTGGTCGGTAGTGGATTGTAAAGTCAAACGGCTGCAGCGCCAAACTCCAGCGCAGCAGCCGGGCATTGTCTCCCGCCACACGGTTTAGCCACACCAACGGGTTGTGATCTGTGAGTAGCGAAAAAGGTTGTCCATACAAATACGGCTGCAACTTTTTGAGGGTCCACACCACGGCCAGGCATTCCTTCTCAATAGTGGCGTAGCTTACTTCTCGTGGCAATAACTTTCGACTCGGGTAAGCTACGGGGTGTTCTCCGCCATCGGCTCCCACTTGGCTCAGCACTGCTCCCAATCCAAACATTGAAGCGTCGGAGCCTTAGAGTGTGTCGGTGGAACCGTGGTGCGAGCCTGTTGCCGTGTGGTCACTGGATGGGCTTCCTGGTATGGGGCCTGGGGTACAAAAGCAGAGGTCATCTGACCCAAGTCATTTCCCAGCATAACATCTGCTGGTAAATTTTGCATGAGGCCCACTTCTACCGTCCCCCCTCCCACACCCCAATCCAAATGTACTTTGGCAGTGGGTAGTCGGTACACTGCTCCCCCTGCCACTCGTACTGCCACGGATCCACCAGTGTGTGCCGAGTCAGGGACCAAATGGGGTGCTATCAAGGTTAAAGTAGCTCCTGAATCCCGAAGCCCCTGGACTTCTTTTCCCTCCAAGGTCACCAGCTGTCGATGATGCTGCCGGTTATCCGTGGCTCGGACTGTCATCACCTCATGCAAGATTCCCAGGGGTTCTTCCGCTGGAATGCTCAACATCTCTTGAGTGGCCAGCTCCCGTTGATAATGATGGGCAGCAGCCCTTGGTGCCGGGTTCGGTCGGCCTTGGTTCCAGGCAGGTCTGCCCCGGTTTTGGGTGCACTCGCGTGCCATATGTCCCCACTGTTTGCAGGTGTGGCATTGGGTGTTGGCACGTCCGTTATATCTGGAGGGTGGTGGTAAAGTCCCTTGGAATTGACGAAAAGGGGAGGCTGTGAGAGCGGGGGTTGGTAGAGTACTGGGTGGTCCCGTGGGTCGAGGATAACTCTTGGTTAGGGGCCCATGATGTCTCCTCGCATCAAAATGCTGGGCAGCAGCCCTTGGTGCCGGGTTCGGTCGGCCTTGGTTCCAGGCAGGTCTGCCCCGGTTTTGGGTGCACTCGCGTGCCATATGTCCCCACTGTTTGCAGGTGTGGCATTGGATGTTGGCACGTCTGTTATATCTAGAGGGTGGTGGTAAAGTCCTTTGGGATGGACGAAAAGGGGAGGCTGTGAGAGCGGGGGTTGGTAGAGTACTAGTTGGTCCCGTGGGTCGAGGATAACTCTTGGTTAGAGGCCCATGATGTCTCCTCGCATCAAAATGCTGATCCGCTAATCGAGCCGCTTCGGTTAGGGTGAGAGGTTTCCTGTCTCGCACCCATTCTTGTGCCTCTGGGGACAAACCATTGAAGAATTGCTCCAACAGCATTAACTGTCTCAATTCCTCCATAGTAGTGGCTTGGCTGGCTTGTATCCACCCTTGGGAAGCTTGGTCCAGCTTGTGTGCCCATTCAGCATGTGAATCCTTCTCTGGTTTGCGCAGGTTTCTAAACTTGCGCCGGTATGCCTCTGGAGTAATGGCGTATCTCTCTAATATCGCTCGCTTCACTTTATCATAATCCTTGCTGTCCTCACTGGGTACAGCGCGATATGCTTCTGCTGCCCGACCTGCCAGCTTGCCTGCTAGCAATGGGACCCATACTGTCCGTTCCAAGTCATGTAAATCACACAGTCTCTCAAAATCCTGTAAATACCCATCAATCTCATCCTTCTCCTCGCAAAACATTTTAAAGGCATGATAGGGAATTTTGGGTTTTACCTGGTTGTAGAGTGACCCAGTAGTGGATTCTGCTCGAGACTGTGTATACTGCGGACTGTGTGCCATCACGTACTCCTGCACATTCGCCATTACCATATGCAGCATGGCATCTGATATAGGCTGTGGCAAAAATTCCAGCCTGGTCCTCATTTCTCTCTGGTAGAGGGTTTCTTCCATGGCTGCTGGTGGTGTAGCGCTGCGGGCTCTGTCTCCCTCCATCAGCTCGGCAGTTAGTACAGCTTTGGATTTGTTGCTGGCTACCTTACCCCTGGCTTCTAGCAGTTCCTTTAATGTCTGCCGCTTTAGCCTAGAATAATCCGTCTCCATTTACATCGGTAGTTCACATTGCACGAATTGCGCTTATCGGCTGTAAGGTTGGATCCCGTCGCTTGCCACCAAATGTAGCGGAGAGCAATATTAAACTCCACGATCTCCGCTGGTAACCAGGGTAAATCCACAGTCAGCATTGACAAGTAAGGCAATGTCCCAAATCTCCCTCAGTAACCAGACGACACACAGCTCTGAGAGTCAACTGACTTTTTATTCACAGGCTTCCATATTTATATAATTCCCCATGCAAGGGGTTTCCAAACAGCCAAATAGATTTAACAGGGGTAATACAGGGAGGACCAGATGGGGAACTTAACAGTTTGGATAATTCTCCCATCAGGCATTGCTGCACAAGGGAAAAGTCGGTTGATAGCTGGGGTCTGGGGTTATGTGTTGTGGGAGTTTGGTTTAAAACTGCCGAACACCGATTGGGCAACATAAAACTAAGTACTTGAATGCTAGTGGCTTACGGCTGCCAGCATATGAATTACTATGCCCACATAAGACCCAGCAGAATACACAGCATATAATACAGACAACCATTTGACATGTAACGTCCAGCATTCCAGAAGTGGCTAGGTTTGCCACAGTTACATAGTTAGTCAGGTTGAAAAAAGACACAAGTCCATCCAGTTCAACCATAAAAAATAAAACAAAGTAAAACACAGTACATCCTCCCATACAACCAACTCCATACCCACAGTTGATCCAGAGGAAGGCAAAAAACCCCAGCAGAGCGATGATCCAATTTGCTACCGGAGGGGAAAAAATTCCTTCCTGATCCCCCGAAAGGCAATCGGATTTACCCCGGATCAACTTTACCTACAAAACTTAGTACTCAGTTATATTATGTGCATTTAGGAAAGAATCCAGGCCTCTCTTAAAGCAATCTACTGAGCTGGCCAGAACCACCTCTGGAGGGAGTCTGTTCCACATTTTCACAGCTCTTACTGTGAAGAAACCTTTCCGTATTTGGAGGTGAAATCTCTTTTCCTCCAGACGTAAAGAGTGCCCCCTTGTCCTCAGTGTTGACCTTAAAGTGAATAACTCAACACCAAGTTCACTATATGGACCTCTTATGTATTTGTACATGTTGATCATATCCCCCCTTATTCTCCTCTTCTCAAGAGTGAATAAATTCAGTTCCTCTAATCTTTCCTCATAGCTGAGCTCCTCCATGCCTCTTATCAGTTTGGTTGCCCTTCTCTGCACTTTCTCCAGTTCTCCGATATCCTTTTTGAGAACTGGTGCCCAAAACTGGACTGCATATTCCAGATGAGGTCTTACTAATGATTTGTACAGGGGCAAAATGATATCTTTCTCTCTGGAGTCCATACCTCTCTTAATACAAGAAAGGACTTTGCTCGCTTTGGAAACCGCAGCTTGGCATTGCATGCCATTATTGAGCTTATGATCAACTAAAACACCCAGATCCTTCTCCACTACAGATCCCCCCAGTTGTACTCCCCCTAGCATGTATGATGCATGAATATTCTTAGCCCCCAAGTGCATAACTTTACATTTATCAACATTAAACCTCATCTGCCACTTAGTCGCCCAATTAGACAGAGCATTGAGGTCGGCTTGTAAATTGGAGACATCCTGCAAGGACATTATTCCACTGCATAGCTTGGTGTCATCTGCAAAAACAGAAATGTTACTTTTGATCTCAGACCCAATATCATTTATAAATATATTGAAAAGTAAGGGACCCAACACTGAACCTTGGGGTACACCGCTGATAACCTTGGACCATTCAGAGTAAGAATCATTAACCACAACTCTCTGAATTCTGTCTTTCAGCCAGTTTTCTATCCATTTACAAACTGATATATCTAATCCTGTAGACCTTACCTTACACATGAGCCGTGTGTGGGGAACTGTATCGAACGCTTTTGCAAAATCCAAGTATACCACGTCCACTGCCACGCCTCTGTCCAGGGTTTTACTTACCTCTTCATAAAAGGAAATCAGGTTTGTCTGACAACTTCTGTCCTTCATGAATCCATGCTGTCTGCTGCTTAAATAGTTTGTTTCCAGCAAGAACTCATCCATGTGGTCTTTTATTAAACGTTCCAGTATCTTTCCAACTATAGAAGTTAAACTAACAGGTCTATAGTTACTTGGTAAAGACTTTGTTCCCTTTTTAAATATGGGCACCACATTGGCTTTATGCCAATCCAGTGGTACTATTCCTGTCATTAATGAGTCCCTAAATATTAGATACAGTGGCTTTGAAATTTCAGAGCTCAATTCTTTTAGGATCCGTGGGTGGATGCCATCTGGTCCAGGTGCTTTATCCACCTTTATTCTGTCTAAATATTTCTGGACCATATCACTTTTGAGCCATTGTGGATTTGGGGCTGTGTCACTCCCACCCCCTATATCGACATGAGCTCCCCCATTCTCCATTGTATACACAGAGCTGAAGAAAGGGTCACAGGCAAACAGGAGTAGTCGGGGACAAGACACAAAGCTAACAAGACAAGACACAAAGCTAACAAACAACGCTGATCAGCAAATCAGACCTGCAGTGCACTAGTTAATATAGAGTTCCTGGGATGGCCTGGGGTGGAGCCATACAGGGAGGAGAGATGATAAAGACAGCCAGATAAGAGAGTCTGGCCTCTAATAAACACATGGAGGGAAAGGTAAGCTGCCAGACATTATTGCATATCCATGACAATAGGTCAGCCTCGGACTTCCCTTTAGTGTGGTAACATATTGCCTTGAATAGTAGATCATTTGCCATCTTATCAGTCTCAAATTGATATATTTTTGTACATAAGTATATATTGTGCTTTTGTACTGTTGAACTGTTAAGCTGTTTTATCTAGAGAATTTTGGCAGTTATCCAGAACTCAGTTGACCGACTCTTTATTCCAGTAAAATCTAAGATAATATAAATATGTTTGACCTGTGTTGGAGTGTCATTTAAAGGTGCCTGCAAAAAGGATGTCTGAACACAGAGTGCCAGGTGGGTTGGAGTGTTCACAGGGTCAGGGGCGATGCAGATGAACAGTTAAATCAAAGCAGTCCCCTAAGGGGCCGTGCTACATTGGGAACTAGCCCAACAAAACATATGTGCACTACAGTAACAGCACTTTTGCGATTAACATCTAAGGAACTGCATGTACAAGTGACTTGCTTCAGTAAAGGAAGCTTTGCTTAAAGTGATACTAAACAGATAGGCCCGGATTCACAAAGCACTTACGCCGACATAAATCACTTAACACAGACGTAGTGCAAATGTGCGCCCAGCGGAGGTGTTCGCCAGAGTCACAAACCAACATACGTCCAAAAACAGGTCATCCTACCCCGACGTATCTTGCTTACGCCAGCATAGCGTGGGCGCAAATATAGTTCGGACGCATGTTGCTTCTCCCATTGATTAGGCATTCAAATATGCAAATGAGGGAAATACGCGATTCACGAACGTACGTGCGCCCGACGCATCTATGCGATGTTTGCGTAAGTTGTACGTCTGGCGTAAAGTTATTCCCTATAGATGAGGCGCAACCCAGAAATAGACATGCAAAGGTCTGCCCCAGAGAACACAGGCCGGTGTATGTTACGTTCACGGCGTACGTAGTGATCCGCCGTAGCCAGAGGCGTATCTAGTGAAAATAGCGCTTATGGCAACCGCTGAAACTGCGCCCCTGTCGAAACATTTGAAACCCATCTTTCAGTTAACCTTACAAAGAAAAAAAAACAGCTAAGAAAACTAGTGATAATTATCATCCCTTGGTTAGTGACATATCCTCTTCATGGAGAATTCTGGGGTTTATTAGACCCCTGATCCCTCCTCTGCCCTCCAAGGCCAGGTAAATGCAGAACCAATACTGGAAGTGATGAAATCTTCTTCACTTAAGACCTCAGTTTTCAAAGAGGAGAGGGAGAAACGGATGTTCCTCTTTTGTGCGCTGCCAATCCGACCAGATGGAATGGGAGAGCCTGGGAGAACAGGGGTGGGCTGTGGCTGAATGCAGCAGGGATAGCACTGCCATTGTCCATTAGCAAATGTGCTGAAAAGGAGATCCTGCCTATGCTCAGAAAGGGGAGGGAAGAGACCCTCTGACACTGGTAAGTGCCTTGCTGCCCAGCCACTCAACAGCAACCCCTTCATATTGTATTGTATTGCTTTGGAATAAATACTTATAGAGCGCCAAATGCAAGTTGTGATACTCGTGTCTAAGCGCTTACCAACAAGCTAGGGGTATCCAGTTCTCAGGAGCAAAAAGAAGAGACTAGGACATCTAAGTAAAAGAGGGGAACAGACAAAAAAAAAACAGAAATATAAAAAGAAGGGGGGGTGTCAGGGCACAGCAAGCCTATCCCTACTCCCTGACAAGACAATGGACCGCAGCCTAGGATTAAGGCAGCGTCCTGCTAAGGGCTTGGAAGGGCAGGTCTCTATCTATAGGCTTGTGAAAAAAGAAATGTTTTCAAGCCCTTACGGAAGGGCACCCATGGCACTTTCCATGGCTGCCATACCCTAGATACGCCACTAGCCGTAGCTTAGGCAGTTGTGCCAGCGTAGTTGTGAGCATGCGCATAAGGGTGCAGTTTCATGCGTTTACGTCACGACTACGTCACGGCGCATGCGCGTTCGTGATACACCGGGCGTAAAAAACTGCACCATGCTCAGACCATCATTGATGCTCAGACCATCATTTGCATGGGGTCACTCCCACTTCCACTTACGCTGGCCTGCGCCTTCGAAGATACGATACGCTGGCGTATCTTGGTGAGCAATAGCTTGCTGAATACAGTGCATGCCTCTCCGCTCTGCGCCGGCGTAGCGTAAATGTGCGCCCACTCTCTGTGAATCCGGGCCATACTCTGTAATTTACATTGTCCCTTCTATTTCTGTAGGTGGATGATGACATTGCAATTATTTTAGTAAAAGTTGTGCTCATAAGTTTACATACCCTGCCAGAATGTATGATTTCTTGGAAATTTTTCTGAGAATATGAATGAGAAACTCATAGTTAGTGTTTGGCTGAAGCCATTATTAA
This sequence comes from Rana kukunoris, assembly GCA_029574335.1. Taxonomy (NCBI): domain Eukaryota; kingdom Metazoa; phylum Chordata; class Amphibia; order Anura; family Ranidae; genus Rana; species Rana kukunoris. The sequence continues at coordinate 474,127,682 of CM056053.1, forward strand.
CTGTGTTTACTCTTTGAAAATCATAATGACAAAAGAAACTACCCAAATGAACGTGATCAAACGTTTAAATACCCCAGTTCGTAATACCATCTATTGCCCCCTTTAACATCAATGACAGCCTAAAGTCTTTTGCGGTATTTGTGAATGAGGCTCTTTATCTTCTCAGATGGTAAAGCTGTCCATTCCTCATGGCAAAAAGCTTCTAGTTCCTGTAAATTCTTGGGCCGCCTTGCATGTACTCCATGTTTGAGATCTCCCCAGAGGGGCTCAATGATATTGAGGTCAGGAGAGTGAGATGGCCACCCCAGAACCTTCACTTTATTCTGCTGTAGCCAATGACAGGAGGACTTGGCCTTGTGTTTTGGATCATTGTCATGTTGGAATGTCCAAGTGCATCCCATGTGCAGCTTCCTGGCCTGCAAATGTTCCTCCAGTATTTTTTGATAGCATACTGCAATCCTCTTGCCATCAATTTTGACCAAATTTCCCTGTGCCTTTGTAGTTCCCACCTCCCCAAAACATTAGCGATCCACCTCCGTGTTTCACAGTAGGAATGGTGTACCTTTCATCTTAGGTCTTGTCAGGGTCGTCTTAATAGCATCATGGGCCCCTGGGCAAAGTAATGCTCTGAGGCCCCTACAATGATGAAAGTGCAGGTAAACAGACATCAAGTAGGTAGGAGGCAGACTGCCTCCCTGTTTATCTATCACTCTCAGTACCATCATGGAGCCCCCAATTTTGGGGCAGGGTGGGCTCAAGGGCCAGCTGCTTTGGGGAAAGTGCAGGGGCCCCCCATGCAGCTGGGGCCCCTGGGCAGTGACCAGGTGTGCCCTCTCATTAAGACAGCCCTGGGCCTTGTTGTCTCCTCTCCAAATGTAACGTTTAAGCTTTTTGGCCACAAGACCACAACCATAATTTTGGTCTCGTCACTCCAAATTACTTTGTGCCAGAAGGTTTGAGTCTTGTCTCTGTGCTGTTTGCCATATTGCAAGCGGGGCCCAAATGAGAAATTTTTACTTAGGGGTGTGCTCACTTTTGTTGCCAGCAGGTTAGACATTAATCTCTGTGTGTTGAGCTATTTTGATGGGACAACAAATGTACACTGTTATACAAGCTGTACACTCACTACACAACATTGTAGCAAAGTGTCATTTCTTCAGTGTTGTCACATGAAAAGATAGAAGAAAATATTCACATAAAATATAAACGCGGCTCTCTTGTCAATCACGGTGTATGTCATCCCGGGTCTCATCGCGGCCAGCTATCCCAGGAAGTGGGGAGAGGACGTACGCTGTGTTGTACAAGCTAATGATTACACGCGGTCTTTATTCGTTTATCCTGTAAGCATATACTGTTTTTTGGGGGATATTTCCTAATAAAATGACAGTATTACGCTATGCAGAGTATCCCTTTGTTTTTTTGCATGATGTACTTTTGAGCCGTTCCATGAAGGAACTTTATCTTCCGTTCATGGACGGACACAGCAGCCTTTGATCTTTGGGTTAAATCCACCTTCCGTCCAGGAGAGAATCTCTCCTGGACGGAAGGTGGATATAACCCTAAGGTCAAAGGCTGCCGTGTCCATCCATGAACTCAGAGAAATGGATTTTACGGTACAAAAATCCTATTTTTACAATCCAAGCACAGGAGGTCTGCCAGTATTGTGTGGAGATATCAGGCTTATTTGACTCTTAAGCCTCGTACACACGGTCAGTTTTCCCGACGGGAAAACTCTGAAGAGAGGTTTTGGCCAGGAATCCCGGTCGTGTGTATGCTCCTCGCAGTTTTTCCGACGGGAAATCTGGCCAAAATCGGCCGGACAAAAAAAAAAAAAGTTCTCTTTTTTCCTGGCCAGGAAATCTGGCAAAAAGTGATGGAGCATACGCATGCCTGGGATGCCCAAAGCTCCAATCGCAGTTTTCCTAGCCGTAAAACTGGCCGTGTTTGAAAGGGAAAGAGTGGACCTGAGCAGGTTTTCGGCCTTCCCCTCAGGATATCCAAGCAGGAACTTTTCCCGTCGGAAATCCCATATGTGTGTACGAGGCATTACCTATGGAGAGTGCATTACCAAAGGGGATTTTTTTGTGCACGTGGTGATCAGTGATGGTAGTCAGGTATTGAGGGACTTCTCCTATGATTACGGAACACTACACACAATATAAAACAAGACTTTTCTATAGACTTTAATTCTATTTACTGACTAATGTCTGTGTGCAATTTTTATGTTCATTGAATGCCATTAATTGCATGCGTATTGGGTCTTCCCGCTGTGCAGCGGGTGCACCCTCTGCCGGCTCTTAAAGTGGAGGTTCACCTAAAAAAAAAAAAATTATCATTGCATTTAGGCTATTTAGTAAAATGAGAATCGGCGTTTGTTTTTTTTAAAATGCTAGCGGGACATACCTTTTTCTATATAGATGATCTGCGCGGCTTCCGGGTATGGTCGTCGGGGCTGGGCGTTCCTAATTGATTGACAGGCATCCCGCACGACGCATACAGTGCGTCACGAGTAGCCGAAAGAAGCCGAACGTCGGTGCGCAGGCGCCGTATAGAGCAGCACCGACGTTCGGCTTCTTTCAGCTACTCGTGACGCACTGTATGCGTCATGCGGGATGCATGTCAATCAATTAGGAACGCCCAGCCCCGACGACCATACCTGATCATCTATATAGAAAAAGGTATGTCCCGCTAGCATTTTTAAAAAACAAACGCCGATTCTCATTCTACTAAATAGCCTAAATGTAATGATACATTTTTTTTTTTTAGGTGAACCTCCAGCTGTACCCGTATGGGGTTTCGCGCAGCTGTGCCATGGTGTAATGTCTTCCTGTTTCTCCCCACCAGGCAATCAGGAAGCGGGTCCTGAGACCAGATTGGCCGGGGGGAGCGACCACCGGGACTGCGGGGGGGGGCGAGTCCGCAACCTGGATGGCAGACGGCCTGGCTGGTGAGGGAGCAAGTCGGTGACCGAGCGAGCGATCAAGTGATGGGGGGGGGGGTCGATGGTCTGTGAGGGGGCCAGTTTTGTTTGGCGCCCACCCAAAAAAAAATATTGAGCAACAGCCGCCACTTGCACACAATTGGATGATAAAATCAGCAGAGCTTCCCCCAATTTCAGAGCTTCCCCTCAGATCTACAGCGACTGCACTTACAAGTGCACTTGCAGTGCAGAGTGAATTTGCCTTTATTAAATCAACCCCTTATGCCGCGTACTCACGATCGGAATTTTCGACAACAAAAGTTCGATGTGAGCTTTTGGTCGGATATTCCCACCGTGTGTAGGCCCCATCGGACATTTGCTGTCGGAAATTCCGACAGCAATTGTTTGGGAGTTGGTTCTCAATTTATCCGACGGCAAAAGTTCTTGTCGGAAATTCCGATAGTGTTTATCCAATTCCGACGCATGCTCGGAATCATTGAACTTAATTTTTCTCGGCTCGTCGTACTGTTGTACATCACCGCGTTCTTGGCGATCGGAATTTCCAAGCATCATTTTTGTGACCGTGTGTATGCAAGACAAGTATGAGCCAACATTCCGTCGGGGAAAAAAAACAAAACAAAACACTGTTTTGTTGTCAGAATGTCCGATCGTGTGAAAGCGGCATTAGTGTCAGATTTGTCAGCTGCAATGTCACAGTCCCACAAAAAAAAAAAAAACACAGGCTGATAACTGCCATTACTAGTATATAAAAAAAATCTATCCCATAGTTTGTAGACGCTATAACTTTTGCGCAAACCAATTAATATATGATTATTGGATTTTTTTATCAAAAATATGTAGCAAAATACCGTATTTATCGGCGTATACCACGCACTTTTTTGCCCTAAAAATCAGGGCAAAATCGTGGGTGCGCGATATACGCCGATACTGGCTTTCCCGCACCGAGGCGCGGGAAAGCGGGGAGGACGCCGCACCCGCTGAAGAGGACACCCGAAGCCGCAGACGGACGCCGGACCCGACGAGGCCGCCGATGGACGCCGCACAAGACACCAAAACTGTAAGTCCAAAAATCTTTTTTCCACAGGAATGCGAGTCCACTTTAGGGGTGCGCACTATACGCCGGAGTGCGCAATACCCCGATAAATACGGTACATATTGGCCTAATTTGATGAAGAAATTCTGGGCCAGATTCAGGTACAATTGCATCGGCGCAGAGTATCAGAGATACACTACACCGCCGTATTTTACCTGGCTCTACGACAAGTTCAGGTAGATTTTGGCCCGTAAGGTACGGCGGCGTAGTCTATTTCTCGCCGCGTAATCGAAATACGCGATTAGGGGGCGTGAAGCATTTAAATTAGGCACGTCCCCGCGGCGATCGAACTGCGCATGCTCCGTTCTGAAATTTCCCGCCGTGCATTGCGCGAAATAACGTTGTTACGTAATTTTTTTTTGAGTAGCGTCGTTTGCGTACATTCCTATTCCCGGACGACTTACGCAAAAAAAAAATTGAAATTCGATGCGGGAACGACGGCCATACTTAACATGGGCCGTCTAACTATAGACCAGCTAAAAGCTGGAATAACTTTACGCAGCAAAAAGATGACTACAGATGCCGTAAGAGATTGCGAAGGACGATCGTAACTTCGTGGATCGTCGGAAAATGCTCATTTGCATACCCCGACGCGGAAAACGACGGGGACTCCACCCAGCGGCGACAAAATTATTACAGCGTAGATCCGAAGGCGTACGAACACGTAAGCCAGTCGGATTGAAGCCCAAAGCCGTCGTATCATGGTTTGAGGATTCAGACTAATGATATGACGCGCGTAATTTGAAAGTACTCCGGTCTAACAGGAGATAGACCGGAGTAAGGGCTCTGTGAATCTGGCCCTCTATTTTTTTTCCATTTTTTTTTATTGGATATGTTTTATAGCAGAATAAAAAAATAAAAAACCGAAGAGATGATCAAATACCACCAAAAGAAAGTTCTATTTGTGGAAAAAAAGGGACATCAATTATATTTGGGTCCGTGCAATTCTCAGTTAAAACAACGCAGTGCCGTATAGCAAACATTCCGGAGCTGAAGTGGTTAAATCCCCTTTCTTCCCCCTTCTGATGCTCAGTCTGAACTTTAGAAAGTCCTTTTCACCACGTCTAGATGCCTAAATGCATTAAAGGGGTTGTAAAGGTAAAAAAAAAAAAAAAAAGCTTCCTTTACCTTAGTGCAGTCCACCTTCACTTACCTCATCTTTCCATTTTGCTTTTAAATGTCCTTATTTCTTCTGAGAAATCCTCACTTCCTGTTCTTCTGTCTGTAACTCCACACAGTAATGCAAGGCTTTCTCCCTGGTGTGGAGAAAGTCTCTCGAGAGGGGGAGGGGGTGAGCAGGAGTGTCAGGACGACCACTAACACACAGCTTATTTCTCTACCTGCAAATTAGAGAGTGTCCTGACTTGCCTGCTCACCCCCTCAAGAGGCTTTCTCCACACCAGGGAGAAAGCCTCGCATTACTGTGTGGAGTTACAGACAGAAGAACAAGAAGTGAGGATTTCTCAGAAGAAATAAGGACATTTAAAAGCAAAATGGAAGGATGAGGTAAATGAAGGAGGACTGCACTAAGGTAAAGGAAGCCATTTAGGAAAAAAATTCAATTGTACCTTTACAACCCCTTTGAGTTGCTGCCATGTGATTGGCTGTTTAGCAATTTGTCTTACCAAGCAATTGAACAGGTGTACCTAATGAAGTAGCCCACTTCGTACAGTTTCTCAGAGGTTGGTTAGATTCCAAAGGTCACTTACCTTTGTGAAATTTATATCGGAATTTCGGAAATCCATATACTTCGGGGTGCCCAGGAAGGGCAGCGGGGTGGGTCCGGGGGGCAGTGACTTGTACCGTCTGTGCTGTCTCCACCATGATATGATGAAGTGAAGGGTGATGAGGAGAGTGACCGACAGAGCGAGGATTGCAGAGAATTCCATCTTCCTGGAAGAGACCAATAGATATTGTGTATGACAGCCGCCAATATTCCTGTACAGCCCTTCACATTGAATAACAGAGATTTGACTGACTCCGTTCAAATTCATTACTTAACATTATCCTTTTGACTCTTCCCACATACCTCCCAAGTTTTTGAGATGGAAACGAGGGACACCTATCAGCAAAAGTCGCTGTATACCCCATGCCACGCCCCCTTAAAGGAGAATTATACAAAATAAATGATCAGTTATGCCCCCAAGTGATAAATGGTTTTCATTTTTTTTTTACAAATTAATATGTGAAAAGTGTGGTGTGTATTTGTATGGCGCCCCCCGGAGTCATTCTTCTTTGTAGAATATCTGAAGCTCTGTCAGATTGAATGGAGAACGTCTGTGAACAGCAATTTTCAAGTCTTGCCACAGATTCTCAATGTGATTCAGTTCTGGACTGTGACAGGGCCATTCTAAAGCCTCGTACACATGATCGGACTTCAAACAAACTTTTCCTTGGATTTTTGTCTGAAATAAAGTTGGCCGGGCACACCAATAGCATACAAACGCTCAGACTTTTCTGCAAACTTTCCCAACATCACGTGGTTTTTCTGCTCTTTTCTGCTCTTTTCTGCCTACTACGCAGACTCACTCCGTTCATCCCTAAAGAAGATTTAGCGGTCGTGGTGGGAGCGATTGTAAACTCCAGACTGGACTATGCAAACGCCCTCTACCTCGGACTCCCCAAGTACCAAATCACTCATCTGCAAGTCGTTCAGAATACGGCCGCCAGACTTGTGACTGGGAAAAAACCCTGGGAATCCATCTCACCTTCACTGAGAGCCCTTCATTGGCTGCCAGTTAAAGACAGAATTGCTTTTAAAGCTCTCTGTCTTACGCATAGATGTGTCCATGGGAATGCCCCCCTTTATTTATGCGAAATAATAAAAGCTCATAACCCCAATCGCGTTTTGCGATCCACTAATCAGAACCTGCTCCAGGTTCCGAAAGCCAACTTCAAGTCCAAAGGAGAAAGAAGATTCGCGATCCAAGGTCCTAGACTATGGAACGCTTTACCAACCAGCATTCGGTTGGAGGAGAACCACCTAGCATTTAGGAAAAAGGTCAAGACTTTTCTCTTTTGATATCAAAGGAGACAGGAACAACAAGCGCCCAGAGGCGATTCAGTTCGCATGTGCCGCGCTATATAAGTTTTCATTCATTCATTCACTGCCACCCTTTGGTCAACTTCTGATATTGTTGGGTGATTTTAACATTGGTTCTGGGCATGCGTATTTGCACTTTGTACAAAAGTCCGATGGCTTGCTGTACACACGGTCGGACTAGGCACCATCAGACTTTTGTTGCCGAAAAGTTTGTCCGTTTCCAGAGCAAACTTTTATCCGATGAAAAAACAAAAAAGTTTGAACAATGGAGCGTACACACGGTCAGCTTTTTTGGAAAACTTGCTAATCTTGAAGTTTGTTGGCAAAAAGTCTGTCAGCTTTAATAAAAAAAAAAAGAAATCACTATCTGAATGAATCTGCATGCATTGAAGATTTTTTTTTTCAATTGGACAGTAAAATATTCTTTGTATTTTATTTTATTTTTTAAATTTTATTATTTACACTATATCGCTGTATTTAAATTAACTACTTAAGGACCCCTTCACGCCGATATACGTCGGCAGAAGGGCACGGCTGGGTACAAGCCCATACCCGTACATCCTCTTTAAGAGCCCAGCCGTGGGGTCGCGAGCGCTTAGCCGTCCGAAGCATCGCGGACCCGATCGCAGTCGGTGTCCTGCGATCGGTCACAGGAGCTGAAGAACGGGGAGAGGTGTGTGTAAACACACCTTCCCCATTCTTCATTGTGGCAGTGTCAGTGATCGTCTGTTCCCTGATATATTTTCAAAGTAATCAGTGCATTTTTATAGCACTTTTCGCTGTAAAAATGACAATGGTCCCAAAAATGTGTCAAAAATGTCCGATGTGTCCGCCATAATGTCGCAGTCACAAAAAAACAAACAAAAAAACAACGAATTTTACTTATCCAAAATACTTGTTGCGGTGCGGATGTTCCTAATCTGCCTCTTCTTTATCCACAGTGGGTCTTCTTTCGCATCCTCCTGATGAATGGGGCACGCTGCCTTCTGGGAACTGTGTGTATCCCAGGGAGCAAGCTCCACTGCCCGTTTCCCTTATTGAGGATCCTGGCGCCGGGACCTGCAATGACCCGGATCGGCATGGGGGGGGGGGGGGGTGCCCATCATCGCGGGTGCCTAGGACAGGTAAGTGTCCTTATTAAAATTCAGCAGCTACAGTGTTTGTAGCTGCTGACTTTTACAAAAAAAAATGGGTGGAATTCCGCTTTAATGACTCGATTTTCTGAAAACAGCTCCAAAAAACGAAATCTTGACTTTAAAAAATAAATAAAATAGCTACTAATTTATCTTATCGGCTCATATGGTATTATCAGCTCGTATCTTATTATCAGCTTGTATCTTATGATCAGCTCGTATCTTATGATCAGCTCGTATCTTATTATCAGCTCGTATCTTATGATCAGCTCGTATCTTATTATCAGCCCTTATCTTATTATCAGCTTGTATCTAATTATCAGTTCGTATCTTATTATCAGCTCGTATTTTATTATCAACTTGTATCTTATTATCAGCTCGTATCTTATTATCAACTCGTATCTTATTATCAGCTTGTATCTTATTATCAACTCTTATCTTATTATCAGCTCTTATCTTATTATAAGCTCTTATCTTATTATCAGCTCTTATCTTATTATAAGCTCTTATCTTATTATCAGCTTGTATCTTATTATCAGCTCTTATCTTATTATAAGCTCTTATCTTATTATCAGCTTGTATCTTATTATCAGCTTGTATCTTATTATCAGCTTGTATCTTATTATCAGCTCATATCTTATTATAAGCTCTTATCTTATTATCAGCTTGTATCTTATTATCAGCTCATATCTTATTATAAGCTCTTATCTTATTATCAGCTTGTATCTTATTATCAGCTCTTATCTTATTATAAGCTCTTATCTTATTATCAGCTTGTATCTTATTATCAGCTCGTATCTTATTATCAGCTCGTATCTTATTATCAGCTCGTATCTTATTATCAGCTCTTATCTTATTATCAGCTCTTATCTTATTGCTTCTTTAGGTTAGACACACACAGTACCAAAGATTAGATTTCATTTTTGATTAGGGGCGGGTTCACATATGTAAGGCCGTGGTTCCCAGCATAGGGTCCGGTGCGTTCCTGTTCACCGGTCCAGTTGCGAATCAGGTTTTTGCCTGAATTCACACAGGACTCTTTTGGAATGACAGGAAAAGGGGGAAGGCAGTTTTCAGCCCCCCTTTTCCTCATGGGAAAGCGACGGACTGTCGGTTTCTAGTTTCCCCAGGGGAGCATTAGGCTCCCTCAGGGGAAATGGGCGTGCCCATTTGCCCTGCAGTTGACCTATCACTGCAGGGGATTTTGGCGGTTTTTTCCAAAGTGACCTGCAGATGACCTGTAGTGCTGGGGTGAAAAGCCCGGGAAAACCTGGTTTGAACCGGTCAGAACCGGGCGGTTCTGGGCTATTTAAGCAGGGTTCCGTTGGCTCAGGCTCATTCGCCTCAGAAGACTTAGGAGCTGTGGTGTTCTTTCTGAGCAAGCAGCGTCTTCTGAGGCCAGAAGCTGCTTCGTCGGCTTATCGAGAGAGCAGGTGAAGACGGCGGGGAGGATTGGATCAGAAGGTGCCTAAACCTACCTCAGTCGTCGGGTCAAGAAGCTCCGGTGGGAGCTGCAACGGTCAGCGGGGATCCCATGCCGGTGTCGGCCACCCACGACCATCACGCTGAGGAGGACCGGGAGCCTTCGTGTCTTCTGGACGGAACAGGAAGAGGAGGTTCCGAGCCGGCGGCAGCGAAGAGGCGGCACCCCTGCCCGTGTTCCGGAGGCGGCGAAAAGGAAGCGTACGCCGCGCAGGGTTTACTCCCCTTCTCCTCCACGTTCGTCTGCTACACAGAGAGCTGGTCCTTCTGAGGACCGTGGTACACGGTCAGGTTCCAGGCCTAGAGGCGGTGCCAGGGGCGGAACCAGGGGCGGAGCCAGGGGGCCGCGAGTTTTCTGAATTCTTCCCCATACAGGTATCCTGGAGGAGCGGGACGTAGCGCAGCAGGAGGAACGAGAGCCGGCACCAGAAGAGGATCGATGGAAGGGATCCTGATAGACGGCTTCTCCACAGCGGTCTTCAAGGAATCTAGCAACAATGCATGCAGCGGATGGGGCTGCTTCCGGGTCTGCTACACCGCCCTCGGCTATCACATGTCCCGTGGAGAATGAGGCTCAGACGGCTAATACTATCCTGGGACCTTCAGAACGTCCGGGTATGAGTGAGTCTTCCTCTAATGTCTTGTTATCTAACCTGATTGAGTTGTTGTCACAGGTTGCATCTCAGTCTGTGCAGAATAGTGCAGTAACTGCTAATGAGCCTTCTGCTATTAGTGTATGGTCGCCATCTAGTGGAAATGTAGCTAACTGCGACCAATCTTCAAAAAATAATGTTAATCCTGATTTTCTTTTAGCCAGGTCACAGAATTTACCTGAGACTTGTTTAAAAGAGTCTATGTCTTGTGAGATTTCACAACTTGGTTTTCACTTGTCTACTACAATCAAAGAAAAGATTTGGCGGGGGGAATTTATAGATATATTATCCTTGCTCCCATCCGCAAAGGACTTTATTAGAACTGATAAAAAAGATGAAGATGAAAGACGTAGGCCTGTGCAGAAGTCCTTTAATAACTGGCTCCAAGCCTTTTGTATTTTTTCTGGGACTTTATGTGAAAAATTCCCTGAAAAAAGCCCCGGTTTATTCCAGCATTTAGACATTATCCTGGAAGCTTTTAAAAATGTTTGTGGAGTCGCATGGTATAACTACGATGAAGCATTTCGTCAAAAATTATCGGTCCACCCCTCATTAAGGTGGGGTGTCAAGGATGTTGGTCTTTGGCTGAACCTTTTTCTTCCCCAAAGACCAGTTTTTCTTAAATCAAACACCAACACACAAATACCAAGTACACAATTTTCAAGCAATTCCGGTTATAGGAAAGGAATCTGCTTTAATTTCAACGACAGCCAATGCAGATGGCCGAACTCATGTAAGTATAGGAACGAGTGTGCCTTTTGCGCAGGCAGTCATTCAGTCGCCAAGTGTTTTAAAAAAAATTCAGCTTCAAACCAACAGTCAGGGAGTTTTTCAAAAGGCAGTAACACCAGTGATATTTCAAAACATACTCCCTTGGCTCAAGCTTTACCCAGATCGGTTGAGGGCCCAGCTCCTCATTGAAGGTTTCAGGGATGGTTTTATGCTTCCAGTATTTTCTGGTCAAGGCTGTTTATTGGTAAATAACCTCAAATCAGTCGATAGGTTCCCTAATGTAGTTTTTGAAAAAATGAATATAGAAGTCCTGGAGGGAAGAGTGGAGGGTCCTTTTTCTTCTCCTCCTTTTAGTAACTTTAGAATTTTGCCCCTTGGTATTGTTCCCAAAAAAGAGACAGGTTCCTATTGTTTGATTCATCATTTATCTTTCCCCAAAGGTGAATCTCTTAATGATCAGATAGAAGATAGCATGTCATCAGTATCTTATGCTTCCTTTGAGGATGCTCTAGTAAAATTAAGACGTTTAGGTAAAGGCTCTCTATTGGCGAAAGCCGACATTAAGGCTGCTTTCCGCCTACTGCCTATTAACCCTTTAAGTTTCAACTCTTTAGGTTTCTTCTTTAAAGGATATTTTTATTTTGACAAGTGTTTGCCGATGGGTTGTTCCCTGTCCTGTTTTTATTTTGAAACTTTTTCTTCATTTTTAGAGTGGTCTGTGATTTCTGAATCTCATTCGGAATTTATAATCCACTACCTGGACGACTTTTTATTTTTAGGCCCCCCTGATTCTCCCGATTGCTCGAGATTGCTAAATACATTTTTTAAAATCTGTGAGATGTTTGGGGTCCCATTAGCTTTTGAAAAGACAGTTTGGCCATCTACTTCTTTAGAATTTCTAGGTATTACTATCAATACTGAGTTGATGGAATTTAAACTTCCGGATACAAAAATTGTTAAGCTTAAACAATCGTTATCACTGATTCGAAAGAAAAAGGTTCTATTGAAAGAAATGCAGTCTTTACTAGGTATGCTGGCCTTTGCTACAAGGATCATGCCAGTGGGTAAGATTTTTTTCCAGAAGGCTTTACATAGTAATCTCTGGCCTGAAATCTCCCTTCTCACATGTTCGTATGTCCCACGACATGAGGGAAGACCTCCTGGTTTGGTTTCAATTCCTGTCTCATTTTAACGGTCGGACAGTATGGCAGGAAGATTTTGTTTTAGATAAAGATTTCTTGCTTTTCACAGATTCTGCAGGCTCTTTGGGTTTCGCCGCAATTTGGCGGACCCATTGGTGTGCAGATCTTTGGCCCCAGGATTGGAAGGTAAAAGGTCATACTAAAAATATAGTACTTTTGGAATTATTTCCAATTCTGGTAGCTCTGGAGATTTGGGGTGAATGGTTCAAGAGAAGAAGGATCTTGATAAGGACAGATAACAAAGGTGTGGTATACGCTATAAACTGTTTAACATCCAAGTCTCCGCCAGTCATTGTCTTATTAAGGTATTTGGTTTTTAAGTGTTTAAGCCTGAACATCTGGCTAAAAGCTATACACATTGCAGGTAGGGACAATGATCTGGCGGATTCTTTATCTCGTCAACAGATGGACCAATTTTTCCAGCTATTTCCGGAGGCGGACCGTGTGGGACTGTGTTGTCCACCCAATTTATGGGCCCTGGTGTAAGGTCCATATCTGACTATATAGCAAATTCGGTGGCTCCCTCAATCTGGGCGGGATACCAATCAGCCTGGTTGTTGTATTTACAATTTTTAGATGTCATACGGGAGCCAGCTTTGTCTTTTTCTGAAATTCTAGCTTTACGTTTTTTGAATTTTTTATTTTCAAAACAGTGCTCATGGTCTTATGTTCAAAAAACTTTGTCCGGAATCTCATTTTTTCTCAAAGTCAATAATCTTCCCTCATTTATGCAGTATTTTTCAGTTAAGCAGGCTTTGAAGGGTTACAAAAGGGAGAATTTTTCAGCCGATTCTCGGGAACCAATAACCCCAAAGGTTTTAGGTGACATTTGTTCAGTCACAGCTAGAGTTTGTTTCTCTGCTTTTGAAGAGGCTCTTGTTCAAGCTGCGTTCTCTATAATGTTTTTTCCTGCTCTGAGAATCTCTGAGCTAGTTTCTATTAATGTTTCTGATGTTATTATCTCTGATAGGTATGTTGAAGTTTTGATTAGAAGATCTAAAACTGACCAATTAGGCAAAGGTACTTGTTTACATTTAGAAGAGTGGGCTAATGGCCCATACACACGATCCGAATATCGGACTAAAACGATCGTCCGATGATGGATCGTACGATTTTCGGATCGTGTGTACACTACTTTCGACAGCCGATTACGACCGTTCATCCGATTAAATTAGATCGGACAAGCGCGAAAATTTTTCTCGTCCGATTTCCGATCGTCCGATTTTCGTTTAGTCAGTACAGCCGTCGTCCGACAATACAATACAAATACATTACAACACGTGACATCACTTCCGATCGTTTTTTTCTATCGTACGATAATTTTCGTGAGTTTAAAAACCTATTTTATTTTACTCGCGATTATTAAGCGAAAAAAGTCGTACGATCCGTCGGCCGATATTCGGATCGTGTGTATGGGCCATTACTCTAGTATCTGCCCAGTCCTGCTTTTAAAAAAATATTACTCAATCAGACCGTATAGAGACTCAAAATTTTTTATACATGAGTCAGGTTTGCCTCTATCAAAATTCCAGTTTAACCACTTCCCACCCGGCCAATAGCCGATTTATGGCCGGGAAGTGGTTATGAAATCATGACTAGCCGTTCTCAAGCGGCTTAGCACGATTTCAATGCCGCGCGCGCCCGTAGGGGCGCGCAGCGCGGCGATCGGTGATACGGGGTGTCAGTCTGACACCCTGCACCTCCGATCTCGGTAACGAGTCTCCGGCGGAGCCTCGTTACCACGTGATCAGCCGTGTCCAATCACGGCTGATCACGATGTAAACAGGAAGAGCCGCCGACGGCTCTTCCTCACTCGCGTCTGACAGACGCGAGTACAGGAGAGCCGATCAGCGGCTCTCCTGACAGGGGGGGTTCGCGCTGATTGTTTATCAGCGCAGCCCCCCCTCAGATCGCTACACGGACCACCAGGGAGTGCCCACACTAGACCACCAGGGTACTTACAAAAAAAAGGACAAAAAAAAAAGGGCAGTAAAAAAAAAAATAATGCCAATAATGCCAATCAGTGCCCACACATGGGCACTGATTGGCAACAGGTGATCCATCAGTGCCACCCCTCAGTGATCATCAGTGCCACCCCAGTGTCTGTCAGTGCCAATCCATGCCCAGTGCCCACCTATCAGTGCCCACCTGTGCCACCTATCAGTGCCCACCTGTGCCACCTATCAGTGCCCACCTGTGCCGCCTATGAGTGCCCACCTGTGCCGCCTATGAGTGCCCAGTGCCGCCCATGAGTGCCCATCAGTGCCGCCCATGAGTGCCCATCAGTGCCGCCCATGAGTGCCCATCAGTGCCCCATACCAGCGCCGCCTATCAGTGCCCATCAGTGCTACCTAATCGGTGCCCATCAGAACTACCTCATCGGTGCCCATCAGTGCCACCTCATCGGTGCCCATCAGTGCCACCATATCAGTGCCCGTAATTGAAAGAGAAAACATACTCATTTACAAAAAAAATTAACAGAAAAAAATAAAAACTTTTTTTTTTTCAAAATCTTCGCTCTATTTTTAGTTGTTGCGCAAAAAAAAAAAAAAAACGCAGAGGTGATCAAATACCACCAAAAGAAAGCTCTATTTGTGGGGAAAAAAGGACGCCAATTTTGTTTGGGTGCAGTGTAGCATGACCGCGCAATTGTCATTCAAATTGCGACAGTGCTGAAAGCTGAAAATTGGCTTGGGCGGGAAGGTGCGTAAGTGCCCGGTATGGAAGTGGTTAACAGTGTCCTCAAAAAAAGCTTAACTTTTTTGAAGTTAGACCACCTACAGCTCACGTCCCATTCATTCAGGATCGGTGCAGCAACCGAAGCAGCCAGGTTAGGCTTAGATGTCAGCAGAATAAAGTCTATCGGTAGATGGAAGTCAGATAGTTATTTGTTGTATGTTCGCCCTAACAATTCTTTTTAATTCTTTTCAGATAAGCCCAGAATTATTTGGATTGTCGGTCACTCTTTCGCCCATTGGGCACATCTTAGAGCAAAACACAGGAACTATTCAGTTAATTTAGGTTTAGATGTCAATAAATATAAGATTTTTTGGAGTGCAAGGAGGGGCATGTTGTGGTCCGAGTTATGTGTCAGATTGTCAAAACTTGCCCTTCATTCCCCCCCACCTGATATCTTAATAGTTCATCTTGGGGGAAATGACATTGGAAGGCGTAAGACTTTGGACATCATTTTTAATATTAGAGATGATTTAAAAAAAATTTAATCAATTTTCCCAGATTGTGTCATAATCTTTTCCGAGATAATTCAAAGGTTAGTTTGGCTTTCTCCTCCTTCCATGCGCCCTCTTGAAAAAATTAGGAAAAGGGTTAATAGGGCTGTTTCAAAACTACTAGCAGATCTAGACATTCATTCTTTTAGGCATACAGAGCTGGAGGGCGGTATCCCAGGTCTTTTTAGATCGGACGGAGTTCATCTGTCAGATATCGGTTTAGACATTTTTAATGCAGACATGAGTTCCTGTGTGGATCTGGCCGCGGTGTGGGGTTCTGTGGCTGGTGGTTTAGGAAACCACCTGCCTTGTGGGTAATTTTATTGGCAGCCTGGGCTGTAGTAGCTAGGTTAGCTTTAAGGCTTATTTAAAGGCTTATTTATTTTAAAGGCTTATTTATTTATGTAAATATGTTGAAAAATATGTATTTACAATTTGAAACCAATATTAAACACCCGCAGCCGTTAGCATCCAACAAGTTGTCTGCTGTCTCTTTTTTATTCTAAAGTATTAAGGGTATGTTCCGTCTGCTTCCCCATGACAGGAAAAGGGGGAAGGCAGTTTTCAGCCCCCCTTTTCCTCATGGGAAAGCGACGCACTGTCGGTTTCTAGTTTCCCCAGGGGAGCATTAGGCTCCCTCAGGGGAAATGGGCGTGCCCATTTGCCCTGCAGTTGACCTATCACTGCAGGGGATTTTGGCGTTTTTTTCCAAAGTGACCTGCAGATGACCTGTAGTGCTGGGGTGAAAAGCCCGGGAAAACCTGGTTTGAACCGGTCAGAACCAGGCGGTTCTGGGCTATTTAAGCAGGGTTCCGTTGGCTCAGGCTCATTCGCCTCAGAAGACTTAGGAGCTGTGGTGTTCTTTCCCCCCCCTCCCCCCCCCATATCTTTTACAATCTTGTCGCGGTGTTTGGTATGTGGTGGTGTCACCTTTGTTTAATCAAAGAGGGACTAGCTATATATGTATATATGTTATCTATAAATAAATTATCTAATTTATGCTATTTATCTTGATATAAAGCTGGGTAATTTTATTGGCAGCCTGGGCTGTAGTAGCTAGGTTAGCTTTAAAGCTTATTTGAAGGCTTATTTATTTTGAAGGCTTATTTATTTATGTAAATATGTTGAAAAATATGTATTTACAATTTGAAACCAATATTAAACACCCGCGGCCGTTAACATCCAACAAGTTGCCTGCTGTCTCTTTTTTATTCTAAAGTATTAAGGGTATGTTCCGTCTGCTTCCCCATGCGATCCGCGGCTGCCCCAGGCCTGGGTTTATCGGCTCCACCGAGAGCCAGTCACACTCACATGTCATGCAAATTGGATGTAGGGAAACTCTCATTCAGTTCACATGTAGCAATATGGAGTACACTGGCAACGAACAGCTATCCCCTGCCCTATCTGTATATCATATTATCCCTCTAGTGCCTAGGGAGTGTGGGATTGGTAGTTCCATCAGACGGCTGTTCCCCTGCACGACTATGCTTTCGGACTACATATCCCAGGGATCTTTTCTACCACCAAGAGATTGCTGGGAAGAGCTATAAAAGAAACCAAAGACTTGCCTCACACACTCTTCTTCCACCTGGGCCTCATGTGTGAAGGATCTCCCCATGCAGGGAGAGTGAAGTCACGGCCTACCACGCTGTCTACATCATTCCTACCTGACAAAGAAGGGGTCCAGCGATGCCTGCGGTTCAGCGGACATCTGACCTGCACCACCTTGACAGTGCAGCAACCCATGCTTTGTGCTCCGCAATGGGTGATCATCACAACTGGGTCCGCAGCCAAGATTTCCATTTGGGAGTCGCTAGTTGGAAGGCGTTGAATTGGCCTGGTCGTTGGTGAGAGGGCCCCTGCCCATCTTTGCAAACCTTTCATTTGTTGTTTCACTGGGACACTTCACTGCACCCTTATTTGAACACTGTATATAGGCATATTTAGCTACAGTCATCACAAGATATACTACCACGCTGTTACTACACCTTATTGGATATAATTAATGAGCTCTGACAGCCAGTGAAGACAATCAGATCTGCAACGGGGACATTCTGTCATTGCTACTTAACCACTTCCATACTAGGCACTTATGCACCTTCCCGCCCAGACCAATTTTCAACTTTCAGAGCTCTCACACTTTGAATGACAATTATTCAGTCATGCTACACTATATCCAAACCAAATTTGTATCCTTTTATTCTCACAAATAGAGCTTTCTTTTGGTGGTATTTAATCGCCACTGGGTTTTTTATTTTTTGCGCTATAAGCAAAAAAACAGCGAAAATTTGAAAAAAAACACACTTTTTTTTAGTTTATATTGGGAAATTTTGCAAATAAGTGATTTTTCTTCATAAATTTGTGCCAAAATTAATACTGCTACATATCTTTTGTAAAAATAACCCAAATTAGTGTATATTATTTGGTCTTTGTGAAAGTTATAGAGTCTACAAACTATGGTGCCAATCACTGAAAATTGATCACATCTGATCACACCTAATGTACTGAAGGCCAATCTCATTTCTTGAGACAATAACAAGCCAGGAAAGTACAAATACCCCCCACATTACCCCTTTTTGGAAAGTAGACAGTCCAAGGTATTTATTAAGAGGCATGGTGAGTTTTTTGAAGTTGTATTTTTTTACCCACAATTCTTAGGAAAATTAAGATTTTTTTTTTTTTTTTTTTTTTTTTACATAAACTGGTCATATTAACAGGTTATTTCTCTCACACAGCATATGCATAATTGCAACTACACCCCAAAATACATTCTGCTACTCCTCCTGAGTATGGCAATACCAAATGTGTGGGACTTTTACACAGCCTGGCCACATACAGAGGCCCAACATTGAAGTAACTCTTTCAGGCGTTCTACAAGCAAAAATTGCACAAATCCTTTCTCAACCACCTATTACACTTTTGAAGGCCCTGGAGCATTAGGACAATAGAATTGTCCACAAAATGACCCCATTTTGGAAAGCACACACCCCAACGTATAATCTATGAAGCATTATGAGTCTTTTGAATGGTTCATTTTTTTCCAAAAGGTTTTGGAAAATGTGGAAAAAAAATGAAAATGCTTTTTTTTTACACAAAGTTGTCCATTTATAAGATATTTCTAACACATAGCATATACATAGCAAACATGACACCCCAAAATGCATTCCGCTACTCCTCCCGAGTATGGCAATACCAAATGTGTGGGACTTTTACACAGCCTGGCCCCATACAGAGGCCCAACATTGAAGTAGCACTTTCAGGCGTTCTACAAGCATAAATTGCACAAATCCTTTCTCAACCACCTATTACACTTTTGAAGGCCCTGGAGCACCAGGACAATGGAATTGTCCACAAAATGACCCCATTTTGGAAAGCACACACCCCAACGTATAATCTATGAAGCATTATGAGTCTTTTGAGCGGTTAATTTTTTTCCAGAAGGTTTTGGAAAATGTGGAAAAAAAATGAAAATGCTTTTTTTTTACACAAAGTTGTCCATTTATAAGATATTTCTAACACATAGCATATACATAGCAAACATGACACCCCAAAATGCATTCCGCTACTTCTCCTGAGTATGGCAATACCAAATGTGTGGGACTTTTACACTGCCTGGACCCATACAGAGGCCTAACATTGAAGTAGCACTTTCAGGCGTTCTACAAGCATAAATTGCACAAATCCTTTCTCAACCACCTATTACACTTTTGAATAGAAGATTGAAGGATTCCCCCAGGGGAGGGGCTTTATAGGCAGCAATAGTAAGCGTATATATAGTAGTACCAAAAACAAGAAATTATTTTATGAAAATCAATAAATATTTAATTATATAGAAAAAAGATCATACAATATGACATAATATAACACTTAACAAGTCATAGAGTTGCAAAAAATTTGAAACTGATCCACATAAGTAAACTCTACAAGGCCCTACGCGTTTCGGGGTTTTCCCTTCTTCGGGGGCCGGAGTCTGTGTGGAAACAAATTAGGTTGCATCAGGTTTACATAAACATAGCATCAAAAATATATAACTTTAACAATCGCGTCAGATTTTAATACAGCAAGCATAATAAGTAAAAGATAGACAGAAAAACATACCAGTCAAGAGATGGCAACTCAATAAAAACACAGGGTAAAAAAGTCCATGGTGAAAAATTCCTGAAGGGATGGTATACAGGAGTTGGGGGGCAGGCACCGTGCATCCAAGGGAAGCAAACCCCAAGCCAAAAACTGCCAAGCTTAGGAAAGTTGTATAATTCCTAAAATGAAGGACACAATGCAAAAAAGATATATATATCTATGCAAAGTAAAAAATAAAATATAATATAATACTCCCTGTTGTCAGGTATATAACTTACAATTATTTAAGACCTTGACACAAATTGATATGACACATACATATATACTAGAACCATTATATTTATTATATTTTATTTTTTACTTTGCATAGATATATATATCTTTTTTGCATTGTGTCCTTCATTTTAGGAATTATACAACTTTCCTAAGCTTGGCAGTTTTTGGCTTGGGGTTTGCTTCCCTTGGATGCACGGTGCCTGCCCCCCAACTCCTGTATACCATCCCTTCAGGAATTTTTCACCATGGACTTTTTTACCCTGTGTTTTTATTGAGTTGCCATCTCTTGACTGGTATGTTTTTCTGTCTATCTTTTACTTATTATGCTTGCTGTATTAAAATCTGACGCGATTGTTAAAGTTATATATTTTTGATGCTATGTTTATGTAAACCTGATGCAACCTAATTTGTTTCCACACAGACTCCGGCCCCCGAAGAAGGGAAAACCCCGAAACGCGTAGGGCCTTGTAGAGTTTACTTATGTGGATCAGTTTCAAATTTTTTGCAACTCTATGACTTGTTAAGTGTTATATTATGTCATATTGTATGATCTTTTTTCTATATAATTAAATATTTATTGATTTTCATAAAATAATTTCTTGTTTTTGGTACTACTATATATACGCTTACTATTGCTGCCTATAAAGCCCCTCCCCTGGGGGAATCCTTCAATCTTCTATTCGATTAGGGGTGTCGGCAGCACTCACACTCCTGTGATGTTACATAATTCCCTATTACACTTTTGAAGGCCCTGGAGCACCAGGACAATGGAATTGTCCACAAAATGACCCCATTTTGGAAAGCACATACCCCAACGTATAATCTATGAAGCATCATGAGTCTTTTTAGCAGTTCATTTTTTTCCAGAAGGTTTTGGAAAATGTGGAAAAAAAATTAAAATGCATTTTTTTTACACAAAGTTGTCTATTTATAAGATATTTCTAACACATAGCATATATATAGCAAACATGACACCCCAAAATGCATTCCGCTACTTCTCCTGAGTATGGCGATACCAAATGTGTGGGACTTTTACACAGCCTGGCCACATACAGAGGCCTAACATTGAAGTAGCACTTTCAGGCGTTCTTCAAGCATAAATTGCACATATCATTTTCTAAAACCGATCACATTTTTGAAGGCCCTTCATATATCTAACACATAGCATACACATACCAAATAACAAAAGATTACCTGTTTGTTTTAGTAGTGCAGTGGTCCACAGAGGAGAGCATCGGTCCAGGCAGCAGGCAGGGATGAGGTCAGCGACAACAAAAGCAATCATTCAGGCAGCAGGCAGGAATACTGTCCATAGTTCGTACAGGCAGAGATACTGTCAGCACAGCCAGAGCACAGCCAAAGCACAGCCAAAGCACAGGTCCAGGTAGCAGGCAGAGGTGTCTTAGCAGAAATATTGTGAAAAGTCAGTAGAGGTAGCAGGCAGATATATGATCAACACAGCCAAAGTATTGGTCCAAGCAGCAGGAAGAAACATGGTCCATAATGTCATGGGTCAATACAGGCAGTAATATGGTCAGCACAGCCAAAGTATTGGTCCAGGCAGCAGGAAGGACCATTAAGCTTAGGGCCAGGGGGACAGGGGTAGAGGCTTCTCCCACCCAAATCGCTTTGAAGCCTCTGGGCAACCAGACCCTGTTCTGGGAGAACAGAAAACGAAAAACTGGTTTTCTCTACACAGAACGCTTTTCTGAAGCCCCTCACATATGTGAGACCCCTGTGTACTAAAAGTAAATGGCCAAAAGATCAGTCCAAGTGGCAGGCAAAAACATGGTAGATTAACAGGCCAAGGTCGGTGCACATGGAAGTCAGAAATGTGGTTTAAATCGGCAGGCAGAGGCATCGTTGGTAAACAGGCTGAGGTTGGTACACATGGAGGTCAGAAACGTAGTTTGAATCGGCAAGCAAAGACATTGTCGGTAAACAGGCTGAGGTTGGTACACATGGAGGTCGGAAATGTAGTTTAAATTGGCAAGCAAAGACATCGTCGGTAAACAGGCCAGGGTTAGTTAATTAACATGGTAGCAGGCAAATGGGGAAATGGCAGTCTGTTAACAAGGGGAACTAATATTGGATGGATGTATGATACTTTTTGAAGCACTGTCCCAGGCACAGGCCAGGTTGGGAGGGACAATCGGGACAGTAACAGGTGGTGTCTCTTCTTACTCCTGCTTTGCTGCATACACGGCATTTTTTTTGGCGTCTTTTTCCAGATTCTGAGGGGGGGATGCTAAAGGGAAAGTGTCGCTCGTGAAGACGACTCACACAATCAGAGCGAATGCTTCCTGGGATGGGATCTTGTTGATAAATGAGGGCTTCAATGATATCTTCGATATACTTGAGGTAGGAGATTTGTGGGTTTTCAGTTGGCGGATTGTCTTTTTGGTAGCATACAAACGAATTAAAAAGGGCCATGTGAAACAGATGAAACGCAACCTTCTTGTGCCAAAAATAGGACTTTCTTGTTGATAAGTAGGGCTGTAGCATTTGGTCATTTAAATCCACCCCCCCCATGTACAAATTGTAATCGTTAACACATTCAGGCTTGGCAATATGTCTGCCTCTTTTTTGGATCTCCACCATGGTGTCATTGTGGATGGTAGAGAGGATGTGGACATCTTTCTTGTCCCTCCACTTCATGGCCAACACCTCCTCGTTCCTCATGAATGACGACTCTCCAGATTTCAAGTTTTTGGTCAACAAATTTTGTGGGAATCCCTTCCGGTTTTTTTTGAAGGTACCGCAGGCCAGGGTTTGCTTGCTGTAAAGTTGACGAAAAAGGGGCAGGCTGGTATAATAATTATCAACATATAAATGGTAGCCTTTTCCGAACAGGGGGTATGCCAACTCCCAGACAATTTTTCCACTGGTTCCAAGATATGTTGGGCAATCACGGGGCTGGAGCTGGGAGTCTTTGCCTTCATAGATCCTGAATGTGAACACATATCCAGTGGCTCGATCGCATAATTTATTTAATTTTAACCCATACCTGGCTCTCTTGTTTGGGATGTACTGCTTGAAGTGCAGTCGGCCAGTGAAATGTATAAGGGACTCGTCAACACAAATGTTTTGGTCTGGGATGAAAACTTCTGCAAATCGCTGGGAAAAGGCATCGATTAGGGGGCGTATTTTGTATAATTTGTCGTAGTGGGGATGATTTTGGGGAGGGCACTGTGAATTGTCATTGAAGTGGATAAAACGCATTATCATGTCGTATCTTGTCCTAGACATGAGAGAGGAAAATATAGGCATGTGTTGGATGGGGCGTGTAGACCAATATGAATGGACTTCGTTCTTCTTTGTAATCCCCATATTGAACATAAGACCCAAAAAAATTTTAAATTCTTCCAATGTTAGACGCCGCCAGTGGAACATGCGGGCGTAGGAAGAATTGGGGTTGGCGGCAATATATTGGGATGCATATAGATTGGTTTGATCCACTATATTCTGCATAAAATCTTCTGGGAAAAATAAACAAAAATAATCAAATTGAGAAAAATTCGTAGTGTCAGGCTGCACACCTGGCTGTGCGGTGAAAGGGGGGATGATAGCGGATCCTGAGTTAGCAGGCAACCATAAGGGGTTTGCCAGGGCATCAGGAAGGTAGGACTGGGGCAGGACTCTTCGGGTTGGGCGTGGATTTCCATTACTAGTACTGGGCTCCTCTTCCTGGCGTATGGCGCTGCTGGTGCTGGGCAGATCTCCTGATCTTGGTCCTGATCTTGGTCCCAATCGCATTCTTTTGGGAGGGACGGTTTCCTCCGGGGACTCGGACTCTGAGCCACTATCCTCCACTGGCTCATATTCCGAATCAGAATCGGATAATGGGGGCTCCTCGCTGTGCTCATCATCGGACATGGTGGACATAATGACATATGCCTCCTCGAGTGTGAAAAGCTTTTGGGACATTATGGCAGTATGTCAGTACTTATTGGTGGGCCTGCGTAATAGTACTGCTGGTGGTGGTGGTGGCGGCCTATGTGGTGGTACCGATGAAGGTATTGGTGTCAGGAATGTGTGGTGGTGGTGGTACCGATGGCGGTGGTGGTACGGTGGTGGTAGTACCGATGGCGGTATGGGTGGTGATACCGATGGCGGTATGGGTGGTGGTACCGATGGCAGTGGTACTGATGGCAGTACTAGTAGCCTGTGTGGCGGTACTGATGGAGGTATTAGTGGCAGGAATGTGTGGTGGTACCTGTGGTGGTGGTACCGGTGGCGGTACGGGTGGTGGTGGTACCGATGGCGGTACGGGTGATGGTGGTACCGATGGCGGTAAGGGTGGTGGTAGTAGCGATGACGGTACGGGTGATGGCGGTACAGGTGGTGGTGGTACCGATTGCGGTATGGGTGGTGGTGGCGGTACGGGTGGCGGCGGTACCGATGACGGTACGGGTGGCAGCGGTACCAATAGCGGTACAGGTGGTGGTGGTACCGATTGCGGTATGGGTGGTGGTGGCGGTACGGGTGGCGGCGGTACCGACCGATGACGGTACGGGTGGTGGCGGTACTGATGGTGGTATGGGTGGTGGCGGTACGGGTGGCAGTGGTACCGATGGTGGTACGGGTAGCGGCGGTACCGATGGCGGTACGGGTGGCGGTGTTACAGATGATTTACAGATGGGCTGATTTACAGATGGGCTGATTTACAGATGGGCTGATTTATAGGGCTGTGTGACAGGTCCTCTTTATTGGTGGGGGGGGGGGGTAGGGTGGCTGTGTTGTATACAGTATATATGCAGACTACTGCAGACAAACTACACTGATCTCACTTACTGATCCCTGCTCTCTCCTCACAAATCGGTGTGTGAGGAGAGAGCAGGGATCAGATAGTAACTGCCTGCTTTGTTTACACTTGTGACCGGCTGTGATTGGACACAGCCGGTCACGTGGTAAACAGCCAATTTCATTGGCTGTTTACCCTGATCGGGGAAGCGCTGTGTCCAAGGGACACGCGCTTGCAACGATCCCCGCTCTGCAAGCCTCTGGCGGCGCGCACGGAGCGCGCCGCCGAATTTGTTTTGAAATGTGATCAGCTGTGTCTTTGACACAGCCGATCACGTGGTAAACAGCCAATGAAATTGGCTGTTTACCGTGATCGGGGAAGCGCTGTGTTCGAGGGACACACGCCGACCTCGATCGCCGCGCTGCGCGCACCTGCGGACACGCGCTGGGCAATCTCGTAAAAGCCGTTCCTAAACGGCCAGTCACAAATCTGTAACCACTTCCCGGACGTATATTTGTCATAGACCGGGCGGGAAGTGGTTAAAGGGCCCTCATACCATCCTTGTTTAGCTTCATCTCTCATTAGGATCAAAGGTTAAACAGGCCGGCCTGGGTTTCTCTTTCTAGAAGTATTGTCAAAATTTATGCTTAACTTTGCTTATTCTTTCAGGTTATGTCCAAGTAGTACTCCATTGTACACACGTGTATATTGTATTCTGTTGTCAACTGCCTTAACTGCCATTTCTTGAGGAGTCTTTCTGCTGAGTTTGTGCCGTTATCCCAAACTCAGTTGAACCATTACCTCCTTTGTACAACAATATCTTATCTCAAGAACAATATCTAATCTTAAATACTGCAGTAAAAGTTAATAGAATATAAACATATTGAGTAATGATGATGAAGAAAAGAGGGAAGGACGGCCGCACTCCAAGGATTTTCAAACGAAAAAAGTTGTCTTTATTGTAAATCCAAAAACATGTACAGTCACAGCAATCACAGAAAACAGGACAGCCGACGCGTTTCGCACTCGATCATGACTAAGCACTGATCGAGTGCGAAACGCGTCGGCTGTCCTGTTTTCTGTGATTGCTGTGACTGTACATGTTTTTGGATTTACAATAAAGACAACTTTTTTCGTTTGAAAATCCTTGGAGTGCGGCCGTCCTTCCCTCTTTTCTTCATCATCATTGCCATTTGCATCGCCAGCACCTTGGTAATCTAATTATCCTTGATCGTCTACAGGTCTCACCTGGAGCGGTGATTTATTTTCTTTTGTCTTTTTTGGATTTTGATAAACATATTGAGTGTTGTCTTATTACTGAAAGGTGCTGCAAGGATGGGTTGGAATGTTTACAGGGTCATGGTGATGCAGATAAGGTAAATGCAAGGTCCCCAGGGGAGCCATGACACACACTCACACTAAAATATAAATATATTTTATTTATATATATATATATATATATATATATACACACACACGCACACTCAAAGTGTACCCAACCTAAAGGAGATCTCCAGGAACTAAAACAAGAAAGGAGAAGTTACGCCTAGTACACACTATCAACAGGGAATAAAACCCATCACTTCCCTTAGAAAAAGCAGCACACTGTGCACATAAACACTGGCTAGGCACTCTTTTAACGTGATAGATGTTTAAAGTGTCAAAAGTGTCAGTTAGTGTTCTATTGTCTGTCACAGTATCGCAGTACTGTTATTAGTCGCCGATTTCCACAATTACTAGTATAAAATAAAAAATCCACTATATACACACACACACCATAGTTTTTTTAGGCACTGTAAGGCCTCGTACACACGATCAAATCTGTCCGCTGGAAACGGTCCGCTGGACCGTTTCAGCAGACAGATTCGATCGTGTGTACGGCCGAGCAGACAGATTTGTCCACCCGACAGATTTCAAAGCATGCTTTGAAATCTATCGGGTGGGAATCTGTCCGCCCGACATGTCTGCTGGTTAGTACACTTACCAGCAGACATGTCGTCCCGCTCCGCCGCCGCACCGCCGCCGAATGGATTCGGCTCATGCGCGGAAGTGTTTTACTTCCTGGTGCGGTGACGTGGCGGCGTCAACGTCACCGCCACGTCACCGACACGTCAGCGCGCTCTCTGCTGGCGGGGATGTTGGTTTGCTCGTGTGTACACGCGAGCAAACCAAAATCCCAGCAGACAGATTTGATCAAATCTGTCGGACGGACAGATTTGAACAAATCTGTCCGCTCGTGTGTATGGGGCCTAACTTTTGCATAAGCCAATCAATATACACTTATTAGGATTTTTGTTACCAAATACAATTACACATTGGCCTAAATTTATAAATAAGTTTGATGTTTACATTTTTTTTATTGGATTTGTTTTAGAGCAGAAAGTAAAAAATATTGTTTGGGTACAATTGTTAGTTAAAGTAGTGCCGTATTGCAAAAAATGGCCTGGTCATGAAGGGGGGGGGGGGGGTAAATCTTGTGGAGGTTAAGTGGATAATGGAAGGGAGTGGAGGAAAGGCAGTAGGGTTGGATGATGCAAAGGGGTACAGAAAAGGAAGTGAAGCGTAATAATAAATCAAATGATTAAAAAAAAAAAGAAAAGCGCAGAGAGCTTGGAAAATGGAAGTCGAGAGAAAAAACTGAAATGCCTAGTACATGTGGGCTGAATGTTTGGAAACATAGGCCGGTTTATTAAAAACCAGCCAACATTCGGCCGGCCGTTTGGCTCTGAGCCAAGGGCTGACTGGAGTTTTCTGCCGTCCCCCTGTCAGACCACAACAGCTCACAGGGGAAGATTACTGTGCCAACGTTGGACTGTTAGTACAGCGGCTCCAACCAGAGCTGTCATATTTTTTTCCCCCTCCCATTCAACCTGCTTGGTTGAAACGAAAATAAAACCGTGAGAATGTACCAGGCTTAAGCCTGGATAATGGGAGGTAGTAAATAGAGATAAGTTGGACTTAGTACTAGAAGAAAGTAGGTGACGGCAGCGAAGATTGAAAACGGTAGCAAGTAGGGGGGGGGAAGAAAAGGGAAGGGAGCAAAGCTGGATAATTGAAGCAAGTAGAAAGAAGGCAGTTAAAGTGGATAATGGAAGAGAAAAGAAGAAAGGCAGTTGTGTAATGAAAGAGTAGAGAAAAGGGAATTGGGGTGAAAAAAAAAAGTAAGGTAGTGGAAGGAGGACAGCGGATTGGGTAATGGGAAGAGAGTAGAGGGAAGGTTGTTGGGTTGGATTGTGAAAGGTAGTAAAATAAAGGCAGTGGGGTTGGATAAAAGGAAGGAAGTTGAGAGAAGACTGGACAATGGAAGGGACTGGAGAGAAAGAGAGAAACCAGTATGATTGGATAATAGAAGGGAGTGAAGGGAAGGCAGCTGGGCAGGATAATGAAAAGCGTAGAAAGAAGGCAGTTGGGTTGGATAATGGAAGGGAGTGGGGGTGGGGGGCATTTGGGTTGAGTAATGGATAGGAGTATAGGGAAGACAGTGGAGTTGGATGATGGAAGTAAGTACAGGAAAGGCAGTAGGGTTGGATGATGGAAGGAAGTAGAGCGAATAGACAATCGCGTTGGATAATGGAAGGGAGTAGGGGGAAGGCAGTGGGGTTGAGTAATGGATAGAAGTAGGGGGGAGGCAGTTGGGTTGGATAATGGAAAGGAGTAGGGGGGAGGCAGTGGGGTTGAGTAATGGATAGAAGTAGGGGGGAGGCAGTTGGGTTGGATTATGGAAGGGAGTAGGGGGAAGGCAGTGGGGTTGAGTAATGGATAGAAGTAGGGGGGAGGCAGTTGGGTTTTATAATGGAAGGGAGTAGGGGGGAGGCAGTGGGGTTGAGTAATGGATAGAAGTAGGGGGGAGGCAGTTGGGTTGGATTATGGAAGGGAGTAGGGGGAAGGCAGTGGGGTTGAGTAATGGATAGAAGTAGGGGGGAGGCAGTTGGGTTGGATAATGGAAGGGAGTAGGGGGGAGGCAGTGGGGTTGAGTAATGGATAGAAGTAGGGGGGAGGCAGTTGGGTTGGATAATGGAAAGGAGTAGGGGGGAGGCAGTGGGGTTGAGTAATGGATAGAAGTAGGGGGGAGGCAGTTGGGTTGGATTATGGAAGGGAGTAGGGGGAAGGCAGTGGGGTTGAGTAATGGATAGAAGTAGGGGGGAGGCAGTTGGGTTTTATAATGGAAGGGAGTAGGGGGAAGGCAGTGGGGTTGAGTAATGGATAGAAGTAGGGGGGAGGCAGTTGGGTTGGATAATGGAAGGGAGTAGGGGGAAGGCAGTGGGGTTGAGTAATGGATAGAAGTAGGGGGGAGGCAGTTGGGTTGGATAATGGAAGGGAGTAGGGGGAAGGCAGTGGGGTTGAGTAATGGATAGAAGTAGGGGGAGGCAGTTGGGTTGGATAATGGAAGGGAGTAGGGGGAAGGCAGTGGGGTTGAGTAATGGAAGGAGTAGAGAAAGAAGGAAGGCTGGATGATGAAAAGAAAGTAAAGAAGGAAAGCAGTGGGGTAAGAAGGAAAGCAGTGGGGTATAAAAAAAAAACACACACACACACACACACAATTTATATATATATATATATATATATATATATATATATATATATATATATATATATTTATAGATGGAGATGATTATAATTTTTTTTTATATGTAAATAGTTGAGGCCAGCGGCATTCATATGTATATCATGCCCCTCTGCAGTGAAGAGATGATGTGCCGTAACCTCTAGCAACCAGTGAGCAGAATTACTGTACAGTAATCCCTAGCAACCAATCAAAAAGAAATCATGTGCTGTAACCTCTAGCACCTAATCAGTGAGCCGTAATGTATGCTCTAACCTCTATCAACCAATCAGCAAGTAGTAATGATATGCTGTAACCTCTGGCAACCAATCACAATCACAGTCTGATCTGATACAGTAAACTAATTTTAAATCTAGCTGATATTTGTTGTATGTCTTTAGAGCAGACAGAGAGAACATTTTTGCCCAGGGTCCAATCAACATTAAAAGACGGCCCAGATAAGCTATACAGATAAAAAGAGATATTAAGACATTTTCATACAATAATAAGCTTATGCACAGCTGATTTCTTACATTCATACATAAAAAAGATAAAAGCATTACAAAGACTACAATTCTCCTTCAAGAGGTCCTAAAGAAAACATGCACATGATTGGAATTATATATAATAAATAGTCACGCTTTTCAGGAATTCAATACACTGGGTAGAAGATACAGAATGATCGGCTCCTGAAGAGAACGCCATGATCCTTACCTGCCTGTTTAGTAGAAGAGGCACCTCTGAACGTTCAGTACTTTCCTTGTATCTCTACTGGTGACTTGGTGTGAATGATCCTGACTGCAGTCCGTGGAGTTCACTCTTGTTGAGTCAGTGGAGTTCATTCTTGTTGTCTGCTCTTTACAAACCCTCCCTATATATCCTGTTAATGATTAACCACTTCCATATCGGGCCTATTCTGGCACTCCTCTTCTACATGTAAAAATCATAAATTACTCAGAACCGCCAAACATTATATACCGGTATGTTTTTTTTTTTTCAGCAGACCCCCTAGGGAATAAAATGCCGGTCATTGCAACCTTTTATCTTGCATGGTATTTGTGTAATAATTTTTCAAATGCCTTTTTTTGAAAAAAAAAAAAAAAGATTTATTAATTTAAAAACAACAGTAAAGTTAGCCCAATTTTTGTGTATAATGTGAAAGATGATGTTACGCCGAGTAAATAGATACCCAACATGTCACGCTTTAAAATTACACACACTCATGGAATGGCGCCAAAAAAATTACAATATAGATAGAGATTATGGCACGGATTCACGTAGGACTTACGCCGACGTATCTCGAGATACGCCGTCGTAAGTACAAATGTGCACCATCGTATCTATGCGCCGATTCCCAAAGCTAGATACGTTGAAAAAATAGGCTTCAGCAGCCCGACGTAACTTGCCTATGCCGGCGTATCGTAGGCGCATAGTTACGCTGGACGCATTCGGCGTTCCCATTTTAAAAATGCAAATGAGTAAGATACGCCGATTCACGAACGGCGAATGTTTTAAGCAATTTGCGTAAGAGTTACGTCCGGCGTAAAGTTATTCCTCATATAGGAGGCGCAACCCATGCAAAGGTATGGACCAGGCAACGAACACCGTCGATTTTTTGTTCTGACGTATCTTAGGCAGTTATTTTGAGGTGACTGTGAGAATGCGCACTGGGATGCGTCCAAGATACCACGAATGCATCGTTTGTTTTTAGTACTTGTTTGAAGCTCAGCCCATCATTTGCATGGGGTCACGCATCATTTAAATGTTGCACGCCCACTTTCAGCCCACTTCCACCTACTTTGACTTACGCCAACGACTATACGCTACGCCGGCGCAACGTTGGGAGCATTTGCTTCGTGAATTCCATGCTTGCCTCTCAACATTGCGCCGGCGTAGCGTAAAGAAGATACGCTATTCCCGCATAAAGATGCGCCCAGGTATGTGAATCTACCCCTATATTATATTATAAAATTGTTTATTTATTTTATTTATTTATTTTTAACCTGGGGGACAGGTAGCAGGTATAAAGCTTCCTGGGATGCTCAGTCTTTCAGGCAGAGATACCAAATCCAGTGAGGTAGTGACAAACAGTGCAGTTTTTTATTGTGATATATACAAGTCTATATACAGGTGCTGTACAGTGTTCCAAAAACAAATCGTAACCAAATAGCCAAACAAAAACCTAGCCGTGTCTCGGCACTATCTATACAATATTTACAGATCCTAACTACCAGGCGGAGCCAGCTTGTCAGCTTCCACATGCACAGCCTTATGCCTCGTACACACAATCCGAATATCGTATGACGGATCGTACAACTTTTTTCGCTTAATAGTCGCAAGTAAAATAAAATAGGTTATTAAAGTCAGGAAAATTCTCGTACGATAGAAAAAAATAACCGGAAGTGATGTCATGTGTTGTAATGTATTTGTATTGTATTTTCGGAAGACAACTATACTGACTGAACGAAAATCGTACGATCTGACAAAATTTTCATGCTTGTCCGATCGATTAATATCGGATGAACTGTCGTGATCGGCTCTCGAAAGTAGTGTACACACGATCCGAAAATCGTACGATTCTTCCTCGGACAATCGTTTTCGTCCGATATTCGGATCGTGTGTACGGTCCATTAGGGCCCTTTCACACGTGCGGACCGCACATTAGAACCGTTCAGTCACGTTTTTTTATCATCAGTTGTTGTCAGTAAACATCAGTTTTCATCCTTTTTCACTTCTGTTTTTCATCCGTTTTGGTCCGTTTTTCATCCGTTTGGTCCGTTTTTTTTTTTACAACTTTATTTAATCAGTTTTTCATGAATTTTCCCATGATTCTTTGTTTTCCCCAGCGTGGTAGGTAACATGACAGATGTCGTGGCAAGTGGACAATCCACAACTTGTGGCAAGTGGACAATCCACAACTTGTAGCAGGTGACGTGGCAAGTGGACAATCCACAACTTGTAGCAGGTGACGTAGCAAGTGGACAATCCACAAATTGTGGCAGGTGACGTGGCAAGTGGACAATCCACAAATTGTGGCAGGTGACGTGGCAAGTGGACAATCCACAACTTGTGGCAGGTGACGTGGCAAGTGGACAATCCACAACTTGTAGCAGGTGACGTGGCAAGTGGACAATCCACAACTTGTAGCAGGTGACGTAGCAAGTGGACAATCCACAAATTGTGGCAGGTGACGTGGCAAGTGGACAATCCACAACTTGTAGCAGGTGACGTGGCAAGTGGACAATCCACAAATTGTGGCAGGTGACGTGGCAAGTGGACAATCCACAAGTTGTGGCAGGTGACGTGGCAAGTGGACAATCCACAAATTGTGGCAGGTGACGTGACAGGTGACGTGGCAAGTGGACAATCCACAAATTGTGGCAGGTGACGTGGCAAGTGGACAATCCACAAATTGTGGCAGGTGACGTGACAGGTGACGTGGCAAGTGGACAATCCACAAATTGTGGCAGGCATATGGATGCTGACATATGGGTGGACTGCAAGTTTAACCATGCCAACCCACCCCCCATCCCACAAACTGCTTACCACGTATCCGACGCTGTTTATTGCTGAGCGACAACCAGTTCGGTGTGACCTCCTCAAAAATTTCTTCTCACTTAATACTTATGGTGTTTCTGTCACTGTATTCTTTTGTCCCATAAAGCAGGCCTGACATGGACAAGTTGGATGAGCCGTTCATGGGACACATCTCTGGCCATTTCACTGTCTCTTCTCTCCAGGCACTAAGCAGCATGTGCTTAATAAGCATGTGACTTTCTTAAAGCGGAGGTTCACCCTATATATAAGCTCTCCCATGTGATCCAGCATACTGGCGTCAGCGCCAGTATGCTGTTTTTTTTTTTTTAAATCCATCACTTAGGCCGCGTACACACGGCAGAGAACCTCGACGGGCAGAACACATCGTTCCGCCCGTCGAGGTTCTCTGCCGGCCGTCGAAATCGGCGACCCGCCCGTCGGGAATGGCAACCAGCCATTCATCCAGGCGGGCCGTCGAGCAAATAGAGAGCGTGCTCTCTATTTCTGCTCGACGGGATTCCCGACGGGATGCTCGCCGAGAGCTTACACACGGCCGAGGTCCTCGCTGGAATGCAGCTTCCAGCGAGGTTCTCGCTGGTTTCCAGCGAGAACCTCGGTCGTGTGTACGCCGCCTCACTGTATTATGGTGTATTTTAATTTCTATTCCCCGCGGTGGACGGCTCTAGTATAGCGCGTCACATCTTACGAAAATACCCAATAAGGACTTGGGTAATCTCGGCGAAAATGCGGCGCCTGCGCACAGACCTAGGAGCTGACTGCGCAGGCGCCGTATTTCTCCGAGTCCTATTTCGGCGTTTTTCGGAGGGCGTGACGCGCCATAGCCGTAGGACTCGGAGAAATACGGCGCCTGAGCAGTCAGCTCCTAGGTCTGTGCGCAGGCGCCGCATTTTCGCCGAGATTACCCGAGTCCTTATCGGGTATTTTCGTAAGATGTGACGCGCTATACTGGCGCCGTCCACCACGGGGGTAAGAGATTAAAATACACCATAATACAGTAAGTGATGGATTTAAAAATAAAAAAAAACAGCATACTGGCGCTGACGCCAGTATGCTGGATCACATGGGAGGGCTTATATTTAGGGTGAACCACCTCTTTAACCACTTTAGCCCCGGACCATATTGCTGTCCAAAGACCAGAGCACTTTTTGTGATTCGGCACTGCGTCGCTTTAACTGACAATTGCGCGGTCATGCGATGTGGCTCCCAAACAAAATTGGCGTCCTTTTTTTCCCACAAATAGAGCTTTCTTTTGGTGGTATTTGATCATCTCTGCGGTTTTTATTTTTTGCGCTATAAACAAAAATAGAGCGACTATTTTGAAAAAAATGCAATATTTTTTACATTTTGCTATAATAAATATCCCCAAAAAAGATTTAAAAAAACATTATTTTTCCTCAGTTTAGGCCGATACGTATTCTTCTACATATTTTTCGTAAAAAAAAAATCGCAATTAGCGTTTATTGATTGGTTTGCGCAAAATTTATAGCGTTTACAAAAAAGGGGGTAGTTTTAAGGCATTTTTATTAATATTTTTTTTTTACTAGTAATGGCGGCGATCAGCGTTTTTTTTTCGGTACTGCGATATTATGGCGGACACATCGGACACTTTTGACACATTTTTGGGACCATTGGCATTTTTATAGCGATCAATGCTATAAAAATGCATTGGATTACTATAAAAATGTCATTGGCAGTGAAGGGGTTAACACTAGGGGGCGGGGAAGGGGTTAAGTGTGTTCCTATTTGTGTTCTTACTGTGTGGGGGGGGGTGGACTTACTAGGGGGAATCACTGATCTTCCGTTCATACATGGTATGAACGGAAGATCAGTGTTTCCCCCGCTGACAGGAACGAGAGCTGTGTGTTTACACGCACAGCTCTCGTTCCCCGCTCTGTAACGAACGAGCGCGCGTGCCCGGCTCACTGGGTCCCTGTCGCTGTTCAGATGCTCCAGATCAGCATTGCCCCGGAACCAGAAACACTGCATGGCACGCACGCCCTGGCCAGGTAGGCCATAGCGCCGTGATGTGGCTACCATAAAGGTGAGTGCTAAACTCGACAAAGAAGACCCAGAACCAATGGCATCTGTCCCATAAATACCCCTCCCCAGCATGCACAGCGAGGACAAACCCTCCTGATTTGCTGCTGGGAAAGAGTACCCAAACCTTGACTCCACTGCTGCCACCTGCAGCACCGGGGCTAGAAGAACACCCCAGTACAACAGAACAGCCCACAGCACAGCCAAGCTGAGACAGAGACCCTGTTTTGCATTTAACAATCTGGATCAGAGTTTAACTACACTCTGATCTACCCTTACATTTAACTAGCACCAGTATTATAAGTACATAGGCGCTACATATCTATCTATATATATTTTTTGTTCTTCCAAAGTATTGGTTCACCAATAGGTCAGGCACTGATGTTGAATGAGAAGGCCTGGTTCGCAGTCTTCGCTCTAATTCATCCCAAAGGTGTTCTATCAGGTTGAGGTCAGGTCTCTATGCAAGCTTTTTGCACTGGTGCACAGTCATGTTGGAACAGGAAGGGTTCATCCCCAAACTGTTCCCACAAAGTTGGGAGCATGAAATTGTCCAAAATGTGTTGGTATGCTGATGCCTTAAGAGTTCCCTTCACTGGAACTAAGGGGCCAAGCTCAACCCCTGAAACACAACCTCACACCATAATCCCACCTCCACCAAATGATTTGGACCAGTGCACAAAGCAAGGTCCATAAAGACCTATCTTCATTCCACACTTGGGTTGTGGTTTTCTTCCACTTATTTTCCCCACATGTTCTCCATTTATGTTCATCCTATTAATGGTCATAGGTTTTGTTATTTAACTACTTGCCGACCGCTCCCACCGTCATATTACTGCGGGACGGTGGCACTGTTCCGCGAGAGCACGTAGCTCTACGTCCTCTCTTTAGCGGCCACTAGGGGACGCGCGCGCCGCCGGCGGCCGGCGCGAGCGCCCCCTGCTCGCCCCCGAGTCCCGCACGCGATCGCTCGTTACAGAGCGGGGAACGGGAGCTTTGTGTGTAAACACAAAGCTCTCATTCCTGTCAGCGGGGGAAACGCTGATTTTCTGTTCATACAATGTATTAACAGAAGATCAGTGATGTCCCCTAGTGAGGCCACCCCCCCCCCTCATACAGTTAGAACACAAACAGGAACACACTTAACCCCTTCCCTGCCCCCTAGTGTTAACCCCTTCACTGCCAGTGGCATTTTTATAGTAATACAATGCCTTTTTATAGCATCGATCGCTATAAAAATGCCAATGGTCCCAAAAATGTGTCTAAAGTGTCCGATGTGTCCGCCATAATTTTGCAGTACCGAAAAAAAACGCTGATCACCGCCATTACTAGTAAAAAAAAAATATTAATAAAAATGCCATAAAACTACCCCTTTTTTGTAAACGCTATAAATTTTGTGCAAACCAATCAATAAACGCTAATTGCGATTTTTTTTTTAATGAAAAATATGTAGAAGAATACGTATCGGCCTAAACTGAGGAAAAAAAATGTTTTTTTATATCTTTTTTGGGGATATTTATTATAGCAAAATGTAAAAAATATTGCATTTTTTTCAAAATAGTCGCTATATTCTTGTTTATAGCGCAAAAAATAAAAACCGCAGAGATGATCAAATACCACCAAAAGAAAGCTCTATTTGTGGGAAAAAAAGGACGCCAATTTTGTTTGGGAGCCATGTCGCACGACCGCGCAATTGTCAGTTAAAGCGACGCAGTGCCGAAACTCAAAAAGTGCCCTGGTCTTTGGACAGCAATATGGTCCGGGGCTAAAGTAGTTAAGCACACGGCACCACTTACTAAATTCATTTGAAAGGGGCCTTATAGAAATTCACTAGAGCTGTCACCTGCGTTTATAACTACTATGACACGAAGACCCCTATCCCTCCGGGGCTTTGCATGTGTGTACCTTGGTTTTCCACGGGCCACTGCCACAGCTCCCGGGACAGACATGTAAGTAGCTCAGGGATGGATATATTTTTTCTTCCCCCTTTTTCTTTCTTAACCACTTCGTATCCTGACCATAGGCAAAAGACGGCCACAAGGTGGCTCTTAATTGCCGAGAGGAAATCTATAGACTGGGGGTTGCGTGCGCGCCCGCCGCATCACTGGGGTGCCGATGCACGTGCCTGGAGGCTGCGATGTCCGCCAGCTGACCGGGATTGCCCGTTACACAGACAAGGACGTGGATCTGTGTGTGTAAACACACAGATCCACGTCCTGTCAGGGAGAGGAGACTGATGCTGTGTCCCTTGTACATAGGGACACAGATCGGTCACCTCCCCCAGTCAGTCCCCTTCCCCCACGGTTAGAATCACTAGTAGGGAACACATTTAACCCCTTCCTTACCCCCTAGTGTTAACTGATCGCTGTATAAATGTGAATGGTCCCAGAAATGTGTCAAAAGTGTCCGATGTGCGTGGTCGCGATGTGACGGAGGACAGACGTGTTTAGCTGGAGCTTCCACCATCTGTCTGCCTAATCCGCTGTAATCCTACCTTCTCCCCTGCCATCCTGCTCAGCAAACTTCTCAAGGTGGTCTGGGGGGGCCCCCGGAGCTTCCGATGACGGGCAAGAGCAGGAACACCAAGAATTCAGCTGCCTTGTCGTCCTGACACCAGCCGCCGAACACTTGTGCGGCGGCCATCTTGCTCACCACCTCCTTGTCTCCAGCGTCTGTGGCGGTTCAGACAGACCTGGAGATGGCAGCGCTCGGGTCACGAGGGGAGCCTTAGCTGCATCGGGGGAGGACTTGGAGTCGCCGGGGGAACAGCCCACCGCAATGATACTGGCGGCCATTGCAGAAAGTAAGTTCTCTGTGGAGTCCAAAATTGATACCCTCGCGATAGAATGCGGGCTGATTCAACAGGACATGGACAAATTCAGAGGCTGCCTCACTGATGCAGAGCATCGCATCTCAGAGGTGGAGGATTCCATGACCGTTACTGTTCAATCCATCAGTGAATTGCAGCAGCAGGTGAAGACCCTGATAGCGCGCTCAGAGGACGCCGAAAACCGTCTCAGGCGCAATAATGTGCGGGTGGTGGGTCTCCCTTAGGGTGCGGAAGGCCGGAACCCTGTGTTCACTGAGGCTTTTTTCAAACAACTCCTGGGCCTGCAGATGTTATAACTTTTGCGCAAACCAATCACTATAAGCTTATTGCGATTTTTTTTTTTTACCAAAAATATGTAGAATAATACGTATCGGCCTAAACTGAGAAAACATTTTTTTTTTTTTTATATATTGGGATATTTATTATAGCAAAAAGTTAAAAATATTGTGTTTTTTTTTTTCAAAATTTTCGCTCTTTTTTTGTTTATAGCGCCAAAAATAAAAACCGCAGAGGTGATCAAATACCACTAAAAGAAAGCTCTATTTGTGGGAAAAAAAAGTACGTAAATTTTGTTTGAGAGCCACGTCGCAGGAAGGGGGTATATTTGCCCAGTAAGCAAGTGGTTAAGGACCGAGCCTGTTTTTCAGACTCGATGTTTATAAGTTAAAGCGGAGCTCCACCCGCATTTTTTTTTTTTTTCAAAGTCGGCAGCTACTAACAGTGTGACAGTTAGTGTGACAGGTAGTTAGTGTTAGGTCCTGGGTAGCCCCCGTACCCCCCCTAATAAAGTTTTTAACCCCTTGATCACCGCCCTAGTTAACCCTTTCACTCCCTATTGCCAGCATCACTAAGTGATCATTTTTCTGATCACTGTATTAGTGTTCCCGCTAGGTAGCTAATTTTTTTTTTTTTGCGATTTTTTTTTTTTTTTACTAAAGACATGTGGCTTAATAAATTTTGGCCTAAATGTTTGACTAAAATTTAGTTTATTGATTTTTCTTATGACAAAAAGTAAAAAATATAGATTTTTTTTCAAAAATGTCGCTCTATTTTTGTATATAGCGCAAAAAATAAAAATCGCAGAGGCGATCAAATACCACCAAAAGAAAGATCTATTTGTGGGAAGAAATGGATGCGAATTTTGTTTGGAAGCCACGTCGCACGACCGCGCAATTGTCTGTTAAAGCGACGCAGTGCCGAATTGTAAAAACCCCTTGGGTCATTTAGCAGCGTATTGGTCCGGTCCTTAAGTGGTTAAAAAATAATAATTTGGGTCACTTCTGTTCCTATTGCAAGGAATGTAATAGAAAAAAGCATGACAGGTCCTCCTAAATATGAGATCTGGGATCAAAAAGATATTTGAACTTAAATGCAATAAAAAATAATTCATTTAAAAAAATAAAAAAAAATGAGGGTCCAATCAACATTAAAGACGGCCCTGATAAGCTGTACAGATAAAAAGAGATATTAAGACATTTTCATACAATAATAAGGTTATGCACAGCTGATCTCTTCCATTCATTCTGTACATAAAAAGATAAAAGCATTACAAAG
This sequence comes from Rana kukunoris, assembly GCA_029574335.1. Classification (NCBI taxonomy): domain Eukaryota; kingdom Metazoa; phylum Chordata; class Amphibia; order Anura; family Ranidae; genus Rana; species Rana kukunoris. The sequence goes on from CM056053.1 coordinate 474,166,813, forward strand.
ACTACAATTCTCCTTCAAGAGATCCTATAGAAAACATGCACATGATTGTAAGTATACATAATAAATGGTCACGCTTTTCAGGAATTTAATACACTGGGTAGAAGATACAGAATGATCGGCTTAGAAGAGAACGCCATGATCCTTACCTGCCTGTTTAGTAGAGGAGGCACCTCTGAACGTTCAGTACTTTCCTTGTATCTCTACTGGAGACTTGGTGTGAATGATCCTGACTGCAGTCAGTGGAGTTCACTCTTGTTGAGTCAGTGGAGTTCATTCTTGTTGAGTCAGTGGAGTTCATTCTTGTTGAGTCAGTGGAGTTCATTCTTGTTGTCTGCTTCTTTCAAACCCTCCCTATGTATCCTGTTAATGATTAACCACTTCCATATCGGGCCTATTCTGGCACTCCTCTTCTATGTAAAATATATAAATTATTTTTGCTAGAAAATTATTCTGAACCCCCAAACATTATATATGTTTTTTTTTTTTTAGCAGACCCCCTAGGGAATAAAATGGCAGTCATTGCAACTTTTTATCTCGCACGGTATTTGTGCAAAAAAAATTCAAAATACTTTTTTTTTGGGGGGTGGGGGGACTGTTTCATTAATGAAAAAAAAAACAGTAACGTTAGCCCATTTTTTTGGTATAATGTGAAAGATGATGTTACGCCGAGTAAATAGATTACCAACATGTCACGCTTTAAAATTGCGCACACTCATGGAATGGCACCAATGGATACGTCGCCCATGGATACTTAAAAATCTCCATGGGCGACGCTTTAATTTTTTTTACAGTTTACCATTAAGGCCTCGTACACACGATCGGACATATCCGATGAAAACGGTCCGCGGACCATTTCCATCGGATATGTCCGATCTGGAGTTTGATCCGATGGCGTGTACACACCATCGGATCAAATTCCCCGCCGGCGGACGGCGCGGTGACGTGTCGGTGACGCGGCGGTGACGTTGACGCCGCCACGTCACCGCTACGTCACGCACCAGGAAGTAAACACTTCCGCACGCATGCGTCGGATCCATTCACAGGATACGACGCATGTGTGGGAGGATATGTTCGCTGGTTTCCTGTACTAACCAGCGGACATATCCGACGGACAGGTTTGTAGCGGACAAATTTCAAAGCATGCTTTGAAATTTGTCCGATGGACAAATCTGTCCGCTAGCCCATACACACGATCGGAGATGTCTGCTGAAGCGGTCCATCGGACCGTTTTCAGCGGACATATCCCCTCGTGTGTACGAGGCCTAAGGCCTCGTACACACGATCGGACATATCCGATGAAAACGGTCCGCGGACCATTTCCATCGGATATGTCCGATCTGGAGTTTGATCCGATGGCGTGTACACACCATCGGATCAAATTCCCCGCCGGCGGACGCCGCGGTGACGTGGCGGTGACGTTGACGCCGCCACGTCACAGCACCAGGAAGTAAAACACTTCCCCGCATGCGCCGAATCCATTCGGCGGCGGCGCGGCGGCGGCGCGGCGGCGGTGCGGGACGACATGTCTGCTGGTAAGTGTACTAACCAGCAGACATGTCGGGCGGACAGATTCCCACCGGATAGATTTCAAAGCATGCTTTGAAATCTGTCGGGTGGACAAATCTGTCCGCTAGCCCATACACACGATCGGAGATGTCTGCTGAAACGGTCCATCGGACCGTTTTCAGCGGACATATCCCCTCGTGTGTACGAGGCATAAGAGTTACAGAGGAAATGTTGCCTGTGCTCTAACGCACACATGGCGATACCTCACATGTGTGATTTGAACGGTGTTTACATATGTGGGAGGGACTTGCGTGTGTGCTCGCTTCTGAGCACGAGCTACCAGGTCCTCTTTATGGAGAGATGCGGGGTCAATAAGATCCCGCATCTCTCCTCCAGGCTGGAATGTATGAGATCATAACGTCGCTCCCGGGCTTCTGACGGTCATAGAGATGACTGGTGACCATTTGGTCACCGGAAATCTCTATGGTCATCATCCGGCACCGTCCGATTCTTTCTCCGGGTCCCCGATGGCACAGGAAAGCACAGAGCAGCACCGGATGGAACGGCGGAACTGACGCTATGATTGTTTTTGCTGTGCACAGAATCGCCGGCAGAAAATAGTGATATCTGAATGATGCCTGAAGCTGCATCTGACGTACTGCAGGCGGGAAGTGGTTAAGCCATCAGTAGCCATCAGACACAGCAGTAGTAGTTGGAACACTAATCAATTCCAGACTCGACTACTCCCTCTACCTAGGACTAAAAAACTAACAGATTTCTCATCTACAAGTCATCCAGAACACGGCAGCCAGACTGTTAACGGGTAAAAAAACATGGGAACCAATCTCCCCGGTCATGAGGAACCCCCATTGGCTGGCCGTAAAAGTTTGAGTGACAGTCAAGACCCTCTGCCTCAAATGCACGCAAGAAAACGCGCCGCGATACTTATGCGAGAAAATAAAACACTTCACCCCAAATCGGGCCCTACGATCATCTAATCAGAACCTCCTCCACATACCTAAGTCCCGCTACAATTCTAAAGGAGAACGAAGATTCACAGTCCAAGGACCACGGTTATGGAACGCTCTACCTACAGACATTCGGATTGAAGAAAACCATCGGGCCTTTAGAAAAAAACTTAAGACCCATCTTTTCTGAAAGCGTGGCTGGACGACGACATTGGATACAGCGCCTTGAGGCGATTTAGTTTGCATTTGTAGTGCTATACAAGTTACTCACTCACTCAGTACCTGTAAACAAGGTGTGCATGTTACTGTAATATAGTATTGTCTTGTATAACAGTATTACCTTATTTACCTGTCCAACTTCCAGATCTCAAGCAGGAATGAAGTTGATTGATCGTTCAACTTGGGTGCAACCAGCCTGTCTGGTTTTTCATGTGATTATTGCTAGTGGCTATAGCCGCTAAGATTATTGTCAGTTAAAATAAAAAATGTATTTTACAGTAATTCTGATTGTTAGCTCTTTGTGCAAACCACATGCAGCGTTTCCCCCTGTAGGGGCTGCTGAGTGTTGTGGCCCACCTGTCACCCTTCTCATCCCAGCATTCACTTCCAGACACTCCAAGACAATGAACAGTCCGTTAGCTTTGTTTTGCATTTTATTAGAACTTGGATGGGGTAAAGATTTGTGTAGTTTAGGACAAAGTATATACACTCCTCTTCCTCCAGCACAACTCTTTAGGCACAGCTAGCATGTGGTTAGGCCTGACTTTGACTTAGCAACAGTCCTTTGCAGACAGGGACTGCTGGTGAAGCAACAAATAATGTAAAGTTCTGGTGCTAGCTGTCCTAGGTGGACTACTGATCCCAGTCAGCTCTCTTCAGGTCCTGCCAGCACTCCTGGCTGCAGCTGCCTAGCTTCACTGCCTATGACACCACAGTCCTCACTCGCCAATCCATCTCAGATTGCATCCTCCCAATCCACTCCGGGAAGGCCTCCCCAGCATTCCTGGCTGTGTGTCACTCACCAACACCTAGTGGATCCCTCCTGGAGATTTGCCCAGCAGTACTCTCGTCAGGACACCCTTGTGGTTTATACGAGGGTCCATTACACTCTTGAGCTCTAGGCCCAAGGTCACTCCCCCAGACAGGGTGGCTTCCTCAAAGGTCACAACAGCTAGTACTCCATCTACCAGTTCTTCCACTCGACAACTCCTCCCCATCTGGGCTGACTCTAGGTATTTAAGGTGGCCTGCCATCTGCCAATCCAGGTTGGGGATTGGTCAGGGCTTCTTAAGACAATCCAAATAACTTTACCTTTCTTCCCCATCTCTCTTCGAGAAGCCTCTAGAAGCAGCAGGGAGGTAACCAAAATATGAAGCCAGCTGTGAGTTGCCAGCCTCTAGGCCACACAGATCAAAACAAACAGGCGTAGCTTTTAGCTAGTCCTGCCTAAAATTCACCTACTCTACATAAAAATCTCTGTCTAGCACCTACACTAAGTAGAGGGTGCTACACACATCTTTGATGCCTTTTGCTCTTATTGGGGGCTTATCTGTCTTCAATTTAATCTTGTGGTTGATTTAACCCATTTTGCTGTCAAGTCTGTTCGTTGTATGGACCTGACAGTGGGGGGGGGGTTTACACACAATCTGGTGGTTGCAGGCCGATTGCTTACACACGCCCCCCGTTACCAGCGCCCCCACCCCGCCAGCTTTCCGGGCTCTGCTTGCCTGTCTGTGGGACCAGGAGCAAGATGGTGGGTGCCAGTGGCTGGAGGGGAAGGAGAAGAGCAGACACACGTAAATGTCTATAACGTCACTTCTGGGTCAGATAGTAGGTAAGGTTAAGGGAGTAGCAGGTTCTGCACAACAAAGCGGTGGTCGGGCCTCACCACCTAGAGGCAGGGAACTCCGGCCTTTTCTATTACACAAGCTATACAGCCATATCCCATAGCCAAGCACAGTACTCAAGGGGCCTTCAGCACTGCTACCATTACTAGCCCCTGCCACCTCTTCTGAAATATTCCAAAGTTCTGGCACTGTAAAGGTGCCACACAAAATTTCCATAGCTGGACCTCAGCTGCCAAATTTCTAATGTTTGCTGTGTTGCATCTAAATGTTTCCAAACTATTCCAGTGCTCTATCACACAGAAATATTTTTGGCTATTGTTCCTCAAATAATAATGTTGATTTCTAAATAAAGCCTGCCTGGTCTCTCCAACCTACATTGCAGCCTTAACAAGTTGCTTACATATTGTCTTTCCATTCGGGTCCTTCCATCTCCTGTTTGCTGTCTGGGCAAAGAGCATGGCCCAAGAGATCCTAGCTTCATCCTAACAGACAGCCTTACGCTACTGTATGTATGGCTAAAGGACATCAGATCTCTAGGATGAGACATTTTTTCTGTCCACATGTGTAGGGTTCTTTGTAGGGATGTCCCGATACCGATACTAGTATCGGTACCAATACCAAGCATTTCCCCGAGTTCTTGTACTCGGGGGAAATGCTCCGATGCCTCACCCGATACCTGGGCAGGCAGGGGAGTTGCAAGTCTTCTCCCCCCATGCTGTCTTTTCCTGTGCTCCTTGCAGTCTTCTCTCCCCCCTTCTGTGCCTGCCTTTCCTCCCCCTTGTCAGTGGATGCCTTCTCTCCCCCCCTTCTGTGCCTGCCTTCTCTCCCCCCTGTCCGTGGATGCCTTCTCTCCCCCCCGTCCATGACTGCCTTCTTTCCCCCATCCGTGACTGCCTTCTCTCCCCCCCGTCCGTGACTGCCTTCTCTCCCCCCCGTCCGTGACTGCCTTCTCTCCCCCCTGTCCGTGACTGCCTTCCCCCCCCCCCATTCGTGACTGCCTTCTCTCCCCCCGTCTGTGACTTTCTTCTCTCCCCCGTTCGTGACTGTCTTCTCTCCTCCCCCCCGTCTGTGACGGTCTTCTCTCCCCCCATCCGTGACGGTCTTCTCTCCCCCCCATCCGTGACGGTCTTCTTTTCTCCCCCCCCAGTGCCATCTTCTCCCTCCGTCCATGCCGCTCTCCCCCCTCAATCTGTCAGGAGGTAGGAGCTGCTAAACCCGACTCCTACCTTTTCCGAATGGACAGAGTCAGTTATCACCGACTCTGTCTATTCACATAACTGAGCATCGTAACCTGTGATTACGATGCTTCAGTTTAGGAATGGAGAGAAGCTTCTCTCCATTCATTTTAGCTGAGGCTGCAGAGAAAGGGACTGGGGAATCTGTGTCCTTAGTCCCTTTCTCTGTCTTAAAGGGGAGATGTCAGAGGTCTGTTAAAACCCCTGATATCTCCAAAGCCCCCCCAACAGGACTGATAAAAAAAAAGAAGCAATAAATATAAAAAAAAAAAAAAGTAAATACAAAAACACACTGACAAGCCACTCCCCCCTAAAAACAAAAACAAAAAAAATCACTGAAAAAAAAAAAAAAATACTGCCACTATTACATGCCATTAAAAAAAAGCTTTGGTAATCGGTATCGGCGAGTACTTGAAAAAAAGTATCGGTACTTGTACTCGGTCTTAAAAAAGTGGTATCGGGACATCCCTAGTTCTTTGCCTCAAATGCTGGCCAGTAGAGCTCCTGTGCAAGAAAGATTGAAGCCTATGCTGTTTGAAGGAGGAGGGCTTTTGGTCCCTTCTTGTAGGACATCAAAGAGTTTGAAGGGTGCAGAGATCAACCCTGTTGGTGTCAGAAGGTATTCAAATAAGCCCAATTCTTGCTGTCAGTTGGTGTAAGAATAAATCAGTTGGTGTCAGTAGGAGCAATAGTAAACCCCATTGTGGGTTTTAGTGTGAGAAACAACTTTACTCACTGGTGTCCTTGAGAGCAATAATATACAATAACTGGTTCCAGTGGTGTCAATTAGAGATGGGCCGAACACCCCTCTGATCGGTTTTCAGCAACACTCTCGAACGGGGAAAATATCTAGTCTACACGCACGGCAAACCCCATTGAAGTTTATAGGAGCCGAACAGGAAAAATAAAGGCAGCCCTGACCTGGAGGTTTAAAAAAAAAAAAAAACTGACCGCATAGGAAATGGAACACTTTGTCCTTACCTTTATACAGACTGCTCAGTATTTATCTAATGTTATCCTCCAGTAGTGTCATAGTCCACATTGCTATATAAAAAAAATATATAAATGTTGCGAGCTACTCTAGAGCAACCTGAGACTGCAATCAGCGTCAGGTGTTAAGTAACCTGAGGTTACAACCTAGCGTCAGGTGTGGTATAACAATTCCTGTGAAACAAAGTGCCAATTCACAGGTGCTAAGCATTGATCACCATCCCATAATCTGTGAAAATACTGAACCTTACAAATGCAAAGATAGTGTCATAAACAATGAAAATCAATATTGCTAACAAATGTAACTATGAGCAAAAAAAAAATATATATTTTTTTGTGTAACAACCAAGCCCACAGTGAAAGAAATTTAGTATTATTTCTTAACCGCTTGCTGACCGCGTCACAAACATATACGTCAGCAGAATGGCATGGCTGCACATAGCAACGTATGTATACGTCGCTTTGAATTTCGCGTCGTGTGCCCCTGCCGCAAGCTCCCTGACTGTGCCCACGGGACCCGTGGACTCGATGTCCGCCGGTGTCTCGCTACCGTGGAACCTAAGACAACTATTACAAAAAAGACTGCACACTGTCATTGATGATAAAGAGGGCAATACACAGTATTAAGAAATTAAGCCCTGTACACACGGCCCAGAATATCGTCAGAAAAAAAAATGTATTTTGAATGGCACAAACGCAGTGACGTCATCGACTACGACGAGTATGCGCTCGTCACATTCGATGCCGGCGCCGCCATCTTGCTTCACCCTACCTATGCTTTGGAAGCTACCGCACATGCGTCAAAGTCATTTCGAGCATGCGCGGGTTTCCATGGAGAGGTAAGTATACGCACGCTCGGGATTCTCAGCAGGAAAGCACTGTCGAGAATCTCACGACGAGAAAATAGAGAGGAGGTCCTCTATTTTTCTCGCTGAGATTCTGGGCAGTTTTCTTGATGAGAATCCTCCAAAGCCTCGTACACACACATGGTTTACTCGGCAAGAAAGCTCTGCCAGCAGTTTTCTTGCTGTTTCTTGCCGAGAAAACCGATCAAGGCTTAAAGCGATTGTATACCTGCATTTTTTATTTTTATTTTACACCTGTAATGCAAAAGCCATTCTGTCAGGGCCGTCTTTACCATAGGGCAAACAGGGGCAGCTGCTCAGGGCTCTGTCACTGTTGGGGGCCCAAAGCAGAGCCGCCCATTAAGCCCCTGTGCTGCCCACAAATCAGCACTGAAAATCATCAGCGGTACGCAGTACTGCTTCCCTTCCCAGTGTTTTAAAATGTACATCACCCCTCTCTTCCTTTTAGACGTGCAATTCTCCCTTCCTGCCACTGAGTGCTGCTTGTATATAAAAGTGAATTAGAATGTGATTTTATAGCATCCCCAGTTTGCTCTTCCCGAGGCTGACTTCTTCTTCATGTCCTGCACTCCAAGGTATGTCACTGTTTGCTAATCTATATTGTAAATAGAAGTTTTCTGTAGAGTGTGCCCAAAGTCTTTATAATATTTGATGATTCACTGCAGGACTGGTCAGTGTTTTAAAAAGTTCCTGTATTTTACACATGGCATGGCATGGGATCACAGCACCGTCTGTTCATTCTGGTTTAGCACCATGGGACCCCATGCCATGCCATGTGTAAAATACAGGAACTCTTTAAATCACAGACCAGACCTGCAGTCCAGGCTGAGTAAGGCCTCAGAGCACATGGCATTACTGTCTGTATTTAACTGCTTGATGGGCTTATTTTGGGCCTGGCTGGTTCACATGTATGTGTTTTGGCGGCCCACACTTGCGCAGGCACAGCAGCCCATTCATTTGAATGGGCCGCCATGCCTGCGTTTCCTGCAAAGAAAAGTGCATGCCTCATGTAATAGGCTGCACACACGGCACACCTATCCCCATCAAGCAATGTCTGTCCATTCTGCTGTCTGCTGTGACTTATCTGCAGTTCCTGCACTGTCAAACTTGCTGCATTTTTAGATGTTTAGGTCACGCTTTTAAAAACACAGTGCGTTTGTGTGTGCAAGAACTGCAGGTAAGTAGCATGGTGCAAAAGCAGAATGGATTTCAAGGCAACTGTATTTTTAAAATGCTGAATGCACCTTTTTTCTGCAGGAAACAAAGCCATGGCAGCCCATTCAGATCAATGGACTGCTGTGCCTGCACAAATGAGGGCCGCCAAAACACATACATGTGAACCAGCCAGGCCCAAATTAAGCTGGAGGGGGGGCCAAAAAAAATGTTTGCCCAGGGCCCAAACCATATTAAAGACGGCCCTGCATTCTGTTATCACCTAAAGTTAAATACAAATTCCATAAAAATTGTTTTGCTTACTCAGTCATGTCTTCTTCAAAAATAATACATAGATTACCAATTCTCCAAGGGTATGCCAACTTTTGAGTACAACTGTACTATGCAGTGTTCTCACCAAACAGGAGCCTGAACAAGCAGTGCTTTGGGAATGACATTTTATACCAATTTATTTGTGTATATTTGCAACAAGCTGAATGTTGGTGGACAGGCATAAAGTAAATGTGTATGACCTCTGTATTTATTCCCAAATGTTAAAGAGGGGGTTCACCCTTAAAACCACTTTCTCCCATCCCATCCAGCATACTGGCGTCAGCGCCAGTATGCTGTCTTTTTTTTTTTATAGGTGTACTTACCTCTTAATAGATAACTTAATTTTCTTCCTACCGCGGGGTATGGCGCCGCTATATAGCGTCACGCCTTCCGAAAACAGCCGACTAGCACTCGGCTGTTCTCGGAGCTATACGGCGCCTGAGCACAGACCTAGGAGCTGACTGCGCAGGCGCCGTATATAGCCGCGTCACGCCCTCCGAAAAAAGCCAAAATAGGACTCAGCTGTATACGGCGCCTGCGCAGTCAGCACCTGGGTCTGTGCGCAGGCGCCGAGAACAGCCGAGTGCTAGTCGGCTGTTTTCGGAAGGCGTGACGCTATATAGCGGCGCCATACCCCACGGTAGGACGAAAATTTAATTATCTATTAAGAGGTAAGTACACCTATAAAAAAAAAAAAAGACAGCATACTGGCGCTGACACCAGTATGCTGGATGGGATGGGAGAAAGTGGTTTTAAGGGTGAACCCCCTCTTTAAGCAGTGGAAACATTGGGCCAGATTCAGATACACTTAATATTGTGCTGCGTAATCGAAATACTCTACGCTGCCGTATTTTACCAGGCTCTACACCGAATTCTGGTAGATTTTTGCCTGTACGCTACGGCAGGGGCTCCGTTCAGAAATTTCCCGCCGTGCATTGCGCGAAATCACGTCGTTACGTCATTCGTTGTTTGAGTAGCGTCGTTTACGAACATTCCTATTCCCGGACGACTAACGTAAAAAATAATAAAAGACGTCGGAAAACGTAGAAATTCGACGCGGGAACGACAGCCATACTTAACATGGGCTGTCTAATATTAGACCAGCAAAAAGCTGGTATAGTGTTACGCAAAAAAAGATGACTAAAGGTGCCGTAAGAGATTGCGATAGACGTTCGTAATTTCTGGGATCGCCGGCAAAAGCTCATTAGCATACCCCGACACGGAAAACGACGGGAAGTCCACCCAGTGGCCGCAATTTTATTGCAGCGTAGATCCGAAGGCGTACAAACACGTAATCCAGGCGAATTGAAGCCCGCAGCCGTCTATTCATGGTTTGAGGTTTCCGACTAGCTAAAAAACGTGCGTAATTTGAAAGTACTCCAGTCTAACACCAGTTAGACAGGCGTAATCGCTCTGTGAATCTGGCCCATTGATTTTTTTTCAAAATTGTCGCTCTATTTTTGTTTATAGCGCAAAAGCCACGTCGCACGACCGCGCAATTGTCATTTAAAGCGATGCAGTGCCGAATCACAAAAAGTGCTCTGGTCATTGGGCAGCAATATGGTCCGGGGGTTAAGTGGTTAAACCCCCTTAATAACCAGACCAATTTTCAGCTTTCAGTGCTCTCACATTTTGAATCCTTTTTTGTTACACAAATAGAGCTTTCTTTTGGTGGTATTCAATCACCATTGTTTTTTTTTTTTTTTTTTGCACTATGAGGGAAAAAAAATTCAATTCTGTAAATTAGTAATTTTTCTTCATAAATTGTGTCCAAAATGTATACTGCTACATATCTTTGGTAAAAATAAGTACAAATTGGTGTATATTATTTGGTCTTTGTGAAAGTTATAGGGCTAGATTCAGATAGAGCGGCTTAAATTTTTGCGAGTGTAAACGTATCTCAGATACGCTACGCCGCCATAAATTAGAGAGCCAAGTGCTGTATCCTTGAAGCTAATTTACGGCGGCGTATCGTAAAGGGGCCGGCGTAAGCCCGCCGAATTCAAATTTGTTTGATGTGGGCGTGTTTTATTAAAATTAAGTGTGACCCCACGTAAATTAAGTTTTTTTAAACTGTGCATGTGTCGGCCGTGAACGTATCCCAGTGCACATGCTCCAAATGACGTCGCAAAGAGTCATTGAAAACGACGTGAACTTAATTTACGTCCAGCCCCATTCACGGATGAGTTACGCAAACGACGTAAAATTTGAAAACTTTGACGCGGTCCCGACGTCCATACTTATCATTGTCTGCGCCATCTTTTTGTTGGAATAACTTACATAAACGGCGTATCTGTACTGCGACGGCCGGGCGTACGTTTGTGAATTGGCGTATCTAGCTAATTTGCATATTTTAGGTGTAAACCCCCTAGCGGCCAGCGTAAATATGCAGATAAGATACGACGGCGTAGGAGACTTACGCCCGCAGATTGGGAGTTACGCCGGCGTATCTACTGATACGCCGGTGTAACTCTACATGAATCTGGCCCATAGAGTCCACAAGCTATGGTGCCAATAATGAAAATTGATCACACCTGAAGTACTGATAGCCTCTCGTTTCTTGAGACCCTAACATGCCAGAAAAGTGCAAATTACCCCAAATGATCCATTCTTAAAAAAAAGACATTCCAAGGTATTTAGAAAGAGGCCTAGTGAGTTTTTTGAAGTTGTCATTTTTTCCTCCAATTCTTTGCAAAATCAAGATTTGTTTTCTTTTATTTATTTTTTTACAAAATTGTCATATTAGTGGGTTATTTATCTTACACAGCATATGCATAGCACAAATTACACTCTAAAAAGCATTCTGCTATTACTCCTGAGTATGGCGATACCCCATGTGAAAGACTTTTACACAGCGTGGCCACATACAGAGGCCCAACATGCAGGGAACACCATCAGGCGTTCTGGAACACCCAGACCAATTCTGACATTTCTCTCCTACATGGAAAAATCATCATTTATTTGCTAGAAAATTACATAGAACCCCAAAACATTATATATGCTTTTTATTTTTTTAGCAAAGACCTTCAAGAATACAATGGTGGTCGTTGCAACTTTTTATCTTGCTCGGTATTTGCGCAGCAATTTTGTTTTATTTTTTTATTTATTTTTTACGGAAAAAAATATTTTGTGGTTTAAAAAAACAAAGCAGTAAAGTTAGCGCAATGTTTTTGCATAATATGAAAGATGAAGTAATGCCGAGTAAATAGATACCCAACATGTCACCCTTGAAAATTGCACACGCTTGTGGAAAGGCGCCAGACTTCGCTACTTAATCACCATAGGCGATGTTTAATTTTTTTTACTGGTTACATGTTTTTTAGTTATAGAGAAAGTCTAGTGCTAGGATTATTGCTCTTGCTCCAACGTTCGCAGCGATACCTCACGTGTGGTTTGAACACCGTTTTCATATGTGGGCGGGACTTACGTATGCGTTCGCTTCTGTATGCGCACACATGGGGACAGGGTATTGTGGAGTATTGTGGGGTATTGCAGAGAATTGCAGAGTATTGCAGATTATTGCGGGTATTGCGGAGTATTTAATTTAGGTTCAGGGTTTCCCTTAACCACTTCCCTACAGCCGTACGTGTTTTTACGGCCACACTTTAAAGATGGATATCTTGGTAACGGCTGCAGCTGCTGCCACAACCGAGGTATCCATCTTTAGCACAAGGGATCCTGTAAAAGATAACGGCGGTCTCCGCGGCGGATTCGCCGCGAGATCGGCGTTATCGGCGGCGGGAGAGGGCCCCCCCTCCCGCCACTCTCCCTCCCCCTCTGCCGCTTACTGGAGCCGTCGGTATAGCGGCGGAGGCGATCGGGTTCGCTCGTCTGCTCAGTGGGGATGCGAGTGAGGGTAAAATTTCCCTCGCCCATCCCCATACCTCTGCTGGGCGGAAGTGACGTTAAAACGTCAGTCCCGCCCAGCGTCTTAGGCCCCATACACGCGATCGGATATATCCGATGAAAACGGTCCGCGGACCATTTCCATCGGATATGTCCGATCGGGAGTTTGATCCGATGGCGTGTACACACCATCGGATCAAATTCCCCACCGCCGGACGGCGCGGTGACGTAGTGGTGACGCGGCGGTGACGTTGACGCCGCCGCGTCACCGCCACGTCACCGCACCAGGAAGTAAAACACTTCCGCGCATGCGCCGAATCCATTCGGCAGCGGCGCGGCGGTGGTGGGAGCCGACATGTCTGCTGGTAAGTGTACTAACCAGCAGACATGTCGGGCGGACAGATTCCCACCGGATAGATTTCAAAGCTTGCTTTGAAATCTGTCGGGTGGAGAAATCTGTCCGCTAGCCCATACACACGAGCGGAGATGTCTGCTGAAACGGTCCATCGGACCGTTTTCAGCGGACATATCCCCTCGTGTGTACGTGGCCTTAAAGAAACATTTTTTTTCTGTCATTTGAAAAAATTACTTTTTTTTTTTTGTTCTTTTTTTTTCTTTTAAGTCTAAATATGAGATGTGAGGTCTTTTTGACCCCAGATCTCATACTCAAGAGGACCTGTCATGCTTTTTTCTATTACAAGGGATGTTTACATTCCTTGTAATAGGAATAAAAGTGATAATTTTTTATTTATTTTTTATTTCAGTGTACAAAATTATAAATTAAATAAAAATAAATAAGAAAACAAACATTTATTTTTTTAAGTGCCCCGTCCCGAGAGCTCGCGCGCAGAAGCGAACGCATATGTGAGTAGCGCCTGCATATGAAAACGATGTCCAAACCACACAAGTGAGGTATCGTCGCGATCATTAGAGCGAGAGCAATAATTCTAGCCCTAGACCTCCTCTGTATCTCAAAAAATGCAACCTGTAGAATTTTTTAAACGTCGCCTATCGAGATTTTTAAGGGTAAAAGTTTGACGCCATGCCACGAGCGGACGCAATTTGTAAGCGTGACATGTTGTGTATCATTTTACTCGGCATAACATTATCTTTCACAATAAATAAAAAAATTGGGCCAAATGTATTGCTGTCTTATTTTTTAATTCAAAAAAGTGCATTTTTTCCAAAAAAAAGTGCGCTTGTAGGACCGCTGCGCAAATATGGTGTGACAAAAAGTATTGCAATGATCGCCATTTTATTCTCTAGGGTGTTAGAAAAAAATATATATAATGTTTGGGGGTTTTAAGTAATTTTCTAGCAAAAAAAATGTTTTAGTCTTGTAAACACCAAATCTGAAAAACACCCAAGGTAGAGAAGTGGTTAATATTCATACCAGACCCAAAAGGGTCATTACAGCCGCGATCGGTTTTAAGTTACTTTTATTCTTTAGAAATTAAATGTTGCTGCGGGACTGTTGAAAACACGGGAAACATGCACTACTTCACAGGCATACTATTGAGTAAAATATAGGGGTCCGATAATGTTGGTGTAGATATATAAATATAGACGTTCACTTTAAGGATTGATAATACACCTTTTGTTTGCTTTTTCACAGATGTTCACAGCTTCTTCGGTCTTGTCCTTGGAAATCAGACAGGATGCTGATAAGGCCTTTCGAAATTGACTTTCTTCTAAACCAGTTTGAGCTGGCCAGAGACTCTTAAAAAAAGTTATTTTGCCAGTCATGTTGCCATGATGTTACCACCTATTTAACTGTTTCCTTGCTATAAAGAAGAAATGGACTTTTATTGGACTAAACTATACGATCACACCTTTATCACGCCTAGAATGCACTTGATACACCCATATCTAATGAATATTCATACGTAAAAATTGTATACCCCATAGTTGTAAGCTCAGAAACACTTTTACCCGCTTATATGCCAAGATCTGTGTTGTATTTCTCCATTGCAATGTTTTATAATTAAAGCACCCACTAATTATCTTATCTACCGTCTCATCATCTGACTGTCTTAATTAAGACCCCCAAATTGGATTTAACAGCTGGTGCCTGTGACGCGGATGCAGTTCCGTTGGACTTCCGACCAAAGAGACGGGAAACCCATGGTGGGCAGAACCAGTGGCCACGGTAAGAAAACCTTTTATTCTTACTCTTTTCTGCCCCCCACGGCAAGTACCAGTCGGTGTCTGAAGTCTATTGTCTGCGTCTGATGTGTTTGTTTCCCTTTGATGAGATGGTGAGATAAAATGAATGCAAACCAGAGTAATGTTAATGCTACACTTGTTGCAGAAATAATAGTCAATAGTATTCATTGTTGGTGGATTGCTAATGTTTTGTTTATATGCTTGGGGTGTCAATAGATTTATGAGACTTGTGAGAAGGTATGCACAGAGGACTGTAGTGGTATCATAGCCTGTGTGGCTATGTGATAGGCCTGTGTGGCCAAGTTTTACTAGTGCCATTTGACGGCTACTGTGTGTAGCCTGGAGAATTGTTAGAGACTCAAAGTGAGGACTCTAAGATTGGGGGTACGGTTCTCCCATGGACCTCTCGATAAAGGGAGAGGTACAGTAGGAGAAATGGCACAAGTAAATGAAGTCCTCTTACAGAAATGACAGACAGATATGGACAGTGGTTAAGAAATGACACCAAGACTATTATAGGCTGGACCAAAACAGAGCTGATCTAGTACCAGAAAAAGTTATGATCAACTTGGGTTTCTGTGTATGTTAATTTTTATGAGAGAGTTGAATAAGGTAATTAAAAATGTACAATGTGTATTTTTGAAAGTATGCAACGTGATGAAACTAACTAATTATGAGCCTGTCGAAGTTAGAGAATTAGACCAGGCAATGCCATTGTTGTTATATAAATATTTAAGAAATGTTTGAGAAGCAGAAAATAAATGCTACTTTTGGATGATTGTAAGATAATGATGAAAGGGGCCTGCTGCCTTTTGCAGTTTCATCCCCCCTTCTTTGTGCTTGGGTTAGTGTGTGAAGAAAGGAGCGAGATGCCCTTCCTTCAATACCTGGTGTAAGGGAGCCAGATAGTTCTGAATATCTAAGAAATGTTTAATTATGTGGCAACGTGAAATCCTAGTTAAAATAGATAGTTTTTGTTATGTAACTCTTGGATTAGTTTTAAACAAACAAAGAAAAGGTAGCTATGATTATAATTATTTAAATATTTAGCTCTTCATTCTAGGCTAGCGAACATGAAAGTGGAGAAAGGCAAGTTTATTTATAAGAGGAAATAGTTTAAAGCAGGGGTGTCCAAACTTTTTTCAAAGAGGGCCAGATTTGATAAAGTGAACATGCGTGAGGGCCGACCATTTTGCCCGACATTCTTTGAACCATTAAAATTGTGTTTGTTGGATCACTAATACACTGTCCAACAAGAATTAGGCACACACACACACTTACACATACAGGCACACACTTACACATACAGGCACACACATACATACAGGCACACATACAGGCAGGCACACACACATACAGGCAGGCACACACACATACAGGCAGGCACACACACATACAGGCAGGCACATACACATAGACACATACAGGCACACACACTCACACACATACAGGCACACACACACTCATACACTCATACAGGCACACACACACTCATACAGGCACACACACACTCATACAGGCACACACACACACAGGCACGCATACAGACACACATAGGCACACACACACACAGGCACGCATACAGACACACACACACAGGCACACACACACACATATACAGACACACACAAACATACAGGCACACAGACACTCACATGTATGAAGCCCTTTTAAAACAAATCTGGGTTTCTAGCACAGTACCTTTCAGTTTCCTTGTTCAGTCGGGTACTGCACTCTAGGGGGAAGCAGAGAGCACAGCACAATCCCCTGCATTTACTTTTACTTTTGAGGCTGATGAAGCTTCTTACTGTGCCGATGGGGATCAGGAGATCGGGCTCATCTGACAGCCCTTATCTCCCCTGATAGCGCGGCACACCTGAGAACCAGGCGGGCCGCCCAAAACCGGCCCGCGGGCCGCGATTGGCCCGCGGGCCGGACTTTGGACATGCCTGGTTTAAAGGAACGTGAAAAGTGAATTGCATTATGAAGAAAGTGTACAGAATGTTGTAGAATTATTAATGAGGATTGCTGGATGTGAGAAAAGAGAAAAGGCTGAATGCTTTTGTAGCCAAAAATGATGGTCAAGGAGCTGTTTCTCAAAAAACAAACAAAAAAAAACAGGAAATGCTATAATTGTGGCAGGATTGGCCAGAAAATGCAGATTGCCTGACAGACGCACGCAGAAGAAAGAGAGATGATGAATGAATAGTAAAGCAGCATGAACTTTCTGAGCACACAGAAGTTAATTTGTGCATCTCTGAGACGGATGGTAAAGACTGTTTTGTAACATTACGCTTTCCACTTTAACTAACGTTTTTATGGAATAACAGAATTGCAGTTAAGGAATCAAAGCTACGATAGCCTTTGTTTGGATGGTGATTTTATGGATTGCATTCATTTCTGATCCTGCTGAGATAAATCACATTATTAGGTTTAGTGGGAAGGATGAGGAGCAAGCGTTTATGCTCATCTGAAAGACCAGCAACATGAAGAAAAAGATGGTGACGAAGGAAAAGATGGGACTGGTGCCAGTACTTTAGCATTAAGTTCATCTGAGAGGTGTCCAATTTGTCTGAACAGTCTTTCCCTGAAGGTTGGCTTTCCAGAAGATTGTTGTCACGTTTTTTGTATCCTGCTTTATTAAATGGTGTAAAACCTCTCCATCCTGCCCTGTTGACTGCAAACCCTTTCAAGCCGGTTATAAAATAAATTTGGTTGGTGGATGCACCAAGATCCATGCTGTGGGAAGAACACAAAAAGAAAACTGCAGCTGCAAGCTGTGCCAGTGGTGCTGTACAAAAGAGAAGACATGTTTTGGAATGGATGTTATGAAGCAATACTGCTTGAATTAGGAGAAATAGAAGTGAAAATGTGTACTACAATCAAGCTTGCCAGCTTTTTCGTAGAGAGAGAAGACCTCAAGGAGGAGGGTGACCAGATCTGCTTAAAACTTATGGAAGAAGAAATGCAGCAAATTTCCCCAGTAAAGGACACTACTGAGAATCCTATCTGTTCCTGTTTGTAGACAATTCACTCCTGTACAAAAATGGAGTCCAAAAATGGAGTCCCAAGAATGGCATATGCGGTGACAACATTAGAGGAAGTGATTGAGATCCAACTACTCCCTTCATCACTTTCAGCGCAGGTTGCCAAAGTGATAGCACTCACAAGAGCCAGTGAGACTGCAAAGGATCCAACAGCCAACATCTACACTGATAGCAAGCATGCTGTCAAAGTAATCCATGATTATGGACCCATAAGGAAGAACATAAGACTCACAACTGCTGAAAGAGAACCAATTCAAAACTGAAAATATGTTCAAGAACTTTTTGAACCAGTCACCCTCCCAAAGGAAGTAGCCACCTTGAAGGTCAATGCACATACTGAAGGACAACCCATGGAAGTAAAAGGAAACAGTTGTCTGATCATACTGACAGGAAGACTGCTGAAACACCAATGGAAGCAATTATGACCCTAATCACTGATTTTGCAAAGAAATAAGAAGAAGCTCATAACAGATTGAAGGAAAAGAAGAGAACACATACTGAAAGTTAAGGAACTGATTAAGAAATTGCAAGAATCTGCAACTGACAATTGGTATAAAATCAGGAAGGAACAAAGAAGGATCAAGATGGACTCTTGTGCAAGGAAAAGGGAATGTGTCCCATCTCAAACAGAGAAGATAATGATGCCACTAGCTCATGGACTGAGTCGTGTATGCCCTAAGGCAATGGAGAGAGACATAAGCAAGGCTGGATGGTTTATTCGATACTCCAGAAATGCATATCAAGACTTTGTTGAGGGATACATAATCTGTGCTAAAAAATAACCCAGGAAAACCAACCAGAGTAACACAAAGACATTTGTCCAAGTCACCATTCCTTTTCCAAAGACTTCAGATGAATTAAATCCAATTGCCCAAATCAGGCCAATATCAAAATGTTTTGTTGTGCCTAGACATGTTTTCAAGATGAATAGAAGCCTTACTGGTGGCTAAAGCAAATGCCAAGACAATAGCAAAGAAACTCCTTTCCGAAGTAATATGCCGCTTGAAGTCCCCGAAATCCTAGAGAATGACAGAGGAACACACTTCACTGGACAGATCATGCAAAATACATGCAATGACTTGGCAATTGAGCAGGCCTTTCATGCATCTACAATCCTAAGAGTTCAGGAAAGGTAGAAAAATATAGGAATCATTGAAGACAGGTTATCTGCGCTGAAGGTGAACAGGGGGGGAGGAGGGGGGGTGTATGGGTGATGGGGGTGAGTGGATGGGACGGGTAGCTGGATGGGTGGATGTAGGTGGGTTTAGGACAACATGATAACCAACATAATCGAAACAATGATGTGAATGAATATACACATAAGGGTGATAATCAATAAATACAAAAATTGTTACAATAATTATTACAATAAAGAAAAAACCCAACACACTAGCCAGTGTAATGTGAAACCAGTGAAGAACAATCCTAAATCCAAACTATAAGACCAGAGAAAGTTCCATGAGGAAATGCCTCTGGATGGAAAAAATGTGAAATAAATAAAGTCTCTAGTGAAAAAAACCCAAAAGTCCAGATGAGTCCAAATTGAAATGGTGGTGCCAGGAAAGGGTGACAGCAGAAAGCACCTCAGGTGGTCCCCAGCTCCTCACCTCAAGGCTATAGCTCGGATAGCCTGCAACAGCACCTCCCGGTGGAGGACAGTGATCCCTCGGCAGGGCAAGCAGCAGAGGCACTCCTCAGCGGTAAAAGTAAAGCAAAAAAGAAGAAAGCAAGTGAGTGACAGTAAAAGACGTCTGATAGGCAACTAGTGTCACTCGTACATCCACTCACCACAGGGTGATGGATGATGGGCCTATCTCCCACGAACAGCGAGTTCGTACTTCTACTGGCAGATATCCTCTTCTAAGCTGGCCAGATGGTCACTCACAACAAGGGATCTCTCAGATGGCATACATGATAAAAGAAACAGACCATAGCGCAATCCCGCAAGGTAAAAAACACATTTAATAAAAAAATAAAACTCACATTTAAAACGATCCAAAAGGCACAAAACAAACAGACGTCAGGAACACTCTGCGTCAGGCGTGTGGACTCTGTGGCTCCTAGGATCCCTACGCGTCTCGTCACACCTCGTGACTTCCTTAGGGGATAATGCTGGTGCATTATCCCCTAAGGAAGTCACAAGGTGTGACGAGACGCGTAGGGATCCTAGGAGCCACAGAGTCCACACGCCTGACGCAGAGTGTTCCTGACGTCTGTTTGTTTTGTGCCTTTTGGATCGTTTTAAATGTGAGTTTTATTTTTTTATTAAATGTGTTTTTTTACCTTGCGGGATTGCGCTATGGTCTGTTTCTTTTATCATGTATGCCATCTGAGAGATCCCTTGTTGTGAGTGACCATCTGGCCAGCTTAGAAGAGGATATCTGCCAGTAGAAGTACGAACTCGCTGTTCGTGGGAGATAGGCCCATCATCCATCACCCTGTGGTGAGTGGATGTACGAGTGACACTAGTTGCCTACCAGACGTCTTTTACTGTCACTCACTTGCTTTCTTCTTTTTTGCTTTACTTTTACCGCTGAGGAGTGCCTCTGCTGCTTGCCCTGCCGAGGGATCACTGTCCTCCACCGGGAGGTGCTGTTGCAGGCTATCCGAGCTATAGCCTTGAGGTGAGGAGCTGGGGACCACCTGAGGTGCTTTCTGCTGTCACCCTTTCCTGGCACCACCATTTCAATTTGGACTCATCTGGACTTTTGGTTTTTTTTCACTAGAGACTTTATTTATTTCACATTTTTTCCATCCAGAGGCATTTCCTCATGGAACTTTCTCTGGTCTTATAGTTTGGATTTAGGATTGTTCTTCACTGGTTTCACATTACACTGGCTAGTGTGTTGGGTTTTTTCTTTATTGTAATAATTATTGTAACAATTTTTGTATTTATTGATTATCACCCTTATGTGTATATTCATTCACATCATTGTTTCGATTATGTTGGTTATCATGTTGTCCTAAACCCACCTACATCCACCCATCCAGCTACCCGTCCCATCCACTCACCCCCATCACCCATACACCCCCCCTCCTCCCCCCCTGTTCACCTTCAGCGCAGACAACACCCCCTTCTTTTACATATACATTTTTCTCTCTGCCCAGGACAGAGTGTCAGGAGTCTGCTGCAGAATCCCCAGTCCACCTTCCAGCCCAATCCCACTCCTACCCATCCCCCTTGGTAGCGCAGGAGTCTTTCCATATATCCGCATTATTGAAGACAGGTTAGCCAAATTAATGCAGGGAAAGGAAAGACAGGTCAGTAAGGAAATAATGGCCAGAACTGTTGCCTCTGGTTCTTTATAACATCAGGATTACTCCTCCTTTTAGGTCAGAGAATTTAAGCCTTTATGAGATTTTATTTGGGGGCCCACCTAAGACAGGGTTGTATTTTTCACATCAGACTGCTGTAATGTATAATGATTTTGTTTTGTTATGTAATTGTCTAATAAAAGTAACTAACTGCGATGCACAAGTTTGTTTTTGATTCAACAGGCATAAGGAGTCATTTAAGTAATTGCTAGATATGTTCACATAGGCCAGACAGTTAAAAAAAAAAAAAAAAGCATACAGCTAGTACTCGTTAACTTTCATTTTGAGTTTAAGCAATACAAGGTTGCCCAACTAGTATGTCAAGAATATCACAAATGTTGTATTATTGTGAAAATACAATTTATGCTAAATATAACTGGAGGCCTTTTGGAATATCGCCTTGTTTAGTAAGGAAAAGAGGTATACAATGTGACATTATGATAGGAAATATGAAAAACTCAGATTACACTTTGTTTTGATATGGTAAATTTTCATGGATTCAACAGATATGTTTTTGTCCTCATAGGAATTTATCGTTATAGGATTGCTTGTTTATTTGTTTTTTTCAGGTGTGCTAAATGTGAAATACAATGGCAATTAGAACAGAGGAAGATGACACCCAAGGAAGAGATAGAGTGTTATCAGATTGTCAGATTAGCAAATTCGTATGATGCCAAGATGGGTGATATGAATGAGTAAAGCTATGTATCCACATACACCCTAAGAAGACCTTTACTCCACATAGATGTGAAGTAGTACTGTGGACCCTTTGGTGTCATACTAGGCAGGGAAGATATGGTAGTGACCCCACCATGGGGGCCAAGAGGAGGGAAATGAGTAAAATATAGGGGTCCGATAATGTTGGTGTAGATATATAAATATAGACGTTCACTTTAAGGATTGATAATACACCTTTTGTTTGCTTTTTCACAGATGTTCACAGCTTCTTTGGTCTTGTCCTTGGAAATCAGACAGGATGCTGATAAGGCCTTTCGAAATTGACTTTCTTCTAAACCAGTTTGAGCTGGCCAGAGACTCTTAAAAAAAAGTTATTTTGCCAGTCACATGATGTTACCACCTATTTAACTGTTTCCTTGCTATAAAGAAGAAATGGACTTTTATTGGAATAAACTATACGATCACACCTTTATCACGCCTAGAATGCACTTGATACACCCATATCTAATGAATATTCATACGTATAAATTGTATACCCCGGGGCGTGGCTTGGACATGGCCGAGTGAGGCAGCTTTTTTTCAGAGCTCCCGGCCTTCCCGTCCAATACCCCGCAAAACTTCATCTCTAACCGGTATGCAATCCGCAAAAAGACACAGAACCAGAGCAGCAACCCGAGGTACCCCCTCCGGACAGAACCAGGGGGCTCTTCACCGCTATTTTCGCCAATTACAGGAGGCTTCCCCCGGCGCCAAGGCCGCGGCACCGCGGAGCTCCCCACGTGCAGCTCAGAGGGCCCACACACCAGAAAACAGTGACCTCCTCCCCGAGGACCACCTAGCCTGGGAAGACATCCCGGGGGATACCCCACAACACCCAGACCTGGACACCATGTCGTCCTCTCAGGATCAAGACATCCGGGCCCTGTTACAGGCCTTACCTACCAGGATGGACATTGAAGCGCTGATCCTTCGCCTAGAGGAGACACACAGGAGAGACATTCAGGAGGTGAGAGGCGAAGTCTCCGGCCTAGCCGACAGGGTTACTTCGGGTGAAGAAGCAGTCACCACCCTGGAACAACGAGTGACGGCGCTCGAACACTCCCGGGATCAACACAGGGACACTGCCATTGCACTGCAACTACACCTGGAGGACATTGAGGACAGGAGCCGCAGGCAGAACTTGCGGCTTCGTGGACTCCCCGAGGACACAGAGACGGAGGCACTAGGAGACGCGATCCGTGAAAAATTCCGCGCGGTGTTGGAGGACGGAGACGCGGACATCCTGCTTGACAGAGTCCACAGGGCTTTGGGACCGCGCTCAGAAGACCCAGACAGGCCCCGGGACGTCGTGGTTCGCTTCCACCGGTACACGCAGAAGGAAAACGTTCTCCGCCGAGCATGGGACCACGGTGACGTGACGTTTGCGGGGAAGGCCGTGCGGATCCTTCCGGACCTGTCGAGGGCAACGCTGCGTCGGAGGGCGATGCTGAGACCGGTACTGGACCTCGCCAAGCAACAGGGCCTCACATACCGATGGGGTTATCCACTTTCGGTTACATTCCGCAGGGATGCCGAAGCTTTCATCCTCCAGACCTCCAACGATCTACCAGCCCTGTTTCGCTTTCTGGGAGTCCCCCCGATACAGGTGCCAGACTGGCTACAAGTCCTGCCACGCCAGATGGGACGTTCGGGTCGAGCCACCCTGCGGGGTCTCCCCCCGCCGCGCCAACAGAGAGGCAGACGGAGACGCAGAGCCGCTTCCGGAGGAGAACACCGTGAGTAGGCCCCTGGGGCCATCCACCTGTAGCTGCACTACCCGCCACCAATGATGTGCCCCTTGCCACCCTTCTACCCGTATGCTGCCCCACTTGACTCTACCGATCCCCCCCCCGCGCGCCGGCCGCCGGGGGGCGCGGGACCCCCGGGTCCGCCTGCTTATGGGGATGTCGCGTCCCCCCTCGGATGACCACAGCACTGGCAGCCTTCTCTCACCCCGGGACATGTTCTGCTCACTGTCCCCCCCCCCCCCCCGTGCGAGGAGACCCCCCCTGCGACATGGCGCCCGTTGAAACTCGGGGGGGTGATCCCAGCTGCCACCCTTTTTTTTTTTTTTGAGACACCTGACCCCCTCCCCCCCCGCACCCCGCTCCCCGACCCGGTCACGGCCCCGCGACCTATTGTTAAGGACCTACTTACGGAGCATTGATTGGGGACCCGGACCGGCTGAGACACTGAGAGCCAACCTCTCCCCCCTCCCCCTGCAGACTAAAAGGAACTATACCCGGAGATATGGCAAGATGAGACCAACAGCTGTTCCCGACTCCACCGTAGACCTTTCTAGACTTGCAGGCAGACTCTTCCAGATACCTGGGACCAGGTATCACTTGTAATTGAACTGCTTTGGGAAGGTTGCGGTGACACTGGGCTGATGGGGGTATATCGGGGGGGACCCGGGAGGCGAGGGTGGGAATCCCAATGGTACACCCGAGGACCCCCCGCTCTATAAGTGTTCAGATTCCCGGGCTGGATGCTGCTTCGCGGCGAGGTTTTAGGGGGGTGCCGCGGTGCCGGGCCGGAGCTGGGGGGGCAGCCACTCTGCCCCTGGGGTTTGGCCTGGGGGGTTGGGGGGGACGGGGGTCGGGGGGGGCGGGCCCTGGCCGGCTCGCCGGCGTGACGGGGGGGGAGTGTGGGGCATTACACCTACATATAGGGATTTTCTGATCACCTGCGGGATGAAAGACATGGAGATTACTGCTCCGACTACGGAGGATGAGGTAGTGTTAGCTATACTTTTGTAACCCTGTTCCATGCCCTGATATGCACTTATGTTAAACTTATGGACTGTAAGAAATGTTTTCATTGTTTGAAATGTGTTGCTGCTAATGGTTTGCTAACAGCCCCCCAGGGGGGCGAATAGCATCATTGCTCCGGTGCTACCGTTCGGACTACAGCACTATTTGATTGCGGGGGTGGATGGGGAGGTTCGGGGGCTCTCTCCCCGGTCCTGCCCAGACACCAACCCACCTAGGCCTGCGCTCAGTACCCGGGATTAACCCGGAGAGCGCCTTAGCCAGATTTGGCTTCTGTTAGCTTTTTTCTAAACCGCACACTCTAGTGCGGACTACTTTACTCTCTCAATCCCTAACCCCCCTCCTTACTATCTAGCTACTCTCACACCGCCCCCTCCCCGCCCTCCTAACACTTCCCCCGCCCCCCCCACGCCCTCCTAACACTTCTCCCGCCCTCCCCCCCCTCCGGGACTCGCGACCATGGACACTCTTACAGTAATTTCCTTAAATGTGAAAGGCCTAAATACCCCTGAAAAGAGGAGGATGTTACTGAATGACATGCGCCGTATGAAGGCAGACGTAATATATCTCCAGGAAACTCACTTTAAAGAAAATAATCTCCCACTGCTGAAAAACAAGTACTACCCGACTGTTTACCACTCAAAGTACACGGAGGCGAAATCCAGGGGGGTCTCTATTCTCATATCAGCCAGGGTTCCCTGGACACACATTGACTCTCGGACAGACATGGGGGGACGGTTTCTTTTTTTGAAGGGTAACATCGGGGGGGAAAAGGTGACTTTTGCCAACCTCTACGCACCCAACGAACGCCAAGACGTGTTCATACAACGACAACTTACTCAAATTTCACGATTTTCAGAGGGCCAATTGATAATAGGCGGCGATCTAAACATCCCCCTTGCGCCCAATGAGGACACCTCCACAGGTACGTCCTCGTCCTCACGAGACATGCGAAAACGGATATGCGCGGCACTACACACAGCACAGGTGATTGATGTTTGGCGGCTCTTCCATTCGGGAGAGAGAGACTACACCTTTTTCTCGAAACCACATCAAGCCTACTCGCGCATTGACTACTTCCTGATTCCCCACAGATGCTTACAGGCAGTGGAGGATACCACCATCGGATCCATCACTTGGTCCGACCATGCCCCGATCACCTTGCGCTACGCTCTCTCAGACATTCACACAGTACCACGCACACCCTGGAGACTGAATGAAAGCCTGTTAAGAGACCCAGAGGTCCTGGCAGATGTAAACACAGAACTGGGACACTATTTCGCCACCAACAGCACCCCTGACAGCGATCCCGGGACTGTGTGGGAGGCTCATAAAGCAGTGATCCGCGGAGTGCTAATCAAGCACGGTTCTCGATTAAAAAAACTGAGAACTGAAAGACTAAATCTCTGCCTACAGAAGTTGCAGACGCTAGAAGCAGCCCACAAATTGGCACCCACTAGGCAGATAGGGATAGAACTCGAA
Organism: Rana kukunoris; assembly: GCA_029574335.1. Classification (NCBI taxonomy): domain Eukaryota; kingdom Metazoa; phylum Chordata; class Amphibia; order Anura; family Ranidae; genus Rana; species Rana kukunoris. The sequence continues at coordinate 474,193,054 of CM056053.1, forward strand.
GAGACCCGGGTCCGCGTGACGGAACTCATGCAATTCAAAGCCAAGGCGGCCTTGCAGATGTGTCGCAGGAAAATTTATGAGTCAGGGAACAAGTGCGGCAGATGGCTGGCCCAGACACTGAGGGAACAGAGACATGCAACGTACATTCCGCATATCACCTCACACACAGGCCAAAAGATCTCCCTCCCACAACACATAGCCCGAGAATTCCAATCATTCTACACCTCCCTCTACAACCTGCCCGAAACGCGGCCGAACCGGGACACTGCGACGGACTATATTGCCTCCTCTTCTATGCCTGTGCTCCCTCCCGGAGCCAGAGCAATACTGGATGAACCTATAACGATCCCGGAAATCCAGTCAGCTCTCAGTAGCTCTAAACCCGGGAAGGCCCCGGGACCGGACGGGCTTACCATTTTCTATTATAGAACCCTATTACCGAATCTGGGCAACCATATGGCCAATCTATACAACAACCTTAGCACAGGGAAGACTTTTCACCCCTCCACCACACAAGCTCACATTTCAGTAATCCCAAAGGCAGACAAAGACCCCTCCCAGTGTGGAAGCTACCGCCCTATTTCCCTCCTAAATGTCGACCTGAAAATCTTCACCAAAATAATAGCCGCGAGATTGCAAACACACATGACACACTTGGTCCACTGGGACCAGGTGGGATTTGTCCCAACCAGAGAGGCCAGGGACAACACCATTAAGGTGTTGAACCTCCTCCATGTGGTTAACAGTGAACGAAGGCCATGCGTATTCCTCGGGACCGACGCTGAGAAAGCGTTCGACCGAGTGAGCTGGAAATTTATGTACGCCACTCTAGAACACATAGGGGTGGGCCGCAACATGCTCCATTGGATCTCGGCGGCTTACCATGCTCCCTCGGCGAGAGTCAGGGCGAACGGGGTACTTTCCGACCCGTTCCAGATATCCAACGGAACCAGACAGGGCTGCCCACTGTCACCTTTACTCTTTGCCCTCTCCCTGGAACCCTTCTTGTGTCATGTCAGGCAAAACCCAGATATCGCCGGTGTACGGATCGGTAGCTCACAACATAAAGTGTCTGCATACGCGGATGACCTCCTATTCTCCCTCACCAACCCCACAGTGTCACTTCCCAACCTGATGCGAGAATTTGGTAAATATGGACAACTGTCCAACCTTAAAATAAATTTCACTAAATCGGTAGCAATGGATGTGAACATACCACAGCCCAGACTCGACCAACTTCGGGACAATTTTAACTTAAAATGGACCGACACAGCCTTGAAGTACCTCGGCACAATGATCCCTCCTAAACTCACTCATCTTTTCCAACTTAATTTCCCCCCTCTGTTGAAGGAGGTACAAAAACTCCTAGACCACTGGGGCAGAGGTCTCCATTCGTGGTTCGGCCGTTGCAACATACTCAAAATGTCAGTGTTGCCCAAATTCCTCTACCTACTCCAGGCCCTCCCAATACAGATCCCATCTGACTACTTTAAACAAATCCAGACGACCTTCATAAGATTTCTCTGGGCGGGGAAGAGGCCCCGCATACAAAAGAAAATTCTCTCACTCCCAAAACGTTACGGGGGCCTGGCAATGCCGGACATCCGTTCCTATCACTATTCGGTACATCTCAACAGACTCCTGGATTGGTGTAGACACAAGGACACCAAGCTATGGCCAAACTTGGAACAGGATCAGACTGGGATACTGCTTCAAGGGACTCCATGGTGCTATGCGGACCTCCCCCCGGACCTAAAACGACACCCCCTGATAGGGACGACTGCCAAGACCTGCGCGCAATTGACATCTAAAAGCCCCCTCTTCTCCCGACACTCGGGCCTACGCCCCATATTAGGAAACCCTCGATTCGATCCGGGCATTAGCGACAAACGATTTCAGACACTCAGAGAGAAGGGACTATGCCTGGCCATCCATTTCAGCAGTGGGAGAGGGTGGAGAACGAATGACGAATTGTTGGACCCCGACGGACTATATCAACTGGACTTTCTGAGGGCTGCACAACTGAGACACTACCTCACACAACAGACTCCCCCGACAACGGACTCTGGCCTCACAACGCCTCTAGAGGCACTATGCACAGACACAGGGACACTACCACACGCTCTTTCACAGGTATACAATATGCTTGTTACTCCGACTGGTGACTTCCACCCCCCAAACTTTGTTAAATGGGAAAGAGACCTTGACTGCCACCTTAACGCCAGCCAACGTCAATCTATCATCACATTCACACACAAGTCTTCCTTATGCTCCAAGACACAGGAAACTAATTACAAAATTCTTATGCGATGGTACAGGACTCCGGACCTCCTACATAAATTCTTCCCCGACACTACTGACACTTGCTGGAGATGCCAAAAAGAGAAAGGCACACTACTTCACATTTTCTGGGCCTGCCCGGCACTACAGAAATACTGGGGAGAAGTCCGTGACATAGTGCAGAAATTCACAGACCGCCAGGTACCTGACAAACCAGAATATTTTTTACTACACGCCACAAACATCCCGACCCGCGCATACAAAAAGTCGGTCATCAGACACCTACTGGACGCAGCCAAGGCCTGCATTCCACTTTTGTGGAAGTCCCAGCAACCCCCAACCGTTGCCATGTGGCTAAGGAAGGTCGAGGAAATTAACCTAATGGAAGACCTTGTCCTTTCGAGCCAAGACAGGAATGAGACCTACACAGAGACATGGCAACTCTGGAATCACTTTAAATATTCACCAGAAGGCAGAGCCCTCAGAGGAGAAGCCTAACCACGTCGCACGACCTCAGTGGACGGGGAATTGGGGGCACCCTTGACACCCCCTCTCTCCAATCAGACATGGCTCATTATAGAACGAATGTGGGCTTTGACATGGTCGCGGGTCCCCCCCCCCCACCCCCAACACACTAAGTCCTAAACTCCACCTCCTAACCCTCCCTCTCCTGGAGGCCCAACTCTAGACTCCCCTCCTAATACCCCTCATCCCAAAAAGGGGTATCCTTTTCTCTTTCTATCCTATCTCCCCACCTAATACCTACTCTTTATTTCTTGTATAAAAAAGGAAAACACAGGATGCCGAGCCCATCCGGCCGTTGCAGCCCCTGATCCCTCGGAGGGGGCGGCACGGGCCCCCACCAGTTTAGCAATTATAGAAGTGAACTTCAGAAAGTGGGAGATGAGACATTTTATTTCGCTTATCACTAGATCACATACCCACAGTTTAGTGCACTCTGGAATGTTATCCGGTAACAGTATCTCAAAGTTTCCTGTATTTAATGATTATGTGCCCTGCGTGGCACAACACAGTGATGTTCTGTTACCCTGTTTTCGGTTCGTTGGGACCGGTTTCCTGTTATAAATAAACAATTAAAAAAAAAAAAAAAAAATTGTATACCCCATAGTTGTAAGCTCAGAAACACTTTCACTTTTACTCGCTTATATACAGAGATCTGTGTTGTATTTCTCCATTGCAATGTTTTATAATTAAAGCACCTACTAATTATCTTATCTACCGTCTCATCATCTGACTGTCTTAATTAAGACCCCCAAATTGGATTTAACACTATAGACACCCCCCAAGCACGAAATTTAAAGGAATATTTCACTTTTATTGTTTCACCTTAAGCATTATTAAAATCACTGCTCCCGAAAAAATTGCCGTTTTGATACATGTCCCCTAGGGCAGGGCTCAAAATTTCAAGTCCTGAGCTACTAGCCAGGCATCAAGAGTTACTCGCCACCAGTTGCCCCACCTAAATCATACACAGCCCTGCGCCTAATTGCACCCGTAAACACGTCCTCGTAGATTATCTCATGTAATGACACTTTTAAATGTTTTATGCAGAATCAAGTTACAACATTTAATATTACCAACAACAACCTTAACAAAATAGGACAGGGCACTGGGGGCAAATCAGAGAGACAGGGCACTGGGGGCAGACCAGAGGGACAGGGCACTAGAACTGGGTCTCTACCCCATTCTCTTGCTGTCTACTCTGCAACTCTCTCTCCCTCTCCTATTCATGTCATCATCAGGAGCCTGTGTGTGCGGCTCCACGCTTGCATGTCCCCACTTCCCCCTTTTATTCAGGCTGGCAGTGAGGAGAGGAGGTCCCATGGCTTAATGAGAATTGTAAGGAGAGCACCTGTGTACTGCTCTGCCTGTGCGCGGCTCATCAGACTACTTTTCCTGAACATGCACCTTTCCTCTTCGGCCGCCAATCTCATCGGGACTCTAAGGCCCCATACACACGATCGGATATATCCGATGAAAACGGTCCGCGGACCATTTCCATCGGATATGTCCGATCGGGAGTTTGATCCGATGGCGTGTACACACCATCGGATCAAATTCCCCGCCGCTGGACGGCGCGGTGACGTAGTGGTGACGCGGCGGTGACGTTGACGCCGCCGCGTCACCGCCACGTCACCGCACCAGGAAGTAAAACACTTCCGCGCATGCGCCGAATCCATTCGGCAGCGGCGCGGCGGTGGTGGGAGCCGACATGTCTGCTGGTAAGTGTACTAACCAGCAGACATGTCGGGCGGACAGATTCCCACCGGATAGATTTCAAAGCTTGCTTTGAAATCTGTCGGGTGGAGAAATCTGTCCGCTAGCCCATACACACGAGCGGAGATGTCTGCTGAAACGGTCCATCGGACCGTTTTCAGCGGACATATCCCCTCATGTGTACGCGGCCTAAGTGTAGGCACAGATTGGAGGGAGATTGGTCATGCAGCCCTGTCATCACTCGCCCCCAGCTTAAATCCACTCGCCAAATGCTAGTAGGCGAGTGGAAATTTTGAGGGCTGCCCTAGGGCAGGACTCAGGTCCCCAAACACTTTTTATGGCAATAACTTTCATATTAGCCCGACTCAAACATCTGGCTCATCCCTAATGGCTAGTAGTTTGCTGGCTTTGTGGAGACAACTGATGAAGCTCTGAGTGTTGTCAAGTACTGCACAGTTGAATAGGGCGAGCGGTACTTGTACTGTCCTATAATTATTCTATAATTGCCCAGCATAACAATAGTGTGCTTCCCTTCCCTTTCCAGACTCCCAACTAGTACTGGCTAGTATTGGCCAACAAACTTCACGCTCAACATACATTTTTAAAAAGTCAAATAATTCCCTATAACATAGACGTGTTAGGAAATCACAGATAACTTCCTTTACATTTCAGCAAAGGTCCAATAGGAAAGTGATGAGGTGACGCAATCATTGCATCTACCTGAAATTGAAGACAGCCCACAGCTGGCGTACACCAACACGTCTTTCATGAAATGCAAAGAGTTTTAGGCCTGGCGTCCACTACTCTCTTCCAAACACGCGCACGGTTTACTCTGCAAGAAAGCTCTGCCAGCAGTTTTCATGCTGTTTCTGGCCGAGAAAACCGTGCGTGTGTACGAGGCTTGAGACATGCTGGCACTAAGTAAACTTTAATATCACCATATGAAACTCGTTTTTGAAGATTTAGCTCAAGACAGGTACACTTTAAAAAGATGTGTTCCTCACCTTACTAAAATTCCATAACAACTGCCTCAGCTGCCTTATTAACCTTACTTACCTTACATGTGCTAATGTGATACGTTGTTTCTCTTCATCACTCTTTTGCATCTCTATAGTGAAAATTGTAGTTGTTCATATGTATAGTGGCAAAAATTTCCTCCATTGTGTAAACAGAGACTTAAGGCAGAAACTATGAAGATTCACAATTAAGGCTCCATTCACATCTAGGCGTACGCTGTAGCGGCGTATTGCGGCGACAAATCAATAGGCGTTTTGTCCCCGCGATTTGCGGCGACAAAACGCCTATTGATTTTTTGCAGAAGAGGTGAATTAACATTGCCGGCTATGCCCGTACGCCCGATACGCCTGAAAATAAGGGTCCGGGACTTGTTTGAGCTTCAGGCGTATGGGCGTTTGGGCGTTCGGCGTGGAGATGTGAACCATCTCCATAGCCGACAATGTTAATTCGCCCCTCCAGCGTATCTAGGGCTGCTTCAGCGTCGGGCGTAAGGCGACAAAAAGCCTAGATGTGAATGGAGCCTAAGACTGGGTTCATACTATTTTCGCATGCGGCTCACAGCAGGAGTCCGGTGCGCCTCCATTCGCCGTTTCAAGTCCGATTTCAGAACAAATGTTTGGCTGAATTCGGGCCTGAAAGGGGCCAAAAGACGCACAGGGTTTCTGTGCAAATTTGCACTGGAGCTGCAGTGGACGTCTGTGAACCGGCTCCATAGAGAGCCGGTCAAAATTTTCTCCTATTGCAAATTGGATGCTGAATAACCACATCCAATTCACAATAGTGTGAACCTAGCCATAATGTCTGGGTCTGATTTATCAGAAGGCGGATATTTATAAATGTCAAAATTCTCTCTTTGCCCAATTTCTCAGCTTAATTTCTCAATCTGCCCCTCCAGTCTATAGCTGTTTCTATGGCAGTGGTCAACGCGCACCACAAAAATGGTAACTACAACAGAATAAGGGACAATGCAGCGGAAACACAAAAAAAAATCTAAAAACTACTGAAGGCTAAAAATAATAGATATTACAGTGGGGGAGATGTGGATATTACTAATATTCACATTTTCCCCCACTGATCCAAAAAAATATCCAATCCGTGACTCTGATTTGAGGAACGATCCGAACCGTGAGTTTTTTGATCCGTTGCACCCCTAAAGGCCAGGAACCAATACTATGGCCTGGATTATGATAAACTTGAAATATACATTATAAAGAGATAAAAATATATTGTTATTTACGGAAAGAACATGTGAATTTGAACCTTAGGCTAAAATAGGTCCATATCCTGAGTACTAAGATTTGTAGGTAAAGTTGATCCGGGGTAAATCTGATTGCCTCTCGGGGATCAGGAAGGACATTTTTCCCCTCCTGTAGCGAATTGGATCATCGCTCTGCTGGGGTTTTTTGCCTTCCTCTGGATCAACTGTGGGTATAGATTTGAGTGTATGGGATGTACTGTGTTTTATTTTGTTTGTTTATTTTTATTTTTTTATGGTTGAACTTGATGGACTTGTGTCTTTTTTCAACCTGACTAACTATGTAAGTATCCACTTCAGCCCCGGAGGATATGGCTGCGAAATGACCGGCCCACTTTTTGCAATTCGGCACTGCTTTTTTTTCCCACAAATAGGGCTTTATTTTGGTGTTTTTTGTTCACCTCTGCGTTTTTTTATTTTTTGCGCTACATAAACAAAAAAAGAGCGACAATTTTGAAAAAAAATCTATGGGCCAGATTCAGGTAGATGAGAGCATCTTTGCTCCAGAGTAACGCTTCTCATTTACGTTACTCTGACGACCCTTTCAGCGCAAGTACTGTTATTCACATAGCAGTTGCGCGTAAACTTGCGCCAGAGTAACGATAATGCGCTGGCGTAACCCGACGCAAGGGGAAGTGGGTGTGATCATATGTAAATGATGGGCGGAGCCCAGCGCAGAGGCTTACGTTCAGCGCATCAACCACGGAGCATGCGCAGTGAGTGAGGCTCCACTCGCCCCCTTTGTGCGCATGCTCACAACTTTCGTCGGCACCACTGCACGGGAAACATCAGCGCAATGCCTTCCGTTGGGCGTTTAAATGCGCCCGTAGAAGCGCCATTCCGGCACTAAAGTATATCCTGCTCCCCCTCCCCGCAGTGATGTTACTTTTGTTCTGAGATGGCTGCTCCCGTTCCCCGCAAACACACAGGAGAAAGCTGAACTTTAATGGCCAGGAGCTGTCAGCCGTCATCTCCGCTATGGAGACCTATGATGTCTTCCTCCATGGCTGTAAAATTTGACAGACAAGCATGGACAGAGGTGTTGTCCTGCAAGTGGGGGTGCTCAGCTAGCTCTTATCGTGGGTAACGCTGCTGTAGCTGCTCTCCTGCTGACCTGTGGCCATCTGGAGTAAAGATAAAGCAGCCTTTTGTAGAAATAACTTTGCGCCGGACGGACGAGATACGCGCGGCGCATGTAGCCAGCGTATGGTGCTAATCCGTTCGTGAATTGGGAAAAATCCCTCATTTGCATATTTGCAGGGGAAATCAATAGGCGCGACTGATGCGCCAAGTGAAATTAAGCGCTGACGATACTCTGGCGTCGGAACGTTCCGCCGGTCGCAAATGGCCCGTTATTGGGCGCATTTAGTTTGGTGGGTACGGGCACATAGAAACGACGGCGCATCTTCACAGTTACGCGGCGCATATCGAAATACTCCAGCGCAAGTGTTGCTGAATCTGGCCCTATATATTTAACTTTTTGCTATAATAAATATCCCCCAAAAATATATATACCATTTTTTTTCCCCTCAGTTTAGGCTGATGCGTATTTTTCTACATATTTTTGGTAAAAAAAAAAAAAACACACACACACAATAAGCGTTTGATTGGTTTGCGCAAAAGTTATAGGGCCAGATTCAGATACACTTAATTTTGCGCTGCGTAATCGAAATACTATACGCTGCCGTATTTTACCAGGCTCTACATCGAATTCTGGTAGATTATTGCCCGTACGCTACGGCGGCGTAGTCTATTTCTCGGTGCGTAATCGAAATACGCGATTAGGGGGCGTGAAGCATTTAAATTAGGCGCTTCAGCTTTACAAAAAAGAAATGTCTTAAGACCCTTTTTAAAACAGTCAATTGATTGAGGAGCCCTGAGGGTGTCAGGTGGGGCATTCCACAGACGCATGGCAGCTGCATTTTGGGACCTAGCTATGAAAAAGCACTGTATGATAGTGTGAAACGCGTCAGTTCTATTTCTGATTTTTTGCTGTGATATGTTCATGTTGTGATCAGTTTTATTAAAAGGAACCATCTTTTTGGAGTGCGGCCGTCCCGGTTTTTCTCTACACATTTTAGCATTTTGGGACCGTTGTCATTTATACAGTGATCAGGGCTATAAAAATGCATTCATTACTGTGTAAATGACACTGGCAGGGAAGGGGTTAACTACTAGGGGGCGAGGAAGGGGTTAAGTGTGTCCTAGGGAGTGATTCTAACTATGTGGGGGCGTGGCTACATGTGACACGACACTCATCACTGCTCCCGATAACAGGGAGCAGAAGATCAGTGACCTGTCACAAGGCAGAACAGGGAGATGCCTTGTTTACATAGTCGCCCCCCCCGTTCTGTAGCTCCGTCAAACAATCACGGGACACCGGCGGACATGCTTGTTCGCGCCATTCTGCTGACGTAAATGTTCGTGCGCCGGTCGGCAAGTGGGTATTGTCTGAAATAAGAACTCTCAGCGCCCATTAGAAAACGTCAGTTGGGGACAAAACTGTAATTGTGTATGTTGGCTGTTGGATAGACACTCATTTAGATACATAATTCTACCAGTTTAATTTAGAGGGAGTGTTCACCCAAAAAAGTGATATGTTTGTTATACAGTAGGTCATGTCACCCCCCAATGTCATATATATCTTAGATATGGCCGCAATGAGATCCCTTGGCTAAAAAATTCCAGGAGTTTTGGGTGTCCCTGCCCACCTTTTGCGTGTTCCAGCACCTTCTGATATATTCTCCACAACGTAAAATAAATAAAAAATGGTGGAGGGATGGTGGGAAGTTGGAAACCCCCTTATAATGAGCACAGCAGTTGTGTAGAGCTGGTAGATACAGGACCCTCTCAAGGAGCTCAACTTACCATCATTAGCCAAATATTGAAATGCCACATTTGGGTGGACTGGCCCCTTTTAGAACTTTACAGTTGATATCTACCTTTTACAGAGTATATGATTAGTTCTAATTTTGATACCCATGAAAGAATTGCAGCACTGATGCCAAACTTCAGTAAAAAAAATATTCAAATTTATTTGAAGCGAATACAGATATGCAAGATACAAAATGATTGTGATATATACATGTGGTCCAATGCCTTTGGACTGTATGTCTTGTTTGGCGCCACCTCTGCTGAACCACATGCAGAGTTGAGTGCCAATGTCATTGGGTAAGGCCTCAAGTGCCGCTAGTCCTTGGAACAAAAGTGAACAGCCCAAAACCAGCCTTGTCTCAACCCCTGACCAATCAGTAACCATTGGGTCTGTACCCTGGATATGCCCCACCGGGAGATATTTTCTGCCCATACATGCCACCCTGAGATAAATGCTGCCCATACATGATTTGAGGCGACATGTAGCCCCTGTGTGGGGAAAATACAGGGACGTCAAAGACCGTTGTATTGGGAGGATACTCCGACAGGGAATTTCTGGTTTCAGAGGGTCTAGGCGAGGGAGACATTTGTGGTCTCAGATTGGGGGACTAGACATCTATGACATGAGTATGGGGAAGACATGTAGTTATACAGAGAGAGTGAGGGGAAGTTGGAATAAAGCAGGAGAGGGTGTATGCTGGGAGGGGCCACCACATTAGGGGCCACGCATGTGGAGTTTGATGTTGGAAGGTTCCATAAAATCATTGGGAAGATTGAGGCGGGATGTACACTGGGGGGCTGGGTTGGTACTGGGGACTGAGCCTCTGCTTCTCCTCTGACTGCAGTATTTTCATTTGAAGGATGAGGGTTATGAAAGTCTAAAGGTCTGTAGGGCTGTCCATGCAGGATATAAGGAGCCAGGTCATGAGGGTAGGCTTCCTGCCGGGTGACTGCTGTATTCTGCAGCTTTATGGCTTCGGCGGGAATCCGGCTCACATCCACCGTCCAATAGTTGCCTTTAGCCTGCGGCTTCAGCGGATCTTTCAGGACCTGCAAAGAGGGAGAAGACGTTAGTGGCGTAAGCCGGCACAGCAGATTCACACAAATCTATCAGAGGTCAGGGTAACAAAACCCTGTGACCAGGGGCGGACTGACAACTCATGGGGCCCCCAGGCAATAAAAGATTATGGGGCCCCCGGGGTTACAGATGGCCACCACGCCAGGAGGCAGTGCAGAGACGGAGCAGCTAAAATCTCGGGATTTTCACATAAAAGCATGTCGGGTTTGGACATATATTAGGGACAGATGTAAAAAAAAAAAGATTTTTACATACTGTCCCTGGTTTTACTGAGCCTGGCAACCCTGATGTGGCCCCCTATTGGCACGTGGCCCTCGGGCACTGCCCGAGTGCCTCAATGATCAGTCCGCCCCTGCCTGTGACCAATTTATAACGATCAGGAAAATATTTTTCCCAGATCTGTCCCTATTTTTCAAAATTGATATATTTTATTTGGTTAAGATATGTTGAAAATTAACAAATACCGAAAGTCTAAAGCCCTGTACACACGATTGGATATCTGATGGAATCTAATCCGATGGATTTTTTCATCAGATATCCAATGAAGCTGACTTTCATCAGTCTTGCCTACACACCATCGGACAAAAATCTGATCGTGTCCAACGCGGTGACGTAAAACCCTACGACATGCTGATAAAAATGATAAATGATAAAAGTTCAATGCTTCCGAGCATGCGTCGACTTGATTCTCAGCATGCATGGATTTTTGATCGATGGACTTCCACACAGACGATCTTTTTTTTTCTATCGTTTTTTTTATCCATAGAACAATTTTAAAACATGCTCTATTTTTTTCCACTGATGGAGAACAAACCGATAGGTCCCACACACGTTCGTTTTGTCCGATGAAAACGGTCCATCTGTCAGTTTTCATCAGACAAATCGATCGTGTGTACAGGGCTTAACAGCGATGAAAAATGGTTTAACGAAAGTAAAACTCCAACCAGAACTCTCTTTGTTTTATATAGAGTAGGGAATGGTTGGGTCCCCTATCGAGTGTGTGCTAAGATTTTGGCTGGAGTTTTTTTTTTTTATTAAAATAGAATTATATACAATGTAAATACATACAACAAATGTGGGGCTTCTGGTGATCTGAAAATTGGAGGTGAATAGTGGGGCATGGGTCGCTGCAGGAGGGGCAATTCCCTGCACCAGGAGATAGGACAATGCTCTGCGCTGGGGGAGTAGACAGTATCCTGCGCTGAAAAGAGGGGCCAAACTTACATTAGGGCTGGTGGCAATGACCTGTGGTTGAGGGGACAATACATTGGAGTGGCCATATGTAAGAATACAATGATGCAATATGTTGAATCAAGATGGATAATGGAAGGATGGGGGGGGGGGGGGGTATAAAAACAGAGATGTGGAAACTACACATACAGAGTGGATACAATAGTTGTTCTCTGGCTTTGTGTTTCTGCCATGAAGATTTTTCTTTGAAAACATTGATTGCAAATGAAGTTCTCTCTACTGTGTCATACTGGGTGTGTCACCCATTGTGTGACTCAGCATGGCTAGAGACACTGGGGCAGATTCACAAAACAATTACGCCTGTCTAACTGGTGTTAGACAGGAGTAATTTCAAATTTTGCGCGGCGTATCACTAGTTTGAATTCTCAAACCATGATACGCCGGCTTCGGGCTTTCGATCCGAGAGGCTTACGTCTTCGTAAGCCTTCGGATCTACGCTGCCATCTATTTGCGGCCGCTGGGAGGAGTTCGCGTCGTTTTGATGCGTCGGGATATGCAAATGTGTTTTTACGGGGATTCACGAACATACGAGCGGGCGTCGCAATCGTTTTCGTCTATTTTTTACTACGTAATGTTAGAGCAGCTTTTTGCTGCTCTAACTTTACGTAGCCCATGTTAAGTATGGGCGTCGTTCCCGCTTCGAATTTATTTAATTTTTTTTTTTGTTTACGTAACTCGTCGGGACGTGGATCGCCCGTAAAGTACGCTACATAAACAACGAATGACGTCACGACGTGATTTCGCGCAATGCACGGCGGGAAATTTGCGAACGGAGCATGCGCAGATCGATCGCCGCGGGAACGCGCCTAATTTAAATGTTTCACGCCCCCTACTCGCGCAGATGGATTGCGACGGGAGAAATACACTACGCCGCCGTCGTTTACCGTAGAAAATCTACCTGAATTCCACGTAGAGCAAGGTAAAAAACGGCGGCGTAGTGTATTTCTGATACGCTACGATAATCCATTTCTCTGTGAATCTGCCCCACTGAGCCTACAGTAGGAGAACCCCAAAAAATAATCAGCAAAATAATTATTATGCATCAGTAAAATATAATGTAATGCCGCGTACACACGATCAGAAGTTCCGACAAGAAAACCGTGGATTTTTTTCTTTTTTTCTTTCTTTCTTTTGAGTCTTTAGGCTTGTCCTAATTGAAGGAGCAGTGGCTCCGAGCGCGTAGCCCAATCAGCCTTTGTCCTCCCTGTCTGACCCTCCTCCTGGAAGTGTTCCTCGGAAGTAACCACGTGACCTGTCACGTGACCCGTGAGGCTGGAACAGGCCTCAGCCTGATGGCCACAGGACAAGCCTAAAGACTCAACACATTCTGCTATCTTTACTTCTAAGCAGCCCATGGATCCAGGACGAGGACTACAGGATGTTACAGATGAGCCTTCTTTCCTTACCGGCTTGTAAGTGTGTTTTGTACAATGTGTCATTAAAAAAACCTCTTTAATACTGCACTTAGGTCACACAGCTTTATGGTGTCTGTCGATTGTTCTAAGAAGATTCAACGAAGCAGCTAAACTGTACGACGCCTCGATCATACATTTCCGGTCGAATGCTCCGCCCACAAGCTATGGTAGAATTCTAATGTTGTATGACTAGTAATAATTATATTTATTAATTATTATTACTAGTCAACCAACATTAGAATTCTTCTATAGCCTATGGGTGGAGAATTTGTCAATAAATGTCCGTTTGTGGCGATTGTATGTTTTTAGCCGCTTCATCGAATCGTCATGTCTCTATAATGTCTTTTCTCTCTATGTTGAATCTTCGCTCTCTGTGTCGAATAATCTTGGACTAATAGAGTTAGGTTAGGCACATTTGACCGCAGATTTGATACACACAGATCGCTATTGTCACCATCATTTGTTAAAACAAACGCGAAAATTCCCGAAATTCAAACAAAAATGCATTCGGATGAAAAACTAATGCACATGTCTAATATATCCAGAATACAGGATACAGAAAGTATTCAGAGCTACCATAGAACAAGAGTTCTCAACCCTACTGAGACCAGGACCCAGTAAATTCTTCCAGAAGCTTCTATGTCCCAACAGTAGGGAAAAAAGTTTAGTCACACAATTAAATTACGAGGATACAAAATATGTTTGGAAATGCTCAAGAAGGTTTTGGATGGAGCTGGATGTCACTGTAAGGGATTGGGATTCTAGAGGGGGTTTGAGTAGACTTGATGGCCTTGTAGGGGACGAGGTTTCTGGAGGAAACTGGGGGTAGATGGCAAGGCTGAGGGTGTCTCTAGGAGGCCCGGGGCCTTTTTAGGGACACTGTTGGAGGTTGGTGGCACTGCACTATTGGGACAGGAGGGCTCTCAGGGGGTCTGGGGGGGACTGTGAGAGATTGAGGGGCACTGTGTGCCACTGTGGGAGGTTAAGAAATCTGTAGCTGGCTTGGGGTTTACTGTAGAAGATTGGAGGGCACTGTGGAACACTCTTGAAGGTTGGTGGCACTGCACTATTGGGGGCAGGAGGGCTCTCGGGGGGTCTTTGAGAAGTTTAGGGCCACTGTGGGAGTAGGGGCGGCAATCTGGGAGATTAAGGGACCTATAGCTGACTGGAAGCCAGGGGCGGACTGACAACTCATGGGGCCCCCGGGCAAAAGAAGATTATGGGGCCCCCAGGCTTACAGATGGCCACCACGCCAGGAGGCAGTACAGAGGCGGGGCAGCTAAAATCTCTGGATTTTCACATCTAAAGCATGTCGGTTTCGGACATATCAGGGACAGATGTAAAAAAAAAAAACACAGATTTTTATATACTGTCCCTGGTTTTACTGAGCCTGGCAACCCTGATGGGGCCCCCTAGTGGCATTGGGCCCTCGGGCAGTGCCCGAGTGACTCAATGGTCAGTCTGCCCCTGCTGGAAGCCGGGTAAGAGGGAGGCCACGACAACAGCCTGGTGTTGAGAACCACTGGCCTAGAGAAATATCATGAATTATATTGTGTTACGAGGACTAACCTGCAGGTTTAAAACCTTAAGAGCCCATCATCACCACCGCCACCATCACATCCCAGGAGCACCAAGTCCTTACCTTTCGGAAACAATCATTGGAGGAGAGGTTGTGTCGAACAGAGTCCTTCCATCCCTGATAATCCCCCTTGAAGAAAGGGAAGAGGGTGCTGATGTCATGGAGGATCTGCCAGGAAAAAAATAAAGTGAATGAGCATGACCATAAGCCCAGATACATTATATGGGTAATACATTGCTCCATTTTCAGCTTTGACCCTCACCATGAGACCTCAATGTAGACCTCCTGAATATTCCAGGAGCCCATCTGTCCTAAATGAAGCATGTAGAAAGTGAAGTCGGGGTATAGCCAGAACACTTCCTGCATGTTTGTATTGAACTGGGCAGGCAGCTAGCACTTTCTGAAGAAGTTTGGTGTTGGAAGCTTCCATGTTTTCTGTCCAGAAAGTTTTTCCAGACAGTGATAAAAACAGAGAGCCCATGTAATCAAATTCTCAAACCGGAAAAGTAAGGATTATCTAAAAACACAACCTTTATTATTATCATTATCATTGGCCCTTTGGAGAAATTTCCTTTTTCCCATACCTTCAAGGGAGATGAAGGTAAATCCTAACTTATACAGTTACCACAAAGCGAATTGCCCTCATTGGAAGGTTTCCCTTCTATTCCTGTTCTGTTGACAACCCAATATTTAGTATTTTCCCTTCACTTTCATACTTGGGGATCACAGGGCAAATAGAAAGGGAAAATTTCCCCAGCTGGGATACAAGCAGCAATAAAATTCAAAATAAAAATGCAAAACACACTTCTCTTTATAAAATCATTAGAAAACATATGTCCTCAAAGCACTGGTTACGCCCAATAACCAATAAGAGCAATAATAATGAAGGCCTTAGCTGCGACGTCCTTACATATATAATTTATACCTGTTTAATTGTATCAATATTATTCTCAAAACACAATATAAAAAAAAAAGGAAGATAAAAAATAAAAAGGACCCACAAATTTGGAAGAAAAACACACAAATTAAATCACATAAACAACAAAAATACAAACAATAAAGCAACTAAATAAACCATTTTAGTTATTTTTTTTATAAAATGTTTATATGATTTAAATTTTTTTCTTTATATTTTCTTCCCATATTTTGTTTGGGAAAAAATATTTGTATAACTGAATTGTTGTGGATAATATACCTAAGGACAGCTTAAGGCGCCATACAAAGGCAACAAAAATCTGACCCACTACTTCAAAAAAAAAAAGTTGTGGCTATAAATACTATATTATATATACAAAAATTTGAGGTGAAAAAAAAAAAATGTTTTCCCTGAATTCATCACGTGATCTTTTGTATCTTGCAGATATAACAGAGGCAGTCAGAAGCTTTAATCATATAAAAAAAAAAATTACGCACACACTATGGGCCAGATTCTCCAATATTTTCGGCGGCGTAGCGTAAGCCAGTTACACTACGCCGCCGCTGCTTACTGGAGCAAGTGCTTTATTCTCTAAGCACCTGCTCCGTAGGTTTCGCCTGCGTCGCGTAAATCGCGCAGCGTAAACCCGCGCAATTCAAATGGGGCGGCTTGTATTTAAATTAAGCGCGCCCCCGCGTCGAACGAACTGCGCATGCGCCGGCCGGGGAAAAACCCCAGTGCGCATGCTCCAGCTCACGTCGGAAAGCGTCGTTGAAACCGACGTCAAAACGACGTGAGCGTCATTTACGCAAGTCCCTATTCGCGAACGAGTTAGTAAAACGACGTAAGCGACGGAAAAAGCCGACGCTGACCCGACGCCATACTTAACATGGCGTCCGACGGGACACGACGGCATCCGACGGGACCTCGTAAGGTTACTCCACATAGAAGCTGGGGTAACCTTACGAGTTCGTAAACGACGTACGCGACGACGGGGCGGCGTAAAAGCGATCGAGAATCGGCGTACTACTTCATTTGCATATGCAAATGAAAAAACAACGTAAAGGCCACCTAGTGGCCGGAGTTGTCATTACATCTACGATCCGAAAGTGTAATTGTATTACACTTGTCGGATGTAGAAGCGTATCTATGCAAAAGTGATGCTCAGCATCACACGCATAGATACGAGTCAAAAAAAAAGGCGATACGACGGGGTATCTGAGATACTCCGTCGTAACGCCTCTGAGAATCTGGCCCTATATATATATAAAAAACATTGACAATTCACCCTAATTTTCTTTTCAAATAATAGTATACATTTTTTGCTGAAAATAAAAAAATTCCCCCTGACAAGTCCTTACAGGCAGTCCCCTACTTACAAACACCTGACTTACAAACGACTCCTACTTACAAGCAAAGGGGGATAACAGGAAGTGAGAGGAAATCTACCCCTAGGAAGGGAAACTCTCTCCTGTAAGAGTTAATATGGGGAAAAGTTGTCTCCTCTCCACTGATGCTTTATCACCAATCCTTGTTCCACTAAAAACCCTAAATTTTCTAAATCCAATTGTCATTGGGACAGAAAGTGAGGTCAAATCTTCTGAACAGGGTCACAGATGGCAAAACAAATGTTACAGGGGTGATAACCCTTCCCTATGTTATCCAAAAAGCGTAAAAATTTAAAACTTTAAAAAAAACTTTTTAAACTTTAAAAAAAATGTACTTGTTCCAACTTAAGAACAAACCTACAGTCCCTATCTTGTTTGTAACCCGGGGACCGCCTGTATTCTGAGCTGGTTTCAGTGTCACCCCCTCCGCTTTGCACTAAAGCCCCATAATGGAAGGTGGGTTACCTGGGACAGTCTGAGTTTCCTCTCAGGGGAAGTCTGGATGACAAGGGCGATCATGGCCAAGTAAGAGTAGGGTGGTTTGGCGTAGCGTTGATAATTCTTCTTCTTGCACTTCTTGCTGAGCTCATCGGTGGTGTCGGGCTCTTCAGGGCCTCCGTTGACCTCCCCTGGGCAGTTCTCTGTGTCGGCCAGGATCCTCTCTATGCTGTGTGGCTCAGGGACTGGCTTGTAGAGGGGGTCTCAGAAATGTTGTGGGTAATCCATGGCTTGTCAGGTGTGTGTGTGTGTGTGTGGGGGCAGCCAGGTATACAGTACATAGTGCTGGGACCCCCACCCTGGGCTTTATAATGTATATGCCCTGTGACCATAAGGGGCGACGCCTCCCTTACTGCAGAGGGCCCCTCTCCATCCATTCAATTTCAAGTTTATAGAACGTTTCATAGCTGAGATGTTGGGGGTGGATTGTTATGTATATGTTGTGTTGACTATAAGCTGACGGTGTGTATACCATTTACATATACTAAATTTTGTATATAGAATGTATGTATACTTGTGGATAATAGTGTTTTATTTTTTTGTATATCGCATGCGTAATTTTGATTTTTTTTTTTTTTACTAATTAAAAAATATATATTATTTGTTATCCATTTTTTCCGTAAAAATTTGATTTTTTTTACTTATTAAAGATTTATTATAAATTAAAAATGTTCAAAATTTTGTATAAAATTATAGACACATTTACTAAGCTCAGAATTAATTGTTGAGCCCTTTTTTAATGTTACCTTTTTTAATGTTACCATTGCCTTCAACCCTGAATTTGATGGCTTCATTATTCCAAATATTCAACTTCAGAATTTTCACTGTCAAAATAGTTTTTTATTATTTTTTAATAACTTTATATGTCAAATTCACTAATTTTGCATTTTGGTAATTAGTTTTATTTCTTTTTAACTTGGAAAGGTAAGTTTGTTGGGGGAATCGTATAACTTAAGAAGCACATTTATTAAATTAGAATTGCCTTTTTTACATAATTTTTTTTTTTTATGTCTGTTTGATTTATTAATTGAAGTCAATGGCCCAGATTCATAGAGAATTAGATTCTCGTAGCGTATCAGAAATACACTACGCCGCCGTTTTTTACCTGGCTCTACGTGGAATCCAGGTAGATTTTGTCCAGTAAACGACGGCGGCGTAGTGTATTTCTCCCGTCGCAATCTACGCGAGTAGGGGGCGTGAAGGATTTAAAATAGGCGCGTTCCCGCGGCGATCGAACTGCGCATGCTCCGTTCGCAAATTTCCCGCCGTGCATTGCGCGAAATCACGTCGTTACGTCATTCGTTGTTTGAGTAGCGTCGTTTACGGACATTTCTATTCCCGAACGAGTTACGTAAAAAAAAAAAAAAATTTAATTTGACGCGGGAACGACGGCCATACTTAACATGGGCTACGCACCGTTAGATCAGCAAAAAGCTGGTCTAACAGTACATAAAAAAAAACAGACGTAAGCGATTGCGAAGACCGCTCGTATCTTCATGGATCTCCGTAAAAACACATTTGCATATCCCGACGCATCAAAACGACGCAAACTCCTCCCAGCGGCCGCAAAAATATCGCAGCGTAGATCCGAAGGCTTACGAAGACGTAAGCCTCTCGGATCGAAGCCCGAAGCCGCCGTATCATGGTTTGAGGATTCAAACTAGTGATACGGCGTGCGAAATTTGAAATTACTCCTGTCTAACACCAGTTAGACAGGCGTAATTGCTTTATGAATCTGGGCCAATGTTTTGAATTTGCTGTTGATGTTCCTGTTGTTTCAGATGGTTTTCAGCCTTTTAGTCTATGTGGGGCCATTTTCTAGAAGTTCCCTGTATTTAATAAACTTGTAGAGGCAAATTGATAGCAAATATAAATTTAAAAAGAGTGCAGCGCTGATTGTGAAATTAAATTGATGCATAAAAAGCAAATGGGTAATGAACCCTGAAACGAGTTGTTAAACACAGTGATCAAAATTAAACAAATATGAATAATGATGAAAAATAAACAGTCAGAAAAATAAAAAAAACTATAAAAAGAAAAAATAAGTTTTGTGAATAAAAAACTAAGGCAGAGTCCCATTCATAATGTTATAGAAAAGGTCCATGTGAGGGGTTAACTTCCGAAGTATATCCAGGTGATTCCAAAGAAAAATGGCGTGCTTCACTATTTTTCTTTGGAATCACCTGGATATACTTTGGACGTTAACCCCTCACATGGACCTTTTCTATAACATTATTTTTTATGTTTGTCTGTGCTGCATGCCCTAATCTCATAGGGGTAGATTCACATACACTTAATATTCCGCTGCGTAATCGAAATACTCTACGTTGCCGTATTTTACCAGGCTCTACACCGAATCCTGGTAGATTTTTGCCCGTACGCTACGGCGGCGTAGTCTATTTCTCGCCGCGTAATCGAAATACGCGATTAGGGGGCGTGAAGCATTTAAATTAAGCGCGTCCCCGCGGCGATCGAACTGCGCATGCTCCCTTCAGAAATTTCCCGCCGTGCATTGCGCGAAATCACATTGTTACGTCATTCGTTGTTTGAGTAGCGGCCTTTACGAACATTCCTATTCCGGGACGACTTACGTAAAAAATAATAAAAGACGTCGGAAAACGTAGAAATTCGACGCGGGAACGACGGCCATACTTAACATGGGCTGTCTAATATTAGAGCAGCAAAAAGCTGGTATAGTGTTACGCAAATAAAAGATGACTAAAGGTGCCGTAAGAGATTGCGAATGAAGATCGTCATTTTGGGGATCGCTGGCAAAAGCTCATTAGCATACCCCGACGCGGAAAACGACGGGAAGTCCACCCAGTGGCCGCAATTTTATTGCAGCGTAGATTCCAAGGCGTACGAACACGTAAGCCAGTCGAATTGAAGCCCGCAGCCGTCTATTCATGTTTTGAGGTTTTCGACTAGCTAGAAAACGCGCGTAATTTGAAATTACTCCAGTCTAACACCAGTTACACAGGCGTAATGGCTCTCTGAATCTGGCCCATAGTGTTCAGAATGGACAATTTTTATTTATTTTGTTGCTTGTAAATACCTTTTATTTTGTAGTCCTTCATTACTTCCTCCTCCTTATTAGCCTAGGCTATTAAGTCACAAGGCTATTTGCAAGGATTTCTGGGATAGGCATCATGTTTCCTAGTAGTCCTTGCAAACCTGACTGAACACTATTACATTGCTTGTGCAGCACTGAGCATGTGCGAGATATGCAAAGCTGAAATCCAGGAAGTCATACAGTCTGGCTTCATGATGCCCACACTTAAGATGGCCACGGTCTATTTCTAGATTATAAATCTAAATGCTGTAACAACCTAACAAAACGGACCTTACTTTACAGACTAACTTTACTAGAATACATTAAGCTTGTGTATTACAGGGGTATTAATATTTAAAAAGTGAAATTGTGGGTGGAACTCCCCTTTAAGGTGGTTTTATTAAGAAAAGCGTTGCTGAAAACTTGCAAAAGTCCAGTAAAATGTGGCATTTAAATGAAAAGTATCCCAGATTAAAATCTGCAGATTAAAGATCAGGCTGGCATGGTGTAGTACAGAGGTGGCAAACACAAGGCCCGCTGGCCGAATGCGGCCCTCCAGGCTATTTTATGCGGCCCTCGCACCTCTCCAGTCATCCTCCAGACCCTTACGTTCTGCTCTTAAGCAATGCATCCAACTTCTTCCCAGCTGCAGCATAAGGAAAGGGGGTGCACTGTGATGTAAGGGAGAGTGGGTGACTAAACTTCTGATGGTGGGGGGGCTCTTGACATCTAATGTAAGGGGAGGGGATGTGCTGGACATCTAATCTTACAGATACAACCAGCCCTTTTAAGGGCAATCATAATGCTGATGCGGCCCACAATGAAATTGTGTTTGACACCCCTGGTGTAGTAGGTCATAGACTCTGTTCTACATGTTTAATCAAATGTGACATCATCAGGGCATCATGGAGTCTATGTCCTACTACACCACGCCAGCCTGATCATTGATCTGCAGATTTTAACCTGGGATACTTTTCATTTGTATGCTGCATTTTACTAGACTTGTGTTTAAGTTTTCAGCAATGCTTTTCTTAATAATTTTTTTTTTTTTTTTTAAACACCATACGGTTTTAACTATGTGGACATTCTCCCTTCTTCCTTCTTTATATGACACCTATGAGAAAGTGTGAGAACCAGCACTGTCGGCCGTTACACTATCCCCACTTATATCCAATGGATGGATCCTCCATGTTTTGTGAATCCTATAATGTGGAGTCTAGAGATCGGGTAAGAGTACATCTTGTATTATCACGGTGAAAGATTCACTCGGGTGTATGGTCGTTCATCATCCTTTGGACGCGATTTGAAAGACTTTATCACCTATCTTCCTTTGGACATTTTTTTGGATTGACTTTTGTCATTTTATGTGTTGTTTCACCTCATTATCACTCCTATAGTGTTTCAGTTTATGTTTTATGTTTTTTACATAAACTGCTTTGTTGTGTGATTGCCAGACGCTTTTTGGTTACTTACCGTATTTACTGTCATATAAGGCGACTGGGCGTATAAGACGACCCCCTAATTTTCCAGCTAAAATTTTGGTTTTTGGGATATACTCGCCGTATAAGACGACCCCCTTCCTACTAGTCTGTCTGGAAGCTGAGGGGTAGCTGGAACAACCGCTGGCAGGAAAAAACGCTGACAGGAACAGGCTTCAAATCTCACTGTGCCCATTACATGCCTCACTGTGCCATCAACATGCCTCGCTGTGCCATCAACATGCCTCGCTGTGCCATCAACATTCCTCTCTGTGCCATCAACATTCCTCGCTGTGCCATCAACATTCCTCGCTGTGCCATCAACATTCCTCGCTGTGCCATCAACATTCCTCGCTGTGCCATCAACATTCCTCGCTGTGCCATCAACATTCCTCGCTGTGCCATCAACATTCCTCTCTGTGTCATCAACATTCCTCGCTGTGTCATCAACATTCCTCGCTGTGCCATCAACATTCCTCGCTGTGCCATCAACATTCCTCGCTGTGCCATACCTTATTCCTGTACTGCGAGCGTCCATTATTCAAAAGACGCGCCTCCTCCTCGTGCTGTTCCGTGATAGGCGCCTGTGTTCCACCTATCACGGAGGTCCTCTCGTCCGAAGCCGAGGATGAGAAGACATACGTGATAGGCGAAACACCGAACACAGGCTCTGCTGGGAAACCAAGTGTTCCGCCTATCACGGAACAGCAAAACGAGGAGGCGTGGCTTTTGAGTAATGGATGCCCGAGACAGGTACTGGCGTATAAGATGAGTCCCGAGTTTTGAGGCCCAAAAGGTCGTCTTATACGCCAGAAAATACTGTATATTTATGGTTTTTACCTGCGTATATTGCCAATGATCCACATACCACTTTTAATTGTTAATGACAGCACTTCAAATGTGTTTTGTATGTAACTACAGTAAAACCTTGGATTGCAAGCATAATTCGTTCCAAAAACATCCTTGCAATTCAAAGCACTTGTATATCAAAGCAAATTTCCCCATAAGAGATAATGGAAACTCAAATGATTAGTTCAACAACCATTTATAGATAAGTCCTTTATTTTATAGTCCATATAAAAAGATTATAGCAATGTGATTATGTAAGGTTGTTACATAAGGTTGTGTAACCATAAAATGTCCATCTACAAATGGAAGCCTCCACAAGGGGCTTAGAAGCAAAATCCAGCAGGAGCTCCAGAGAATAAAAGAGGAGAGAGGCGCCTCTACGTGTAGCAATAAGTTGCTAAATGTTGTACCTTCATTAAATGTAACCATATTGATACACTTAGAGGCTCCTCTCTTCTCTTTTATACTCAGTTGTGACATGACGCTACTCTTATATCAACACATCGCTTGTATATCAAGTCAAAATGTATTTAACATTTTTGCTTGTCTTGCAAAATGCTCAAACCAAGGTTTTACTGTATTTATATGTGAGCGGGGCCCAACAAAATTCAATGATATATTGGTTTTAATTAAACTTTTTAGACAGATTATAACAAAACATGCTAAAGTTTTAATTGTGTTTTATATCATTATACCATTATACTTCTTTATCAATGTCCACCACAAAGAACATCCAAAATGCTCTTTCCATAACAAGTTACTTGGTGGGTAATGCTCTGGGTACGGCACACAGCTGAGCATCATGAATAATGTCATTTTTATTATCATGCAGCCATTTTGAGTCCTGACCCTCAGATCCCGGGGGCAGCTTGAAGGTGAATTTCTGGAGCAAAGCAGAGAGGAGAAGGAAGAGCTCCATTCGGGCCAAATACTCTCCGGCACAAACACGCTTTCCTGTAGAAAAGTTGAGGAAAATGAAGCAGAACTATAAATCCATTCATGGCTTGTTTTACTGCATTGTGTAATATTTTATCAAACACATCAAACAATTTGCCTATGCCAAATCAGTAACATTTATATGTAGCGTCACCTTACTTTCAGTGCGGACACTACGCTAAAGTTAGTGGGTGAATGGGAGAGTTACTTTTGCTCCCATTTGTGATTTGTTAGATTACAGGTTGCTGTTGTTCCAGAACTGTCCTGTGGGTCAGTCTGCGTTCCAGGGGTGAAATCCCACCCTTGGGCGACAGTTGGCGCTAGAGGGGTTCTGGCGGGGCCACTTGGAGGGGTTGGAGGGGTTTATCTGTGACAGACACCTGGATTCGGGGTCAGTCGTCGGGGGGGGGGGTCGTCTCTCTCTCTGCCCGGGGTCCACTTCCAGGTGCGGCATCCACCTTCAGGGTGCGCACATCCACAGATCCCGCCGGCATGGCCCGCCTGGCCGGAGCTGTGTGCTCCACAGAGACACATCCAGATGTTGAGTGGGCCCCCAGTGACTTTCTGGGTCCCCAACTTTACTAAAGGTTCCCAGGCTGTGGACCGTTGGTGGGGGATCAACTTGAGGAGAACCCAGAGGCAGGTTGTCCAAAAGGGCTTGAACGAACCATCGGGGATCTAGTCATCAAGACGTGACAGGTATTTGCCAGCTGTCAGTCCTTGACCATTCATTACATTGACTGGGAGGATTCGCTCAAGATCTAATTTGTTCTCGGAAGTACTGAAGTACTAGGCCTGTGGCAGAGGCCCGATCCAGGCCTGTGGCAGAGGCCTGTTCCTCTCAGCGATCTATAAGTGGCATTTCGGCTGCCAGGCTTGTGGCAAAGGTCTGTCCGGGAGCACTTCACCCACTCGGACTGGAGTGGCGACGAGTTCTACATATAGTTGAAAGCAGGCTTGCTTTCCTTGTTATCCAGGCCTGATACAGCACTGTTTTCTATTGCTTCATCAACCTTTTCTATCCTGCCTTTTGTTGATGTTGGCCGTACCAGGCCTTGAAATAAAGCATTTAAAAACCCATTTGATGACTGGACATTCGCTCACTGCTACTACTCACTGCTACTACCTCTAGACACACTACAAGGTAACTTGATACCTCGATCCCAAACAACAACCAGCGGCTCCTTCGGGGGTGAGCGCTACATATAACTAGTGTTATTCTGTTATTTATCAGTAATATTTTGCACAAGGTTGAAGATCAGCGCAGGACAAGAATTGAGGAGTGAATTCCCGGATCTATATATGGAATCTGGATCCACCAATCTTGGACAAAGCCCCCTTTTGCCTTGATTCTCTGGTTTCCTGGACAGCAGTGTTCACCACTTAATCAGTCTCCAGTAAGGTCACAGTTCTGGAAATTAAACTTTCAGCTAGCATCAGCCAGTTTTATAGAGGCCACTGTGAATCACATACTCATGGATTGAATTCTATGGAGGTTACTTTGGATCGGAGAGTGGGGATTGACTTCTACTGAGGTTGCTTTGGATCGGAGAGTAGGAATTGACTTCTACGGAGGTTACTTTGGATTGCAGAGTGGGGATTGACTTCTACGAAGGTTGCTTTGGATCGGAGAGTGGGGATTGACTTTTACTGAAGTTGCTTTGGATCGGAGAGTAGGAATTGACTTCTACGGAGGTTACTTTGGATCGCAGAGTGGGGATTGACTTCTACGAAGGTTGCTTTGGATCGCAGAGTGGGGATTGAATTCTGTGGAGGTAGCTGTGGCTCATAGTCTGGGGGATTGGATAGTGTGGAGATCACTATGGATCACAAAATGGGGTACTGGATTTTATAGGGGCTTCAATGGATTACAGAGTGGGGAATCGGATTCTATGGAGGCCAC
Source organism: Rana kukunoris (assembly GCA_029574335.1). Taxonomy (NCBI): domain Eukaryota; kingdom Metazoa; phylum Chordata; class Amphibia; order Anura; family Ranidae; genus Rana; species Rana kukunoris. Next base: position 474,219,061 of record CM056053.1, read on the forward strand.
TATGGATCACAAACTAAAGCATTTGAGTATATGAAGCCTGCTATCGATCAAAGACTCAGGGACTGGGTTCTATATAGGTCACTATGGATCACAGAGTGGGAGAATGGATTCAGTGGAGACCACTATGGATCATAAACTGGGGTGCTGGATTTTATAGGGGCTTCTATGGATCACAGAGCGGGAGATTGGATTTTATGAAGCCCGCTATGAAACCCTGACTCAGGGACTGGACAAACAACAAATTCACCCAGCCAAGTAGATAGTACAGACCGCTCTGACCACCTCCACCTCCTTCAGTTCATTGTTTCATCATTTACAGCTTAACCACTTTCTGACTGTATACATATCTATATCTATATCTCTAATATATATATATAAAATTCTTGACGTCACCGAATGCGAGCAGACTGCACCCATTGGATTGAGGTACCTCTGCATCTGTGGAGCAGGAGGATGCATCAGGCTCCATCAGGGGAAGGGGGCAAAAATAACCATCGTTTTCCCGTCCTAAGCAGTTTTATGCAGACAATTCTTTGTGTATCGGCAACATCTGTTCCGTGCGAAAGACTGTTCAGTTCTTCAGGGTATATTGTCAATAAAATGCGATCATGTCTGCTTCCAGAAAATGTAAACACCCTGGTATGTCTGTGTGACTGGTTAAAGTGATGCCTACTTGCCTACTATAAAGTGACTGACAGTCAATATACTAGATACGTTTTTTAATTAACCACTTCCTTACTGGGCACTTATACCCCTTCCTGACCAGGTGAAATTTCAGCTTCTGGCACTGCGTCGCTTTAACTGACAATTGCGCGGTCATGCGACGTGGCTCCCAAACAAAATTGGCGTCCTTTTTTCCCCACAAATAGAGCTTTCTTTTGGTGGTATTTGATCATCTCTGCGGTTTTTATTTTTTGCGCTATAAACAAAAAAAGAGCGACAATTTTGAAAAAAAGTCAATATTTTTTACTTGTTACTATAATAAATAGCCAATTTAAAAAAAAAAATTGGTAAAAAAAAAAAAAAAAATCGCAAAAGGCGACTGGTTTGTGCAAAAGTTATAGCGCTTACAAAATAGGGGACAGAATTATTATTAATTTTTATTATTATTTATTTTTACTAGTAATGGCGGCGATCTGCGACTTTTATTGGGACTGCGACGTTATGGCGGACACATCGGACACTTTTGACACATTTTTGGCGCCATTCACATTTATACTGCGATCAGTGCTATAAAAATGCTCCGATTACTGTATAAATGTGACTGGCAGTGAAGGGGTTAACACTAGGGGGTGAGGAAGGGGTTAAATGTGTATCCTGGGTGTGTTCTAACTGTGTGGGGGGAGGGGGGTAACTGGGGGAGGTAACCGATGCTGTGTCCCTATGTACAAGGGACACAGACCGGTCTCCTCTCTCCCTGACAGGACGTGGAGCTCTGTGTTTACACACAGAGCTCCACGCCTTGTCCCTGTAGCCGCCGATTGCGAGTGCCTGGCGGACATCGCGGCCGCCAGGCACGCGCATCGGTATCTCAGGGATGCAGCGGGCACGCACGCGCCGCCGCCGGCCGCGCGCGCGCCCTCTAGTGGCCACGAATAGCACAGGGCGCATATATGCGCCCTGTCAGAGATTCAGAACCACTCGACGGCCGCATATATTCGTACGGCCGTCGGGAAGTGGTTAAAGTTAAACTAACTTTCTACGTTTTTTTTAAAGTTTAATAAGAAAAAATACTTACGTCAGTGCTACAGTTTGAATTTAAATTGTATTTGTGTGAACTGTTAAGTTAAAGGGGTTGTAAAGGTAAACATCCTATGCATGAAGGTAAAAAAACATCCCACAGCAGCACCGGCCCCCCCGAGTTCCCGTTTTACTTACCTGACCGTTCGAATCTCCCGGGCGCGTCCACGTCATCCTCTTCGGTTCCCAGCCTGGCCGTTGATTGGCTAGGCTGGGCGGATTGATAGCAGCGCAGCCATTGGCTGGCGCTGCTGTCAATTACAGCGGATGACGCGGCGCGCCGGGGGGCGGAGCCGAGTGATATAGTCGGCGGCTATGGCCGCCGCTGTATCACGGGAGCGCGCTCGCAAAAGCTTTCCACCGTTCGTGCGCCCTCGCATGAAGAAGGAAAGCTTTTGCGAGGAGGAGCCGAGACAGCCGCCGAGGGACCCCAGAAGACAGCTTTCCGGGCCACTCTGTGCAAAACAAACTGCACGGTGGAGGTAAGTATAACATGTTTGTTGTTTTAAAAAAAAAAAAATCCTGACTTTAGTGTCGCTTTAAGTAACGGATTGTGGAAACTAACTATTGTCGGGTGATTGTATATAGTGTATACCACATTTACCACTGACTAATGCAGAGTTGCAATGCAAGGAGATCAGCTAAAAGTAGTGGGATCTGTATGTGCGTTATAATTAATCGAAATTAGTCGATTAATCGATTAAAAAAAATCAATTAATCGAACACTGTAAATATATAGCAATGTGACTCTCCTGTGCAAAATCACGGACCTGTCTGTGATTTTGCGTTTCCTGGTCTGGGGTGACCCACTCCTGACGTGATTGGACACAGCGGGAGCCAATCAGCAGGTCCAGCAGGCGCAATGTTCGCCAGGACCCACCAATCGTTCGGGAAACAGGTAGAATATCGGTCTGCCTATGTAAACAAGGCAGATAGCTGTTCTGTGAGAAGGAAAGGTTGTGATCTTGTGTTCCTATAAAGCAGCAACATGGATCTCTGCCTTCCCATAGTCAATGCATCCCCCACAAAGTTAGCAAGCACTCCTTAGGCAAACATTTAACCCTTTGATCGCCCCTGATGTTAACCCCTTCCCTGCCAGCGTCATTAGTACAGTGACAGTGCATATTGTTAGCACTGATTACCGTTTTATTGTCAATGGTCCCCGAAAAGTGTCACACATGATCGGAATTTCCGACAAGAAACATTGAGCTGGTTCTCAATTTTTCCATCACCAAAAGTTCTGGTTGGAAATTCCAGTCGTTTGTATGCAATTTCGACACGCAAGAACCACGCATGCTCAGAATCATGCAGAAGAGCCGAACTGCCTATTGAAAATTGATCTCTGCTTGTCGTACGCGTCGTACGTCACCGCGTTTTTTTCCTTTAAATTACACACAGCTGGACTAAATTTACTAATTAGGTGACTTCTGAAGGCAACTGGTTCCACTAGATTTTAGTTAGTGGTGTGAGAGTAAAGGGGGCTGAAAACATATGCCCCCCCCCCCCCACACACACACACTTTTCACATATTTGTAAAAAAAATAATTAAAACCATTTATCATTTTCCTTCCACTTCACAATGATGTGCCACTTTTGGTCTATCGCATAAAATCCCAATAAAACTTTTCATGTTTTCGGTTGTAACATGACAAAATGTGGAACATTTCAAGGGGTTTAACCACTTCAATACCTGGCCATAGGGGAATGACGTTATGGTCATCCCCTCGCCGATGAGACTGGACGTTGCACAACGTCCTGTCTTCACGGCGTTCTAGGGCGCGCGCGCGCCCGCGGCACCACTCGCGATCCCGCGCACGTGCCCGACGGCTGCGATTGCCGTCGGGCACCCGCGATTTCCAGCAATCAAGTCAGGAGTGTGGATCTGTGTGTGTAATGATGGGGTGTAAACACACAGATCCACCTCCTGTCAGCGCTGAGGAGACTGATGTGTGTTCCCAGTACAGAGGAACACACATCGGTCTCCTCCCCCTGTGAGTCCCCCTCCCCCTACAGTTAGAACACACTTTAGGACACATTTTAACCCCTTCAGCGCCCCCTAGTGTTAACCCCTTCCCTGCCAGTCACATTTACACAGTAATCAGTGCAGTTTTATAGCAATAATCGCTGTGTAAATGTGAATGGTCCCAAAAACGTGTCAAAAGTGTCCGATATGTCCGCCGCAATGTCACGGTCACAAAAAAAAAACGCAGATTGGCGCCATTACTAGTAAAAAAAATAAAATAAAAATGCCATAAATCTATCACCTATTTTGTAGACGCTATGGGCCAGATTCTCTAAGAATTCCGGCGGCGTAGCGTAAACCATTTACACTACGCCGCCGCATCGTGCTAGAGCAAGTGCTTTATTCTCAAAGCACTTGCTCCGTAGTTTTCACCGGCGTTGCGAATCGCCCAGCGTAAACCCGCGCAATTCAAATGGGGCGGCTTGTATTTAAATTAAGCGCGCCCCCGCGTCGAACGAACTGCGCATGCGCCGGCCGGGGAAAAAGCCCAGTGCGCATGCTCCAGCTCACGTCGGAAAGCGTAGTTGAAACTGACGTCAAAACGACTTGAGCGTCATTTACGCAAACGAGTTAGTGAAACGACGTAAGCGACGGAAAAAGCCGACGTTGACCCGACGCCATACTTAACATGGCATCCGACGGCACCTGACGGCATCCGACGGAACTTCGTAAGGTTACTCCGCATAGAAGCTGGGGTAACCTTACACGGACGAAAACGACGTACGTGACGACGCGGCGGCGTAAAAGCGATCGGGAATCGGCGTACTACCTCATTTGCATAGGCAAATGCGAAAACAACGTAAAAAGGCCACCTAGTGGCCGGAGTTGTCATTACAACTACGATCCGCAAGTGTAATGGTATTACACTTGTCGGATGTAGAAGCGTATCTATGCAAAAGTGATGCTAAGCATCACGCGCATAGATACGAGACAAAAAAAAACGCGATACGACGGGGTATTACTCCGTCGTAACGCCGCTGAGAATCTGGCCCTATAACTTTTGCGCAAACCAATCAATATACGATTATTGCGTTTTTTTACCAAAAAATACGTAGAGGAATACGTATCGGTCTAAACTGAGGGGAAAAAAAGTTTTTTTTAAAAAAATATAGTGATATGTATTAAATAAAAAGAAAAAAATATTGTGTTTTTTTTTAAATTGTCGCTCTTCTTTTGTTTATAGCGCAAAAAATAAAAACCGCAGAGATGATCAAATACCACTAAAAGAAATCTCTATTTGTGTGGGGAAAAAAACATAACGATTTATTTGGGTACAGTGTTGCCTGACCTCGCAATTGTCATTCAAAGTGCAACAGCGCTGAAAACTAAAAATTGGTCTTGGCAGGAAGGGGGTAAAAATGCCCTGTATGGAAGGGGTTAAATCCTTATTTAACCACTTCAATACTGGACCATTGTCATTTGACGTCCAGAGATGGGATCTCCCATCCTAAGTGGACGTCAAATGACGGCCTGGGCTTTGCAGGTGAATATCTAAATGATTCCTGCAGCCAGAGGCATCATCCAGATATCCTCTTGTTCAGCCGGCGGTTCTGCACGACATAAGAATGATCATAGCAGCGGTTCCACCGCTTGATCGTTCTTACAGGCCGCGGGAGGAGACACCCCCCCTCCCGCCGCCATCCGGTGCTTCTCCGGGCTCTCCCGTGCCTTCGGGGGTCCGGAGAACGAATCGGCAGGAAGCATAGAGATGACTGGTGACCAGATGGTCACCAGTCATCTCTATGACCATCGGAGGACCCGGGCACGATGTGATGACGTCACACCTGGGTCCCCGTAAGTAAACAAAGCCGCGATTGCGGTTGTAAGCAACAATTCATGAGATCAGTGAATTTTTTTTCACCGATCTCATGGTTTCCAGCCTGGAGGAGAGATGTGAGGTCTTATTGACCCCGCATCTCTCCTTAAAGAGGACCTGTCACACACTAGTCCTATTACAAGGGATGTTTACATTCTTTGTAATAGGAATAAAAGTGAAAAAAAAAATAATTGAAAAAAAGTGTAAAAAAATTAATAAAAAATAAGTAAAAGTGAAAAAAAAAACGCCCCTGTCCCCAGTAGCTCACGTGCAGAAGCGAACGCACACGTAAGTCCCGCCGACATATGTAAACTCTATTTAAACCACATATGTGAGGTATTGCCGCGTGCGTTAGAGTGCCAGCAACAAATCTAGCATTAGATTTCCTCTGTAAATTAAAACTGGTAACCTGTAAAAAAAAATTTAAGCGTTGCCTATGGAGATTTTTAAGTAACAAAGTTTGCCGCCATTCCATGAGTGTGCGCATAATTAAAGCGTGACATGTTGGGTATCTATTTACTTGGCGTAACATAATCTTTCACATAATACAAAAAAAGTGGGATAACTTTACTGTTTTGTTGTTTTTTTTTAATTCATGAAACAATTTTTTTTTCAAAAAAAGGGTGTTTGAAAAATTATTGCGCAAACACCGTGCAAGATAAAACGTTGCAATGACCGTCGTTTTATTCCCTAGGGTGTCTGCTAAAAAAAAACATATATAATGTTTGGGGGTACTGCATAATTTTCTAGCAAAACAATTATGATTTGTACATGTAGGAGAGAAGTGTCAGAATAGGCCCGGTATGGAGGTGGTATAAAAGCCCGGTATTGAAGTGGTTAAGGCATTGTATTAAAGAGAATAAATTGTTTAGTTCACTCCAGTCTGACACTGACAAAACGATGTTGTGGATTTCTCACCTGCTGAGAATGGCATAAAGGCCACCCGATTGCGGAACTGACCCTGCTCATCCAGGAAGTGCCCGGGGTTGAACCGTTCTGGTGTCTCCCATTGAGAGGGGTCATTAAGCACTGATGTCAGGAATGGGAGGATGATGGTACCCTGGTAAAGGAGAGAGAGAGAGACTATTGTACACGAGTACAAACACATCATACAGGTTCAGTGCCAAACAAATGTGAATGTCTGTGACAAGCTAAATACACAAAATGTAGCTTCTCACACCTCTGGACCCCTTTACATTACACAGCAACCTGCACCTCCGGGCCCCTTTACATTACACAGCACCCTGCACCTCTGGACCCCTTTACATTTCACACACCCTGCACCTCTGGACCCCTTTACATTACACAGCACCCTGCACCTCTGAAACCCTGTACATTACACAGCACCCTGCACCTCTGGACCCCTTTACATTACACAGCACCCTGCACCTCCGGGCCCCTTTACATTACACAGCACCCTGCACCACTGGACCCCTTTACATTACACAGCACCCTGCACCACTGGACCCCTTTACATTACACAGCACCCTGCACCTCTGGACCCCTTTACATTACACAGCACCCTGCACCTCTGGACCCCTTTACATTACACAGCACCCTGCACCTCTGGACCCCTTTACATTACACAGCACCCTGCCCTTCTGGACCCCTTTACATTACACAGCACCCTGCACCTCTGGACCCCTTTACATTACACAGCACCCTGCACCTCTGGACCCCTTTACATTACACAGCACCCTGCACCTCTGGACCCCTTTACATTACACAGCACCCTGCCCTTCTGGACCCCTTTACATTACACAGCACCCTGCACCTCTGGACCCCTTTACATTACACAGCACCCTGCACCTCTGTACCCCTTTACATTACACAGCACCCTGCACCTCTGGACCCCTTTACATTAGAAAAAAACTTGCACCTCTGGAACCCTGCACATTAGGCTGCGTACACACGAAAGATTTATCTGATGAAAACGGTCTGACAGACCATTCTCATCAGACATGTCTGCTGGGCTATTTTGGTTTGATCTGTGTACACACGATCAAACCAAAATCCCTGCGGACAGACAGCGCGGTGACGTTGATACTTCCACGCATGCGTCGAATCCATTCGACGCATGCGGGGGATTTTTGTCCGCTGGTTAGGCGTACTAACCAGCGGACATGTCGGACAGACGGGTTTCCAGCAGACAAGTTTCAAAGCATGCTTTAAAACTTTTGCCTGCTGGAAACCTGTCTGCTAGCCCGGACACACGATCTAATCTGTCTGCTGAAACTGGTCTGCGGTCTAGTTTAAGCAGATATATTCGATCGTGTGTACGCGGCCTTACACAGCACCAGTGGCGGCTGGTGCTCAAAATGTTTGGGGGGGGGCACAACTGAAAAATTCTGTACCATCAAACGCAGCCACTGTGCCCATCAAACGCAGCCACTGTGCCCCTAATTTCTGCCACTGTGCCCTCAAACGCAGCCACTGTGCCCCTAATTGCTGCCACTGTGCCCTCAAACGCAGCCACTGTGCCCTCAAAGAAATACTGCATGCGCCTATACTCCAATACCCTACAACTTTCCCTCTCGATATAGATGGTTGTTCTTTTTTTTTCCTTTTTTAATGGTGTTACATCACTATTTCTCTCATTATCTGCACACTCATGGACTGGCATAGGTCATAGTCATATACCTTCGGGAGGGAGTATCCACGAAACTTGATGTCTTTGGTCACGGCGTGAAAGAAAGCAAATGGTGCAAAATCTAGAACCCTCTGTATTTCATGGATGACGGCGTTGGTGTATGGCATTTGTGGTCTGTTTTCGATCCCAGGTAGATGCAATGACTGCGTCACCTCATCAATTTCTTGTTGGACCGTTGCTGAAATATAAAGGGAGTTACCTGTGATTTCCTAAAACTTCTATGGTAAGAAGAATTGATAGACCTTTTTGATATGTACATTGGGAATATGTGCTTCCAGCATGGAGTTTGTTGGCCAATGCTCACCACTACTAGCTGGAGTCTGGAAAGAGCAGGCAAGCACAGTATTGTAATGTTTGGCAATTGTGGAATTATTTATAGATAGTGTGAGAACAACTCACCCTATTCAGTTGCCCAATGGCCAATACTCAGTTGTCTCAATCATTTGTCTCCATACAGGCATCAAACAACTAGTCATCTTCTGCAGCGCTGTGCAGTCATTGGCTGGAGACAGTCTCTGAATGGATTGTTCTATGCTAATGAGATGCTCAGAAGAGACATTCGGTGGTCAGTAAAAGATGTGGCCTATGGGTTCCACAAAATATGTAGGTTGGGGTAACTTGAAGTATTGGGACAATTGGGAGTAACTCAGAGTATTTGTTAGTATCTCTGGGTATCGGGAGTAACTGTGAGTAACTCAGGGTATTAGAAGTAACTGGGAGTAACTCGGGGTATCGAGAGTAACTGAGTAATTCAGGATATCAGGAAGAATTGTGAGTAACTCTGGGTATCAGGAGTAACTGTGAGTAACTCAGGGTATCGGGAGTAACTTGAGTAACTCTGGGTATCAGGAGGAACTGTGAGTAACTCAGGGTATCGGGAGTAACTTGAGTAACTCTGGGTATCAGGAGGAACTGTGAGTAACTCAGGGTATCGGGAGTAACTTGAGTAACTCAGGGTATCAGGAGGAACTGTGAGTAACTCAGGGTATCGGGAGTAACTGTGAGTAACTCAGGGTATCGGGAGTAACTTGAGTAACTCTGGGTATCAGGAGGAACTGTGAGTAACTTGATGAATCGGGGATAACTTAATGTATCGGGAGTAACTGAGTAACTCTGGGTATCGGGAGTATCTGTGAGTAACTCAGGGGATCAGGAATAACTGTGAGTAACTCAGGGTATCGGGAGGGTGGGAGCTTCCTCTTCCTGTGCTGCCCCGCAACTGAACTCCGGACCTTCCTCCAAGCCCCTCCTACCCCAGGAAAATAATAACTCTGGCCACCCCTCTAACCTGCAGTTGCCACTCCCAAAAACGAACAGCAACCCCCTCATCCTGGATCGCTCCCACAGGTATGACGCCCGCCGCATGTAGTGGGGGGGTCCCGATCGGACCCCCGACCTGCAAGAAGGCAGGGACGTACATGTACGCCCATCTGCCTGTACGTGCCATTCTGTGGACGTACATATACATGCGGCGGGCGTTAAGTGGTTAAAGCGAAGTTCCACCCTGAAAATTATAATTTTTTACCAAAAATCCTAAAAAAAATGATTTTTTTATATACTTACCAGAAATAGCGGTTGCTATGCGGAAGTCCGTAATCTGCCTCTTCATCGTTCGCGGTGGATCTTCTCCTCCATCCTAGTACCTGTATCTTCTGGTGAATGGGGCGCACTGCCTTCTGGGAACTGTGTGTATCCCAGAGAGCAGCCGGCCCATTCACAAAGAACTGCGCAGCTCGGGCATGCGCAGTAGGAAACGGGCAGTGAAGACGCACAGCTTCACTGCCTGTTTCCCTTACTAACAAAGGTGCTGCTAGGATCCAGGGATCGGCCTCGGGGGGGGGGGGGGGGGGGGGGGGGTGCTGACATCGTGGGTGAGTAGGACAGGTAAGTGTCCTTATTAAAAGTCAGCAGCTACAGTGTTTGTAACTGCTGACTTTAAAAAAATAAAAAAAATTGCAGGTGGAACACCGCATTAAGTCCAAATATGAGATGTGAGGTCTTTTTGACCCCAGATCTCATATTTAAGAGGACCTGTCATCAATGTCATGCTTTTTTTCTATTACAAGGGATGTTTACATTCCTTGTAATAGGAATAAAAGTGACCCACTTCAAAATCAATAAAATCAAGTAAAATAAATGAGAATTTTTTTTTTTTTAAAGCGACCCGTCTCAACGAGCTCGTGCGCAGAAGGGAACGCATAAGTGAGTAGCGCTCGCATATGAAAACGGTGTTCAAACCATACAAGTGAGGTATCGCCACGACTGTTAGAACGAGAGCAATAATTCTAGCCCTAGACCCCCTCAAAACATGCAACCTGTAAGACAATTTAAACGTCGCCTATGGAGATTTTTAAGGGTAAAAATTTTACGCCATTCCACGAGAGGGCGCAATTTTGAAGCGAGACATGTTGGGCATCAATTTAATCGACGTAACATGTAAACACTGAGGGCCGGATTTAAAAATCCCGCCGTATCTTTGTGCGGGCGTAGCGTATCTTGTTTACGCTACGCCGCCGCTACTTAGTGAGGCAAGTGCCATATTCACAAAGCACTTGCGTCCTAAGGTACGGCGGCGTAGCATAAATGGCCCGACCTAAGTGCGCCTAATTCAAATGTGGATGAGGTGGGCGTGTTTTATTGAAATTAATCGTGACCCAAAGTTTTTGACGCTTTTTATGAACTGCGCCGTCCGTGGACGTATCCCAGTGCGCATGTTCCAAATTACGCCGCAAATTCTCATTGGTTTAGACGTGAACGCAATTTACGCAAAGCCCTATTTGCGAACGATTTATGCAAACAATGGAAAATTCTACGCTGTCCCGACGTCCATACTTAACATTACGTACGCCTCATATAACAGGGGTAACTTTACGCCGGACTTACGCTTACGCAAACAACGTAAACTACGACGAGCGGGCGCAAGTACGTTCGTGAATCGGCGTATAGAGTTAATTTGCATATTCGACGCGTAAATCGACGGAAGCGCCACCTAGCGGCCAGCGTAAATATACACCTAAGATCCGACGCTGTAGTAAGACTTATGTCGGTCGGATCAAGCAGAAATTTAGGCGTAAATGCCTTTCTGAATTGGCGCAAGGATGCGCCGGCGCAAATTTAAAAAAACGGCGGCGTATATGGAGATACGCCGCCGTAAAAGCTTTCTGAATCTGGCCCTGATTCTGAAAAACAGGCTCGATCTTAAAGTGGTTAATTTACTAACAGTCCGGTAATTTATTCTCGGGACTTTTCCATGTGACTTTTTTTTTTTTTTGCTTTTGACACAGTGCCCAATTTTTTATTTTTCTACTATGGATCTTACCTTGGACATCAGGATAGTGAGCCAAGAAGACCAGGCTGAATTTTAGAGTGTTCGAAGTGGTCTCAGTACCTGCTGCTAACAGAGCCACCGTCACCGACAGCAGGCTGTCATCACAGAAATCTGGGTCCTTCTCGTGCTCCACCTGAGAAGACAGAGAAAGGAATAACATCAGCAGAAATGAGCAACAAGCATGAGCCGAATACTACAGCAGGCTGCCAAGGCATTACAGTTAAAGCACATGTACTTTTTGAAAGGCAACACTTTATATTGTTTGTTGTTTTTGGACTGCATAGTCTTTGCAGATCTTTATATTGTTTTGGATACTTGCACGTGTTTTAACCACTTCCCTACTGGGCATGTAAACCCCCTTCCTGACCAGGTGAAATTTCAGCTTGCGGCACTGCGTCGCTTTAACTGACAATTGCGCGGTCGTGCGATATGGCTCCCAAACAAAATTGACGTCCTTTTTTCCCCACAAGTAGAGCTTTCTTTTGGTGGTATTTGGTCACCTCTGCGATTTTTATTTTCTGCGCTATAAACAAAAAAGGACGACAATTTTGAAAAAAAATACAATATTTTTTACTTGTTGCTATAAAAAATAGCCCAATTTAAAAAAAAAATTCAGTTTAGGGCGATACGTATTCTTCTACATATTTTTGGTTAAAAAAAAAAAAAAAAAAAAATCGCAATAAGCGACTGGTTTGCGCAAAAGTTATAGCGCCTACAAAATAAGGGATAGAATTGTTATTTTTTATTATTTTTTTTTTTTACTAGTAATGGCGGCGATCTGCGATTTTTATTGCGACTGCGACGTTATGGCGGACATATCGGACACTTTTGACACATTTTTGGCACCATTCACATTTATACTGCAATCAGTGCTATAAATATGCACCAATTACTGTATAAATGTGACTGGCAGGGAAGGGGTTAACACTAGGGGGGTGAGGAAGGGGTTAATGTGTTTCCTGCATTGTGTTCTAACTGTAGGGGGAGGGGGGGTGACCGATCTGTGTCCCTATGTACTAGGAACACAGATCGGTATGCGCTCTCTATGACAGGACGCTGTCATTGTGAGAGCCGGCAATGAGAGATGATCTCATATGTTTTGGCCCATCAGATCGCACCGCAAACGGCCACTCTGATTGGCCGTTCGCGGTGATCTGTGATTGGCTGTGTCCAAGGGACACGGCCAGTACACAAGTTCCCCGCTGCGCGCTCTGGAGAGCGCGCTGGGAACGAGGAAAGGGGCTGCCGTGAAAACACGGCAGCCCGGAGATTTAGAGCCACCCTGCGGCCGTATATACTCGTACGGCCGTAGGGAAGTGGTTAATTATTTTGTTTACAATATTTATACAGCAGCACAGCTTCTATTTCTGTTTTGATGTACAGTTTTTATGCGTTCCCTTAACACAGTGGTCTCCAAACTGCGGCCCGAGGGCCAGATGCGGCCCTTTGCTTGCCTTTATCCGGCCCTTGGGGCAGTATCCCTCCCACTGATACGAGACATTATTCTGCCATCTGACACCGACAATGGAGCACCATTTCTCCCACTGACACCACTAATTCCTCCCTATGATACCAGCAGTGGGGCACTATTCCTCCCCCCTAATACCAGATGTTTAATAACACTGATGTCAGGAAAATTTCCACTCCCGCTGGCCAAAGTCCGGCCCTCCAAGAGTCTGAAGGACAATAAACCGGCCCTTTGTTTAGAATGTTTGGAGACCCCTGCCTTAACACATTGGATTAACTTCAGCACCTGATAATTTTTATAGTTCAAGAGTCACAGGATTTAATTTATTTATCATCACTTTAGTCAACACAAAAGCTATACAGGTCGAATTCGAATTTTCGAAAATTCGAAATGTGAAAATTCGAATTTTCGAAAATTCGAAAATTCGAATTTTTAACATTTCGAATTTTCAAAATTCTAATTTTCCAATAAGTCTTTTTTTAAAGTAACATCAGAAGTCATTTTTGGAGATGTCACCTCTTCAACTTCTAACCAAAAATGAAGATTTTGGGAGGTGGCTTGTGGACAAAGGTCAGGAAAAACACATGTCTTGGGGTTGTCTGCTGGCTAGACAGCATGCCAGGCATTCATATGCAAATTAGACACTGATTAGATTAGTTGGGCTGAATGGAAATGCAGGTGGACAGATGTTGTTGAAAGTACAACATATAGGTTTAAATTCAAAAGGAAAATTTTGGAAAGTGCAATGCTGGTGGTGTATTGAATTATTGAATGAATATATATCATCTTTGAATTATCTGAATGATAGACATAATTTAAAACGATTAAAATAATTTTTTTAACATTTTTTAATGATATTTCCCTATTTTATTATGTTAAAAATAGGGTTCCTTTAAAAACGCTTATAAACGCAAACGCGGCTAAACGCGGGTGCCGCGTTTAGACGCGTTTAGACACGTTTAGCGGCATTTAGCGTTTAAAACGCAAAAGCAAACGCTTCTGAACCCAAAATTTTGCGTTTGAAAAAACGGCCCTAAACCCAACTGCTTTTAACCGCCAAAAAACGTGATTGTGTGCATGGACACATAGGATAACATTAAATGGGTTCAGGGGCAGTTGAAAAAAATGCCCAAACGCCTCTGAACTCGAGTTTACCAGCATCTCGTGTGCATGGGGCCTTAGGGTTGCCACCTGTCCCGGATTCACCTGTTCAGTTCAGGTTTTGAATTGTGTGTCCAGGTTTCAGACCGTGGCTCCCCAAGTAATGAGTACCAAAACTCACAGCCCAGGGCCCATCCTGCATCCCTGCAGTCCTGCCCTCACTGTGGAGTGTGCAGGCAGCCGCGGGCAGCAGAGAGATTATATCATCTGCTGCCTGACTCTGGGACACAGCAAGAGACAATCCCCCACCTTAGCAGGAATATGACAATCTGCCAGAATGCTGGGAGAGGTGTTATATATTGCCTGACCGAGGGAAGAGTCAGTCTCTTTGGACCAAGGTCTTCAGCTGTAAGCAGAGCCCCGGTCGGTTGAAGGAGTACGATCTGGCGCTGCTGCCTAGGCAACGTGGAGAGCATCTGGCGTGTGTATGGGTAGATGCATCCATCCCTGCCAGCTTCCTGACGGTTCAGTGACCATTGGTGGGCACCTTCATTGCCCTCAGCACAGATCATACTGCATCACAGTGCAGCAAGGTGTGTAGCCGGGGGTCTCCATCTAAACCAGTGTTTCTCAACTCCAGCCCTTAAGGCCCCCCAACAGGTCAGGTTTTCAGGATTTCCATTATTTTGCACAGGTGATTTGATCAGTTTCACTGCCTTAGTAATTCCCACAGCCTTTTCATCTGAGGGAAATCCTGAAAACATGACCTGTTGGGGGGGCTTGAGGACTGGAGTTGAGAAACACTGATCTAAGCACAGATTATGCAGGAGCCTGCTCCAGGATGCGTCCCTTCTTATTTCCTTGATACAGGTGCCGGTTGAATTGGTGAGCTGACAGAAGCCCACCGTTTATACACACACTCTAAAGACACCTTTTACTAAATTGTTTTGCACCACATTTCTAACAAGGAGACACTTTGCACTTGCTATTTACAGTATTGGAGCCATTATACCGGAATCTCTTAACCACTTCAGCCCTGGACCATATTGCTGGTCAATGACCAGGCCACTTTTTGCGATTCGGCACTGCGTCAATTTAACTGACAAATGCGTGGTCCTGCTTCATGGCTTTCTTTTGATGGTATTTGCTCACCTCTGCGGTTTTTATTTTTTGGGCTATAAACAAAAATAGAGTGTCAATTTTGAAAAAAAATGAATATTTTTTACTTTTTGCTGTAATAAATATCCCCAAAAATATATAAAAAAATATTTTTTTTTCCTCAGTTTAGGCCGATACGTATTCTTCTACATATTTTTTGTAAAAAAAAAATAAAAAAAATCGCAATAAGCGTTTATTGATTGGTTTTGCAAAAGTTATATCGTCTACAAAATAGGGCATAGTTTTATGACATTTTTATTTATTTTTTACTAGAAATGGCGGCGATCTTATGGCAGACACTTCGGACACTTTTGACACATTTTTGGGACCATTGGCATTTTTATAGCCATCAGTGCTATAAAAATGCATTGATTACTATAAAAAAAATGCCACTGGCAGGGAAGGGGTTAACACTAGGGGGCTAAGAAGGGGTTAAGTATGTTCCCTGGGTGTGTTCTAACTGAAGGGGGGAGTGGACTGACTTGGGGGAAATGACTGATTGCTGTTCATACATTGTATGAACAGACAATCAGGCATTTCTCCCCCCTGACAGGACCGGGAGCTGTGTGTTTACACACACAGAGTGAGAACCGGGAGCTGTAACGATCGTGGGTGCCCGGCGGTGATCGTGCCTGCCGGGCACGCACGTCGGGAGCAGGGACAATACCTTCTGATTGAGTCAAGACGCCTGGAGATCTATGTTTGGCGTGCCCCATCTTGAGCAAAGGAGCTGAAAAACGTGATTGTGTGCATGGACACATAGGATAACATTAAATGGGTTCAGGGGCAGTTGAAAAAAATGCCCAAACGCCTCTGAACTCGAGTTTACCAGCGTCTCGTGTGCATGGGGCCTTAGGGTTGCCACCTGTCCCGGATTCACCTGTTCAGTTCAGGTTTTGAATTGTGTGTCCAGGTTTCAGACCGTGGCTCCCCAAGTAATGAGTACCAAAACTCACAGCCCAGGGCCCATCCTGCATCCCTGCAGTCCTGCCCTCACTGTGGAGTGTGCAGGCAGCCGCGGGCAGCAGAGAGATTATATCATCTGCTGCCTGACTCTGGGACACAGCAAGAGACAATCCCCCACCTTAGCAGGAATATGACAATCTGCCACTTGCGGCAGGTGAATGTAACAAGTGACAATGCAACATGTGGCAGGTGACGTGGCAAGTGACAATGCAACTTGTGGCAGATGACATGGCAAGTGACAATCCACAAAGTGTGGCATGTGACATGGCAAGTTAAAATCAGTAACTTGTGGCAGGTGATGTGGGAAGTGACAATCTGCATCTGGTGACAAGCGACGTAGCAAGTGACAATCCGCAACATGTGGCAGGTGACATGGCACGTGACAATGCAACATGTGACAGGTGATAGGGCAAGTGACATTGCAACTTGTGGCAGGTGACGTGGCAAGTGACAATCCACAACGTGTGACAGGTGATGTGGTAAGTGACAATCTGCATCTGGTAACAGGCGATGTGGAAAGTGACAATCCATAACATATGGTAGGTGACATGGCAAGTGACAATCCACAACGTGTGGCAGGTGATGTGGCAAGTGACAATCTGCATCTGGTAACAGGCAACGTAATAAGTGACACACTCAGGGCTCTCGCTGATTCTGCATTATGGTGAGATGACTATTTAATTTTATATTACAATGTAATAATAGAAATAATGCGCCAGTTCTAACAAACCTCTGTCACCTACCCAGGACATGTCATCTCTGCACAGGGCATCGCTACAGACCTGAAGAAGCTGGAGGTAGTCACTGAGTTGAGTTGGAGCTTGACTCAGTAGAAGAACTATCCTGAACACAAGCTGGAGTTTCTAGCTCTGAAATGGGCTGTAGTGGACAAATTGAAGGACTATCTTTAGGGAGCCTTTTTCGTGGTCATGACAGATAAAAATCCTTTTAGTACTTGTTGTCCTCAGCCAAGCTAAATGCAACTGGGCACTGATGGTTGGTGGCCCTGTCTGGGTTTTAGTTCAGCCTGAAGTACAGGCCTGGATGCCTCATGATCAGTCAGAGTTGGAAGACTGGACCTTTGTGACCTTGTAAGGAGTGCAAGCTCTGTGTCAGGGCATTGACCAGAGAATAAAAGGAGCTGTCGGTGTCGAACACAGAGAAGCCATCCCTTCTGGGATACCAAAGTGTTTCTGTGACTTGACCCAAGTGGGGAGTAAAGAGGGGTTTAGTAAGAAGGGGTTTGGACACCTGGAGGACTGGGCTGACTTCTCAGTCGGTAAACAGTACTATAGAGGGGACTGACTGCACCTAAATGAGGAGGGTGCAGATCAGCTGGGAATGAAGATGGCCAAAAAGTTAGAAGGGTTTTAAACGACTTCAGATCTGCGCTATAGCAAAAAGATGGAAATTGGTGGCTGCACACCGGAGTAACAAAAATTCACTTTGTTTCTCTTCAATAAAACATGATGTAACACCACAGGAGGATAGCAGGTGCATCAGGAAGACGCGTATCACACAGTTATTCTTCTTCATTATTCATGTATTTATAAATTTCAACAAAATCCAGAAGTATGCAAATACCTCTTGAGTTTAAGTTATGGTTAATGTTACAATTTGTCTGATAATTTTTACTTTGATTTTTTATTAAGTAAATGTTCTGTGAATCTATTACCTCTTTGGAGGACCAAAGATTTTAAGTGGGGGGAAGATGTAGCCAGATGCTAACTAAACTTGCGTTATTGTGAACGTTCCGTAACAACATCTGCAGGAAGCTTATTTCCCTCTAGTGCTCAGTCTGAGCATTGTGTCATCATTTCCTGAGGGCAGCTGCAAGCAGAGACCTCACATGTGAACAGAGACTCTATGGACCTGTAGTCTGTGGAAGCCAGGATTCGCACTGGAACCAGACTATTGCAGACTACAAGTTTCAGCCAGCTGGGAGGAAAAACAGAATGCTGGGAGAGGTGTTATATATTGCCTGACCGAGGGAAGAGTCAGTCTCTTTGGACTAAGGTCTTCAGCTGTAAGCAGAGCCCCGGTCGGTTGAAGGAGTACGATCTGGCGCTGCTGCCTAGGCAACGTGGAGAGCATCTGGCGTGTGTATGGGTAGATGCATCGATCCCTGCCAGCTTCCTGACGGTTCAGTGACCATTGGTGGGCACCTTCATTGCCCTCAGCACAGATCATACTGCATCACAGTGCAGCAAGGTGTGTAGCCGGGGGTCTCCATCTAAACCAGTGTTTCTCAACTCCAGCCCTCAAGGCCCCCCAACAGGTCAGGTTTTCAGGATTTCCATTATTTTGCACAGGTGATTTGATCAGTTTCACTGCCTTAGTAATTCCCACAGCCTTTTCATCTGAGGGAAATCCTGAAAACATGACCTGTTGGGGGGGCTTGAGGACTGGAGTTGAGAAACACTGATCTAAGCACAGATTATGCAGGAGCCTGCTCCAGGATGCGTCCCTTCTTATTTCCTTGATACAGGTGCCGGTTGAATTGGTGAGCTGACAAAAGCCCACCGTTTATACACACACTCTAAAGACACCTTTTACTAAATTGTTTTGCACCACATTTCTAACAAGGAGACACTTTGCACTTGCTATTTACAGTATTGGAGCCATTATACCGGAATCTCTTAACCACTTCCGGTCAATGACCAGGCCACTTTTTGCGATTCGGCACTGCGTCGATTTAACTGACAAATGCGCGGTCCTGTTTCATGGCTTTCTTTTGATGGTATTTGCTCACCTCTGCGGTTTTTATTTTTTGGGCTATAAACAAAAATAGAGTGTCAATTTTGAAAAAAAATGAATATTTTTTACTTTTTGCTGTAATAAATATCCCCAAAAATATATAAAAAAATATTTTTTTTTCCTCAGTTTAGGCCGATACGTATTCTTCTACATATTTTTTGTAAAAAAAAAAATTAAAAAAAATCGCAATAAGCGTTTATTGATTGGTTTTGCAAAAGTTATATCGTCTACAAAATAGGGCATAGTTTTATGACATTTTTATTTATTTTTTACTAGAAATGGCGGCGATCTTATGGCAGACACTTCGGACACTTTTGACAAATTTTTGGGACCATTGGCATTTTTATAGCCATCAGTGCTATAAAAATGCATTGATTACTATAAAAAAAATGCCACTGGCAGGGAAGGGGTTAACACTAGGGGGCTAAGAAGGGGTTAAGTATGTTCCCTGGGTGTGTTCTAACTGAAGGGGGGAGTGGACTGACTTGGGGGAAATGACTGATTGCTGTTCATACATTGTATGAACAGACAATCAGGCATTTCTCCCCCCTGACAGGACCGGGAGCTGTGTGTTTACACACACAGAGTGAGAACCGGGAGCTGTAACGATCGTGGGTGCCCGGCGGTGATCGTGCCTGCCGGGCACGCACGTCGGGAGCAGGGACAATACCTTCTGATTGAGTCGAGACGCCTGGAGATCTACGTTTGGCGTGCCCCATCTTGAGCAAAGGAGCTGAAACACATCCGGTTTGCAGAGGCTATTCTCCTTGGTCCAGCATCTGGCGACTCGGGTAATCGGCCTGCCAGCTTTCTACGCCCGGAATGTATATGGCCGACAGAGCCGGTACGCTCCTTTCTGCCCACCTTAGGATGTGAGCGTCCTCTGACGCTGCAGCCAAGCTTCTTGTTCCTCCTTGATGGTTCACATATGCCACTGCCATGGCGTTGTCCGGCTGGATCCTGACAGGATGCCCTTGTAGCCTCTGAGACCAGGTGGAGAGGCACAGCCTGATCGCCTGAAGTTCCAGGACATTGATCGGCAAGTGGGAATCCTCCAGGGACCAGCGACCCTGGGTCGACTGAACTCCCCAGTATCCAGTAAAAGGGAAGGAACGACTTTTTGGGCAGAAGTGCTGGTGAGGTCAGCCACCAAACTAGGGAGGTCCTGACCAGATGGCCCACCCGGATTTGATAATCCAAGGATGATGGGCACTTGTCCCATCTGGACAGAATTTCCTTCTGTAGCACTTCCCATTTCTGGGATGTGAACTGCAGCACCGCAGCCCGGACGGTCTGCAATTTTTCCACAGGGAAGAAAACCTTTGCCTCCTGAGGAGTCCAGAATCAACCCCAGATATACTAGGCGTTGAGTCGATACCATTACTGACTTCTGAATGTTCAGTACCCAACCACAGTGTCGGAGGGTTTGACAGGTTATAGACACGCTCACCTCTAATTCTGAGGCTGAAGCGGCCCTCAGAAGCAGGTCACCCAGCAGCTAGCTCAGAGAGTCTGAGGAGGGAAGGGAGGGAGTGGAGAAGGGGAATATGGCCATTTACTCATCTCTCCAGGGATATGCCCAGCTCTGTCTTCCTGCCGAAGGGGATTACTACTTACCCTTCCCGAGGGTTGTGCTGGAAGCATCCTGGACAGACCATCTCCCGCATAGTAACGGAGAAGACTGTCGGCCCGGCTGCTGCGATTCGGCCCTATAGACCGGTCATATGCGTGCCCTGGAGTGTCTAGCTCACCGGCCACCCGTAGAGCGACGGGCATGTCGTGGACGACCCAGTGCGTAACCATGGCTTCACACGCTCGCTGGCCAAAACTGGGGGGACTACAAGGACTGCCCAGTCGGCAGTTAATCGAAGATCACAGGGAAAAAAATACCAAAAACCCAAAGTAGATTTGAAAAAAAAGCCTCCAGGCCTATGGGTCCAAAGGGAGCCATGTCTTCTTAACTAGCCAGAAAAAAACTGAACTGCTTGGTGCAGGCTGAGGGCATATAGCCAGTAGGACCGCCCCCTGGGCAGGGCTGTTCAACTTTGAAGTTGTTAACACTTTCTGCCTAGTCACTCCCAAAGGAAAGCTAATTCCCACTTTGTCAAGATTAAGGCTGTGTCCGTCCATGAACGAAAGAGAAATATTATCTGCCAAGTTATTACTTATATGCTTAACCACTTCCCTGCGGCCGTACGACTATATGCGGCCGCAGGGTGGTTCTAAATCTCCGGGCTGCCGTGTTTTTACGGCAGCCCCTTTATTTGTTCCCAGAGCGCGCTCCAGAGCGCGCAGCGGGGGAACTTGTGTACTGGCCGTGTCCCTTGGACACAGCCAATCACAGATCGCCGCGAACGGCCAATCAGAGTGGCCGTTTGCGATGCGATCTGTGCAGCGAATGAGAGATGATCTCATATGTAAACATATGAGATCATCTCTCATTGCCGGCTCTCACAATGACAGCGTCCTGTCAGGGAGAGAGCAGACCGATCTGTGTTCCTAGTACATAGGGACACAGATCGGTCACCCCCCCCCCCTCCCCCCACAGTTAGAACACAATGCAGGATACACATTAACCCCTTCCTCACCCCCTAGTGTTAATCCCTTCCCTGCCAGTCACATTTATACAGTAATTAGTGCATATTTATAGCACTGATTGCAGTATAAATGTGAATGGTGCCAAAAATGTGTCAAAAGTGTCCGATGTGTCCGCCATGATGTCACAGTCGCAATAAAAATCGCAGATCGCCGCCATTACTAGTAAAAAAAAAAAATATCAAAAAATAATAATTCTGTCCCTTATTTTGTAGGCGCTATAACTTTTGCGCAAACCAGTCGCTTATTGCAATTTTTTTTTTTACCAAAAATATGTAGAAGAATACGTATCGGCCTAAACTGATTTTTTTTTTTTTAAATTGGGCTATTTTTATAGCAACAAGTAAAAAATATTGTATTTTTTTTCAAAATTGGCGTCCTTTTTTGTTTATAGCGCAAAAAATAAAAACCAAATACCACCAAAAGAAAGCTCTATTTGTGGGGAAAAAAGGACGCCAATTTTGTTTGGGAGCCATATCGCACGACCGCTCAATTGTCAGTTAAAGCGACGCAGTGCCGCAAGCTGAAATTTCACCTGGTCAGGAAGGGGGTTTACATGCCCAGTAAGGAAGTGGTTAAAGGTCTCTACAGTAAATACATTTGGTTACTTTATTGCAGTTTGGTCTGTGTGATTGCATTACTAACTTTTGAACATGTCTGAACCCAGAGTGTCAGAGATGATGGAATGCTTGTAAGGTCAGGGAAATCTTTGAGGTCAGTCATCTCCCTGTGGTCCTCAAGGGTGTGGCACTAAATATATAACATTGGCATATCTGGCAGGGTTGGCTTAGAATAAAGCACCATACAGAACCATTTGCAGCAATCCCTGAAATCTCACCTTGTCCACGACAACCAATTACATTCACACGGTCATTCTCCAGAGCGGTGCTGTTTGTGATTAGCTTGGTTATGGCAATTTTGCAAATACTGATCAAGGACACTTCAAATGATCAGGGTCCAGCGTATTTACCTCTTTTATCTTCAACAGGAAATGATCCATCAAATCTCGGGGGGCCTCAGGCTTTAGGGTGCGTTTGTGCTCCTTGATGTAATCCAGCACAAGGTTACGCAGGTACAAGGTTTCCTTAAAAGCAAACTTTGGTACTAATGGCAGCTTGAGCAGAAACGGGAGTACGTTGCAGAGCTGTCCGTCAGAAACACAAGGAGTAAACAATTAAAGAGTTACAATGTATGTCATTAAACAATAAAATTACAAAAATGTACATCTCTACAATCCATTCACATATTCTATGTTTTAAAATAGATGTTGGGTTTACATTAATTAATTACTTTAGTCTAAACTCTAAACCAGGGATCCTCAAACTACGGCCCTCCAGCTGTGTCGGAACTACAAGTCCCATGAGGCATTGTAAAACTCTGACATTCACAGACATGACTAGGGCATGATGGGAATTGTAGTTCCTGAACATCTGGAGGGCCGTAGTTTGAGGACCCATGCTCTAAACCTAGCCAATACATTTTAAATACTGGCATTTTATTGAATTCCAGTTCCAATTCCAATTATGTAGCGCCCCCTTACTTTCAGTATGGGCACTACACCAAAGTTAGTGGGGAGTGAGAGAGTTAGGTTGCTCTCACTTTTAATTCTGTTAGATTGGGTTGCTGTCAATTTTGGAACTGTCCTGTGGGTCAGTCTGCGCTCCGGGGTGTTGGTCTTACCCCCGGACGACAGGTGGCGCCAGAGGGGTTCTAACAGAACCACTTTTCCCCAGCAGGAGTTTTTCCCTCGCGGGGCATGCTGGGGAGGGGTATATCTGTGGAAGACGCCATTTTTACGGGGTTCTTCGCGGGGTCCAGGTGTGGCACCCACCTTTAGGGTGTGCGCATCCAACGGGCCCCCGGCGCCATGGCCCTCCAGGCCGGGGCCCGCATGTTACGCAGAGTTCCAAGCGGATGCTAAAGGAGGTCTCAGTGACTTACTGGGTCCTCAATCATACAACGGGTATATCTAAACTGTTGATCGGCGACCTTAACTAAACTTTACTGGGAGGATCTGCTCATCTAATCGAAGATTACAAAGTACTAAGCCTGACTCGGAAACCGGCACCCTCCTCCATGTGTGGTGGGACTGCCCTACCTTACAACCTTTCTGGAAGGAGATACATACCCTCATATCTCAAATCACCACTTACACACCTGACTTCACCCCCGCACAGTACCTATTGCACCACACGTCCCTTCCCAAATCGGTTTATCGTAAATCGCTCACCCTGCACCTGATAAATGCGGCCACGCAATGCATACGGGCTCACTGGAAAGATCCCCTTCCCCCCACAGTAGAGGAATGGCGAGCCCGAGTAAACAGAATTGAGGAGATGGAGATGCTTATCCACCAAGCCAAGGATACCCAAGACAAATATAGATGCACATGGGCCTGCTGGACCCATTATAGGAACTCTATAACCTGCCCATGCCCCTCCACAAGCCGGGTAGACCCGATCCACCCCCTCCCAATAGCTGGCGCTGCCGACCCCTGATCTGTCCCCATGCTAAGCGTCCTCTCCCCCTTCCCTGGACAACGCCAGCCAGCCCTATCGCCTCTGGAGACTCCTGTTCCCCCCCCGCCCACAGATTGTTCCCTTTAGGGGTGGGCGGTTGGAGGGTAGAACCCCGTTGATCCGGGCCTACGTCGCCTGCACAAGGCAACCCCCGGGCACATCCCCATATAGGTCAATATATCTACGACACTCCCAATACCCCTCTAACAGAAGTCCCCTATGACAGGGTCCGGAAGGATGGAGGCCCCATGCCTGCTAGGACCACACGTCCAACTGGGCGCGCACAACACCCCCTGACCTCGTCCACCGACGAAATTGGTTTATCTTTGCATAATGTGTTATGACTGCACCTGGTCTTTCGCTCCCACACACAATCTTATAGTTCACACCTTTGAAATTGACGTTGTGACAGGATAAAACAGGAAAATAAAAATAAAAATAAAAAGGAAAACAAAAAGGGGAGACCCCAGATTTTGTGACACCCTTCAGAAGACACTCCTGTTATTATTAATGTTTATGTTACAGTGTACCTACTACCTTTTGTGACACAGTGGCTGCGACTGCAATTTAATTGTTAATTCTACTGTATTTGCTGCATTGCACTGCCTGTACTGCTACTATGCAAATCAATAAAAAATGTTGGAAAAAAAAAAAGTACTAAGCCTGTGGCAAAGGCATCCTTAGAGCCAGGTTCATGGCAGGGGCCTGTTACCTCCCAGCAACTCAAAGTGACACTTCGGCTGCCAGGCTTATGTCAGAAGTCTGTCTGGGGGCACTTCACCCACACTGGCTAGAGTGGCGACGAACGCTGATTATTATTACTGAAAGCAGGCTTGCTTTCATGTCTATCCAAGCCTGATTCTGCAAGGTTCCTTTACTTCATCAACCTATTTTATCTACCTCCTATTGATGTTGGTCATGTTCGACCGAGGAATAAAGCATTAGAAAACGTCAACTATGGCTTGGACATTCTATTACTGCTCTGAGGCCTTGTACACACGGCTGAATATATCCGCTGTGAACGGTCCCCGGACCGTTTACAGCGTATATTTACGCCGGGGTGTTTTGATCCGATGGCTGTACACACCATCGGATCAAATTCCCCGCCGGCGGACAGCGCGGTGACGCGGCGGTGACGTTGACGCCGCCACGTCACCGCACCAGGAAGTAAACACTTCCGCGCGCATGCGTCGGATCCATTCACAGGATACGACGCATGTGCGGCAAGATATGTCCGCTGGTTTGCCGTACTAACCAGCGGACATATCTGACGGCCAGCTATCCGGCGGAATTATTTCAAAGCATGCTTTGAAATTTTTCCGCCGGATGAATCCGGCAAAAAGCGTCCGTTTGCCCCTACAGACGAGGGGATTTTTCGGTTGAAATGGTCCGTCGGACCATGTTCAGCGGAAATATCCCCTCGTGTGTACAAGGCCTGACAGTGGCTGCAATCAATTTCCCTAGACTCGTCAAAGGTAACTTAAAATATGCTGATCCCACATCTAACCAGCGGCTCTTGAGGGAGTATCGCTACAATTATAAAATACAATACAGTAAGAAAACTTTGGCAAAAACAGCACTGACATTTTGAGCCAAATTTAAGTCATTCAAGAAAACTTAGAAATGTGCACTACTGGTTTCCTCCAGTAACCATGTAGTAGTCTATATATGTAGTAGTCTACAGTGGGGATCGAAAGTTTGGGCACCCAAGGTAAAAATTTGGATTAATGTGCATAACAAAGCCAAGGAAAGATAGAAAAATCTCCAAAAGGCATCAAATTACAGATTAGACATTCTTATAATATGTCAAAAAAAGTTAGATTTAATTTCCATCATTTACACTTTCAAAATGACAGAAAACAAAAAAATGGCATCTGCAAAAGTTTGGGCACCCTGCAGAGTTAATATCTTGTACTGCCCCCTTTGGCAAGTATCACAGCTTGTAAACGCTTTCTGTAGTCAGCCAAGAGTCTTTCAATTCTTGTTTGAGGTATCTTTGCCCATTCTTCCTTACAAAAGCCTTCAAGTTCTTTGAGATTTCTGGGCTGTCTGTCACGCACTGCTCTTTTAAGGTCTATCCATAGATTTTCAATTATGTTGAGGTCAGGAGATTGTGAAGGCCATGGCAAAACCTTTAGTTTACGCCTCTTGATGTAATCCCCCATGGATTTTGAGGTGTGTTTAGGATCATTATCCATTTGTAGAAGCCATCCTCTCTTTAACTTCAGCTTTTTCACAGATGGCATCCAAAATTTTCTGAAATGTTATTGAATCCATTATTCCATCTACTCGTGAAATGTTCCCTGTGCCATTGGCTGCAATACAACCCCAAAGCATGATTGATCCACCCCCATGCTTAACAGTTGGACAGAGGTTCTTATTAGATTCTGTGCCCTTTCTTCTCCAAACGTACCTTTGCTCATTCCGGCCAAAAAGTTCTATTTTAACCTCATCGGTCCACAGAACTTGTTTCCAAAATGCATCAGGCTTGTCTATATGTTCATTTGCAAAGTTTAAACGCTGATTTTTGTGGTGAGGACATAGAAGAGGTTTTCTTCTGATGACTCTTCCATGAAGACCATATTTGTACAAGTATCTCTTTATAGTGGAATAGTGTACCACAACTCCAGTGTCTGCCAGATCTTTCTGGAGGGATCGTGCAGTCAAACGTGGGTTTTGAATTGCTTTTCTCACAATCCTGCGAGCTGTTCTGTCTGATATTTTTCTTGGTCTTCCAGATCTTGCTTTAACTTCCACTGTTCCTGATGACTGCCATTTCTTAATTACATTCCGAACAGAGGATACTGACATATGAAAACGCTTTGCTATCTTTTTATAGCCTTCTCCAGCTTTGTGAGCGTCAACTATTTTCAGTTTCAGTTTTCTAGACAACCGTTTAGAAGAACCTATGGTGCTGATTGTTGGGGCAAGGTCAGATGAGTCTGAGCATTTAAAACCTTTGAGAGTGACATCACCTGGTCTTCCCAGACGATGATTGAGAACAATCCATGACACTGGCAGGTCTCAGCTTTGCACAGGGGGCAGTGCATGCTATAAATTCTGCAGGGTGCCCAAACTTTTGCAGACACCATTTTTTTAGTTTTCTGTCATTTCGAAAGTGTAAATGATGGAAATTAAATCTAACTTTTTTTGACATATTATAAGAATGTCTAATCTGTAATTTGATGCCTTTTGGAGATTTTTCCATCTTTCCTTGGCTTCGTTATGCACATTAATACAAATTTTTACCTGGGGTGCCCAAACTTTCGATCCCCACTGTATGTGACCATGTAGTAGGTGCTAGTGGTAGGAAGGAAGACAAATCCACCCATGATGATAGCCTACCATGTGCAATGGGGTTGTAGAATTCTTATGGTGTCGGGAGGTGTAAGACAACAGATCATGTAACTTTGGGTCTTTGTAGTCAAAATGTTCTCCAAATAACACTGAGCTGATAATATTCCCAACAGCGCTGGTCATGATCAGAAGTGGGTTGAATGGCTTTCCTGAAATAAGGAGAAAAATTTGGTGACTTTTACAGCTAAAATTTTTCTTTTACAATTTGTTTACACTTTTGAGATTGAAAAAATGAGTGCCATAAAACATGTCTGAAAGGGACAACTGTGCCACTGGGCCCATTTGAACCCATGGCGATAGACAAAGCTATCAGGCCTATAGTAATGACGGCAAGCTACTATTTTTATTGTGACTGCGACTTTATAGCGGGCACATCGGACACTTTTGACACATTTTTGGGACCATTGTCATTTTTACAGCAACCAGTGCTAAAAAAAATGCACTGATTACTGTGAAAATGACACTGGCAGTGAAGGGGTTAACCCAGGGTTTGACAAATTTGCTTGGAATCTAGGAGCCAGCTAAAAAAGTTAGGAGCCATGCCACCAAGCTCGCGCACAGAGGCGAACGCATACGTGAGTAGCGGTAAACGGTATTCAAACCACACATGTGAGGTATCGCTGCGATTGGTAGAGCAAGAGCAATAATTCTAGCCCTAGACCTCTGTAATTCAAAACATGCAACCTGTAGAATTTTTTAAACGTCGCCTATGGAGATTTTAAAGGGTAAAAGTTTGTCGCCATTCCACGAGCGGGCGCAATTTTGAAGCGTGACATGTTGGGTATCACATTATCTTTCACAATATAAAAATAATTTGGCTAACTTTATTTTTTCATTTAAAAAAGTGTATTTTTTCCCCAAAAAAAGAACGCTGTGCAAATACGGTGTAACAGAAAGTATTGCAACGACTGCCATTTTATTCTCTAGGGTGTTAGAATTAAAAAAAAATATATATATATATAATGTTTGGGGGTTCTAATTAGAGGGAAGGAGATGGCAATGAAAACAGTGAAAAACACATTAGAACTGCTGTCTTGCGACTTGTAATGTAAATGTAATGTAACCTGTAATGCCAACGGTCACCACAAGATGGTGCCTGATCACAGAAGGAAGCTAAGGCCTGCAGAAGGCCGCAAAGCCACGGCCTCCATTACCGGCCGGGCCGCGCCGGCCGGTATTTGAGGCCGTGGCTTTGCGGCCTTCTGCAGGCCTTAGCTTCCTTCTGTGAAGGCCGCAAAGCCGTGGCCTGAATTACCGGTGGGCGCGGGCCCGCTGCAATCACGCCAGACGGTAATTGAGGTTGTGGCTTTGCGGCCTTCTGCAGACCTTAGCTTCCTTCTGTGAAGGCTGCAAAGCCACGGCCTCAATTACCGGCGGGCGCGGGCCCACCGCGATCGCGCCCTACATCGGCCGGTAATTGAGATCACGGCTTTGTGGCCTTCTGCAGGCATAAGCTTCCCCAGGCGCTAGGTCACAATTTCTTGTCGCAATTGCGACCTGGTGCCCGGATTTTGTCGAGGCCTGGGTTAACCACTAGGTGGCACTGAAGGGGTAAAGTGTGTCCTAGGGAGTGATTCTAAATGTTAGGGGGAGGAGCTACCAGTGACATGAGGGCATAATTATCGCATGAAAGTTTCCTTGTGAATATCATGCTGGTGTCCAGACTTATGTGTTTGTTTCTGATCGTGTGTTTGTACTTTTGTGTGTGTTTTATGTTTTCTGTTTGTTTTTATAGTACCATCTTTTAGTGTTTTTCCTTTCCAGAAAGACCTTTAAAGTATTGTGAATGGAGCTGTATCAGTATTTATAGTCGCATCATGGATTAACACATTTTGTGCCCTTTGTGGAACTAATAAAATTTGTACTTTTTAGAATTGAAATCTTGACTAAGACCCTCTGTTGCGGAATTAGCCGCTTTCTGACCCCGGTAGTCATACCTGGGCCTCTTTTTGTATGCAACTCAATATTGAACCCTACGGACTAACACTGGGGTACCATTAAAGTTCATGTGCGTGTAAAGACAGGCCTCCCAATAACCTGGATTCAGGTGGACCTCAATTTTGAGTGGGATTTGACACATTTTTTACGATTTAAATTAATACCTTTGATAGTTGTGGGAAATAATTTTCCATGTTTGATTTGAGGTTTTGTTATCTTTATTACACATTCGATTGCTATGGAATTTGATGTCGATCATTTACAATAGTCTTCTGCAGCCCTCAAATTTTTCACTGGCCTACTCAATAGGTATCATACAAATAAATAGTTAAAAAAAATCATACATTGTGATTTCTGGAATTTTTCTTTTTGATTATGTCTCTCACAGTGGACATGCACCTACGATGACAATTTCAGACCCCTCCATGATTTCCAAGTGGGAGAACTTGCAAAATAGCAGGGTGTTCAAATACTTATTTTCCGCACTGTAAGTGTCATTTCATGAGATAATTTATGAGGGCATGGGGCAGAATTAGGGGCAAGGTTGGGGCGAGGCAGGGTAGGGATTGAGTGGGGCACTAGTGGCGAGTAACCCTTGAGGCCTGGCTAGTAGCTCAAGTCTTGAAATTTTGAGCCCTGGTCTTGTGTATGTTTAGTTGCCTGGTCCATTATTGAACATCTAGGACGGGACATGAACGTATAATACATTCTTCATTTTCTTATTGGTGTGTTGGGTTTTAGTTAAGATTTTTTGCTATACCAATTATTTTTTTCTGTTTTTTGTTTCTTTTAGTTTTCATTTCTTTTGTTATTGAATTTGTTCATGAAAATTGTTTATATTTTATGAATCTTTTTTTTCTTTACAGATACTTTTTATTTTCATTTTGAGAATTTAATGTTTCTTTTGACGTGCTTGGAATTACATGTATCGTATTTATCGGTGTATACCGGGCGCCGGTGTATAACGCGCACCCCAAGCTTAGAAAGGTAGTTTAAGAAAAAAAAAATTACATTTTTGCCCTTCGTCCATCGGTGGCCTTGTCTGGCGTCCGTCTGCGGCCTTGCGCGGGGTCCGTCCAGCCTTGTGGGTGTCCGTCTGCGGCTTTGGAGGTGTTAGTCTGCGGCCTTGCAAGGGGTCCATCCAGCCTTGTGGGTGTCTGTCTGCGAGTCCATCCGCACCTTGTCCGGGATTGCAGCGGTGTTTGTTTTTGGATTTGGCGCCTCAACCGATCTGAGAGGAGCCGGATTTCCTGTGTGTTCGACTCCTCTCGTGTGGCTGCGGGCGGAGCCGAGTGTGGCCAAGTGCGCAGTACACTCTGCTCGACTCTAGGCTGCGGCGCTCAGAGACAGCGGGGATCGGCGTATAACACGCACCCATGAATTTCCCCTGATTTTAAGGGGAAAAAAGTCTGTGTTATACGCCGATAAATACTGTATTTTTCTGTGAATGAGGATAAAGGTTGGAAACAGCAAGTTCAATCAGTCTATTTACCTAATTGGTTAATTGATTACATGTGTAGCGCTACCCAGAGCTTTTTTTCTCAGAAAATAGGTGCAGGAACTCAACCACGACCCCTTTCAGATTTCAAAAACAGTAGAAGGGTCTTAAAGGGGCATTAAATACCAGGATTGCATTACATACAGAGTGCAGAGCTGTCACTTCTTTTTTTTTTTTCCACATCAGTCTCGACCCGGGGATCTCCCCGTCAGTGCAGCTCACGGAAAATTCCGCCCTTCGCTTTCCTCCGTAGTCTTTGCATCATTTGTGGTTTTCCTTTGCCATCTTATTTGTTCTTTACTCTTTTTTTTTTTTTTCCTTAAAGGAATTTTCTCTGATAAAAAAAAAGAAAGTGGAAATTGGAAATGTTTTCCCCTCCCGCCCCCCCACCCCCCATCCATCTCGGGATTCCACTATCCCTTCTCACTGGGTATCTCGCTAATTTTTGTGTCTATTTTTGTACCTGTGGCTCCCTTGCCTAACTCACATAATTCGTGAATTTTCCGCAAAACTCCATGTTTTTTTAAATTCCTTCCAGGTGGCCCATTTTCCCCGAAAATTATTATTATCCTCCTCCCACCTATATTTCAACTCTTCTCTCCTGTATACTTCTTCCACCGAATCTATCCACTCCCAGACCTGAGGACTTTCGGGATCCCTCCATTTTTTGGGGATTACTCGTTTGGCTGCGTTCAGTAAATGCGGTATAAGAGATCTTTTATATTCTTTTATATTTTCTACTCCCCCGTGGAATAGGACCACCCATGGGTCCTCTTCTATTTCTTTTTTAGTTATGTCCTTGATCAATTTCAGGATTTTTTTCCAGTAGCTTTTGATCTTAGGACAAATCCACCATAGGTGAGCCATTGTGCCCCTGGTTGGGCATCCCCTCCAACAGTCTGCCGACTGTCCTTCTCTATATTTACTGATTTTATCAGGGGTATTGTACCAACCAGTGATACATTTGAAATTCATCTCAGCCGTTCTCACGTCGATTGCTGAAGAGTGAGTCAGGGTTATAATTCTTTCTATTGTTGTTTTTCCCTTATTTATTTCTAATTCCCTTTCCCATTTGTGTATGTACGGGGGCTCCCCCAGCTCCTCCGCCTTCATCAGGAATTTATAGATTTTTGAGATGTTTCCCTTTACACAATCAGTGACACACAGTTGTTCTAATGGTGTGTATTCTTTTGGTTCCCGTAAAGGTCCCGGGAGGTTCCCGATGAAGGATCTGTAGGTATCGCCACTCATCTAACCCTGTGAGTTCTGTCTTACACCTAATTTCGTGAAGTTTCATCAATTTTCCCTTTTGAATCAAATCTCTTACTTGAATTCTATTTTTAATCCAATTTCCCCTCACCCCTTTTAACCCCGGTGCAAAGAATTTGTTACCTTTTAAATCTATGAGTGGTGAGTTATATTCTGATCTTGCGTGTTTATGTACTCTGTCCCATATCCGTAGTGCCGTGCGTGTAATAGCATGTGTGGTTTTATATATAGTTCTATTTTGTGGTGGATTCCAAATTATTCTTCCTAATTGTGCCCTTGCGAGTGTGCATTCAATGTTAATCCATCTTTTATCGTGATTTTCCTTGGCCCACTCTATTACCCGAGAAATGACCGAGGCGTTGTAATACATTCTCATATCCGGTACAGCCAAACCTCCCATTTTTTTACTCTGTTTTAATACATGGAAGGATATCCTATGTTTTTTTTTTTATTCCAAATGTCGTTCAGTAACAAAGAGTTCAGTATGGCGAAGTAAGATTGTGGTAAAGCTATTGGGGCCATTTGAAATTTGTATAAAATTTTTGGAACTAACATCATTTTTACTACATTTATTCTTCCGAACCAAGAGATTGGCTGATTATTGATTTTTTTAATTTCCCCTTTTATTTCATCTAAGAGGGGAATATAGTTTAACCTATACAGTTTCTTTATAGAGTTGGCAAGTTTCATCCCCAGATATTTTATCACCTTCTGCCAGACGAACTTATATTCCTTTTTGAAGAATCGTTCTTCCTCCTTGCTAATGTTGATGTTTAATATTTCTGTTTTCAGTATATTCATCTTAAAGTTGGAGATCTCACTATATTGCTTAATATCAGCTAATAGATTGGGGAGCGTTGTCCTCGGGTTACTCACATAAAATAATATATCGTCGGCGAACGCAGATAGTTTGTGCTCGTCTTCCCCTACTCTTACTCCCTTAATATTGGGGTTATTTCTGACCGTTGCCAGGAGGGATTCTAAAGATAGGACGAAAAGGAGCGGGGATAGGGGGCATCCCTGCCTGGTCCCATTCCTCATCTCGAAAGATGTTGATAGGGACCCATTGATTTTTTTTTTTTTTTTTTAAAGTGTATTTTTGTGCGTGAACTCGAGAGAGAGGAGCCGGACTGCAGGAGTTGGGAGTAGGCAGACCCTCCCCCCGGAGGCAATCGCCATCCTTCTCCATGCCCCTGGTGGCAATGGCGGGTGTGAAGGGGGGCCTCCCACTCACCCCGCCCTACCTGCTCCTCTTGGGAGCCCAACTGGGGCCCAACGGGACCCCAATGGGGCAGAGGGACTCCCCCTATGAGGGAGTGAGGGGGCCTAGCCCACCCAGCCAGCCCCGTAGGTCCTTCGCCTCTCTTTATTTTAAGAGACCGCATGGCCAAAGTGCATGTGTTTTAAACCAATTTTGTGTGCGTGCAAGTGTGGTGGTTTTTGTGGGGGGGGGGGTGGGCGTACTAAGCACAGGCGTACCTTGCATAGCACACCCACCGGGAGCCGGGCTGAGACCACCAAACTCAATTCACATGCTGCCGAGACCGGGATCCGAACCCTTGGCTGCAGAGGTGAATGGCTTGTCAGCGCAGTGCCAATCACGTTGAGCCACCACAGCTCCCTTCGGGACCCATTGATTTTAACCCTTGCACGAGGATGATAGTACAGTGTTTTAATTCTCCCCATCATCTTCGCACCTATGCCTATGTTCTCTAGTGTTGACATCATGAGCCCCCAGTCTACCCTGTTGAACGCTTTTTCCGCGTCAACTGACAGGAATAGACCGGGGGACCCATTTTCTTTTATCTGCTGTAGGATGAGGAGTGCTCTGACCCCATTATCCTTACTTTCTCTTCCGGGTATGAAACCTACCTGGTCTGGATGGACCATGGTTGTCATCAGTCCCTTCATACGTTCTGCCATAATCTTAGCAAACAATTTTGTATCTATATTTAATAGTGAGATTGGTCTGAAACCTGAGCAGAGTGTATTATCTTTCCCCTCCTTTCCTATCACTGTGATATTTGCTGTCGCGGCCTCCCTACTTAAGTTGTAATCTGTCCCAAGCCCATTATAGTATTGACATAGTCTCGGTACTAACGTTGTTCCGAACTTTTGTAAGTATCTTATCGTAAAGCCATCGGGTCCGGGACTTTTCCCTTTAGCGGAGTTCTTTAAGGCTTCCCTTATTTCCTCTTCGGTTATTAGTCCGTCTAGTTTTTCGGCGGCTTCTTCATCTATTTTAGGTAAGTTAGCTTTTCTTAGAAAAGCTCTTACTTTAGCCTCTTTCTCTCCCGGGTTCCATTCCCTTTGTTTTACAGTATAGAGGTTCTCATAAGAGCTTCTAAATTCTTCTGCTATTTCGTTTGTTGAGTGTACTAAGTCCCCATTCTTTTTTCTGATTCTTTCAATAAAGTTCCTTTTTTTCTTTTTTTTCACCATTCTAGCCAAAGTTTTACTAGGTTTGTTCCCCCATATATATCGCTCTCTCTTAATGTTATTAAGTATGTTCTTTGTTTCGTATTCGATGAGTGATCTATATTCTTCTCTTTTAAGAGTTAATTTATGCAATGTTTCTATTTTTTGACCCTTTGTTTTGTGATCTTGTTCTAACTTAAGAATTTCTTTCATTATTAATTTTACTTTCTTTGCTTTTTCTTTCTTTTTCCTCGCCCCTTCCATAATAAATATTCCTCTTATATAGGCCTTATGGGCATCCCAAAGTGATGCCCTAGAGATCCCCTCCGTGTCATTCTCTCGAAAGTAGTTATCCAATTCCTTCTGTACTCTCCCTACTATCTCCTCATCTCCCAATAGACTCTCGTCCAATCTCCATTCGGGTGGACTTGTTTTCGGAGTAGGCAATCTTATTCTTAAGGTTATGGGAGAATGATCGGAGATCGTCATAGCCTCTATTCCTGTCTCGATTACCCTCTCGAGCATTCTGTGATCAATGAGGATATAGTCTATTCTCGAGTACGTCCCGTGCACAGGGGAGTAGAATGTATAGTCCCGGTTTTTAGGGTGTTGAATTCGCCATATGTCTACTATTTGATTATGAAACATTCTTTGTCTTAATATTTTCAACTGGCTATTTCTAGTCCCCTGTGCCCGGGACGTACTGTCAAGGGCAGGATCTATGCATAAATTAAGGTCCCCCGTTACCACCACGTATCCCGCCTCAAAATTTTTAAGTTTTATTAATATTTTATTTACATAGTTAGCAGGGTTGACGTTTGGGGCATATATGTTGGCTAATGTGTATTGAACACCTCCCAGTTTCCCTTTCAGAAATATGTACCTTCCCTCTGGGTCAGTCAGTCTATCCTCTAGTATGAACCGCATATCTTTAGAAAATCCTATTGCAACTCCTCGAGCCCTCTTTGTTATTGTATCTCCGTAGTACCACGTGGGATGTCCGCAGGAGTACAGCCTGATACCTGATTCCATTGACAGGTGAGTCTCCTGCAGGAATACCACATCCGCCCTATGATATTTCAATTCCCTAAGGATTTTATGTCTCTTAACTGGAGAATTTAGACCTTTTACATTATAAGATATAAATTTGACCTCTGTCATCTAGCTATATGTACCCTTCCTTCTCCCGCCCGTCCTACTTTGGAGTAGGTTTAAAAGATGGAGGTCTAATTTATGTGGAATCCCCGAGATGGTCCCTCCCCTCCCTTCCCTCCCTACCCTTCCCACCCCTTCCCCCCCAATCCCTCCCTCCCCTCCCCCCCCCTCCTCCCCCCCTCCCTCCCCATCCCTCCCACCCCCTCCCCCCATTCCCTCCCTCCCCTCCTCCCTCTCCTCCCTTGGCCTGGGATAGGCCTGAGAGCCGCCATTGGTTTCCTCCACTCCTTCACCATCGGCTCCTCTCCTAGGGGTGGTACCCGAAGATTGCCCCATCTACTCTCCCCCGTCTTCTCCTCCCCACCCCCTCCCACCCATCCTTCGATGAATCTGTCTCAGTTTTCAGTTGTTTACACTACCCAATCTGGCAGATCAGGGACTACTATGTCCATCTTTTGACAGAACCTCTCTAGTTCTTCTGGGTATCTTAGGCGAGCATTTACTCCTCCTTTTAAACCGATAAGGCAAGCGGGGAAACCCCATTGATACTTTATGTTTTGTTTACGCAACAATTCCAGAAGGGGTTTCATATGTCTTCTCCTAGTTAATGTTTCTTTTGAGAGATCTGAGAAGATTTGGATCTCGTTTTCTTTGTATCTAAGGGGGGGTTTTCCCTTCAACCTAACCCAGATTTCCGCTTTCTCTGCGTAATTCCGGAACCGCACTATGATATCTCTTGGTCCCTTTCTCTCTGTCTGTTTGGGGTTCCCCACTCGATGTACCCGTTCGATTTTTAGGGGCTTTGCTTCATCCGGTTTATCCAGTAGGAGATTAAATAGTATGTTCACAATCTCTCTTAAGTCTTCCCCTTTTTCTTCCTCTAGGGCACGAATTCTTAGGTTCTGTCGCCTGTCGCGATTCTCCTGATCCTCTAACCGATATGCTATTATTCTATGGTTGTCTGTCAGTTTTTGTACTTGTGTTTTTAATTTGGTCAGTTCCTGATCTTGTTCTCCCATTCTTTTTTCAACCTCCTCCACTCTTTCTAGTAATCCTCCAAGGTCCGTTCTTATCTTACTGATTTCGGATTTTATAACATTTTCCATCCTTAATAGCATCTCATTCATTTCTGCCTTTGACGGTGGTTGTGTGTCCTGTCCTGCTTCCTCTATTCTGCTATGATCATATTCACTATCAAGGGTCGTCTCTCCCTTGGAACAATCTGGGCGGGCTTCCCCTATTTTAGTCCCATTCTTCTTCTTGTCCGTTTTTTTTACTAGCCCAGGGCTTTTGGAATTTCCTTCCTGAGTCATGTAATGCTGTATTGAGCTTGTCCCAGCATTGTTTTTAGGCGCTTTTAGGGTCACGCCTCTAGTGGGCCTGCTCATCTTGTTTATATTTTTGTTAGTTAATCTTATTCTTTTCCCCAGCTTGGCGATCTTAAGTGATTCAACAATTTCCCACCATAATGTCTAGGTCTTAGTGGGTTAACAGTAAAGCAAATTCAGGGATCAGAGCTCAGTATAGGGGTTTTTGCGAATAAGAGTGGGGTCAGGGCAGAATATCCGTTATTCCCAATAGTCTTCCCGGTTTAATCGGTGTAGTTTGGGTCTGGGGGTCTTGCTGGTGGGCCCTCCCTATACGTTTTATGTCTGTCTATTATAGTCAAGACTTAATTGTGGGCACTTAGTCTCCCTCCTATCTTTCCAGTTGATCCCCTAGGCTCTTCTCTTGTTCCAATTTAGGATTTAGCTAGTTCAACTTGTTCAGTCAATTTTTAACCACCTTCTTTCCGAGAAGGGCTGGCTAATATATTATATGTACTTCATTGTAAATTGCTTTAACTCTATGTATATTGTAGCAATTCCACCTCCCATCACTTGTATATGTTATATTCGGATGGGTAGTTCAGAAACCATGTGAGGCTCTACGATACAGCAGCAGTGTGGAATGCAAGTTTATACAGATACAAATGATTGTTCCAAAAATGATGGTAAGGAAACGCTGTATCAGGTACCGCCTGAGAGGTGCGTGGTCTTCACCAAAGCTTCACCAAAGCTGCCAATAGTGAGCAAGGAACTTTGGAGCTTACACAGATCATATAGATACCAACATTTATTTCAAAAGTAGGTATTAAGTAGATGGTAAGGAGACACCGTGTCAAGCACCGCCTGAAAGTGCATGGTCTTCACCACAGCTTCACCAAAGCTACCAGTAGTAAAAGAGAGACTTTGAGGCTAACACAGTTCGTTTCACAGTTCACACATATACAGACAAATTTGGCTTACACATGGGTAGCAGCGTGGGTATAGGGTGGGGGGGGATCAGGGGGGGACCTGACCAGATTCAGCTCCACTGAGCGCCTCACCAGACCCTTAGTGTTCCCCGTGTCTGCCGCACGCCTTCCGGGCGAGCCCTTTCTGAGGACATCCTAATCTCCTCCTCTGTTCCTCCGCAGATTCTCGTGGGTCCACCTGTAAGGCTATAGCTGGATGCGCGGTCACGCTCGTAGTGATGAGACGCCACCCGCGGCCGGGGCTTCTCCAGCGTTCCGTAGGCGCTCCCTGGTCTATCGCGGAGTGCACGGGGTTGTGTTCCTACCCGATCCTGCTCCACAGCCTCTCATGCTGTGCTCGATCGAGTCGCTTGATCGGGTCGGTCGGGTCTCTGTGATAGACGCACAGGAGCCTCAGTACTGCAGGTAGCCATGGGGCAGTCCGGCACCTCCTCCCCTCACGCACGTCACGTCCTCCTCATCACCCAGAGCTGTCACTTCTAAACACAGAAACCAGACTTCTGTGTTTACAAGTGATTGTGGTGAGAAGGCACCAATGAGTCTGAGCCAAAGGTGGTGGAACTGAGTTCCCCCAAGTTCCCCCTGAAAAAAAGCCCTGGCGCTACCCCATTCAGGAGCCGCTGAGTATAAGTAAGATCAGCATGTTGTGTTACCTGGCAGGTGTCTAGGGCTGATACTTGTGAGTTGAGGAGAAGAGAGCGAATGTCCAGTCTTTAGTTGGGTTTTCTTCAATGCTTTATTTCAATGCCCAACATGGCCTTCATCAACATAGTACAGGATAGGAAAAGGTTGATGAGCAGAGAGAGTGAGCTTGAGTATCAGGCCTTGGATATCGAAAGGTGAGAGAGCAATCTTACCCTCAGCAGTAATGAATTCAGTTCGTTGGCACTCCAATTGGAATGGATAAAGTGCTCCCGGACAGGTCTCTGCCACAGGCCTGGCAGCCGGAACGTCACTTGCAAATGTTGGGAGGGCCAGGCCTCTGCCACAGGCCTAGTACTTGAATGAGCATGAAATTGAAATGAGCGAGTTCTCCCAATAGATTTAGTTAAAGTCCCTGGATCCCGATGGTTCGTTCAAGCTCTATTGGATCACCTGCCTCTGGGTTCTCCTCAAGCCGATTCCCCACCGTACAGCTTCCAGCTTGGGATCCTTTTAGGAAAGGTTTGGGACCCAGCAGCTTATGGGATCCCTCTCCATATTAGAGTGAAGCTCCGCATGGTGCGCAAC
The DNA here is from genome assembly GCA_029574335.1 of Rana kukunoris. Lineage (NCBI taxonomy): Eukaryota > Metazoa > Chordata > Amphibia > Anura > Ranidae > Rana > Rana kukunoris. The sequence continues at coordinate 474,258,343 of CM056053.1, forward strand.
TTCGGGCAGGTAGGCCACGGCTGATGCGCGCACCTGGAACTCGGACCCCGCAGAAAACAAGAACGGCCCTCAGGCCAAGGCGGCTGCCCCAGATATAGCTTCCCTCAGCATGCCCTGGCGGGGGAACCAGATGTGCGTAGTTCAAAGCTAATCATTGGAGTTTGTTATAGACCACCCAATGTTAATGAGGAGGTGGAGACTCAGCTCCTTGCACAGATGGAAAGGGCTGCAAGGGCAGGGACGGTGATAATAATGGGGGATTTTAACTACCCAGAAATTGACTGGAATAATGGAATTTCTGGGACAGTTAAAGGACAAAAATTTAAAAACCTATTGCAGGACAATTTTATGGTCCAGTTTATTGAGGCCCCAACTAGGAATGATGCTCTGTTGGACCTGGTAATCTCAAACCATGCAGAGCTCATTACTAATGTTCAGATAAAGGAACACCTGGGTAGCAGTGATCATAACATGATTTCGTTTAATGTAAACTATAAGCAAGAAATACATACAGGAAAGATAAAAACACTTAATTTCAAGAGAGCAAATTTTCAAAGCATGAGGACTGCTCTCCAGGGCTTGGACTGGGAGGGAATATTGGCACCGGTGAACACAGAACAGAAATGGGAATTCTTCAAAAAGACTCTTTGGAACCTCACTGCAAAGTATATTCCCATGGGCAATAAGTTTAAAAGGCTACAGATAAAACCTATGTGGCTCACGGTTAAAGTTAAAAAAGCTATAAACAATAAGAAAATAGCTTTTAAAAAATATAAAAATGAAGGAACACTAGTGTCGTTTAAATGTTACAAAGAATATAATAGAATATGTAAAAAGGAAATCAAGGATGCAAAAATTCAAAATGAACGACAGATTGCAAAAGATAGTAGGACAAACCCCAAAAAATTCTTTAAATATATTAATAGTAAAAAGGTCAAGTCTGAGCATGTAGGCCCTTTACAAAATAATCTAGAGTGGGTGACTGAGGACATAGAGAAGGCAAATTTATTAAATGCTTTCTTCAGCTCTGTGTATACAATGGAGAATGGGGGAGCTCATGTCGATATAGGGGGTGGGAGTGACACAGCCCCAAATCCACAATGGCTCAAAAGTGATATGGTCCAGAAATATTTAGACAGAATAAAGGTGGATAAAGCACCTGGACCAGATGGCATCCACCCACGGATCCTAAAAGAATTGAGCTCTGAAATTTCAAAGCCACTGTATCTAATATTTAGGGACTCATTAATGACAGGAATAGTACCACTGGATTGGCATAAAGCCAATGTGGTGCCCATATTTAAAAAGGGAACAAAGTCTTTACCTAGTAACTATAGACCTGTTAGTTTAACTTCTATAGTTGGAAAGATACTGGAACGTTTAATAAAAGACCACATGGATGAGTTCTTGCTGGAAACAAACTATTTAAGCAGCAGACAGCATGGATTCATGAAGGACAGAAGTTGTCAGACAAACCTGATTTCCTTTTATGAAGAGGTAAGTAAAACCCTGGACAGAGGCGTAGCAGTGGACGTGGTATACTTGGATTTTGCAAAAGCGTTCGATACAGTTCCCCACACACGGCTCATGTGTAAGGTAAGGTCTACAGGATTAGATATATCAGTTTGTAAATGGATAGAAAACTGGCTGAAAGACAGAATTCAGAGAGTTGTGGTTAATGATTCTTACTCTGAATGGTCCAAGGTTATCAGCGGTGTACCCCAAGGTTCAGTGTTGGGTCCCTTACTTTTCAATATATTTATAAATGATATTGGGTCTGAGATCAAAAGTAACATTTCTGTCTTTGCAGATGACACCAAGCTATGCAGTGGAATAATGTCCTTGCAGGATGTCTCCAATTTACAAGCCGACCTCAATGCTCTGTCTAATTGGGCGACTAAGTGGCAGATGAGGTTTAATGTTGATAAATGTAAAGTTATGCACTTGGGGGCTAAGAATATTCATGCATCATACATGCTAGGGGGAGTACAACTGGGGGGATCTGTAGTGGAGAAGGATCTGGGTGTTTTAGTTGATCATAAGCTCAATAATAACATGCAATGCCAAGCTGCGGTTTCCAAAGCGAGCAAAGTCCTTTCTTGTATTAAGAGAGGTATGGACTCCAGAGAGAGAGATATCATTTTGCCCCTGTACAAATCATTAGTAAGACCTCATCTGGAATATGCAGTCCAGTTTTGGGCACCAGTTCTCAAAAAGGATATCGGAGAACTGGAGAAAGTGCAGAGAAGGGCAACCAAACTGATAAGAGGCATGGAGGAGCTCAGCTATGAGGAGAGATTAGAAGAACTGAATTTATTCACTCTTGAGAAGAGGAGAATAAGGGGGGATATGATCAACATGTACAAATACATAAGAGGTCCATATAGTGAACTTGGTGTTGAGTTATTCACTTTAAGGTCAACACTGAGGACAAGGGGGCACTCTTTACGTCTGGAGGAAAAGAGATTTCACCTCCAAATACGGAAAGGTTTCTTCACAGTAAGAGCTGTGAAAATGTGGAACAGACTCCCTCCAGAGGTGGTTCTGGCCAGCTCAGTAGATTGCTTTAAGAGAGGCCTGGATTCTTTCCTAAGTGCACATAATATAACTGAGTACTAAGTTTTGTAGGTAAAGTTGATCCGGGGTAAATCCGATTGCCTTTCGGGGGATCAGGAAGGAATTTTTTCCCCTCCGGTAGCAAATTGGATCATCGCTCTGCTGGGGTTTTTTGCCTTCCTCTGGATCAACTGTGGGTATGGAGTTGGTTGTATGGGAGGATGTACTGTGTTTTACTTTGTTTTATTTTTTTTATTTTTTATGGTTGAACTGGATGGACTTGTGTCTTTTTTCAACCTGACTAACTATGTAACTATGTAACTATGTAACCCCTCTGATTGGCTGCTGAGGAAAATGAGTCTGTCGGAAACCCCTCTAGCACCAACTGCCGCCCAGGGGTTCAACACACACCCCTGGAGCACAGAACGGCCCACAGGACAGTTCTGGAAATAGCAGCAGCTCAAATTTGACAAATTGCGAATGGCAGCCATGTAACTCTCCCATTCCCCACTAACTTTAGCGTAACGCCCCTACAAAAAGCAAGGGGGCGCTACACATGTGATGTTTTAGCACACAGGTGTCAAACACAATGCCCTCCAGGCCATTTCATGTGGCCCTCGTACCTCTCCTGCAGCTGCAGGAGAGCTCCAGCCCTCCTCTGGTCCTTCTTCAGACCCTTACTTTCTGCTTTCAACCAATGCATCCAGCTTTTTCCCCAGCAGCAGCATATGGAAAGGGGGGGTGCACTGCGATGTAAGTGAGAGTAGGGGACTCAACTTCTGATGGTGGGGTGGCTCTTGACATCTAATGTAAAGGGGAGGGGAATGTGCTGGACATCTAATCTTACAGATACAACTGGCCCTTTTGATGCTGATGCGGCCCCCGAGAAAATTGAGTTTGACACCCCTGTTAGCATATATATGGTGACTGATTTTTGCAAGGTTCTGACAAAGCAAGCTAGTCGTGTGAAACGCGTTGCCTGCATCCCCCTGCATGTACTATTTCAGTGCTGTTGTTTTTATTACTTTGGAAATAAACCTTATTGCATCGTGTATGGGAGTGTGGCCATCCTTCATTTTCATATACGAAGGTGTCCCAATATTTTTGACAATATAGTGTATAAAAATCCAATCTTATTCTTCCACCATCAATCTCCCCAATAGGACTGAGCCCAATCGATGTTGTGGGAAACGGTTGCCAATATGGATTTTTATGTGTGTGTGTGTGCAGTAGGGTCGTGCACCAGCTAGTCCTCTCTTGTTGGAGTAGCTGAGTATATCAGCCAGTGGGCCTCGATTCCTAGACATTCAGGTCCCCCTTTACATTTTGTGAACATACAAGCGTCTACACTTTTTTATAAAAATAAATGAAAATATTTTCACCCACCTTCTGTTTCGGCAGCTGCCTGTGTCAGATAAGTCGCCTCCTCCTGCACGCGGGATTCCATGGTCTTTTTCCCCGACCCAAAGTTCCTCAGAGAGGCGATGGTAAAGCGCCGCAATGGCCGCCATCGAGGGCCACTAAAACCTAAAGCAGAAATGAATTGTCAGCGATAAGTTACAAACCGGAGAACCAACAAACCAAGCCACGTTCTACAGGGGAGCATTCATGATGGTTCTAAATTTACTTTTCTATTACAAAGTATGGCAAACTTGTTTAGAAATGAAATAAAGATTTTTTTCCTAATTTAACAAAAACATTTTTAAAAGAAGTTGTAAAGGAAAAAATTGTTTTGCCTAAAATGAATGTCTGCAAGGTAGATAGACATAATAGTGTAATGATTTTGTTAAAAAACGAGTAAATACCTATTAAATTCCTTCATCTTTATCATCTAGTTTCTGTTCTCTTATTCACTTCCTGGTTTGCGGCGCTCGTTCATGTAAGAACTACATTTCCCAGTATGCATTGCGGCACGCCCAGTAATTCACACCTCCTTGAAGTCTCTAACACGTAGAGAGCGTCCTGCCGCACAGATGTAGTTCCCAGGAGGGGGCGAGCACGTCACTGACCACTGCAGTAAAGCCTCCCTTCACGGTGGTGAGTAACAATCAGACAAGCAGGAAGTGAACAGAACAGAGAAGAAATAGAGCAACTTCTGAGCAAAAACGAACAATGAGGCGGCGTACACACGACCGAGGTTCTCGCTGGAAACCAGCGAGAACCTCGCTGGAAGCTGCATTCCAGCAAGGACCTCGGCCGTGTGTACGCTCTCGGCGAGCATCCCGTTGGGAAGCCCGTCGAGCAGAAATAGAGAGCACGCTCTCTATTTGCTCGACGGCCCGCCTGGATGAATGGCTGGTTGCCATTCCCGACGGGCGGGTCGCCGATTTCGACGGCCGGCAGGGAACCTCGACGGGCGGAACGATGTGTTCTGCCCGTCGAGGTTCTCTGCCGTGTGTACGCGGCCTGAGGAAGTGAAAAGAGGAATGTCTGCAGGTAAAGGATGCTTATTATGAAAAATAAATAAAATTTCCTTTACAACCCCTTTAACCACTTAAGGACCGCCTACTGCACATTTACGTCGGCAGAATGGCACGGCTGGGCACATCAACGTATATATACGTTGATTTTAGTACCCAGCCGTGGGTCATGGGCGCGCGCCCGCAGCGCGCTCCCGTGACCCGGTCCGAAGCTCCAGGACCTGGACCGCGGGATTCGCGGACCCGATCGCCGCTGCAGTGCGGTGATCCGTCCCTGGAGCTGAAGAACGGGGAGAGCCGTGTGTAAACACGGCTTCCCCATGCTTCTCTGTGGCCGCAGCATCGATCGCGTCATCCCTGTAATAGGGGGACGCGATCGATGACGTCACACCTACAGCCACACCCCCCTACAGTTGTAAACACACACACACACAGTCACAGCGAAAGTCACAGCGCCACCTGTGGTTAACTCCCAAACTGCAACTGTCATTTCCACAGTAAACAATGCAATTTAAATGCATTTTTTGCTGTGAAAATGATAATTGTCCCAAAAATGTGTCCGAAGTGTCCGCCATATTGTCGCAGTCACGAAAAAAATCGCTGATCGCCGCTATTAGTAGTAAAAAAAAAAATTAATAAAAATGCAATAAAACTATCCCTTATTTTGTAAACGCTATACATTTTGCGAAAACCGATAAACGCTTATTGCGATTTTTTTTACCAAAAATAGGTAGAAGAATATGTATCGGCCTAAACTGAGGAAAACAAATGTTTTTATATATATTTTTGGGGGATATTTATTATAGCAAAAAGTAAAAAATATTGCATTTTTTTTTAAATTGTTGCTCTTCTTTTGTTTATAGCGCAAAAAATAAAAACCGCAGAGATGATCAAATACCACTAAAAGAAAGCTCTATTTGTGTGGGGAAAAAAAACATAACGATTTAATTTGGGTACAGTGTCGCCTGACCGCGCAATTGTCATTCAAAGTGCAACAGCGCTGAAAACTAAAAATTGGTCTGGGCAGGAAGGGGGTGAAAATGCCCTGTATGGAAGGGGTTAAATGTGTCACTGAAACATTTAAAAGGAAAACAAACAAATGGGAAAACAAAAAAAATAAAATGTTTTTTTACTTGCCTACTGGGCACTTTCACCCCCTTCCTGCCCATGCAACACTGTACACATATGATATTTTGATCATTTTTTTCACACAAATAGAGATTTCTTTTGGTGGTATTTTATCACCTCTGCGGTTTCTATTTTTTGCTAAATAAAATGAAAAATATACCAAAATGTTGTTTTTAATAATTTGTTTCGATCACCTCTGCGGTTTCTATTTTTTGCTAAATAAAATGAAAAATATACCAAAATGTTGTTTTTAATCATTTGTTTCGGTCAGTAAATTTTGTAAATAAGTAATTTTTGTCCTTCATTGGTGTGCGCTGATGAGGCTACACTGCCGGGCACTGATGAGGCGGCACTGATGAGCACTAATAGGTGGCACTGATGGGTGCAGGAAGGCAGCACTGACTGCCGTCACTAATGGGCACTAATTGGTGTCACTGATGGGCACTGCTGGGGCTTCCCTGCGAGGAGATGCCGCTGATCAGCTCCCCCTCTCCTCTCCCCACAACTCTGTCAGTGAGAGGTTGTGGGGAAGAGGACAAAAATTCCTTGTTGAGGTCAGAGATCAGAGGAAAATGGGCAGACTGGTTCCAGATGATAGAAAGGGAACAGTAACTAAAATAATCACTCGTTATGCAGAACCCCATCTCTGAATACACAACACATTGAACCTTTAAGCAGATAGCTGACAGGAGTGGCACCCAGTATGGTCTTCTGCTGCTGTAGCCTAAGAACAGGAAACTGAGGCTACAATTCGCACAGGCTCACAAAAAAACTTTGCCTTTTCTGATAAGTCTTGATTTCAGCTGCGACATTAAGATGGTGGGGTCAGAATTTGAAGTAAAGCATGGATCCATCATGCCTTGTGTCAACAGGTCAGGCTGGTGGTGGGGGTGTAATGGTGGGGGTATATTTTCTTGGCACACTTTGGGCCCCTTGGTGCCAATTGAGCATCATTTGTACACCGCGGCCCACCTGAGTATTGTTGCTGACCATGTCCATCCCTTTATGACTACAGTGTCCCCATCTTCTGATGGCTCCTCCCAGCAGGATAATGCACCATGTCACAAAGCTCCAATCATCTCACCACTGGTTTCTTGAACAGAGAATTTTCGGATCGGCAGCACACCCACACAGAAAGTTAAGTAGGAAGTCTTTATTGAGGCATAAATAAATGCAGGTAGGTTGACCCGTTTCACACTATGGAAGTGCTTTGTCAAAACCGCTGGTTTCTTAACCCCTTCCATACAGGGCATTTTCACCCCCTTCCTGCCCAGACCAATTTTTAGTTTTCAGCGCTGTTGCACTTTGAATGACAATTGCGCGGTCAGGCAACACTGTACCCAAATTAAATCATTATGTTTTTTTCCCCACACAAATAGAGCTTTCGTTTGGTGGTATTTGATCATCTCTGCGGTTTTTATTTTTTGCGCTATAAACAAAAGACAATTTAAAAAAAAAACACAATATTTTTTCCTTTTTATTTAATACATCTCACAGTATTTTTTTTTTTTAAAAACTTTTTTTCCCCTCAGTTTAGACCGATACGTATTCTACGTATTTTTGATTAAAAAAAAAACGCAATAATCGTATATTGATTAGTTTGCGCAAAAGTTATAGGCCCAGATTCACAGAGCGATTACGCCTGCGCAACTGCTGTTGCGCGTGCGTAAGTCTAAATGTGCGCGTGCGTATAGTTGGACGCGATTCACAAAACAATATACGCCAGAAATCTACGTTTTTTGGTCCGGCGTAATTGAGTTAGACCTTCGCTTGCCTTCGCGCAAAACTGCGCTAGACACACCATTGATTTGCTAGTCAAATATGCTAATGAGGGAGTTACGGGGATTCACAAAAAAACGCAGTTGCTGCGCAGGCTACGCGATGTGCGCAACTGCAAAATGTTCTGTCTAAAGTTAGAGGACCTAAAAGCTGGTCTAAATTTTGAAAAAAAGTCTAATTGTCAGATAAAGCAACACTGTTAGTGAGGAGTTCAGCAGTCACACGTGTTGCCCAACAATCTGTATGCCAACATGCCAGGGGCATCGTCGCGCATAGCTATACTACTGACTTTAGATGAACAAAGAAGGATGAGGGCACGGAGGATGGCACTAAGGAGGGCACGGGAGATGTTTTTTTTATTTATTTTTTGGCTTATATAAAATTTACAATTTAATCTAATCTAATACAATATTCTTATCTGATACAAGCCCCTCACTCTTCACTTGATATATCACACACGCATAGACATCTTTGGCATGAGAGATTCTGAGGTGTCTCGCATCTTCAGATTCACCCCTCATGCCATCGTGGAATTACCACAACCTTGCAGGAGGACATCAGCAGCCCAACACATGGCACTACCCATGACACCCATGACAGCTACATATACAATCAGAGCCCCATCCCCACAGATTGCGAACAGAACATGTATGGGGACAGCTGGCTGGTTGGTGAGTGACATGGGAGTCAGGCATGACTATCCCCTCCCGTGATGCACACCTCACAAGTGGCACATGCATGACTAACATCCACCTGTCTTTTCCCTTCAAGGTGACTCTGCATATGAACTGGAACCCCATCTCATGACCCCATCTCATGCCAGCTCACATTATGCATCTTTGCACGTTAAACACACACATTAATCATGGCACAATGAGAATGCATGCATGCACACCACTATGGTCCCTAGCACACACACCCCACATCCTCATCAAATTGGATTGGCACCAGTCCACCATGCAAGACTGGTGAGCAGTAACGCCACGTCAAGGCTCCAATTATGTCACTGTACATTCATACACCATTCACACGGACCTGGGAATCACTTCTCCCTGGTCCTGGGGAACCCTTCTCCACCAAAATTGAGGATGACACCCCTTTTCCAGCAGGAATGTCACCCCCACATTCAAACATCATTCACAACCCAAAAAATGCCAAAAATGTCAGCAAAAAAATAATAAAAAAAAAAAAAATGCATAGAAAAAAAAAAAAACAGAGAACAAAAATAAACATGCTTTCAAACCAAAAAAAGGGGGGAAAAAAATTAATGCCCTCTGCCTGAGCCACGCCTGGGGCGCCCCCGGCCACGGCCCCGGACCCTCAGGGGAGACGCATGGGGGAGGGGAAAAGCCGGGGAAGGAGGAGCAGCCCCTGAGATCTGCCCACCTGGCGGCCTGCCCTCCAAGGCCACGGCTATTCTGTCCAGGGCAGCACCAAGTGTTGCCGTGTTGCCCTGGATAGCCTGGGTAAGGGCCCTCACATCCTGCCCAACGCCTGCTGCTGTAGTTTGCAGGTCATTTAGGCAGGTTGTGGAGGCCCGGGAGTGGGAGTCCAGGTTACCCAGCCTATCGTTGATGGAGGACAGGCTCTGATCCACCCGCCCCATAGTCTGGCAGAGCTGTCTCAGAAGGCGGGTCTGGGTGGCCAGGTTCCTTCTCAGACTGGCGGGCAGGAGATTGGGCGCCCCCCTGGTGCTCTGGGATGACCTCCTGGCTCTTGCTGATGGTTGTGGCCGGGGAGAAGGGGAGGCCCTTGTGAGGGGAGCCATGTTGGGGGAAGAGGGGGGGGGGCTCACCCTTAGGGAGGGCAGGCTTCTTGCAGCCAGAGGGGAAGAGTCCGCAGAAACCAAACGGCCAGTGCCTGCCATGGACTCCTCCTCCTCATGATTCTCCTCCTCCTCATGATCGTCCTCCGCATGATCCTCCTCCTCCTCTTGTTCCTCCTCCGCGGACTCTGGCCTTGTTGGGGGGGCCTCATTAGGCTGCTGTCCTGGCGTTGGAGCGGTCTGGCCAGATGGCCCTGCACCCTCCTGCACAGCTGTGGATGACACAAACCATTCACAGGTTGGAGGATCCCCCACACATGCTACACACTTGAGAGAAATAAATACCTTACCTGGCACCGCGGGGACCGGACTTGTGTCAAAGCCTGGCAGGCCCTCCACTTCATGCCGGTGAAAGGTCAGGGCCACCACACGCTCCGTCGCTGTAAATCTAACCCGGCATGGTGGGCCCCCTCCTGTGCCCCTGGCATGGGCATTTATTGCGGCCAGTTTTTTTTTCACCTCACGCCGGAGGTCATTTATTTTCTTTTCAATCCCAGAGCGGGTCCGTGTCTCCCCCTCCCCCGATGAATTGACCTGCTCCGTGATCATATCCAATATCTCCCTCCTCCTGGCCGGGGTGGTGGTGGCACTCTGCGGGCCGTGGAGAAAACGCCCATAGTCGGTAATGGCCCGGGCAAGAATTCTTTTTTCCCCCACTGTAAAATTCAACTTTCTTTTTCTCTCAGTCATACTTCCAAACAAACTCACTCGCAGTCACCAAAAATCTGTCACAAATACAAGCACAAACAATCAGACAAGAACACACACAAAGAGAAAAAGAACAGGCAAAAATCACACTAGCACTCAGCAAGAAACAGACACAAAAAAATCAGATGAAAAAATAAAGCAAGAAAACAAACGCTCAGAAATCTATCAATCAAACAAACAGTCAAAAAACACTTATCAAAACACACTTTCACAAAACTACCAACAAGCACTAGATCACACAGAACACTAATCTGACAACTACAAAACACACTCTAACGAACAACAGAGCAAAAGCACTTGATTCAATGGGAAGGGACACAAAGGGATGTACTTTTGCAATGGAAGTGCGTTTGTGTGTGTCTATTTATGCTGTCTGCGTAGTTCACAACATTGCCCTAGTCCATGTCCAATTTCACTGATTGCGCCGCTCCCGAGTTGTGAGCATGCGCACAACGGAGCTGACATGGTTTCCTTCACGCGCGCATGCGCGAGTCGGCCGGCCCTTCATTTGCATGGGGTCACGGCTCATTTCAATGTAACACGCCCACGTCCCTCCCAATTTGTATTACTCCTCCTTACACCTCCGGAAAAAACCTTACGCTTGCGCAATCTCTTGCGCAAAAGCTTCGTGAATCGCGGGATTACGCGGCTAGATTACGCAAGTCTAACGGAAAAGTGGTGCGCTACGCCGGTCCAATAATGCGCCGATGTACGTGAATCTGGGCCATAGCGTCTACAAAATAGGTGATAGATTTTTGCCATTTTTTTTTTATTTTTTACTAGTAATGGCGGGGATCTGCGTTTTTTTTTTTGTGACCGTGACGTTGCGGCGGACATATCGGACACTTTTGACACGTTTTTGGGACCGTTCACATTTACACAACGATTAGTGAAACTGCACTGATTACTGTGTAAATGTGACTGGCAGGGAAGGGGTTAACACTAGGGGGCGCTGAAGGGGTTAAAATGTGTCCTAAAGTGTGTTCTAACTGTAGGGGGACTCACAGGGGGAGGAGATCGATGTGTGTTCCTCTGTACTGGAAACACACATCAGTCTCCTCACCGCTGACAGGAGGTGGATCTGTGTGTTTACACACACAGATCCACACTCCTGACGTGATTGCCGGAAATCGCGGGTGCCCGGCGGCAATCACGGCCGTCGGGCGCGCGGGCGGGATCGCGAGTGGTGCCGCGGGCGCGCCCTAGAACGCCGTGAAGACTGGACGTTGTGCAACGTCCAGTCTCATCGGCGAGGGGATCACCATGACGTGATTCCCCTATGGGCTGGAAAGGAAGGGGTTAAACAGGACAATGAGGTCACTGTACTCCAATATCTCATCCAATAGAGCACCTTTGGGATGTGGTGGAAGGGGGATTTGCATCATGGATGTGCAACAACTACGTGATGTTATCATGTCACTATGGAGCAAAATCTCGAAGGAATGTTTCTAACATCTTGTTGAATCTATGCCATGAAGAATGAAGGCAAAGGGGGGTCCAGCCCGCTACTAGTAAGATGAACCTAATAAATTGGCCGGTGAGTGTATCACCATGGCCAGACTCAGTCAATGATATTAGAGAGCATCCACGCCCCTATATAGGTTGAGAACCATGATTAGCATGAAGTACAGTCCATTGTTGACTCCCGTAGGTTCCATAGGCGCATACAGTACCTAGTGCATTGGAAAGGGTACGGTCCGGAGGAACACTCTTGGGTCTCATCCTCGGACGTATATGCCCCTGTCCTCCTCCGTGATTTCCATAGACGTTTTCCCCTCAAGCCTGGTGGTCCTCCAAAAGAGAGGGGTCGTTGAGCCCTTCCTTCTCTGAGCTGGCCGCTCAGCTGTCAGCTAATTGCCAGCTCCTATCTCTCAACAGTGACTCACCTGTTGATTGGGCTCATCAGTCCTGCCTACTCAATCCTTCCAGTTTACTTGCTCTCTGCCTTCACCTTGGTTAACATCACAGAGACTATCTCCTGCATTTCTGTTAAAGACTTGCTTGGCTCACATCCCTTCTGACTCCTGATCCTGCTTGCTGTTCTACTACGTTCTTCTCTGGCTCTATGACGCTTGGCTCGGCTGGCTGTCCGATCTGGTTCCTGAACTCTGGCTATGTTTTGACTACGCTTCCTCTGTTTATCTTTTTACTATTATTATTAAACAAGTGTGTTTTAATTGCACTTCTGTTTCGGTCTGATTCATGGTCTCTGACAAATTAATCTTTTCAGGTGAATATCATATGATATCCTCCCTGGAAACACACCTCGCACGCGGCTGTGGAGCCATGCTGCGGCGCAATCTGTCACCCGCTGTGTGATGACAGATCAGTGTACTGACTCACGGCTGGTACCATGCGATCTCTGTAACCAATCACAGAAAATCGCATGACAATAGTAAATAATGGATGGCTTCCTTTCATGCCATCCATTGTGTACAATTGTATTGCTAGCTGTGATTGGTCACAGTGATCACATGGTACAGACAGGGCCAATCACAGCCCATCTGTACAATGTGATTAGCTGTGACCAATTGCAGCCAATCACAATCATGCAATTAAATTCAGTAAAAATGGTGTAAGCAATCATGTTTTTTTCAAAATTTTCGGGCTTTTAATGATTAATTAGCAAAAAATTGGAAACCCCAGTGGTGATTAAATACCACCAAAAGAAATCTCTATTTGTGGGAATTTTTTTTAATTTGGGTACATTGTTGCATGACTGCGCAATTGTCATTCAAAGTAACTGAAAATTGACCTGGGCAGAAAGGGGAATAAAAGTGCCCGGTATTGAAGTGGTTAATGTTTCACTTTAAGCCCTATTAAAAGAGCTTCTCTCGAAGAAACTGTATTTTTTAAAGACTTTGGTGCATGCTCACCTGGCAGCGCCCAGCTCCCCTATGCCCATTTGTCTCCAGTTGACGTTGATGGGGGTTCAGAATAACGCTCGCACTTTGGTTCATTTAGCAAACCTCCTATGAGCTGAACCCAATGTTCGACTCATAACTAACATACAGCAGAGTGGGCCGAGTTCTGAGAAGTGTCCTGACAAACTTACTGAATCCTTTGGTGGCGATGTATTGCGTTGGTATAAATGGCCGGGCACTGAACTCCTCGGCGTGGTTCAGCAATGCGTCCTTCACTGTCTCATAACCGCAGAGGACCACTATCGGCTCCGTCAGTTTCCAGATGGTGAATATCGAGCCGTACTTTTGGCTGAGCTGTCAAAAGAAATGTAGAGAGACAAAGGTCAATAATTCTCTCTACGAGATCAGAGATTTACAGTGCACCCCTCCCCAGCTCACGTCTTGTTGACAAATAATACATGGTATGCAGCAGCTAAACCCATTATTTAACCACTTCCTTACTGGGCACTTATACCCCTTCCTGACCAGGTGAAATTTCAGCTTCTGGCACTGCGTCGCTTTAACTGACAATTGCGCGGTCGTGCGACGTAGCTCCCAAACAAAATTGGCGTCCTTTTTTCCCCACAAATAGAGCTTTCTTTTGGTGGTATTTGATCATCTCTGCGGTTTTCATTTTTTGCGCTATAAACAAAAAAAGAGCGACAATTTTGAAAAAAAGTCGATCTTTTTTACTTGTTACTATAATAAATAGCCAATTTTTTTTTTTTTTTAAATAAACATTTTTTTTTTCTCAGTTTAGGCCGATACGTATTATTCTACATATTTTTGGTAAAAAAAAAAAAAAATCGCAAAAGGCGACTGGTTTGCGCAAAAGTTATAGCGCTTACAAAATAGGGGACAAAATTATTATTATTATTAATTTTTATTTTTAATTTTTTTTACTAGTAATGGCGGCGATCTGCGATTTTTATTGGGACTGCGACGTTATGGCGGACACATCGGACACTTTTGACACATTTTTTGCGCCACATTTATACAGCGATCAGTGCTATAAAAATGCATCGATTACTGTATAAATGTGACTGGCAGTGAAGGGGTTAACACTAGGGGGGCATGGAAGGGGTTAAATGTGTATCCTGGGTGTGTTCCAACTGTGTGGGGGGAGGGGGGTGACTGGGGGAGGTGACCGATGCTGTGTCCCTATGTACAAGGGACACAGATCGTTCTCCTCTCTCCCTGACAGGACGTGGAGCTCTGTGTTTACACACAGAGCTCCACGTCTTGTCCCTGTAGCCGCCGATTGCGAGTGCCTGGCGGACATCGCGGCCGCCAGGCGCGCGCATCGGTATCTCAGGGATGCAGCGGGCACGCGTGCGCAGCCGGCGGGCGCGCGCGCCCTCTAGTGGCCAGGAATAGCACAGGGCGCATATATGCGCCCTGTCAGAGATTCAGAACCACCCGACGGCCGCATATATTCGTACGGCCGTCGGGAAGTGGTTAATATACATGTAGCAAACCCCAGAGGGAGCTGCTTTTGTTTGTTCCGTCCGTTACTCTGCCGTTTACCCCAATGAACTGTCCCTGGCACACCTAGCAATGTGGTTAATGGAATACTGTCAGGGAAATGGCGGTGGAAGTACTGGCAATCTTGCCAGTAGAAGAAATGGCCGCCAGAGGCACATCATGTGACAGGTGGATCCCCCCTGCTGGCCTATAAAAGGTTGCCACTGTCTGACCCAAATTGCAGGATTGTCGTCGGCTTCCTGTGTCTGTTTACTTTGTAACTCCTGGCTTAACTTTTGCTTTTGGCTTGACCTGTGATCCCGATTATCTCCTTGCTCTGACCTTGGCTTGGCTGACTTTTCTTCGATCCACTGCCCACCGGTTATGACCCAGCTTGCTCCTGTTTGCTCTTGGACTGTCTCCTGGTATATGACCCCAGGCCTGGCTGCGAACCCTGCTCCTGGTTTACCCTGCAAATGCCTACTCAGGACTTCTTCTTGCACGGCTACTGACATCACTACCCAGCGCACCCAGCCACATTCTGCTTAACAGCCTACTGCAGCACTACTGGCAACCCGTGCACCTTTGGGCACCGAATCCCCTGTATCACTCCCAGGGGAGCGCTGCACTTAGCCACAAGGGGCGCCCTCTCTGCCACTCGGCCTCACATCAGAGACTTGACAAATACACAACACAGTTCCTCTTGTAGTTTACTTGAAGAAAAGTAAAATTCAGGTTAACATTAGTCAGCCAGGACCAAGGACTTGGTTGAAACAGTTTAACCACTTGCTTACTGGGTACATACACCGCCTTCCTGACCAGGTGAAATTTCAGCTTCCGGCACTGTGTCGCTTTAACAGACAATTGCGCGGTCGTGCGACGTGGCTATCAAACAAAATTGGCGTCCTTTTTTCTCCACAAGTAGAGCTTTCTTTTGGTGGTATTTGATCACCTCTGCGGTTTTAATTTTTTGCGCTATAAACAAAAAAGAGCAACAATTTTGAAAAAAAAATACAATTTTTTTTACTTGTTGCTATAATAATAAGCCCAATTAAAAAAAAAAAAAAAACATTTTTTTTTCTCAGTCTAGGCCGATACGTATTCTTCTACATATTTTTGGTAAAGAAAAAAATCGCAATAAGCGATAGCGCAAAAGTTATAGCGCTTACAAAAAATGGGACAGAATTATTATTTTTTATTATTATTTTTTTTACTAGAAATGGCGGCGATCTGCGATTTTTATTGGGACTGCGACGTTATGGCGGACACATCGGACACTTTTGACACATTTTTGACACCATTCACATTTATACAGCGATCAGTGCTATAAATATGCACTAATTACTGTATAAATGTGACTGGCATTAAAGGGGTTAACACTAGGGGGTGAGGAAGGGGTTAAATGTGTACCCTGCATAGTGTTCTAACTGTGGGGGAGGGGGACTGACTGGGGAGGTGACCGATCTGTGTCCCTATGTACAAGGGACACAGATTGGTCTCCTCTCTCCCTGACAGGACGCTGTCTCTGTGAGAGCCGGCAATGAGAGATGATCTCATATGTTTACATTTTAAGATCATCTCTCATTGGCCGCACAGGTCGCGTTGTAAATATCCGCTGTGATTGGCTATTTACCGCGATCTGTGATTGGCTGTGTCCAAGGGACACGGCCAGCACAGAAGTTCCCCGATGCGCGCTCAGTAGCGAGGAAAGGGGCGGTTGTCAAAAGACGGTGTCCCAGAGAATTCGAGCCACCCTGCGGCCGTACATAGTCATACGGCCGTCGGGAAGTGGTTAACCACTAGAGGTCCGCGCTATTGACAGAATACGTCAACAGCGCGGGCCTGAGGCGCCGGGGTCACGTCTTTGGACGTCATGTTCTTGTAATTCCCCGCTCGCGCCACAGGGTGGCGCGCGGCGGGGGAAAACAGTCCCGACGCATCACCGAGGATTCGATGTGTGTACCCGGCGGCCGCGATGTCCGTCCACGTACACGCGATCAGCGGTGACAGAGCAGGGACGTGGAGCTGTGTGTGTAAACACAGAGCTCCACGTCCTGTCAGGGAAAGGAGACAGATGCTGTTTCCCTTGTACATAGGGACACAGCATCGGTCACCTCCCCCAGTCACCCCCCTCCCCCCACACAGTTAGAACACACCCAGGCAATACATTTAACCCCTTCCTCACCCCCTAGTGCTAACCCCTTCAATGCCAGTCACATTTATACAGTAATTAGTGCATATTATTTATAGCACTGGTCGCTGTATAAATGTGAATGGTGTCAAAAGTGTCCGATGTGTCCGCCGCAATATCGCAGTCCCAATAAAAATCGCAGATCGCCGCCATTACTAGTAAAAAAAAAATATTAAACAAAAATCATAATTCTGTCCCCTATTTTGTAGGCGCTATAACTTTTGCGCAAAGCAGTCACTTATTGTGATTTTTTTTTTTTTTTCCAAAAATACGTAGAAGAATACGTATCGGCCTTAACTGAGAAAATTAAAAAAAAAAAAAAAATTGGGATATTTATTATAGCAACAAGTAAAAAATATATATATTTTTTTAAATTGTCGCTCTTTTTTTGTTTATAACGCAAAAAATTAAAACCGCACGGGCGATCAAATACCAACAAAAGAAAGCTCTATTTGTGGGGAAAAAAAGGACGCCAATTTTGTTTGGGAGCCACGTCGCACGACCGCGCAATTGTCAGTTAAAGCGACGCAGTGCCGGAAGCTGAAATTTTGCCTGGGCACGAAGGGGGTTTATGTGCCCAGTAAGCAAGTGGTTAAAGAAAACAGTCAGGAACATTATGCAAACAACAAAAGCAATAGGTAACAATATGTACAGATGAAATAGACTCCCCAATACATTTTGGTGTGTGTGTGGGATACTGTAACTAACGGGGAACCCCAGACCACCCTACGATAACTCTAGTACACACCCAGTGAAATTATATCAATACTCGTGGTGTGTCCCCTTTAAGAGCAACCGCGGTAATGTCCTGGAGGCAAAGCATTGCGTTTTAGACCCCTTTCACAATGAAGCGTTTTTACAGCGTTTTAGCGTTAAAAATAGCGCTCTTAAAACGCTCTCCATGCATCTTAATGGACCTTTTCACACTGAGTCCTGCAAGCGCTGTAAAAACGCCTTACCCTTTCACACTGAGGTGTTGAGAAAAGTCCTGCAAGCAGCAGCTTTTGGGCGCTGAAAAAAACGCTCCAAATAGCCCCTCTCCATTGAAATGAATTGAAAAGCGCTGTAAAAATGCCTTACCCTTTCACACTGAGGCGTGGAACTGGCGGGGCGTTGAGAAAAGTCCTGCAAGCAGCATCTTTGGAGCAGCTTTTGGGCGCTGAAAAAAACGCTCCAAAAACGCCCCTCTCCATTTAAATGAATTGAAAAGCGCTGTAAAAACGCCTTACCCTTTCACACTGAGGCGCTGCTAAAACGCCCTAAAGTCTTAGCGGTGCTTTACCAGCACATTGGGATTGCAGATGAGGCTTCGCTCGAATAACGCTGTAATAACGCTCGAAAAACGCTGTAAAAACGCTCGAAAACCGCCCCAGTGTAAAAGGGGCCTTATTATCTTCACCGGCAATGTAGGAGCTCTGTGGACAATATTGGAATGTGGTATTCTAAGAAAAGCATTAAAGGTTTCTGGGCAAAGCCTCTCACCAAATCCTGTACACAATCGTTCGCAAATAGGGCTGTGCGTAAGTTACGTTCACGTCTAAAGCATTGAGTATTTGCGACGTGATTTCGAGCATGCGCACTGGGAAACGTCCACGGAGGGCGCATGCGCCGTTCGTAAAGAGCGTCAATTACGTGGGGTCACGATTCATTTACATGGATCACGCCCCCTACCTGCCTATTTTGAATTACGCGCGGTTACGCCGGCCCATTTACACTACGCTGCCGTAAATTAGAGCGCAAGTTCTTTCTGAATTCGGAACCTGCCGCTCTCAGTTACGGCGGCGTAGTGTAAATGAGATATGCTACGCCGCCGGAAAGATACGAAAATGTATCTGAATCCGGCCCCTTGTGTTTCTGCCAAGCTTCCTATAGTGCAACCATCCCCCACACATTAAGAAAGCACTCCCAGGGAACACAGTTAAAGCGGAGCTTCAGTGGGTTTTGCTTTTTTTTTTATTATCTGTAAAGCATGGTAATAGAGCTAGCTAGGTACTACTCACCTGCTAGCCGATCGCACGTCTGTCCGCACCGTTTTCGTCTAGAACAGGGGTCTCCAAACTGTGGCCCGAGGGCCAGATGTGGCCCTTTGCTAGCCTTTATGCGGCCCTTGGGGCACTATTCCTCCAACTGATATGAGGCACTATTCCTTCCACTGACACCAACAAGGGGGCACTATTTCTTCCTCTGATACCAATGATGGGATTCTATTCCTCCTACTGATAGGGGCCCTACTCCTCCTCTTACTGACCACCAACCCTGAGGCCACATTTATTCTTACTGGTGCCGGGCCCGGAACATTTTCTGCACCACTGGCCACAATCCGGCCCTTTCTAAAGTCTGAAGTACAATAAAGTGGCCCTTTGTTTGAAAACGTTGGAGACCCCTGGTCTAAAAGAAGAACTTATAAAAAAAACATCCAGGGCTTTGCCATCTTGCTTGTGGGCATTTCGAATCCCACAAGCAAACACTTCCTGGAATCCTAGTCACATGACGTGCTTTGCGAGTCATGTGACCCGCGTCACGTGACACTCGATGGTCTCCTGTGAGTGTTGAAACGTCACTCCCAGGAGACCTTGCGCAGAGCTTCCAATTATGCCTCGTCGGGGAAAAAGAGCGACACGCCCACTCCCCGCAGGGTAGAAGACCCGGAAGAGAGGCTGAAGACAGGTAAGTGTTCAGATAGGAAAAAAAAAGGCAACGCTAGAGGCATGTTATAAGGCTGTAGACATGATTGCTATAAAGTTAAGTTTGAGGGTGAACCTCCGTTTTAACCCTTTGATTGCCGCTGTTAACCCCTTCTCTGCCAGTGCCATTAGGACAGTGACAGTGCATATTTTATAGCACCGATCACTGTATTTGTGTCACTGGTCCCCAAAAATTGTCACTCAAGACATTCCCGACAGAAAAAGTCTGATGGGAGCTTTTGGTCGGGAATTCCAACCGTGTGTAGGCTGCATCTGACTTTTTCTGCTGGAATTCCCACCAGCACAAGATTGAGAGCAGGTTATCAATTTTCCAGACGGAAAAAATCCAATCGGGGAAAAAAAACACGCGTGCAAAAAAACACGCATGCTCAGAAACTATTTGACGCATGCTCGGAAGCATTGAACTTCTTTTTCTCGCCTCGTCGTAGTGTTGTACGTCGCTGCGTTCTTAACGCTCGAAAGTTCAGAGAACTTTTGTGTGACCGTGTGTAAGCAAGCCAAGCTTGAGCGGAATTCCGTCGGAAAAACCATCCAACTTTTGATTCGTGTTTCATTTGTCCACCGCAATGTCACAATCCGGCTAAAAATAGCTGATTCCCGCCATTACTAGTAATAAAAAAAATGTAAAAGTCCATGGGCCAGATTCGGGTAGAGTTAGGCTGGCGGATCAATGGATCCGCCAGCCTAACTATCACTTTAAGCCGGCGTTTCTGTTTTCTGTAACCAGAAAACAAGAAACGCCGGGTTGGAGTTCCGATGCGATCAGCGTAATTGAATTTCGCCATCGCATCGTTACTTCAACTTAAAAATGGTGCCGATTTACGCTCAAAAAATATGTTAATGAGCGGGAATCGGCAATTCACGATCTTTTTCGGGCGCGACGCAGTGACTTTCCGACGTTTCCGGAAGCGATACGCGGCGTAAAGATAAAGCAGCCCCCTAGTGGAATATCCTATGTTAGGTATAGGCGTCGTCATCGCGTCGGAAAAAAAAACAAATTGCGTCGTTTGCGTAAAACATTCATGAATGGGGACGTGACGTCATTGACGTTCACTGACAGAACTTGGAGCATGCGCACTGGGATGCATTGACACTCGACGCATGCGCAGTACGTTCGCCGCGGGATCACGCGTAGTTTGAATACTACACGCCCCGTACCCTCCCAATTTGAATTCCGCTGTCTCATTTGCGATGCGCTGCCGCAACTTTAGGAGCAAGTGCTTCATGAATAACAGCACTTGCTCCTAAAATTTCTGCAGCGTAACGTAAATGAGATGCGTTACTCCAGAGCAAAGATGCTCCCATCTACCTGAATCTGGCCCCATAAATCTATCCCGTAGTTTGTAGATGCTATAACTTTTGCGCAAACCAATCAATATATGCCTATTGGGATTTTTTTTTACCAGCAATGGGCCAGATTCTCAGAAGAGATACGACGGTGTATCCCCAGAGACACCGTCGTATCTCTGTATCTGGCCCGGGTATCTATGCGACTGATTCTTAAAATCATTTATGCATAGATTTGGCGTAGATCCGACTGGCGTAAGTCACTTACACCGTCGGATCTTAAATGCAATAATACGCCGGCCGCTAGGTGGCGTTCCCGTCGATTTCAGCGTTGAATATGCAAATGAGCATTATACGCCGATTCCCAAATGAATTTGCGTGCCGCCGACGTCGTTTGCGTAAGCCTAAGGTTACCCCTGCTATATGAGGGGTAACCTTGCGTAGGTCCGGCGTAAGCCATGTTAAGTATGGACGTCGGGACAGCGTCGTGTTTTTCCGTCGTTTACGTAACTCGTCGCGAATAGGCCTGTATGTTAATTACGTTGCTGTCGTAATCGCTGTATTTGCGACGTACTATGGAGCATGCGCAGTGGCCTACGTTTACGGCTGGCGCATGCGCAGTTCGTTCGGCGTGGGGGA
Organism: Rana kukunoris; assembly: GCA_029574335.1. Lineage (NCBI taxonomy): Eukaryota > Metazoa > Chordata > Amphibia > Anura > Ranidae > Rana > Rana kukunoris. The sequence goes on from CM056053.1 coordinate 474,279,948, forward strand.
GCTTCATTTAAATACAACACGCCCACCTCCTTCCCTATTTGAATTACGCGGCCTTACGCCGTCCCATTTACGCTACGCTGACGCAAATTACGGAGCAAGTGCTTTGAGAATACAGCACTTGCCCGTAAAAGCTTTGTAGGCGTAGCGTAAATGGGATACGCTACGCGGGAAATACGCAATTCTATGAGAATCTGGCCCTATATATAGCAGAATACATATTGACCTAAATTGATGAAGAAATTTGATGTTTTAAAACATTTTTATTGGATATGTATTATAGCAAAAAGAAAAAAATGCAGAGGTGAAGAAATACCACCAAAATAAATCTCTATTTGTGGGAGAAAAAAGGGACATACATTTAATTTGTGAACAGCGTCACACGACCGCGCAATTGTTAGTTAAAGCGGAGGTTCACCCTAAAAAAACAACTTTTTACCATGCCATCCAGCATACTAGCGTCAGCTACAGTATGCTTTTATTTTATTTTTTTGCGCTGTACTTACAGTTTAATCCATTCGTTTGTTTCAGGCTACCGCAGGGGAAAAGGCATTCCTATGAAGAGGGGAACACGATTGACGTCCGGCTATGGCGCGTCACGCGTTCCGAAAATAGCTAGAGTAGGACTCGGCTCTTCGCGGCGCCTGCGCACAGACTAGGAGCTGACTGCGCAGGCGCCGTGAAGAGCCGAGTCCTACTCCGGCTATTTTCGGAACGCGTGACGCGCCATAGCCGGCCGTCAATCATGTTCCCCTCTTGATAGGAACGCCTATTTCCTGCCCGGAGTCTGAAACGAAACAAAAGGATTAAACTGTAAGTACAGCACAGAAAAAATAAAATAAAGGCATACTGTAGCTCACGCTAGTATGCTGAATGGCACTGGAGACAAAGAATTTTTTTTTTTTTTTTTAGGGTGAACCCCCTCTTTAAAGCAACGCAGTTTCATATCACAAAAAATGGCCTGGTCATAAACCTTTCCGGAGCTGATCCCCTTTCTTCCCCATTGTGATGCTCGGTTTGAACTTCAGCAAAGTCGTCTTCACCACATCTAGATGCCTAAAGGCATTGAGTTGCTGCCATGTGATTGGCTGATCAGCAATTTGTCTTACCAAGCAATGAAACAGGTGTACCTAATAAAGTGGCCGGTGGGTGTATTTTACACAACCGCTTAGTACAGTTTCTCAGAGGTTGGTTAGATTCCAAAGGTTACTTACCTCTGTGAAATTTATATCGGTAAATCGCAGATCCATGTACTTCGGGGTGCCCAGGAAGGGCAGCGGGGTGGGTCCGGGGGGCAGTGACTTGTACCGTCTGTGCTGTCTCCACCATGATATGATGAAGTGGAGGGTGATGAGGAGAGTGACCGACAGAGCGAGGATTGCAGAGAATTCCATCTTCCTGGAAGAGACCAATAGATATTGTGTATGACAGCGGCCAATATTGCTGTACAGCCCGCCCCTGGTCTGCCTGTAAAGTCGCGGATCTGTAGCATGTATAGAACCTGCTGCAGTAAAACTGACATTTGTAAAGAAAAAAAATTGAATGAAATGACATTTGAATTGCCGGCAATACAATACCATTGAGAAAAAAATAATACTTAGCCCGAAAGAAAAAACAATAAGATAAGTACACAAAATGAAAGTACACAAAATGAATGAAATAAAATGAATATCACCAGCTGCAGTAAGAACTTTCTAAATAACAAATACAGGTAATAAATAAATATATGATAACAAATGTGATCTTAGAAAAACACATATACACACGCACACAATACCATTGCCGGCAATAGAAAAATGTTAAAGGGGGCTTCCAGGATCTGCCCCCATACCAAAACAAAAAAAAATGTGCCCCCAAATCCATACCAAACCCTTAGCATGCAGCTTGTTGATGGGGACAAGGGCCTCATCCCCCACAACCATGGGCTGTGGTTGTGGGGGATGAGGCCCTTGTCCCCATCAACAAGCTGCATGCTAAGGGTTTGGTATGGATTTGGGGGGGGGGGCCACATGTTTTTTTTTGGCATGGGATTCCCCTTAAATCCATACCAGACACATAGGATGCATTAAGGTGAAAAACCTCTACAACCCCTTTAACGAACTTAAGCCCCGGACCAAAATGCAGGTAAAGGACCTTGCCCCTTTTTGCGATTCGGCACTGCGTCGTTTTAACTGACAATTGCGCGGTCGTGCGACGTGGCTCCCAAACAAAATTGGCGTCCTTTTTTCCCCACAAATAGAGCTTTCTTTTGGTGGTATTAGATCACCTCTGCGGTTTTTATTTTTTGCGCTATAAACAAAAATAGAGCGACAATTTTAAAAAAAATGCAATATTTTTTACTTTTTGCTATAATAAATATCCCCCAAAAATATATAAAAAAAACATTTTTTTTCCTCAGTTTAGGCCGATACGTATTCTTCTACGTATTTTTGGTAAAAAAAAAATCGCAATAAGCGTTTATTGGTTGGTTTTTGCAAAATGTATAGCGTTTACAAAATAAGGGATAGTTTTATTGCATTTTTATTAATTTTTTTTGTTTTACTACTAATAGCGGCGATCAACGATTTTTTTCGTGACTGCGACATTATGGCGGACACTTCGGACAATTTTGACACATTTTTGGGACAATTGTCATTTTCACAGCAAAAAATGCATTTAAATTGCATTGTTTACTGTGGAAATGACAGTTGCAGTTTGGGAGTTAACCACAGGGGGCGCTGTGACTTTGAGTGTTCCCTGTGTGTGTGTTTACAACTGTAGGGGGTGTGGCTGTAGGTGTGATGTCATCGATCGCGTCCCCCTATAACAGGGATGACACGGCCACAGAGAAGCAGGGGGAAGCCGTGTTTACACACGGCTCTCCCCGTTCTTCGGCTCCAGGGACGGATCGCCGCACTGCAGCGGCGATCGGGTCCGCGAGTCCCGCGGTCCCGGTCCTGGAGCTTCGGACCGGGTCACGGGAGCGCGCCGCGGGCGCGCGCCCATGACCCACGGCTGGGTACTAAAACCAACGTATATATACGTTGATGTGCCCAGCCGTGCCATTCTGCCGACGTATATGTGCAGTAGGCGGTCCTTAAGTGGTTAAGGACACAGTGGTTGTTTTCCTGGCCCGCTCCTTAACAACCAGCTATTCACTGCTCCCTGATTGGGCACAGCTTTCCCAATCAGGGTTAAGAACACACTGTGCAGAGTGAAGTGCATCGCAGGGCATTCAGCAGGGCGAACACCTGCAAATTAAGGTGTATGCCAAATTCGACAAACTTTTGCTCGGCCCAAACCGTTCAGGGTGGTTGTCAGTGGTTGGACTATGTTGTACTTAATAGCCAAATTCACAGAGTGCCAGACAGGGCTGGACTGGGACAGAAATTTGGCCCTGGAATTCATCCAGACTGGCCCACCTTGACATATCTCTCCCATGGCGGCCGGACAACTCCCGCAACACCCCCCCCCCCCCCTGGCCACCCAAGCCCCTTCTCCTCCTTAACTAGCCACTAGCCGTTCTACTTTATTAGAGTAGAACGGCTGGTTCTGGTACTCTTATAGACAGTAGCAGTGGGGAAACTAGACATTATTTCACCCGGGGCAAAGAGTCAGTTTGGTGCCCCCCCTTATGGGACAAGATTAGGCAGAAGTGAGAGACTCCCAGGCCATAGCTGTTGAGTCAGCTGTCTGTCCCCTCCCCCATGCTCCTCTGTCGTCGTCCCTGCTCCTCTGGTCCTCCCCCTGCTTCTTTGTTCCCCCCAGGTGAGCGCTGCGGGGAGGGAGAGGAGGTGAGCGCTGTGGGAAGAGAGAGACAGACGAGCCGCTGTCACTGGAGCTGGCCAACTGAGCCATCGGCCCACCGGGAAACTCCCTGTAGTCCCAATGGCAGTCCATCCCTGGTGCCAGAGTGGCTTCAAGGTTCTGTTTCTGTGAAGGCTCTAAGTACCAGGCAGACTCCCCTTATTTGGAGTCTGCCTAGATCAGGAGTGTTGTGTCCCGTGCAGTTGGGGCATGGGAACTAAACACCCCACATCTATGCAGATGTAACCAGAAAGTGTAGACACGGGACAGGGCTGGAGGCCTGGAATAGGAAGACCTGCACCCAGGAGAGCAGGATGTGGACTTTCTGTCCCCTATGGAGCTGGCTGCAAAATGTTTTTCAAACCAGACCAATAGTTTCCCGAGAAAGGCTACTCCCCCCGGTGTCATGAATATGCAATAAAGTCTGGCAGCTTACCTGTCTCCATCTGTTCATTAGAGGCCTGCCTCTATTCTGGTTGCCTTTTTATCACCCCATCTTACTGTATGGCCCCACCCAGGACATCCCAGGAAGTCTATATTAACTGTTGCACTACAGGTCTGCAGTGCTGTTCAACTGTGTTGTTAGCTTAAGTTCCTGTCTGCCTGTGTATCGTTTTTGGCTCATCCCTGACTTCTCCTGTTTGCCTGTGACCCTGAACTTTTGCCTGTCCCTCCGTTACCCTTGTCTGCCTGTTGCCCTCACCTCGGCTTACCCATCACTATCGCTTGTCCTGCTTGCTGCTTTCCCTCTCTCCCGGTGGAGCGTGACCTAGGGGATCCCAGGGGTCTCGACCTAGATCCAGCTGAGGCGAAGGCCATCCTCACCACTAGAGGCTCTGCTGAACACAAAGCTGGGTCTTAGACTCCGCACCCTGGGGAATCTTGGGTTCACGCTTCCTCTCTGATAGCAGCAGTTGGCTATAGGGTTCACTACCCTGTGGTGCATCCTTGACCCCAACGGGGTGCACTTGTCACCTGGCCACAGGTGACCTGACACCCGGAAGAGATGACTGCAGAGATGCGATGATTATTTTAATGGTTGCAGAAGTGTGTCCTTCAGTATCTTGCCACATTCCCCGGTGGGAGCTGTCCTAGCCCATGGGGACCTGACAGGGCTTCACTTCCATTCCGGCAACACTTGGTGACCTGGTGAGTACCATCTGGGACCTTGACTTGGTCATGGTCTCCAAAATGTTAGATGCCCTGGACCAATCCCAAATGTGTTCATGTTGTTACAGAAATATAATGCATGTTTTCTCCTGATGAGCGACCCAAGTCCCGAAACGCGTCAAGCTACAAACTTCATGCTTTCATATGTATCACTTCAGTATATCTTATTGTACTTAGTATCTGTATATTTGGGTCATTGCTTGTATAACCCTTTTCCAACCAAGTCTGTGAATTATATATGTTTACTATTTCTTCAATAATGCAATATAGTCATGTACAACTATGTACGATAGTCATGAACCACTGTAATCTTTCCCCGCACATGCTTCATTTAAAGTCTCGCTCTCTCTTGTTCTCCTTTATATCATACAATGGTTGCACAATGTTTTAACATGTGACCGTCCACTAAATGTGATTGACCATGTACAGTAGTGTCAAGTGACTCCGGATACTAAGTCTATATAATGTAACTGTTAATGCCATTTTCCAAGTACCGCCAGTAAAGATGGAGATTGTTTCCCCCCAAAAAAAAAAAAAAAAACACTGTCCGTCACTGGTGAGTTGCCACGCTCACAACAGATTGCAACACGTGGTGGATATCTTTAGTTTCGGATCTAGTGGGCGAAACATTAATAAAAAAAAAGAAAACGCTATCTGAATAAATCTGCATGCATTGAAGATTTTTGTACCTTGGGGGTCTATATACTGTAGATGTTGCTTAATACTCACATCTTATCAATTGGACAGTTCATTATTCTTTGTATTTTTTTACACTTTAAAATATTTCTGTATTCACACTAAGTTGCTGGATAGATGCACAGAGTTTATTGGCACCACAACGTGAAAATACTCGTTTTTTGTTTTAGATACACTTTATCATCTGTGTATACTGTATAAACAGTACAGACCAAAAGTTTGGACACACCTTCTCATTCCAAGAGTTTTCTTTATTTTCATGACTATGAAAATTGTAGATTCACACTGAAGGCATCAAAACTATGAATTAACACATGTGGAATTGCTTTGATTACTGCTTTGCACACTCTTGGCATTCTCTTGATGAGCTCCAAGAGGTCGTCACCTGAAATGCTCTTCCAACAGTCTTGAAGGAGTTCCCAGAGATGCTTGGCACTTGTTGGCCCTTTTGCCTTCACTCTGCGGTCCAGCTCACCCCAAACCATCTCGATTGGGTTCAGGTTCGGTGACTGTGGAGGCCAGGTCATCTGGCGCAGCACCCCATCACTCTCCTTCTTGGTCAAATAGCCCTTCCCCCCCCTGGAGGTGTGTTTGGGGTCATTGTCCTGTTGATAAATAAATGATGGTCCAACTAAACGCAAACCGGATGGAATAGCATGCCGCTGCAAGATGCTGTGGTAGCCATGCTGGTTCAGTATAAATCCCCAACAGTGTCACCAGCAAAGCACCCCCACACCATCACACCTCCTCCTCCTCCATGCTTCACGGTGGGAACCAGGCATGTAGAGTCCATCCGTTCACCTTTTCTGCGTCGCACAAAGACACGGTGGTTGGAACCAAAGATTTCAAGTTTGGACTCATCAGACCAAAGCACAGATTTCCACTGGTCTAATGTCCATTCCTTGTGTTCTTTAGCCCAAACAAGTCTCTTCTGCTTGTTGCCTTTCTTTAGCAGTGGTTTCCTAGCAGATATTCTACCATGAAGGCCGGATTCACACAGTCTCCTCTTATTAGTTGTTCTAGAGATGTGTCTGCTGCAAAAGGTGGCTACTTTGAAGAACCTAGAATAGGACATATTTTCAGTTGTTTCACACTTTTTTGTTATGTATATAATTCCACATGTGTTAATTCATAGTTTTGATGCCTTCATTGTGACTCTACAATTTTCATAGTCATGAAAATAAAGAAAACTCTTGGAATGAGAAGGTGTGTCCAAACTTTTGGTCTGTACTGTATATGAATTTAGATGCACTTTATAGTTGTATATTTGTATTTATATGAATTTATGATACCAAGCACTGAGAGCACTTTTTATATCGGATGGACTTTATATGTACTGTATATGAATTGAGTTTACTATGCATACTGGAATTTTCTAAATTTGTGCCAGATACACACATTACTGTTTTTTGTAGACAAATTAATCACCATTTAGACACAATTTAATTTCAATTCTATTCTACTTCAAATGTTTTATTTATTTTTTCCAAAGCCGGGCACTCCTTTTATAGACTACCATGTTAAACCGTAATTTTTCTGGTGAATTTAGGGACCCGGTACCAGCCGGTCGTAGGTCCCCTGGACCGGAAACTTGGTGCACATGTAGCCCAATTTCTCCTCTACAAGTGTGCTACGTTTATGGTCTGGGGGACCTACGACCGGGGAGTAACGATTTTTCAAAACCGGGCACCCCTTCCATAGACTCCAATGTTAAACGTCAGTCAAGTCATGGACACAGTGGGCCAGATTCTCGCAGCTTTTACGGGCAAGTGCTCTATTCTCAAAGCATTTGCTCCGTATTTTACGGCGGGCTAGCGTAAATGGGCCGGCGTAAGGCCGCGTAATTCAAAGTAGGAAGGAGGTGAGCATGTTGTATTTAAATTAAGCGCGCCCCCGCGCCGAAACGAACTGCGCATGCGCCGTCCGTAAACGTAGCCCACTGCGCATGCTCCATAGTACTCCGCAAATACATTGGTTTCGACGTGAACGTAATTAACGTACAGCCCTATTCGCGACGAGTTACGTAAACGACGGAAAAACACGACGCTGTCCCGACGTCCATACCTAACATGGTGTACGCCGGACCTACGCAAGGTTACCCCTCATATAGCAGGGGCAACCTTACGCAAAACTACGTAAACTACGACGACGGCGCGCAAATAAGTTCGGGAATCGGCGTATCAGGCTCATTTGCATATTCTACGCAGAAATCGACAGGAACGCCACCTAGCGGCCAAGCGTAACATTACAACTTAGATCCGACGGTGTAAGTGACTTACGCAAGTCGGATCTAAGCAAAATCTATGTGTAACTGATTCAAAGAATCAGATAAAAAAGATAAAAGCATTACAAAGACTACAATTCTCCTTCAAGAGATCCTATGGAAAACATGCACACGGTTAGAAGTATACATAATAAATAGTCACGCTTTTCATGAACTCAATACACTGGGTAGAAGATACAGAATGATCGGCTCCAGGAGAGAACGCCATGATCCTTACCTGCCTGTTTAGTAGAAGAGGCACCTCTGAACGTTCAGTACCTTCCCTGTATCTCTACTGGTGACTTGGTGTGAATGATCCTGACTGCAGTCAGTGGAGTTCTTTCTACTTGACTGCTCATTACAGATCCTCCCTATCGATCCTGTTAAGGATTAAGTCATCAGTACCTGTAAAAAAGGTGTTACTCTAATATAGTCTTGTCTTGTATACCAGTTTTCAATAATTTACCTGACCAACTAGAACTTCCAGATCCCAAGTAGGAATGAAGTTAATTGATTGTTCAACTTGGTTGCAACCAGTTTGTTGGGATTTTCATGTGATTATTGCCGGCGGCTATAGGGCTACAGTGAGGGGGAAAAAATATTTGATCACTTGCTAGAATAAGAGCTTAGATCATCACAGAGTGGAACTGTGGATCAAGAAAGGAGGTATACATGCCACGTCCCGAAATTGTTATAAAGAAATTAAATATACACTTATGTATATAGGGCCAGATTCAGGTAGAGTTAGGCTGGAGTATCAGTGATACTCCAGCCTAACTTCTCACTTTGAGCCGGCGTTTCTGTTTTCTGTAAACAGAAAACAAGAAACGCCGGGTTTGAGTTCCTATACGAGCGGCGTAATTGTATTTCGCCGTCGTATCGGAACTGCAATTTTAAAAATGGCGCTCGGGGCGTTCCCGCTGATTAAAGCCGAGAATATGTTAATCAGCAATTCACGATCGTATTCGGGCCCGACGCAGTGACTTTCCGACGTTTCCGTAAGCGATACGCGGCGTAAAGAAAAACATGCCCCCTAGGTGGAGTATCCTATGTTAAGTATGGCCGTCGTCATCGCGTCGAATTTAAAAAGTTTAGGGTCGTTTGCGTAAAACGTCCGTGAATGGGGAATGACGTCATTGACGTTCACTGACAGAATTTGGA